>ML685765.1:28470232-28554289 GCA_007922175.1 Pelusios castaneus
AACACAGCTTTCCCTCTTCCCCCATAGCCCCCATGGGGCAACCCCCCCGCCCCCGACACAGCTTTCCCTCTTCCCCCCCTAGACGCTAAGGGGCATCTCCTCTCATAGACACTGCTCTCTCTCCTTCCCCATAGATCTCCAAGGCTAGAGGCAACTCCCCCTCCTTCCATAGGGACAGGGTCAGCTCCCCATGTACTCCATAAGGACTGGGGCAACTTTCTCCCTCCTCCCATAGAACCCACTGGGCCCTGGGGCAGGTCCTCCTCCCCACATAGACCCTGCTGGAGGCTATGTGGTGGGCAAGGATTAAGAATGGCTGTAAGGTCTGACTATCATTTCAAGTTCCACAAGTGAAATGTGAGAACTGAGCAGACTCAGTAACAATCGAGGTTACATGGCTGTAGCCTCTATGGTCCTCAGCTGCTGTGATCCGCTCCATACACAGCGCTAACTGCAGTCTAACCTAGGACATTTCCTGAAAGCTGGCAGAACTGGTTCTGTCCGTGAAACACCTGTCAGGGTTTGTGCAAAGGAATTGCCACTTGCAGTTTAGGTCTCTTTTTGGATCTCCAGTGGTCTTTTCTTTTTTCACCAATCATATTCAAATGTGGTTATGTGTCAGTCACTGGTGATTGGTGCTTAGACTGTACAGGGATGAATATATTATTAGAACTCATATAAAATAAAATAGGTTCAGGATCTCCTAAATTGAGATCTCCAAAATTGACACAGAAACTCAATAATTACTTTTGAAATGTTTGGCCTTATTCTTCCAAAGTCTCAGTTTCTCAACCCGCAAATGATTATGGGAGGAACCACATGGGGGTCATGTATTTTGAAAGGTAGTGAGGCAGAAAAAAACATGGGAGTCATGGTGGATAACCAACTGACTATGAACTAGCACTGTGATGTGGTGGTTAAACAAGCAAAGGAGATCCCTGATATGTGTAAGCAGAGGAATACAGCTTAGAAATAGGGAGGTGTTATTACAGCTGCCTGTGACACACCTGAGACCCCCACAGGAATAGTGACAAGGTGATGCCCACACTTTAAAATGGATGAGAACAAATTGGAAAGGGTTCCAAAAATAGCTATAGGAATGTTCCTAGGTCTGAAAAACATGCCTTATGGTGAGAAACTAAATAAGTTCAGACTCTTTAGTTTAACAAACTAAAACATAAGAGATTACTGGATTGTATGAGCTATAAGTCCCTACATGGAGAAAAGTTTTCTGGTAGTACATGGCTCTTCAATCTAGCAGCCAAAGACTCAACAAACTTGAATTTTGAAAGCTGACGTTAAACTAAATCAGGTTAGAAATAAAGCACACATTTTTATTTTATTTTTACAGTGAGGGTAATTAACCTTTGGAAGAATTTACCTAGGGATGTGGTCAATTCACTATCACTTGGAGTCTTTAAATCAGGATTGAAGGTCTGCCTAAAAACGATTTTAACTTATGGGCTCAACGCAGGAATCTTTAGGTGAAATTCTTTACCTGTGTCACGAAGTTCAGATCAAAATGGTGCCTTTTGGCCTTAAAAATCTGTGAATTGATGAGACCAGGCGATCCATCAATTTTTTCAAATTGCTTTGCATTTCTTGTATGTAAAGCGCTTTAGACCTGCAAAACAAACAGACAAACAACAACAAACAAAAAACCCCACTGCGTGGGAAGTCCCCTCTTTGATATGTGGCCTTGCCTGGGATCAAATGAAGTCAAAAGTTCTCTGAATGGCACTGTGTTGGTGAAAGGAGGAGATGACAGATAAAAGCTTGGTGTTTTCTGTTGCAAAAATCTCTCGTCAAGCTGACTTTCTTTAGAGCCTCACACGGTGGCGCACTAGCATTAGCCATCTTGGCCCAATTTCACTTGCTTAAGAAGACATACCGTTAACTGGATGGCCACTTAGCGCAGGTGGCACAGGGTACGGGGAAGGCGACTCAGCATCTTAACCCTTTTGCAGACAAAGAGTGACTGTGCAAATTCAGCCGCGCTATCAGGAATGACTGTTCCTTGCTGTGCTCACAGCCCTGCACTGTATCAACTGGGGAGTGCTAAGCCTAGCCGCCTGTGTTTTCCCCAACTGCAGCGCTGTGCAATTGGAAAGTGTAAGCACCTCAGCTGGATTGGACCCACAATTTCTCCTACTCAAGACATTGATCTGCTTGTAGAGCAGCTTTGTCCAAAGCCCAAAGGACAGCTGCAACATTATTTTCTTGTGTGAGGCTGCGACTTGAGATGAGGCTGGGAGGTGGGAAAACATGACCTCTTAGCCACCGAATTGGTGTGCCGTGGTCTCAGCTGCTTTGGGATATGGTAAAGTGTAAAAAGTATTAAAAGACACTGAGCTGTAGTGGCCATGCAGCTTTGGAAGTGGAGTTTAAAGCCCAGTCAGAAACGAGTTTGGTTTCTTCATGTAAGTCCCTCAGTGCAGCATGAATGGTGGTCGAGGACTGAAACCACAGGAAGGCGCCCCACATCAGGACTGATGGGAGGTAGAGCAATGTGGCGAAGGGCCTAGCAGAGAATATTGTCAGACGAGGAGTGAGGTGTGTTGCTGGACTAGGGGGGTAACCCAGGGCTGGGGTAGTTGGGATTAGGGTTGTTGGTAAAGTTGTGTGCATGAGCCTATGGAGCGTTGAGCTGCACAACACCTCGTTCCACCCCACTTTAGAAAATAAAGACGGTGAGAGAACTTCGTCTGCACAAACGCCTGGGGGCACCCTGCCCAGAAAGGCCGCTCTCCTTTGGACACAGCTGGATGTTGTACCTTTAGCGCACGCATTTCTGAACAGATTCCAGAAGGGCACGTTGCGATGGTCTAGTCTGCCCTCCTGCATCAATACAGGCCATTGAATTTCATCAAGGAAGAATAAATGCAGGGAGATCCCGTTCGAACACCTCTGCTTATCTCAACTGTGGCGGCAAAGCAGGGAGAGGTAATTGCACAAGTAACTGGCCATTTTAGGCCTTCTAGGTTAAAACCACCACCTTGAACTCTGCCTGGAAGCTCCTGCATGATTTGCACCTGCAGCTGAAATGCAGGCATGTGCCCTGTCCTACTTGACAAAGGTGCAAATACTCAAGCTTTGCACCAGCCAACAACAGAGCCAGGCCTTCACCTGGTCAGGCCTTGGATCTACACCACTGTAATGCCAGACTGAGCCTGGGAGTCCATTTGAACCGTCCCACCAACACAGCGCTATACACACATCCTCTGGGGTTAGATTGTTCCAGCGGGGCATGTTGGCCGAGCGCTCTCACTGCAGTGATGGGGTAACACTTTTACTTTCGTTTAGCTCAAAGCCGGCACCACCTTGTGCGGCTATCCCAACAGAGCCCAGAAAATAAGCAGGGTTGGCCAGGTTAGGGCCCAGATGGGGAACTAAAGAACAGTAACGCGCTTCAGGAGGTATTGGTGGGCATTTGTTTCTTTTCGAATCAGTACTGAAACAATAGTAGAAGGCACGGTGCTGCAGCTGAAAATGCCATCTTTGATTGTAAAACCAAGGCTCTGAGCCCCAGTGCTCTTTATACATTGTCTAGACCTTTTCTTAAACAGAGGGACCTTCCCCTGTAGGCCCTGCCAAATTCCAGTTTGTGTAACCGTGTTCCAGCTACCTAGATTCTGCCGATATGATAAGATCATCTTCACTTTCTGCCTTGACAATCCTGTCCCGTTGCTGTGTGCTGCTGGCGGCCACACTATGGGTGGCTGGTATGCTGGTTTGCAAAGCAGTTTGGGAGCCTTCGGGATGAAAGATGCTATATGCAAATGATCATTTATAAAGAACTTGGATGTTTGCGTGATACAAGCTTCCTTTGAAGTTACAAGCCATCAGTACTAATTAATGAGAAGGGTCTGCGCCCTTCTGCAGAGCAAATGCACCTCCAGCAATAGGTACAAGTTAATTCAACAGCAGAAAATCTTGGACAACTGATTTTTGACCCTGATCTGCCCAGCTTCTGTGTCCACCAAAATAAAAAAAGACTTCACAGAAACATCACCCAGTAGATCTAACTCTGGTCTGAATGACAGGACAAATCCATTGACTTTGGTATCTTGGAAAGAGTACAGACTCACTCATCAGTGGATGTAAATAATTTATTAATTTAACGGTCAAGTTCATAGAAGCTTCCCCTTTATTTGGTTGTTGATCCATTCAGTTTTATGAAAAATGATAGTTTGGCCATCCCCTGTTCACCAGACTGAGGTTTTAATGGATAGGCCCTGACAGGGTGTAAATAATTTGAACAAAAAAAGGATTCTTCCTGCTTCATAAAGAACTGATAAAACATTTACTGTGAGTATTGCTGGCAGAAGGTTTAACCTGTTAAAACTATGAACAATGCAAATCAGAACATGCTGCATAAGTAGTACGGTCTACATATGTCTGATGGAAAGAACACATTTGTAAAGTCTGACACAGGGGTCCCAGAGAAGGGGAAACACATGAATAAGACACATAAATGGTTCTCCACTTCCCATAAAAATAATAACTATAATAATTAATAATCTATGGAGAAAAACAGTATAAGTTATTATTAAAAAAATCTTAAAAACAACATACTTAAATATAATTTAAGCAATTATACAAACACCGCATGGTATCACATGGCATCCTGTTTGGAAACAGCGTGGAGAGATTCTGATTTTAGAGAACTGGGCTGGATCGTTGGCATGTCTCTTTTGGAAGCAGATGCCTCAGAAAGTCAGTCTGCTGTCATCAACAGGAGGGTTTTGTTAGAGAGAGGTGTTAAGACCATCAAAGTGTTGTCATACAGAAGAGGTTTTGATGCAAAATACCGGAGAGTAAAAATATGGGAAAATCATCTCATTTAATAAGGAGAAGATGACGCTAGCCCGTTTCAATGATCAGAAATGAGTTTGTCAACAGCTTAATTGCTATTTCAGAAGAGAAATGGACTAAGTAAATGAGACTTCTGATCCAAGCGGATGGACTCTGATGTCTGGCCAGGGTTGCACCAAATCAGTGGGGCCCTGTGTGGGGACATGGGTCTGCTACATGTAACAGCTGGCAGGATGAGGGCCCCAATGGACACCCTGAGCTGAATTCAGTTCAGGTGTACTTTGTGGACCCTCTTACACCAACTCTGAATATGGTCCTTCAATCTCCAGTGATTGCCAAATTTATAACCAGAAAAAACAGTTAATGATGCAAATACTTTGCTTTAGATCTTCTATCTAGCTGATTATTCAATTTAGATGTTGCTGATTTCTCAGTTCAGATTACTCAGTTAATCATTTCACATATATAAAAACATTAAAATACTATTTTGGTTTGGGGTTTTTTTTGGGAGAATGTGGGTTTTTGTCAGCCATGAGCTAGCATAAAAGAGCAGATGTGTTTAACCATTAATAGTTTCTCTGATATCCTGGGTGCTTCTGACTCCTGATCTCCTGCTACGCTCTTGGAATGGTGAAACTGGAAGTATTTTTATTAAGGAACAAAGCTAGGTATCTGAATCACACAACAGTCCCTAGTTAGGAGAAACATTTGAGAGTATCAACATGGCCATTTGTTTCGTATCTTTTAGGATACGATTAAGATAATTAATCTTTTAATTATCAAGAATAAGATCCTACTTAGATTTCATTCCATTAAATATATTGCCATAGAAACAAACTGACTTCTACTGAAGCTATCAAACTGACAAGCTGACGTTAGACAGCACCATGTAAACCCTCCCAAAGTTGAAAAAATAAAGCTTTGTTCTAAAGTTTCGGCAAATTGGACTTGCAGGGCAGTGGAATCCCTGGATGCAGATACTGAACTTTATCCAGCCATGAGACATGTTTGACAGCAGAGCCATACAAATACCTTCCTTTCACAGAGCTTGTTTGACTTCACAAGCTCACAGAGCGTCTTGCCAGCTGAGGGGCCACCTTCAGGAATACGAGGAGCTAAGAAAACAGATTGACATCTTAAATAAACAAACTCTCACAGGTAACAAGCAATGCAATTTGTTCCAGTGTTTGAGGAGAGAATTGAAAGCAAGTTGCTTTTTAGCGGTAGCTCCATATGTTTTTAATGAAGGAATGGAGAACCTTTGACACGGGTGGAAGAATTATTCAAGGATAAAATATAATGAAATGCAACCACTTGTGTGTACTTGAGCAATAAGCAAACACTTCTCAGCCTTGCCTTGTAACCTGTGTTTTCTATTGCAGTTATTGGCTAGGTCCCATGATGGGAGAAATCATAGTGCTGTTCACCTGCAAACATTTTCAGGTCAACAGTTCTGTAACTTGATTTAATTCAAGTAGGTCAATTATACACTCCATAAATATGAAATTACAGCATCCAACATTCTCCGTGTTTCTGTTGTGAGGAGAGAATGAAGAATCAGGAGCTTTTTGTTGACTAAAGCTAAGGGGATTCTTGGGAATATAGATAACTGGGAAAGGTCCAGGTAAAGGATTTTTCCTTATGTCCTTATACATTTCTCTCTGCTCTCTGGTTTGATTCCAAGACTTGAATTCCAGGAAACTTATTATTATTATTATTATATGAAATCAGTGGAAGTCAGGAGCTTAAGTGTGTCTGAGGATCTGGGCCCAGGTCTTGTACAGAGAGTATGCAATCTACAGGCTCAGTCCTCAGCTGCACCAGGTGGGGAGACTCCAAGGCTATGTCTACACTTGAAAAGTTAAGTCGACTTTATAAAGGCGACTTTATAAAGTCGACTTAATAAGGTCGACTTAATTTGTAAGTGTAGACGCACCCCAAGGGAGGCAAACATGGCCCTAGCCACCTTTCAGCCTTCCTTCATCCTGGGACCAGTGTAAGTTAGAGCGACTACAGGGTTGCTCTAACTTATGCCAGCTGGAATAGTCCCCATGGGCTGTTCAATGGCTTTGAATAACCAGAGTAGAGGAGGCAGGGGCCATGGCTTGATAGGACATATTCTCACAGATGCAGGGGAACAGGTGATGTAGAATTGATTCTACTGGTTTTATACCATTAGGAGAACCCCCTTTGACAGGGGAACCCCCAGTTCCCCTTTAGAGCAGCTTTAAAACACACTGAGCTACTGGGGTATTAGCCTGAGTCTATATGATATATCTTTATCCTCTCATTACGTACCATCGGTGCAGGTTTTTGTTATGCATGAGCCGTTCTGCAGACTGAACCCTTCCTTACACTTGACGCAGTTTTTCCTAGAGCCTTCACAGGATGAACAGTTGTCATCACATCTGACCAAGAGACAAACACACAAATATTTTCTCTAGGCACCAAGACCCCTGGTTTGGTCCATTCAACTGTGTCAGGCCATTTGTCTAGAGACACTGAAGAATCTAGGGCCCATTCAGCCTCTGGGCACTGAAAAAAGTGGATTTGAACGTCTGGACGGAACCAGCCCCTTTCTCTTTGGAAACTTGAACTGGTGGCGGGGGAAAGTGCAGCAACCCACGCAGTATCGGTTGTGCCTCTGAGCCCAACTTTTGGTGTGGGTTTAGAACCCATGAGCACCTGGTCCTGAGGCAAGAATTATGGTGATTATTTATTATTTGTATGACTGTAGCCCCTAGGAACCTGAGTCATCCTGGATCCATCAAACAGAATTATAAGACAGTCCCTGCCCCAAAGAGTTTACTCTCTAAGAATGCTCCACACGCTAACACTTTTCACTAGTCACACATGTGAAAAACAGCTCTCATGAAGAAAAGGGGATGCCAGAAATCTCAGGGCTTGTTTGATCATTTTAGTCAGTCTAGTCAACAGCATCAGCTGCCATTTGTTTTCACGTTTTTTATCTTCAGTCCCTGTGACACAAACTATCTGCTGCCCCACTCCAATTGCCCATGTATCCAGTCAGCTGTTCAGAATGGATCCCTGGGAAATTCATCATGCTAACATCACCGGGAAAGGTCTGAAGAGGACACCTTACCTTGTGCAGACTTTATAAGGTAGACCTGGTACCTCCTCTGCATAAAACCCCTGGCTGCAAGCAGGGACACATCGCCACTCATGCAGGTGGAAATCTTTGGCACATTGTATGCATTCTTCTTTGCCTGGCCCTTGGGAGAAATGAAATATTATAGTCAGCTACAAAGACAATTACCACATTGTATGAAGATGACTGCGTCGGATGGGAGCCAGGGATACTCAGGAGGATACATACAGCAGTCCGCTCTCTTCCAGAAGGCTGCAGCAGAGTAAACAAGCTACCAGCTGTGTTTTAAATGGTTCCTCAGCTCACACACACATCCCAGGCCCAACAAACCCAGCAGCCTCAGTAGAAAGGACCTTCAAGAGATGCAGAGAGGCCCTCCTCAGAGGCGGAGCCTGACATTTTTAGGAGTTTGCACATGGATCAAGCCCTCAAGCGTGCACAATCTCTGATCTGTATTGATTTTCTGACAGCGGTTTTGACCCTGCAGAGACACTGAGACAAATTAGCAGTACATGCACAGGGTTAACGATCCTTTGGAAAGGTTCAGAGCCATGAGAAAATGGCAGGAAAATCTGCACTTAGGTCAGGTAGCAGAATTTTCAGTAATAGCACCACCCAGCAGGCTCTCTCTTCCTGTGACCAGGACAAAATTGAGATGACGTGTATTTTTTTCTGGTGGATTTGAAACATTAATGCATCTGATCCTTCTTTAGCTTGTTGTATCACTATATTGCAAACGTCTCTAGTAAGACTGTAACCATAGTAAATGTAAGTAAATGTGATATTTATGAGCAATCAATTCAGCTGAAAAAAGTGGGTGTGCCGTGGAATTGTTTGTCTCGAAGTGTGCCATGTTACTGAAAAGGTTGGGAACCATTTAGCTAGGGGTACAGGATAAAGTGTGCAGAAGGTCACCTGCGGTTGCCTATGTGATATAGGCTAGGGAAGCAATGAAAAGAGAGAAACTTTGCCTCTCTGCAGCACAGCTATTACTCCTGGGAGAATTCTATGCCACTGTTCAAATGCAGAATTAATGACCTCCGCAGAATAATTGATTCTGACCAGGAGGAGACAGGATGCCCAAGGGGTCACCTTGAAATTACACCTTTCACCCACCAGGTTCAGAAGGGCTAGTGGGACAGACCGAGGTGGGGGCACAGGAATTAGTGAGGTAAAACCCTGAGCCAGGGGCTGAATGGGAGTGTGGGTACATGGACACATGGGACAGGAGAAGGGGGGTGCAGGTCCACATGAGGACAAGAACAGATGTGCCTGGCTTAATGGTAGAGGCCAGTGGTCAACCAAGGTCTGTATGGGGTAGGCTCCCCCACGCCCGAACAATCCCTTCTCACAAAACAACCTGTTCCATACTTCTCCCACCCAACCCCAACAACCCTCCAGGTTCCTTCCTAGGCTCCTTTCCAGCAATCACTTCTCTCTCCCTCAGCTCTTCCGTTACCCCCAACTCCCACAAGCCTTTGTATTGTTTCTGAGGGGTGCGGGAAATATATTTCCATATTGTAGTTTAAATGAATTATTACTCAAAGGTCTGTGTTCATATCCCTGGTAAGGAGTTTATTTGTCAAAAAAAAAAAAAAAAAAAATGTCCTGAATCATTTTTGTTGGCTATATGGGTACAGACACCCTTGCTGACAGATGTTTTGAAATAAATGACCAAAATAATTGAAACTGGCATCATTACATTGTGTTATTTTGACAAATAAAAATGCAGAAATTTAAAATGTGTGCAGAATTTTTAATTTCCTGACACAGAATTTTAATTTTTTTGCTGCAGAATTCTCCTAGGGGTAAATTTTGCTAGTACCAGAGCAAGAGATTGCAATGATTAAAATGATAATAGTAAAGGCCTTCAACACAAGGTGTGAAAAGCAGATTGAGAAATGTTTATGAGAGCAAGGGAAACATAGGAAAAGGCTACCAAAATGAATACGGTGTTTAGTATTTACGCCAACTTGAATAAGAAGGAGAAAGCATGTAATTTTCTTAAGGGACTGAAAGTCAGTTCCGCTCACACTTACCTAACAAGATCAATGAATATTTTGGACGAAATCTTAGAAAATTAACCAGGCACGATAAATGAGATTCAAGCCAGTGAACATTAATTATCTAGAGATCCTATTATCAACAGATCTGAAATTCTTTTAAGGATAAATGCAAAAGTTAGCGATGGAGAGTAATTGGACTGTCACAAACTGCAAAGGCAAGAATTTAAAAGGGGATGCAGAACAGTTGAAAAAAAAAGATGGAAATCAGCATTGTCCGGAAAATCTATTATGAAAATGGAGGTGATTAGGGAGGATGAAGGAGGCAAGATGGGTGTTTTCTTTCCCATTTGGAATGATTACAGAATGTAATGCTCATAAACAATGAATTGAAGGTGCCTTGGGAGCTGCTGGGAACACACTGCAGCCACATGGTACAAAATCAAAAGAAGCCAACGCCCGCTCTGCTGGACTGCCATTCGTCCGCCGAACTATTGCAGGAGGGGCTATGCCTGTGACAGCGTGATGCCAACCACTGGATTGGTTACCTGCAGTGTGGGGTAAATCGAAGGATCTGCCCCAATCTTTCCCAGAGCAACCAGCAGAAGGGACGGTTACCACAGCCTCCACTGAGATGCAATCGCACGCCGAGTTCTGCTCTCCGCTGTGGCCTCTATACAACAGCTCTACTCAACAAAGCCAGAAGAACCAGGGGTAGGGGAATTTTTCCACCTTCAGAACTTGCCCTAGGACCCTCCTCTCAGCCCCCAGGGAAGGAGCATGGCTGGGGACAAGGTGTGCACGGGATGGAAGAGGATGTGCTATACCAGACTGCTTCAGGGATTCACAGAGGGCGACCACAGCAGGGTGTGAGGTTCAGCGGCCTGTAGGGCTGCCCTAAGTTACACTGGGGACTCAGGCTCGGATCTCCAGTAAAGATGGCGTAAAGCTTAGCTGGAGCACAGTGGAGACGTGAGACTCCTGCTATCTGGATGCAGAACAGGGATGCACTCAGCTGTAGGAAAGGGAGACGCTTTGTGCCGTCACTGGAGTGCCCTTGTCCCTCCACACTGAAGGAAGTTAAACTGTGTTGCAAGAAGCTGCATTCTAGACCCACGCTACCGGTGCCTTTCTTCAGCCGAGCCAAGGCGGTGTTACGCACTCGTCTCAGCTGCCTTTGCCACGTGCTACAGCCTGGGAGCTGGTTGTTAATACAGTCTAAGCAATCTGGGAGCATTCTCAGGAGCTGGCAGGAAAAGCACGCATATTGCAGGATCAAAGCCCAACAAAAGGATGTTGTTGGATCAGCTTCATCCCGCCAAAAAGGCTCAGAATTAAAAAATGCCCAGTGCGCTGTAGCCGTATGCACCACTTACAGACTGTGTTGTTGGCCAAGACTAGCGGCAATGGCTGCGAACTGGCCCAAGAAGTGGGGGGAAGGGTAATCAAAAGCAGAGTGGTTCAGACTCAAAATAGATAACTGGTGACATTCCACAGGGTTCAGTCGGGGCAACAGTTCAGTTTCTGGTCTGCCATCAAGACTGAAAGATAGTTCCGACAGCCAGACTGGAGTTTATTTTCTGGAAAACGTTGCTAATGCACCGTTGGGACTAACTCGGAGCAACAGTGCCTCCTTGTAATGTGTTCACATGTTCTAAGTGCTGCTTACACGTTGAGCTGCTGCTTAGCTATTGGTCAAGAGGTAATATTTAAAGGGACACAATCAGCTTG
The DNA here is from genome assembly GCA_007922175.1 of Pelusios castaneus. Taxonomy (NCBI): domain Eukaryota; kingdom Metazoa; phylum Chordata; order Testudines; family Pelomedusidae; genus Pelusios; species Pelusios castaneus. The sequence goes on from ML685765.1 coordinate 28,481,891, forward strand.
AAACCTGGTCCATATTTGTTTGAATGAGTTTCCGGAGTCTCCTGCCAACGTTTGTGGCTTCACAATTCTCTTTTCCTATTTTTAAAGATAATTTTTCTCTCACTGTTGCTGTGCGAGAATAAACTTTAAACTCTTGCCATTTTTATGTGCTGAAAAGTTCTCTGAGGTAATTTACAGGGGTTTTTATAGCCCTCTTTCTTCCCCCCCTCCCAAACCTTATTCAAGTAAAGTACCAGGCTTCACATGTGTAAGAAGACAAAATGTAAAAAACTCCCTGAAACATCTGTAAAAGAAAAATATTCTGCCATCTATCCAGCACATGCAGCACCCATGGCGCCATGGAAAAAGGTTTGCAGAGCACTTGTGAGCAATGCGACCATCCGAAGCTCAGGGTGAACCCCTCTTTATGTTTGTACAGCACCTGGCCCAATGGGGCTTCACTTGGTTGTGACCATTGGACACCATATACTTCTATACATGCACTTGCACACACAGATGGTGAGAGCAGAAGAAAGAAAAGAAAGCTGCATTTTTATTGCTAACCCAGAGATAATTGTTCAGTAGGGAAACCCTATGAAAATAATTGAAAAGGACTAGATCTGTTAGAGACTGGGGAAAAGCGGCCTGTGGGGATGCTCTCCCTGTTCTGCGCTGGGCTTTGCATGGCGAGTGAAATTCTCTGCACCAACAGAGCCGTTTCTCTTCATTCCACAATTGGTTACTTTTTACGCAGGTCCAGCAAGAGCCTGTGGGGCCCTGAAAACATGGCCAGGCCGTGAGCCCATGAAGCACAGATGCTGTTGCATTGCTGAGCAGCGAGTTCACAGCTTAGGCCCACAGGGCTGGGTGTAAGCGGTTTGGAGGAATGGGTCGAGATCCCCTGCGGATGCAGAACGTACCGGCACACGTCTGGCAGCTCAAGTGGCACCTCTCGCATTTCCTGGCCCCTTTGCTGAAGTACATGCCTGGCTGGCATTCTGGGACACAGCCTGCTCCTAACAAGCTGTTGGAAAAGCAGGGCAGAAAGTTTTACCAGCACACAGATACTCCACAATCCCGTGATTTTGCCATAGAGGAGGTTAATACAACTTCCTGTGTAAGGGCTGGGGCCCAATCCACTCCTGCACTGGGGCAGCTTTGTAGCACCCTCCCCAAAGCAAAGTAAACCTATCCTATCAGTCCCCCAAAGGATCTACAGAGCTGTTAGTTGCTTCTACACCAGCCTCTCCCAGCAGCTGATGCAGGGGGCCAGGACTTTCCTGCACCGCTTTGATGTGTAATAAGCCTGTGGCAGCCAGCTGGATTGGCTTACCCAGAATAAGAGGACACCTGTGGCGTCTAGTTTACACCACGGTACAGCTTGTCACGCATTCTATGCCTGCAGCTGAGGACTGGGCATTTCACACGGGATTTTCTGTGGTGGCCAAGATCTGCTCAGCTCAGCAGAGAAGAGGAATCCGTTTTCTGGTTCTGCTCTGACCTAAGCCAGCTGGCCCAAGGGACTGTCTGTCAGAGGGCCACTCAAGCCTGTCATTGATAGCACGCTCAGGCCCACAACTGGAAGGTCTGAGGCCTTGTTCTTAGGATAAGCAGCAGCAGCCATATTAGAAGAGACAGAGCCATGACAGGACCATGTTAGCTCAAGTGCCTCAACCTCTCCTCCTTCCCCAGTTCAGTGATGCTCCCCTCACTCCAGCTCAATGACACCCAACTAACCCGCCAGCTAAACACCCAGGAGAAACTGGGCTTCGCCATGGGCCCAGCTGCCTAACACATCTGGGCTGCGTCTACACTTGTAAATTAAGTCGACTTAAGCTTGTTTAAGTCGACTTCATTTACCCTGCGTCTACACTACACTTTCCTTAAGTCGACTTAAGCAACTTGCTAATGAAAATTAAGTCGACTTTATTACACCTAGTTTTAATTCGACTTAAGCCAGTGTAGACGTGGGGTAGCCCTAAGTCGACTTAGGGTTGCCCCAGGACTACACCAATGCCCTCCCTGCCGGGGGGGCACAGAGGGAGCCTGGCATGCCACTGACACCTTTTGATGGCCAAGTAATAAATCAGCTTGAGATGAGCTACAGCAGATTTGGAAGGGTGGCACCTGGATGCAATTTTCACAGTAGGCCAGATCCTGGGGTCCTAACGTAGTTTTCACTCAGGCAAATGACCACGAAGTGCAACAGGAAGGTTGAGTAAAAATAAAGGGCCTGTCTCCGTGGGAAGCTCCTGCTGTATGAGCTATATTTAACAGCACCCAAAATGGCTGCCCCTCTTTATGGTGGAAGTACGAAGTGGAGATGGGGAGGGCGCGCTTCTCAATTTAACACCTGAATGTGGGGGTGGAGTATGTGTTTTTGCACAAGCTGAGAATCCAGTTTCCCATAGGGTCATCTTGGGGGGGCATCTCAGGCAACTGTCCTGGGCCGTACCCTATGGTGGGCCCCGCAGGGCCGATTGGCATGTGGTGCAGCTTCCGGTTTGGCCCTCCAGGGTCATAGGCCCTGGAAGGCTACCCTGGAGGACATACAGCCGCCAGCCGGCCCCAGCCCCAGCCGACCCAGCCCCTGGGGCAGACCAATCAGCTCAGGGATGGAGAAGGAGCACATTTCCCCCCCACACACACCAGTGCCGAACAGCCCTGCTTGCTATATACAAAGCGCTATAGTTATGCACGTCTCATTCCCATGCGGATACTAATTTCAGTCTAAGACTGGAGTCAGAGTGCCCACATGGGTGTTGTGTACTGGTACAACCAGACTGGTAAATCTATACTGGTATAACTTGTAAAACTTCCCTGTTTAAATAAGGTCTAAATAAGGGACCTCTGTTTGTCATATGCATTTTAAATGCACCCAAAATAGATATTTATAGGATCAACCCAATCACTAGGTAAACATTCCTTGTTTTGAAAAACCATCTGCACAGAAGGTGCTGAACCAGGGAAGGTTCTGAAGGAGCTGTTTGAGGCTCCTGTGGAATCTGTATGCTGTATCATATTCAAGCTAAACATTTTTCTTTGCTCTTTTTCTCCCTTTTAGATGTCCTACTGCCAACCCTCTACCTTACAAACATATCCAGCAAAGGGAATTTAAATCTGACGGCATTAAGGGGGACGAGAAAGGGCCAACGAGAGCTAGAAATGAGGTGGTAGATACAAGGGCCCTCAGCTCCCAGTAATATCCAGGTTGGGACAGCGTACTCAGCAGGTTAGCCTGACTATAGATTACAGGCCTCACTCTGAGTTCCTTGGCCTTAATAGCGCTAGTAATGACGTGAGCACGAGAGATAACATCCGGTCTGTTAACAGCCTGAGGCCAGGTCTACACTACAAAGATTTGTCAATCTGCCCTCCAAGAGGGCCATGCCAGCAAAACCCCAGTGCAGATTTAGCTCTGCCGATGGAAGAGTCAACATAGTTAATGTCACCTGGGAAGGTGGCGTTCCTATGCGGCCAGGAAAACTCCTTCTCAGTGGTCAGCTACCAATCTGGGGCTGGTTCTCCTCCCACTTAGACTGCCTTAAATCTGTGCGACTCTGCTGGCTTCCATGGATTTACTCCACTGAGCCAAACCCCACTGAATTAATGGGAATCTTTGTAGTGACTTCTATGGGCTTTGGATCGATGCTAAAGCAGAGGAAAATGAGGCTCTTTTTTTACCAATGACAACTGTAACAATAATACTAAGTAGTGTGATTTGAGGTGTGCACAGTGCTCTTTATATGTGTAATATGGCACTTATACACCCCAGTAGATGGAATTTACAGTGCCTTTCAGCTAGAGGATGGGTTATGTTATATAATGACTACTCCCTCCTTTGAATTTCCTGGCTTTAGGCAATTTGAATCACAGTTGTTGTGTTACTGAAGCACAGACATCTAATGAGGTCTGAAATGGAAACACAGACATCTATTTTTTTAAATTTCACTTTTTTGATTTCTCATAGTATGCAGATTTCATGCGAGTTTACTGGAGAGAAAAACATTCTGAAAGAATAAAATCATCCCACGCTGATATTTTACCTCAATCCGCCCTTGCATAGAGTACGTTTATCTGGATCACCAGCACAATTTTTACAGCTTCGATGACATTCGAGACAGAGTTTTTGACCTTTTAGAAACAAAGAAAGTCAGTGTAAATAAAACCTGCCCAGAGAGATGCAGGGAGAAATCTTAGCTACGATGGACAAGATCTGACAAGTTGAAAAGTTCTGCGGTTTGGCAGCAGTTTACTGAGGAAGAACAGCATACACCTGGGCTCTCTCTAGTACAAAGGACATACAGGTTGGTGGCTTTCAGACTATGTAGATAACCTACAGGACACACAGTATTTACTTATTAAGCCAGCTGAGTAAAGAATTTTGTGATCCTTCTAATTCAAAATTTGCTTCTTCTCATGGATCTCAAATGATCCCCGTACATTTCAAGAGGCTATGGAACTGGAAGCTGCAGGAGTCTACACGTTATGGACCCAATTCAACTCTCATTAAAGACAATGGAGCCTTTAATGGGAGTTGGATTGGCCTCTGTTGTCCTAATCCTTACTCCGGCAAAGCACCCATTGACTTCAAAGGGGTGTTTTGTGCTGATGGGGCCTCCTGGAGACATTAGTTGTTGATCTACCATGTGGCTCCCGCCAGAATCCGGGGCCCGGCTGCTGCTGGCCCAATGTGGCTCCTGCCAGAATCCGGGGCCCAGCCGCCGCTGGCCCAATGTGGCTCCCGCCAGAATCCGGGTCCGAACCGCCGCCGGCCCAATGCAGCTCCCGCCAGGATCCGGGGCAATGGAACTAAAGGGGGCAAGGGTTGGGACAGAAACCACGCTGCAGCGGTTCGAATAAAATATGTGACCTTTATTGTTCCGAGGGAATGCCATTTATGATGCCACTTTGCTTTAAATTCCCCTCTCGTCTCTGTTCAATGGTTTACACCTGTTACCTCCTCTCTGTCTCTTTCCCCTCCATTGCACATGATCCACAGCAAAACGCCTTCTCAAGGCAGGTGGAATACATAACAATAGCAACAACAGATGTTGAACTGCAGCCATGAGAATTAATTGTACATTTCTATAGCCAGAGTTTCCACCTTTGAAACAATGGCTGGGGTGAAACTCTCCAAAGGTATCTAAGTAAATTAGCAAAACAAACGAGGAGTCCTGTGGCACTTTTAAAGACGAACACATTTATTTATCACATGAGTTTTCGTGGGAGAAAATCTTCAAGCGTCAGACGAAGTGGGATTTTCTCCCACAAAAGCTCATGCGATAAACAAATGTGTCTGTATTTAAAAGTGCCACCAGACTCGTGTTGCTTATGTTGAACGTTACTCGTTTCCCCACAATGCCACACACTGACAGTACAATCGATACAAGCGCTCCTGGTTAGGATGCACACCAATGGCGGAAGGAGCAAAGCGCAGACACATGATGTAATTACTGTGGTGGGAGGATGCTGACGTAAGTTAGGTCAGCTTGATTTTGCAGTGTAGTCATGGTCTACCTCTCGTTGTAGGCACCTTTTAACACTCTACCCCCGGCGTGGAACTGGGAAAATTCCAGCACTCCAATCCAGACACAGACTCTGATTCGCTTTGGGGCCAGAACTGTTAATTAACTTTGGGGGGACTGAATTCTGGTCCTGTTGAACTTGAGTGATTTCTCATTATCCACAGCTCCTGCTGATTTCTGTGTGAACCAGGCCTTCTGTGTCTTGAATTGGGCCCCCCCAAAATGGAAATGCCAAAAAAATAAGCGAGCACATTTTAAAGTTATCTCTGACCGTAGCACCATAGTTTCTTCACCTGTAAAAGAGGGCTTATAATACTGCCCTACTTCCAGGGTATGTGCGGGTTAATGCTAGTTCGTGCTTGTGAAGCATTGGGAGGCTTTTAGCCCTGGGTTCCCATTGATGAGGATGATCAGTCCCATTTCTGAAGAGGCGCTAGGCATTTTTTCTTGCACTGTCCTATGTTACCCTCTCTAGTGGCAGGGACAGTGCCGCGTGGAACCTTTATGGCAGTAGAGATCTGCCTGGTTAGATTCACATGTGGGCTCCACCCTGACTGTTTAGATTTCTTAAATTCTTCATTTGCGTTCATCTGGGAAAAATAAAAACCAATAAAGCCTACCCCACGCATTCTCACATTCCAATCGGTAAACCGTTCACGGCCTTACTTTCATCTGAGTAAAATCCGGGTGGACACACCATCACACATGTGTTTGTTTCCTGGTGGTGATAAAAACTGCGTCGGCAAGACGTGCACTGATCCCGACCTCTGCCCGTGCAGGTTTCGCACCCTTTCTGGCATCTTCGGCATCTCTTAGCTGTGTTGTCCCCAAAATACCCTGAAGGGCATGAACTCACACACACCCTGGAGACGAATTAAACAAACCAGACATATAACAATCATTCCAGGGCTCAAACTTCTGCCAGATGAGTTCAGTAAAGTCAACACAAGTGGAGGGCACTCAGCGCCTCTCTGGATTGGTTTAGTAACTGCCCAGGGTAAAAAGATTACAGCGTAAGGCAAAAAGGCACTGTGATAAAACCAGGGACTAGATGGTGAGCAAGGAGCTAAAGTCTGGAGCAGGGCTACACTATTCTGACTGGGAGTGATGAGCTGAGTGGCAGTTTGGCTGGGAGTGGGGGCCCCTGCGGGCAGCCAGACTCCAACTGGTGCCCCCACCTACCATATAGTGACAGTAAGTAACGAAGGGCACGTCTACACTTAGAAGTTAGGTTGACTTAAGGAGGCTTACGTCGACCTAAACTACTCTGCGTCCACAGTGGGCTTTCCTTAAGTCGACTTAAGCATTTCCTTAAATTGACTTAAGGAAAAATTAAGTCGATTTAATAACACCTCGATTTAAGTCGACTTAACGCTTAAGTCAACCTTATTAGGTCGACTGAAGCCAGTGTGGATGGGGATTAGCGCCTAAGTCGACCTTATTAATTCGACTTAAATGTTAAGTTGACTTAATAAGGTCGAAAAGGGGCTATGTCTACACTAGAAAAGTTAGTCAACTTAATAAGGTCGACTTTAAGTCGACTTAAAGTCGACCTTATTAAGTCGACTTAATAAAGTCGACTTAACTTTTCTAGTGTAGACATAGCCAGTGTCTACCTGGGTGCTGTGTCACCTTAACCACACCGACATAAGCTCTATGCCTCCCGTGGAGATGGGGTTATTAGGTTGGCATGCTAGGGACAGGTCTACACTGGCAGCGGATTTCGGCAGCAGTCAAAGGGAGGTATGCACAGTACATAAAATAACTCGTGTATCTCCCTTCGATTTCCTAATGCCTACTTACCTCAGTGTCTTCAGTGTGCTGAGTCAATGGGAAATGCCCTCCTGTCAACTCAGCGCTACTCTTCTTGATGGGGTGGTTTTACTGCATTACTTCCAGGTCGCTGGGGTGGGTCTTTAGTGACCGCTCAATCAATCTGGAAAAATCAAACTGATGGCAGCAAATTTTGCGCCATCAGTGTAGACCTGGCCTACGGCACTTATACGGGTGTAGTATGTACCTGACATAATTAGGTTGACATAAGCTGCCTTAGATCAACCTAAGCCTGTAGTGTAGATCAGGCCTTTCTATCCTACATGGGTTCTCATAAAACCCACATCACCATGGTATCAGAGTACCTTCAGCGGCATATTCATCCCTGTGACTAATATCTACCACCTATAATTCATCATACTCAGCTCAGCTTTTCTTTCCTCCTGCAGAGGTACTCAGAAGATGGTCCGGAAATAAACTCTTTGGGTAATGGAAGTAGAGGAAAGCCTTTGGGGAAGCAACTGGTACTATTCTCTCATTGTTTCCTTATGTTCACCTATGTGTATATCTGTCTGTGGTCCCATCTCATACTTAGTTTGTTACCTCTTTGTGGCAGGGATCATTTTTTGGTTCTTTGTACAGCTCCTAGCATAGTCGGGTCCTGGTCTGTGACTAGAGCTTCTAGGTGATATGGATGATATTAGGACTAGGCTGAATCTCACTGCTTTCTTTGACCAGTTCTTTCTGGTTACACCCATCCCTTCATGAGGAAATCCCTTGGGCTATGTCTGCAGTTGGCCAAATAAGTCGACTTAGCATGTCCACACTCAAAAATTAAGTCGACTTAAAGGGGACCTTGCCAAATTGACTTAGAACGTCCACACTGGATGCCTAAGTCGACTTTTAGGGGCTAGATGGACCTGGGACAGGTCCACAGTGGCAAGGGGGGCACCCCTTGCCAAGTGCCATGGGGCTCAGCATTTGCCCCACTGTACCTGCGTACAATGGGGGCTGAGCAGGACAAGGACACTGGCAGGGCATAGGAGCGGGGTGGGCAGGGCTGTGTCCTGCCCTGTGGGGGAAGGGGGGCACACCAGGCTCTGGCTGTGCCAGCCACCCTGGCAGGGAGGGCAGTGGGGGAGCCCTGAAGCCCTTTAAGTCGACTTTAAGTCGATTTAGGGCTAATCTGCATCCACACTGGCTAAGTCGACTTTAGCAGCTCCCAGGCTACTACACGGGGTAACGTGGAATGGAGAGAAGAGTGGCCCTCGGTGATGGAAAGTCAGGTTAGGGAACACTTAATGAAATTGGATGTGCACAAGTCCATGGGGCCGGATGAACTGCATCCGAGGGTGCTGAGGGAGTTGGGGGAAGTGACTGCAGAGCCGCTGGCCATTACCTTTGAGAACTCGTGGCGAATGGGGGTGGTCCCGGAGGATTGGAAAAAGGCAAATATAGTACCTATCTTTAAGAAAGGGAAAAAGGAGGATCCGGGGAACTACAGACCGGTCAGCCTCACCTCAATCCCTGGGAAAATCATGGAGCAGGTCCTCAAGGAACCCATCCTGAAACACTTGGAGGAAAATAGAGTGATCAGGAACAGTCAACATGGATTCACCAAGGGCAAATCGTGCCTGACCAACCTGATTTCCTTCTATGATGAGATGATTGGATTTGTGGATGCGGGAAGACCCGTTGACATGGTATACCTTGACTTTAGCAAGGCTTTTGATACAGTTTCCCACAGCATTCTCGTCGGCAAGTTAAGGAAGTATGGGTTGGACGAGTGGACCGTAAGGTGGATCGAAAACTGGTTAGACCAACGGGCTCAGTGGGTAGGAATCAATGGCTCGATGTCTGGTTGGCAACCGGTAACAAGTGGAGTGCCCCAGGGGTCGGTCCTGGGGCCGGTTCTATACAACATCTTCATTAATGATCTTGATGATGGAATAGACTGCGTGCTTAGTAAGTTTGCAGATGACACCAAGTTGGGGGGAATGGTAGATACTCTGGAGGGCAGGGACAGGATCCAGGGAGACTTGGACATATTGGAACACTGGGCCGAAAGAAACCTCATGAGGTTCAACAAAGACAAGTGCAAAGTCCTGCACTTAGGACAGAAAAATCCCGTGCACTGCTACAGGCTGGGGTCCGATAGGCTAAGTAGCAGCGCTGTAGAAAAGGACCTGGGGGCTATGGTGGATGGGAAGATGAATATGAGCCAACAGTGTGCCCTTGTTGCGAAAAAGGCTAATGGCATATTAGGCTGCATCAGTAGGAGTATTGCCAGCAGATCGAGGGATGTGATAATTCCCCTCTATTCGACACTGGTCAGGCCGCATCTGGAGTACTGTGTCCAGTTTTGGGCTCCCCACTACAGAAAGGATGTGGACAAATTAGAAAGAGTCCAGCGGAGGGCAACAAAAATGATTAGGGGGCTGCGGCACATGACTTATGAGGAGAGACTGAAGGAACTAGGCTTATTTAGTCTACAGAAGAGAAGACTGAGGGGAGATTTGATAACAACCTTCAACTACTTGAAGGGTTGCTCCAAAGAGGAGGGAGCTAGGCTGTTCTCGATGGTAACAGAGGACAGAACAAGGAGCAATGGTTTCAAATTACAGCTGGGGAGGTCAAGGTTGGATATGAGGAAAAACTTTCTCACTAGGAGGGTGGTGAAGCATTGGAATGGGCTATCTAGGGAGGTGGTAGAATCTCCATCTTTGGAGATTTTTAAGGCTCGGTTAGACAAAACCCTGGCTGGGGTGATTTAGGGGGAGTGGTCCTGCTTTTTAGCAGGGGGTTGGACTAGATGACCTCGTGAGGTCCCTTCCAACCCTATTATTCTATGATTCTATGACTTAGCCAGTAAAGTCGACTTTAAACAAGGTTTTATAAAGTCGACTTTGAATTTCCTTAAATCGACTTAAGCTGACTTAAGGAAATTGTAGTGTAGACGCAAATTAAATTAAGTAGATTTAAGCAAGCTTAAGTCGACTTAATTTGTAAGTGTAAATGCACCCTTGCTGACTCTTCTTGATTCTGTTGAGTCATTCTACAGAGTTACAGATGTTTGTAAAACATTGTTATTAAACATTGTTGCAGCATGACCTGTGTGGAATTAGTATTCAGGTGGGTTTGCTTTGTAAAATACAAGTTGCAATAGCAACGTTGGACCGCACAGTATGCAATCAGATTGCAGGAGACACAAATCAAACTAAGAGAAGATTTAGGTGTCAGGACTTCTAGGCCTTGGGCAGAATAGTGAGTGCTGACTTTCAGGGATTATACCTGCTAAGGATAAATTAAGCAAATGCACATTTGTATATCTGAAAAGCAAAAAAGGGTGGATCACAGTTCCCAAATTGCACTGTATTCTTAGCTCATTAAGCCTGGTGTTCATTTCATTAAGCGTGGTTCTCATTTGTATTTATTGTAAAGAAATGCTGTTTACACAAATAACTCCAGCAATTGCCAGTCTGAGTGTAGCAGTGACTGCACACCAATCACCCTGCCAGATAGCTTCTCTCATCTCTATTTTCACTTGCAGGGATCTATAAGGCCTTTCATCCTTTAAAACAATCTGCTTCGATTTATTCTTTATTATCAAGGTTTAAACGGAATTTCAGTTGTTGGGAATGGTCCTTAAAACCACGCTCATAAATAGCATGGGATTCCAAGGTTCCTACAGGTTCCCCAATGTTAATGCACCCTGACTTGATGACTGTTTCTAGGGGCAAAAATTTCAAAAGAGCCAATGTGATTTAGAAAGCCACCCCCCATTTTCAAAAGTAATTTAGGCCCTTCAGAGCTGAGGTCTCATTAGAAGTCAGTGGGACTTAGCACGTAAGCACCTCTTGAAAATAAGACTAAGTCTTGTAAATCATTTAGGGTGAAAATTACAGACTATATCTTCCTCCTGCTGTCCATGTCCCAATCTGGAGCAGGAATCTCTCTCTCTCCTTCTCTTAAAATACATTTCCACTGGTGCTTATGAAAGGTGCCAGATCAACAGCCTAATGGATTGAAATTCTCCATTTACTCATAAGATAGGCATGGCACATAGGGGAGGTCTACTCTGCTCGCCGTTTTCGGCAGCAGTCAAAGGGAGCTACTCAAGTTACGTAAAATAACTTGTGTACCTCCCTTTGACTTTGTTACGTACAGCACATCCATTGCACTGAGCTGAAGGGAGGCCCCCCTTCAACTCAGCACTACCCCAGTGGCATGGTGTTCAAGGATCAACGTCGCAATCGACTGAGCAGGTCTTCGCAGACCCAATCAGTCGATTCGGAAGATCAATCTGATGGCAGTGAATTTTCCGCTGTCCGGGAAGACAAGCCAGAGCTAGCTTTCCTAGCTGACACTGCCAGGGGTGCATCTTCCCTTCTGTGGATGGGCTAATCAAGGGTGAAATGGTAGCTCTTTTTGTGCCTGTTCTGTGCCCAGAATGGTTGCCAATTAGTGCCAAATGCACTGTAGACTCTAGTCCATGGGAGCCTGAGCTATGAGCAGTTCATTGGATCATGGACCCAAAGCATTTTGTAGTAATTCATATAACATCCCACACAGGCCCCCAAATACCAGCCAGATGGAAACAAGTTTCAGTAACTACCAATCGGAGCGGTACTGGAACCAGTGACCTATTCCAGTTTAGTTTTCTAGGACGCTCATCACCACGAGATCTGAGCAGGATGAAACCATTAGCAACCACTGAGAAGGCAGGGAAGCACCGTTATTCCCCTTTTCCAAGTGGGGCTTTGAGAGGTTAAGTGACTTGTCCAAGGTCACATGACGGCACAGGTGGCAGAAAAAGGAAGAGGAGCCAGGTCTCCTGAGCTGCAGTTCTCTGCCTTGACCACAAGGCCATCTTCCTCCCCACTGTGGGCCCCGGCTTCATCTTTTGCTCAACTCATCACAACCGGGCTTCTCTTTCCGCTGCTATTGATAAAACTAGAGCACTCCTTATACCCTAACCTCCCACTGGAAAAATGGATTGGTGGTTAAAGCACTGAAATAGGATGCAAGAGATCAGGTCCCAATTTTACCACAAACCCCTATGGGAGCTTGAGTAAATGACTTCATTTCTGTGCCTCACTTCCCCATCTGTAAAATGGGAACAATAATGCTCCAGCTTACTATTGCACTTTGGGGTGGGGCTGTCTCTTGTTATGGGCATACGCAGCTCCAAGAACAGCACAGGGGGCCCACAGCGGTAGTACAAATAGATAATAATAATAACAACAACATTACCTGCCAGCTTTAACACTTCCAAGGCTGTAATGGATGCAGTTCAAGCACTGATCTGCATTAGGACCATCGCAGCCTTTGTCGCCACATTCAGGATGACATGGACCTTAAAAAGAGAAAGATTTCTACTGAAAGAATTAGCCCCAGCTCTTCCCAGCACATCCTACAAGTGGTAAGTGTTTACATATCCTCCAGATGCATTTACACCTCCCTGTGGTGGTGGGGGCTTGCTTAGAAGAAAGATAAAACTAGACAGATTTGGCTCTGATACTCTGGAGCATTTTAAAATTAACAGGTATCCTGAGCACAGAAGGGCCATAAAACCGTTTCATCCCATTTGTCAGCTGTCTCCCTAACATGTCTGAAGAGTTACCTTCATAGCACTACACCCCATCTAACAGCCAAACCCTTTAACAAGCTGACGGTTTAGACACCACAGGAGGTCTCGGCACAGACTCATGAAGAGAGGAGGTGACTCTTCAGAGCTGGTTAGCCATTCTCCATCCTGGCTTTTTACCAATCTGTGTCTTTGGCTCTGCTAAACTCATTCATTGCTAGCATTGTCCTCTGCTTGGGGAGAATCTCATGCAGCCTTCTTCAGTTTAAAGACTCCTCACCGCAGATGCACACACACCTGTTCGTTAGGTGGGCGACACTTTGTAAACAATAATTATGCCCTTGAAGTAATTACAAATCAGCAGGTTTATAAAGGAAAAACAGCAGCAGTCAAACAGGATGTCTTGTACATGTTCTATGTGTATAAAAAATTGCACAAACATACATCTGTGTTTATGTCAGGATACGCTTTGATTTTGTGCACGTGTGTGTCCACACAGACATCAAGCAAAAGTGCTTTTTTGATGTTCCCAACATTCTCTGTTAGCTTTTCGACTGCCATGGCACATTAAGTGGATGTTTTCAAAGAACTATCCATAACTTAAAGATCTCTTTCTCTAGCTGGGATTCTGTTTTGCAATGTGCATTACTTTGCATTTATCAACACTGAATTCCATCTGTCACTTCTTTGTCCATCACCCAGTTTTGGGAGATCCCTTTGTAACTTTTCATGGTCTGCTTTGGGCTTAACTATCTTGAGTAGTTTTATATCATTTTTGCCACTTCACCATTTACCCCCTTTTCCAGATAATTTATGAATATGTTGAACAGTTCTGCTCTTAATACAGATCCCTGAGAGACACCACTATTTACCTCTCTCCTTTCTGAAAACTGACCATTTATTCCTGCTCTTTGTTTCCTATCTTTTAACCAGTTACTGATCCAGGCCCTCCCTTCTTATCTCATGACAGCTTATTTTGCTTAACAGCCTTTGGTGAGGGACTTTATCAAATGTGTTCTGAAAATCTAAGTACACTATATCCCCTGAATCACTCTTGTCCACATGCTTGTTGAACCCTCTAAGAAGTCCTTGAATCTACATTTTATTTTGAATATTTGACAATTCAAGTTTAAAATTATATTCCCCTAAAACCTCAGCAACTCAAACAAATTGTAAAAAATTTGACACAGGATCAAGGGGCCCATGCCACAGGCTAAAAGGAGCAGTGTAGATGTTCCCGCTCAGGTTGCAGGCCAGCCTCTGAAGCTCAGGGAAGGAGACAGTCTCAGATCCTGAGCTGCAGCTGTGGCTGAACACCTGCACTACTATTTTTAGCCCCACAGTCAGGGGCATAGCTAGCTCCCAGTTTCTGGCTGGGCCCCTGCCTCTGCAGGATAGGCCAGGCCATGGGCAGCTTCTCTAGCTGCTAGGAAACAAGCAGAGTGAGAGGGGAGAGGTGGCACTGCGGCTGCTGGCTGGCCCTGGCTGTTCTGGGTGGGCCTCATGCTCAAGTGGATGGGCCCTGGCCCACCCGGACCCATCCCTGGCTATGCTCCTGCCTACAGTGAAAGCTTTGTGAACCCGAGTCAGTGGACCTGTGCTCTGTGCCTCACTGCCGTGGAGTTTTTCCCCAATGTAGATACATGTTTAGGGATCAGCATGAAATTTAATGCAAGGGGCAGATTCTGCTACATCTGTTACTGCAGGGTCCTTACAGCTTTCTCTCGATCAGCTGGTGCTAGCCATGACCACTGGCAGAGACAGGATACTAGACAAGCTGCATCTCCACTCTGATCCAGTCTTGCACCATGTTCCTCTGTACCCCAGAGCCGAATCTCGCCTATTGGTGGTGGCAGAGGCCAGGCTGAGTAGGCCAGGCAGGATAGGGATTTCCATTCTCTTTTTTCTCTCCTCACCTCCCAAAGGAAAAGATGTCTATGTCTACATTGACAGGTGCAGATTTTTTTAGGGAAGCAATATCCAGCAGAGAGTGAAACAGAGCAAGGGTGCAGACGTTTTACCTGAGTATTCGTCCTCCTCTTCCACCACCTCCATCTGACTCTGGAAAATTACTGCTTTAGAGGATTCCATTTTGGACGGTGAAATCTCCAGCATTCTCGATCGGGAGTGATGGAAACCAGTTGTGTTGTAAGGGTGTTCGGCTGTTCCATATAAAATGAGACTCCATTCCTTTAACTTCCCTGCAACAGACCCGTCAGTCGCAATGAAGTGACAGCTCACCTTTCCATAGCACCTTCCGCTTCTTATATCACCTGACAATGATTGAGGAGTTATTCCTCAGAACACTGCTGTGAGGCAGGCATACGTTTGCCCATTTCACAGCTGGGGAAACTGAGGCACACACAAGTAAAAGGAACTAGGGTCACACAGGAAGGCAGCAGGAGAAACAGGACTAGAACTCAGGAGTCCAGATTCGCAGCAGCACAGCCAGGAAATGTCATACTTTCAGAATTTAAAAGTGGCCCAAAAAGCACAAGCAAGATCATTCAATACAAATCTTTATTAGACCACTGAGCTTTTGGACTAAATTAAGGTACCACTTCAAGACAGCCAGGAATTTTTAATGCTTTAACTCTTGGGTGGTAAACTGCAGTTTCACTAGCTCCTTAACAACTGCTCTATAAAGACCCATTGACTCTAACAGGCATAATTTCAGATAAGACTTATTTTTGTTGTAGACCAAGGCATCTGCAAACACGTTACGATTATTTTTAGGGCTGGTTCCACAATCTTCTAAAGAGAGGAATTTTTCCCTCTAACATAACTGATTTTTAAAACAACTAAACAAACAGCACCACGGGCTTCTGAACAAGACAGGAGGAAGAAACATCAGCCGATTATTCTGGGTTGGTTCAGACCAGTGGTAACTTGCATCAAGTGGAAGATGTATGCTATACAGCTGATTAAATGGGATGAACAGGCACAGGAGTGAAAACCAATTATGTGGTGCCTCCAGCAGCAATAGCATCTAGAAGAGGTGTTGTCTACACAGGAAAATTACAAGTTTAATTTAAGGTTAGAGTTGGGTGCAATTTTTCAACCAGAAATTTTTTCTACTGTAAAAAAAATGCAGATTTGGTGATACCATAATGTTTCACAAAGAATGTGGCTATGGTGGGGGGAAAAAATCCGATAAAAACCGGAAATGTTTAATTTCAACATTTTCTAAATGAAATGTCTTGGTTCAGAACAATTTTTCATCAGGTGGTCTTCGGTTTTCATCAGAAAGTAATCAAAAATGTTTTGAACCAGTCAAAACTCAAATTCAATGTTTTGAGCTTGTCACAATGACGTTTCATTCAACCCAAAATGAAGTGTTGACCTTTTGCCAAAACCTTTGGGAAAATGTCATTTTGGGTTCAGTCTGAAGCATTTTTTCCATTGTTCAGAAGAGCCAGTGAACTGAAAAATCCGTTATTTGTAGCTAGTAGTTAACGGCTGCAAAAGGCTGCGTTGACACACTCATTTTAATTTGAGTGGTTTATTTCAATTTAGCTTAAAGGCTTGCCAGGCAAAAAATTGCACCATTTGACCAATACTGATACAGCTATGCATCACAATGCCCCAAGGCTGCTTTATACTGTTATAGCTTATTCCTGGCTTGAGGCACCTTTATAACAATACAGCGCTATCCACTATAGTGACTGTATTGACTTACCTACTTTGCTAGAAAAATCACACCTCTCACCAGAATAGTTAAATTGTTTCAAAAAGTATGTGCAGACCAAGTCTACGTCACTGAAGAATCAGTTTAAAACAAAGCAAGAAGTCAAAAGACGTGTCTACACAGGGATTTGCACCAGTTTAACTAACCAGTTCAAAACTAGAATCAGGTTCATTTAAAACAGTGCCAGGCCTGAGAAATCATGGCAAAAAGGACACGGGACTCATACCTGGCTGGGAAACTGTTTAGGAGGAATGAGGAAATGAAACTATGCCACAATCACGCAGCAGCCAGTGCGGAAGGTAGATTTCACTCCCTGCCCCCTACACTCCAAAGTCCTTGAGCAACTTTTGAAAACCTGTTCCCTTTCGTTAAGTGTTTTGAATTTCTTACAGCTTCAGTAGTCAGAGGGCAGGGAGCCCATCTGGGGTCAAACAGCAGCAGAAATAATCTGGACAACCTTTGATCTCGCTCTCATCTTCAGAGGCGTTCAAAATGCATTACAAATGGAAAGCGAGGATTAGCGTGTCTCCCAGAGTGGCAGACCAGGGCCCAAGCGGGGTGCAGGAGCAGCATTTTTAAACCATGGGTCCCTGAAGTAAGACCCCCTGGTATATATTTAGGCACCTAGCCTGCTGAGCAGCGGGGCAGAGCACCATCAGGGAGGCTGCACAAAGGTGCAGCTGTCAGCCTGCGAACTGGCAATTGCAGGACTGGGGCGTTCACGTGTAGGTAAGGGGGCAGGAGAAGGTACCACCTCCATCAGACTCAGTTCCACAGAAAGGAGGAAGGGCTTTCCCTCTAGATATCCTTCTCCTGACGACTGGCATTTCCTTCCCTACCCACTGTGACCCAGAACCAAGGGTCAGAGGCAGGAATCACTCGGAAGGCAGGGGGCAGTCACCAGACCATGTCCTCTCCTCAACGTAGAGCTACAGCACCGTCTTTACTTCTGTGCAGTTGGCTTCAGATGGTTGCCCTGCCCAATGTGATCATTTCAAGGGCCAGCACAGGGATGGCCCAAAAGTGCAGCTGCCCCTTCTCAGCATGGCAAGCATAAATAAAATTTTCAAATCCCTGTTCAGTGCACAGAAAGGCAGGTCATTTCATGCCTCTGATACATTTGATTTTAAACAGGTCCACTAATCCCTTCATTTCCAGGAAGAGCGTAAAGATTTCTGACCTGCAAACACCTTGGCATTTCGTTTCACGCGATTCTGCAGGCTGTATGAGAAAAGACCAAAAAATCCACCTGCTCAAAAACATTTAAAGCAAGGATTGATGGTGTCGTGCCTGCAAACATTAAACAGGAAAGCTTTCGGAAGTTTGAACTGGGAACAGCTCAGCATTAATCCTCCAACTCATAGCTCACTCTGAAAGCAGCTAAGAAAGATTTTGTCGTCTTGCTTGGTGTGTGGTGCTGTCTAATCTCACTCTGAAGAGTTTGTGGGTGGGATAAACCAGACATGAGTCCCCACCCCACATATATTTTCATATATGGTTTCCTTTACACATACTGCAATAGTCTATGCCAGGAGCCCATCACTACGTTCCCGTTGTTGCAGCTACACTGTAGAGCCCTGCATGGGACTATATTTTTAATCCCATTTTGGTCCTGCCCTGCAACACCCACTCCCCACTCCATGTCATTTCTTGCATTTTTATCCTGCTCCCACCTGCCAAAACCTTACAAAATGCACAAGACAGATCCCCTCTCACTACTATATTATATAATTAATTTTAATGGAATTCAGACACAATTTTTACCACTAAAAAGAATAAAACACCTTTTGCTTAATCATGTAAAAATAATTTAACACGTATTATAACAGACATCAAATCTCTTTTAAATCCCTTGCTTAAATTTAACTATTAAAACCTTCTTTTTTTAAAAAAAAAATAATAAAATCTTCCTTCACATCGGTGAAATTCTGTTTAGGACAAATGGATGGGAGATTTAGTGTGTTTTCCTGCAATTTACCATAGCTGGGTTTTTTTGCCCACCCACCGTAACCAGTGGCGTAGCTATGGGCGGGCCATGGCCCACTCACTTTGAAAGCAGGCCCACTCTATCAGATTTTCAGTAATTCACCCTTTGTTTTTATCAGCCGCTGTTTCATTTGTGACATAAGGCTTGTGCCCACTTGTGTCAACCACGCCTGCTCAAAAAAATCCATTCTGGCTACACCCCTGTGTGCAACAAAGTACTTTTTAGAAATTCCTGCTCTTCTACCAGAAGACCCTGTAGAAGCCCATTCCCTCTGTAAGGCTCATCAATGTCTATACAGGCACGCTGGTGAGTGGGTGGGGGTTGCACCCTCTTCGGGTTCTTGCTCCCTTGCACAGGTGTACAGAGCCAGTCCACGCCATTGGCCTTATTTACTATTTAATGCAATCAATATTTTTTAAATGAACTTCACATTCAGGGTGTGCAAGGCTTTTCTTCACTTTCACTGACTTGTAGCCAAAGAGTGAGTTTCTGAGAATACAAGCCCATTTTGTGGTACCAGAAACACTCTCTAAACATCGTTAATAGCTGTCAGGCCACGTGGATGTGGCTGAGAAGCCAGAAATTCAGGAACGGGGAGAACTGAAGACTCCCAAGGGAGAGGAGGCTGCCTCCCAACCATAAAACACGAAGGCTTGTAAATGTCATCTCTCCACAGGACTATAAACTGCTGGGTGAAGGAGAAAATATCTGCACCAGCGATAGCGATTTACATGAGCGCTTTATGTGAAATGCAAACGAATGGTTAACACCCCAGAAACCGCAACAAGGAATACAGAAGCCCATGTGATATTAGGAGAGCTCTTTGTGTCCTGGTAACAGGGCCAGTAGGCACTGATGTCTTGATACAGGAATGTCCTTAGTGGCAAATATCACGGTAAAATGACGCACAAAGCTAGTCGGCTGCAAGACGGCCTCCTTCCCAGAGTGGTGTGGCTCTGGCCAGGGCTCCAGCATGCCACTCAGACCGGGCGCACATGGCGTGTTTTGTAGCATGCCGTACATTGCCGACCTCTGGTGTAGGAGGTCTCTCAGCTCCCCAGCTATTGCCCTAACACTGGAACATCCTCTCCCTCTAACTCTAGAAAATGCCTTGCCCCACTAGTCTCTTCTAGCTGTAGCTCTGATTGAATGGCTATTTTATTTGCTTTTCTCTGCTAATTCCAGTATGTTGCTTTGGGGGCATCTGAAGTTTGGGGAAAATCTCTTCCTTTTCCTGATATTTTTGTGGCTGTTTTATGCTTTTCGGTTTCCTGCAATGGGACGATTTGCCAAGTTCATTTTTATTCATTGAACAAATATTTTAGACCCATATAATGCGGTGCCCTCCTAATTAATCTCTGCTTTATAACAGCACAATCCCTGAAATATTGTTCTCCAATTAGGTGAAAATCAACTTTGCTAAGTAACTTCCCGTCACCCAGCAAGTGAGTGCCAGATTCGGCGCCCCTGGTGCCCGCTCCGATGCCCTACCCACTGGACCTTGCTGCCTCTGCATCAGCAATGTTCTTGTTATGATTCTGGGCCCAGAGCTCTGTAAACTCCGTGCTCCTTGTTCTGTGGGAGTTTCGCCTAAAAAAGAACAGCAGGGCTGCCCCAAACTCTTGTAGCAGCCCACACAACGGTGTCTGGCTCTGCTTTGAGGGAGACATCGCGACCAAACGGCGATGCTCTGCTAAAGGTTAGATACAGGGACGGAGGTTGTGTGAGGCTATTCCTGAGCAAGGCTGCTGATAAGCCGGCGTTTGCAGTTACCGCAGGAGACGGCCCTGGGATGATGGCAAACGAGTGGAGGCAAGTCTTGTGCAATTGTGCTTGTTAGCAAGGACTGGGCAGTAGAGCGCTAAACCGACAACGTGCTGCAGCCTGTTCGAGGTGTTACAGCCCCACAGTGCTCTGGAGAGGTGAGGAGAACGCCTTGGGCTTTGTCCCAACATTGAGAACATCCTGTACAATTGTAAAACGGAAGCAGGGCTCTAAGCGGGGACGGTTAGGTCAAACAAACAATAAGGGACAGGCAATGAGAATAACAAAATCACCATCTTGCTTGTCCCGCTGACCTCCCCTCCAGGCCTCTGAGTTCACCCCCTCAGGCCCTCACTTGTCTCAATTTCACAGTTCTCCCACTCTTTGCCCGGGGTTCAATGCCCCGTCTACGCCACTCGCGTGTCAGTGCAGGGCTGACGGGGCTCAGTTACTCACTAGTCGACTTAGAGAGTCTAGTATAGACTGTCTAAGTCGAGTTAGACAACAGAGTCCTGTGGCAGTTTTAAAGATTAGTCTTTAAAAGTGCCACAGGACTCTGTTGTCTTCCTACAATAGACTAACACGCCTACCCCTTTGGAATAAGTCGAGTTAGTAAGGCCCACCTTAAGTCGACTTAGGAGTCCTGTGTGGACTCTCTAAGTCGACTTATTTAAGTCAACCTAAATCACTAAGTGTAGACATAGCCAGTGCGCCCTGAGTCACCAGACAACTGTTTGCTGTCTGTTTTTAAAAATTGCAACTGAAAATTTGATGGAGGCAAATAGGTCTTTGTACGTTTATTACATTTTGAATTGCCTGGCTGCAAAAGGATTGAGAGAGCTTCTTCCAGAAAACTATACACCTCTGTACACAATTAATATTTTCACTAGATACCCCTGCTACAGTATCTAGACTAGTGATAATTTGGATGTGAAACTTTACCCACAGTTTACACTGATAACCTCTGCTTGATCCAGTATTATTCATTCCTAACTGCCTGGGAAGAAACACTATTACATTTGAGAACCATGGAGAGAAAGGCCTGTCTCTTCATGACATTACCCAGCCATCTTCACTGCAGAGAGATGTTCTTAGAGCCAAATAAATAAATTATGGCTTTTTAATTTCTTTCATTTTGAGCCATTATAGTCTGATTTTGGAATCTTCATTCTTGGTTTTAGCACATTCAGCTTCACCATAACGCTAATTTTACAAAGACAACAGAGTCTTGTGGCACTTTTAAAGGCTAACAGATTTATTAATTTATTTTTTATTTATTTTTTATTTATTTATTATTTATTAATTTATTATTAATAAATCTGTTAGTCTTTAAAAGTGCCACAAGACTCTGTTGTCTTTCTACAGTAGACTAACACGGCTACCCCTTTGGAATTTGGCTAATTTTACAGTTAATTCTTAGATTATTATTGGATAGACAAGTCTGCCAACCCCTTCAGCATAAAGGATTTCATCACTTTAAGTACTAAATATATAATCATAGATATATAGGACAGGAAGGAACCTCGAGAGGACATCTAGTTCAGCCTCCTTGAGCTGAGGAGTAAACCGGGACCATACCTGGCAGGTGTTTGTGTAGCCTCTTCTTTAAAGCCTCCAGTAACAAGGATTCCACAACCTACCTAGGTCATCTGATTTGAGGTTAATTATCCTGATCATTTGAAAGCTTTCCTAATATGTAACCTAATTATCCCTTGACACAAACTAAGGTGATTACTTCTTGTCATACCTTCAGTGGATGAGGAGAACAACCGATCACCGGATTTAGGTATAGAAGCAGATAACCTAATTTTATACACCTGCTTTTGAAACTGATCAGTTATGTCCTTTGTGCTGCAACATTTTCCATAAGAAATTATACCTGATGAAACCAGCTGAGAGCATAACTCTAGTTGTGCTGTGTAAATACGAACATTTTTCATCCAGTACGACACCGTCAGCGAATGAGTTAACTGCACTCATACCTAATCAGCAACTTTCAGCTATGGGGTGACACCATCACCCCATAGAAAGACAACACTGTATGCTCACCTTTCCTCTCTGGGTTGCGCATGTGGGATGGCGTGTCCTGGATCTTCAGAGTCCATTCCCCTTCTGCCTTCTCCCCCCAGCAGTGGACGGTCATGAATTCCCAGTTTTTAAATCCTTCGTTCGAGATGTCGAACGCTCTGTTAGTGGAAAGTAGCATCACTGCATTACTCAAGACCATTAAAGAGGGAGCGCTGCGAGTGCTAAGAGATGCGCTTCCAAGGGACTGTCTACACCGCACAACAGTGTGGATACCAGGGAGTGCGCTGAAGCGATACGCCCTAACTGCTCCGTGTGGATGCAAACTGAAAGACCCCTCGCTTGCCTTAACTTGGCGCTGTTTGAAAGAGGACGATATTAACGGCACAAACTCGCTACCTTTCCGTTCCTGCCAGCAGTCTCTTGTGGAGCAGTTAGAGCACAACAGCTTGGCGCACTGCGCTATTCACACCTCCGTAGTCCGCACTGTGGCACAATGTAGACACGGCTTAAGCCGGGGTTCTCAAAACTTTTCCACAGAATGGGCTGCGTCTTAACAGAGAGATTGTCTTGTGCGCACCACCCTCTCCCACTCGTGATGACGCAGGCCCCTGCCCTCGCATCAGGAATTATGTAACGTCCGTGTGACGCTCTAGTCGCTGCTATGGAGAAGCAACATTAGTGTAACCTTCTGCTTGCTTGGAGTGGTACTTTGTCCCTATGCCAGCGGTGGCTAGGCCGGCTGACCTTGGCAAACAGACACATGTTGAGGCTCGGAGCCCCACTGAAGTCAGTTTCAAACACTTCATCGGCACTCTGTAAATAACCAGCTTACAGATGTGTCGCAGAGCGCTGTGGGCAGACCACACTGTGGCCTTGTACACACTAGTGCGTTATCGCACAATAACCCGTGTTAATGCTCTGGTACAGCAGTGAAATTGACATGGGGGTCTGTGGCAGGGATGGGAAGCCCCAGCATGGGATCCTCTGTCCCCCCACTGGGACTTCAGCTGCCAGGGTTCCTGATTCCCTGGCGGCAGCAGGCTCCAGCCGCCGGTTGCTGCCACAGGAGACCCAGGAACCCTGCGGTTGCTACCTGGCATGGTGGGATAGGGACCCACCATGCATTGCTCCTTGTAATGAAAATTCAAAGGAGCGTGTGAATGCTCCTTTTCGTTACAAGGAATGCTGGGTGGATGGAGGCAAGCGTTATATTATTATAACGCTTTCCTTGTCCCGCAACAACTTTATGGCGGGACAAGTCTCTGGTGTGTACATAGCTTGTGTACAAATGAGCTTCAGTGAGCAACAGCCTCTCTGTGACTGTGGCCAGGGCATCATCTTGGATCAAGCTCATGGTTTATTGACCAAAAAAGTAAAGACCGAGTATTCATCGCGCCACATCCTCAGCCCTGTAAGTCCCCAGTCATTTCCACAAAGGAAGTGTTCCCAGGGAGAGAGAATGTGTCTTATAGCTCTAAATTACAGTAGAGCCTTGAGCAGATAAACAATCTGCCAAAAAGCTGGAGGGGAAGGGTGGGGAGAAAAAGACTCGTTCCCTTTCTCAGCCTCGGCCAGCGGATTGTGCAAAACACATTTGACAAAAACAATACATAAGGGTCCTGCGTAACAAAAATGTGTCTTTCTTGCTACACAAGTGTGGCTTCAATTTAATTATTTAGGAGACTTCTCCATAGCAGGGACTCCATAGCACTGCTGATTGTGCACAGCCAAGCGCAAACTAGCAAGATTCTTCTGCATATTTGGGGCCCAATTCTGTTCTCCTTTCTACTAGTGTTAATCTGCAGTAACTCCATCAAGATCAGTGGAGGCAACTGCTATAAGTGGGACGAGAATCAGTCCCTTGATATTTAGTGTAACATTTGGGGTTCCCCTCAGTGAATCAAAGCAATAGTTGTTCTCGCAGGAGGCTCTAGCGGCCTAAACATTTGTTGATTTTACAGTAATGGTAAAATTCAGTAAGCCATGATGCTTCACTGTTACTGGAAATCATAACTCCACATTTTATTACAGATTCAAGCCAAAGTGCATTCCATTCAACAGGGGAGTCTGGATTTCCGCCTCTCCTGATTCTAGTCAACTCACAGCCCAACTCTAAATTGTCCAGTAATATAGTCCAACAGTCAGATGAACAATAGATTCCAGGGAAGAGGGGACAGAGACACAGGACAATGGACTAGGAAAGCTGCATTTCTAATGGGGGAGTTAGTAGCCAGGTGGCAGTCTGGCATTCTTCTAACAGCTATTAACACTCCAAAGTTCTCAAGAAGATGAGACTCATCCACACTCACTGTAGTGGGACCAGAATTTGGAGGGCCACAATGATTACTCATCTTAGGAATAGATCTAACACCAATTTCCCCACTTTACCTTCATTCCCACCTGCTAGATTTCTGGAACAGCCACTATCTTGTAAATGAAAGTTCTGTGAAGCAGTTTACAGCTTGCATAGGCGAGCCACCGGGAACCAAAGCTATGGGATCAAAGCTAGCTTTGTTTGCCTGATCTGTCCTTAAAATACCTTCAATGATGGAGATTCCACAGGCTCCCTTGGAAGCCTTTTCCGGGTCTTAACTGTCCTTATAGGTAGAAAGCTTTTCCTAGTATCTAACCTAAATATCCTTTCCTGTAGATTAAACCCTTCTTGGCCTACCTTCTACACACACAGAAAAAAAACTGATCACCATTCCCTGTACAACAGCCTATAAGATATCTGAAGGCTATCAGGTTTCCCCTCAGTCTTCATTTCCCAAGACTAAACACGACCAGTTGGTTTTTTTCTCTTAAACCTTTATAAATCGGATTTTCTAAACCTTTTATAATTGTTGTTGATCTCTGGACCCTCTCCATTTTATCTACATCATTCCTGAAGTGTAGCACTGAGAATTGGACACAGTACGCCAGCTGAACCTGATCAGTGCTCAGTAAGGACAATTAATTCCCGTGTCTTATACGTGACACTCCTGTTAATACACCCAGAATGATATTAGCCTTTTTCGCTACTGCATCACATTGTTGGCTTATATTCCATTTGTGATCCTCGCTAACTCCCAGATCCTTCTCAGCAGTGCCACCACCTAACCAGTTATTCCCCATTTTGATTTGTTATTTCAAAATGCAGTGCTTTGCCCTTGTCCTTACTGAATTTCATCTTGTTGATTTCTGACTATTTCTCCATTTTCTCAAGGTCATTTTAATTCTAATCCTGCCCTCCAAAGTACTTGAGACCCCTCCCAGCTTTGTATCGCTTGAAAATGTTGTGCCTATTCTCCATTCCATTATCCACATCGTTAATGAAAATATTGAATCACGCTGGACCCGGAACTGCCCCCTGTGGCTCCCCACTGGCTATATCCTCCCAGCTTGATAGTGAACCATTGGCAACTACTCTTTGACTGCCATCTCTCGAACAGGTAGGCGCCCATCTTATTATCATTTTTTCTAGACTACATTTGCCTGTTTGGGAGACTGACATGTGGGACTGGGCCATAAGCCTGTTTAATAATATGACTCAACTTCTCCCCATCCATGAGGCCAGTAACCCTGTCAACGAAGGACAGTACGTTGACTTGCATGATTTGTTTCTGACAAATCCATGTTGTTTTTACTTATTATCCTGTTAGCCTCCAGCTGCTGCAACCTAGTTGTATAATAATTAGTTCCAGCATCTTTCCAAGAATCAAAGTTGGGCTGACAGGTCTATAATTCCTCCTGTCTTGTTTCCCTTTTTTAAAGGCAGGTATTATGTTTCATTTGGACATTTTCAAAAATGAACCGTTTCAATGCTTTGTTTCAAAATGACATTTCATTTAAGCTGGCCACCGAATTCCTCTGCTGGCCTGCCTGACATTTTCCATGAAAGGTCTGTGCAGATTCACCGTGTCCTAGGCAAGTGTGTGCATTTTGGGAGCCCGAGGGGGGAGAAAGAGGGAAAAGTCACCTCTTCTTTTAAAATGAGAGTTAAAACATGATGGTAGCCTGTCCCTGGTTAACCTGGGAACAGCGGGATCACATGGGCTCAGCTCTTCTTACCTTCTTGCCAGGAGCTGAGACTCTGTCCCTGAAGGAGACGTTAAGTTAATCTGCAAGTCTCCCCGCCGAGAGTGCTCAATGGTAACTCGCACAACTACGTGCTCCAGGTACACCACGCGTTGCTCATAGTGGTTGGCACAGGCGTTGCTCACGCTGGTTGTGTGCACAGTGTGGCCGGCAGGAATGTCCCTAGAGGAGAAGAAAGGACAGTTTGCAGGTGAAAACCACATACTGCTAGGGTCGGCGCACGGGGAGGGAACGGGACTGCCTTACACAAAGAATGGGACACTGGCCACACAGATGGAATCTGCTGGCTGCAACTGAATTGACTCTGCTGCGTTTTATGAAGCTAGTTCTTGCTGATGTTTCTCAAGAGAAGGTATCCACACAGGCTGTGGTCTGAGGACTTCTCTGGGCACGGAAGTAATTTGCAACGCTGCAAACAGCCATTATAGTCACGTCAGGGCTGGAGAAGTCACCCAGCATCAACTCCTGGAGCAAATAGCAAGTGGCAGGAGTCACCAACTCCGCCTCTGCCAGAACACAGGGATCCCCAAAGAAGTGGGCTCTGCAGGGTGGAAAGAGTTCATGGCCCCTGCAAAGGCTCCCCAGACTCTGCCTCCCAGGCAGCAGACGTGAACGAATCACACTGTGGCAAAGTCTCCTATGACCAGACATAAAGGCCACAGAATCTGACCTACGCACAGTGCTGGGAGATTATGGAACAAGCTTTAAAGTACTCCATTGAGTTCCTTCCTTTGATCCAACGTCCCTGGCTACTTTCTAATACAGAATGGAATCTACAGCACTAATTCACTGCAGTAACAGTTCTGTCACGTGAGAAAGGAGAGCCCAGCAAAGACAAAACACAGAGCACATGTTTTAAGGCCACATTTCCAAGGTGAAGATTCCCTATCACATGCCCTGGAGATGCCGTTCATGCAAGAATATCAGCCCAACAACTGCTCTTAAAATCCTGCTTTGCAAACCTGGCCCAGCTCAACGTTAGCTCAGACCAGCCGCAGCGTCCCCAGCTGAGATGCTCAAATGTAAGGGACCCCATTCTTAAAAACACACACAACTGCCAGCCACCAAAGGATTAATTCCCAGTGAAATCCTCAGCCATGTTGTTAATGTGTAATTTATTAGCAGGAACAGTTTCTCTATTATTTCCCAACTTTCCTCTTGGGATATTGCCGAGCATATGCTTCAGATTCTCACAGGAATGACACAGCTTGGCTTGGCTCGGCCTTAGTCATAAAGAATGATCGAAACAGTCATAAACAGTGATGTAATTCCCTGGGTGGCTTTGTCAGTATTTGAAAACATTATTTGCATGCACCAGGAACCGATGCTCCTCTCTTCTCGTTACTTGCTTCAAAAATTCTGAGTCTTGGCTTTTTTAGTGGTACCTGTCAATTAGTCCTTCTGGTCCAAAATGACAGCACAATGGACATTTTAACAGGGTATTTTACATTGAGCCAGGGCTGTTATATATTAGTTACATTAGGTAGCGCTTAACCATGGCCTAGGGCTCCTTCGTGCCAGGAGCTGGACAAACACTGAACGAAAAGCTGGTCCCTGCCCCAAAGCGCTTCCAATCTAAGTATAAGGCAATGGAAAACCCCTGGTGTGCCAGAGGTTAGTCCATCTGGGCTAACCCTTAACGGCAGTTTCTCCCTGGGAAGGGAAGACATGGCAAATCATAACTGAGGCACCAGGAATAAAACTATATACAAAACATGCAATTGCAGGAATCAATTTCTGTGCTTCTGTTTGGAAGAGAAGAATTTGAGCCAAGCTTCTAGAGGATGGTCTCATTGATAGCATTGGTTCAAAGAAATTCAAATCAAAATACCCCCATACATTTACACAGCGAGATGAGGCTCAGCGTCGGCTAGTACCTGTAGTGTATTTGAAGATCTTACCTCCTGTGTCTTGCCATCGGCCTATATGCAATATCTGGAGCAGCACTAAGATGAAATGCTGCAAAAGCTTCTACTACTAAGTTCTGGGGATTTAACAAACTCTTTTCCCTTGCTACAGCATTTCCGACAGTGCTGCATTCCTGGCTTCTTTGGTGGAAGTCAAATAAGAGACAAGGTCACTGGGGGAAAAAAGGCACTCACCCCAAAGGTCCAATTCTCAGGATCATTGTTCTCCAGCACAAACCTGGCTTTGTTTTCTAAATCAGAGGTATCCTTGGGTTTTGCACAACTGGACTAAATTGCCAGGCTCAGGTGTGCTGTCCCAGCCACAGATCTCCCTGCCTCTCCTTCTTCCTCTGGGCTCAGCAGCTTCCTCACTTCCCAACTCATAGTCCATCATTAAGGGCCTGATCCTGCAAACACGGCCAGCAGTGGTGTTTGCTACCATGTGTATTTCAGTCCCCTTTGTAAGCCCTGTAGGCCTTACGTAGGGGTAACTAAGGTGTTCGGAAAAGCATTCAACACCAGGAGGCTCGTCGTAAGACTGCCAGAGTGGACAACAGTGTGTTTAGAAAAGTAAATGGCAGGTAAAGCAAAAATTCATTATCTTCTTTGGTCTCTTCTGAAATCACAGCTTCCATTTAGGAAGAAAAAGAAAATCTAGTCCTCGTGGCTGCAGAGAAAAGCTCAAAATGGTGATCCGTACTGGTTCGAGAACCGGCAGGCAAAGATAAAGAATCCAACATGTATTAGTTGTTCAAAAATCACAAGGCAAGCCCAAAATCATGAGATGGACTTAAAAATCATGAGATTAAAAAATAGCAATAAATTGTCGGTTATTGTAAGTTTTCCTTCTGGTTTCTGAGCCTTGGGAGGCCACTTGTTTCACATTTCCAAGCCTTTCTCTGCAACCAGGGGGGCTAGAAAGTTACTTAAAACAAACGAATCATCCCCCAAGGATCTCAGGTCATCACTTGACTCCAGAAGCAGGGGTTTTTAGAAAAGCACCAACTACCACAAGAGTCATGAAAAATCTATGGCTATGTCTACACTACAAAAAGTTAGGTCGACTTTGTTAAGTCGACTTAATAAAGTCGACTTTAAGTTGACTTAAAATCGACCTTATTAAGTTGACTTAACAAAATGGTGTCCATGGACATGGACTAAGTCCACTTTGTTAAGTCGACCTAACTGCCTTTAGGTTGACTTAACGAAGTGGATTTAAACGTCCACACTGGGCTTAGGTTGACTTAAAGAAGGGTTAGGTTGACCTAAGCAGGCTTAGGTTGAACTAATAGGCAGTTTTTATTAAGCTGACTTAAGGAATTTCTCAAGTCGACTTAATGAAAGCCCAGTGTGGACGCGGCTTTGTTTAAGTCGACTCAAGCCTCCTTCAGTCGACTTAAATTGCCAGTGTAGACATAGCCTATGAGTGTTGGCCACATCACACAGAGAGCAGCCAATGCACATCTCACATCAAAACAGAGTTCAAACTCAGCTCCTATGGCCACAGCTACTTGCCCCTCCACACTCACGGCAGGCCATTTGTCTAGTTTTAAGCCGGACAGGCCTGCTTTTCTAAGGATTGTCCCCTATCTGGCACTGCACAATGGTGCGGACCAAACAGCTCACTCTTCAAAATGGCTTCCCCCATGCAGTATGACCTGGCACGCATCTTGTGTGTGAGCTCCAGCCCCTGCCACAGACTCTGATTTACCTCAAGTGCGTGGCACTTGATAGAAGAGTAGGATCAGTAACTGTGATTACGATGCATTGTCTACCCAAGGTGCAATATCTAGGCCATCCCACAGTCCGGCTGCTGGAGAAATATATAAGTGAACACTCACCTGGGTGTCTTATCTGAACTTCCAATGCAGACGTGTTGGGTGGGTGCTTTTTTCCATTTCTTAGCTTCCATTACAATAGCTTCCGCGTTAACCAGACCAAATCCATATAGATGGCTAACTGAAAAGACAGAAAACTCAGACATCTACTTGCTTAACAATGTTAGTTGAGTTTACAAGTCACTTGTGAGGGAGTAGGGGGGAGGAGGGGAAGTTAACTTTGGCTCCTGGTTTCTCAGTGGGGAAAAAAAAATACTAACATGCAAAAAAACAATTAAAATTTCCCCATTCCCTGGAGTATACGTTCTGGTGACTGGAAACTATTCTTACTAGATTCCCAGCACTGCCAGGAAGACCCTGTTAAATTTTCTGTGCTACCTCTTACTGTTTGCCCAGCTGAAAAGACACAAAAGGAAATTGCCTGCTGTCCGCTTCAATGTGGGCACAGGGGGACTGATTCTAAAGGCTTTCCTATGATTTTACTCCCCACGAGACAACAGATGAATCTTGCGGCTAAGGTCACTGTGAAATCTACCCAGATACTTATAAAGCACCCATCACTGTGGTGGCTGGCACCTCATAATCATTAACTGATGCCCATAGCTATCTCCACAACGCTCATGTGACGTAGGGAATTTATGAGGGAGCACTCAGGCACAAGGGCTATGTCTACACTAACAATCTAGGTCGATTTAAGGAGGCTTAAGTCGACCTAAATTACTCCACGTCTACACCACACTTTCATTAAGTCAACTTAAGAAATTCCTTAAGCCGACTTAATGAAAGCTTAAATCGACTTACTAAGAACCACCGGGTAGGTCGACGTAACCCTCCTTAGGTCAACCTAACCCTTCTTTAGGTCGACCTAAGCCCAGTGTGGATGCTTAAATCCACTTTGTTAAGTCGACCTAAAGGCAGTTCGGTCGACTTAACAAAGTGGACTTAGTCCACGTCCATGGACACCGCTTTGTTAAGTTGACTTAATAAGGTCGAGTTTAAGTCGACTTAAAGTCGACCTTATTAAGTCAACTTAACAAAGTCGACCTAACTTTTCCTAGTGTAGACATAGCCAAGGAAATTAGTCAACTTGTTATAAGTTACCCACCTAAGCTGTGGCAGATCCATCAATGGAACACTTTCAGGCATCTTATCTACTAACCCTCCTTCCTACAAAGGGACCAAATGGTCTTTCTTTAGGGGTTCTGTATAACACAATCTTTAATAAGGGCCTATGCAGAGGTTTTTTTCCTTGTTTTCAGTTGTGATATCCTATTGATCAGGCAAAAGCCTGAAGGCAGCGTGTTTTTGGACTGAGTTGGCATGATGGTTTACCGAGAGCTACTCATTCTCCAAAGTCTGTATTTTTACTTTATTTCATAACCCTCAGCCATCCATCTAGAGATCAGGCCATCCATCTAGATGGATGGCCTGAAGACCCACAGTGGAGACTCTGTAAACCACGATGTCGCTACAGCTATGTGCCCTGTCCTCCTCAGGCTTGCCGTGGTGGTTATTAAATTGAAGATGATGTTGCCTTGGGACCCAGTGGGAAGGCTGGACCCAAGAAGCCCCTGCCAGGTCATGTCAGCATCGGGGGGGGGCACCAAGGAGAGATCTTACCCAGCACCCCTCCAGAAAGGTGGCAAGCCAGCCATGCCTCAGCCAGTTCCCACTGCATAATGGGATTTTCCAGCACTTGGAATGAGACATTGGACTGTGGCCCATGAAAATATAATAAAATCATAAAAGACAAAAAGAAAATCCTCCTCCTGCTGCCTTCTGACCCTGCTGTCTCACAATATATACAGTGTTACTGAGGTTACTCTGTGTGCACACAGGGCCAAACCGATTTTCCATTTGATAAAGCCGCGCTCCACAAAGGGGAAAGTGTCAACACTGGCTTATTGACTCTCCTGAAGGATTTCTACTGCGAGGGCATTAACAATGACATAAATGACGCCTCGCTACCCACGCTATTCTCCATACATAGCTTTCCGCACGGCTTTCTCTGTGTCCATTTGTAGTAAATGATGCTCAGCCCAGTCCGCACACAGTCTGCCTCACCTTTGCGCCCTGCTCCATTGGTTTTCCAGTCATCTGCTTTCAGATGTAGCGGCCTGGATGTTTTCACAATCAGATGCTGAACATCCCTCCAGGTCAATAAGGGGCTAAACGAATAAGAATGTAAAGAACCGAAAATTACAGGAAGTTTCCATGTGCCAGTGTAGGAACTTTCCATTCGCTGAACTTTAGCAGATATGTTCAGATTTGATTTTTGTGTAATGCAAACTCATGGATGCACAAAGGAGCGCCCAGCTGTCTCTCCACTCCCCTGGAAAAGGAACCGCCAGCACCCCGAAATCATAGCTGTAAGACGATTCTCCCCTTCCCCCGTTTATATTAAAATACAGTGTAAATTGGTTATTCAAACGTTAACGTTACGTGTAGAGATTTAAAGGAGCTTTTTATTTTTGCCTAGAATGGAATGATTCTTGAAAGTTAGCAAAGTTCTAGCAAAGCGACATGGGGATCTGGAATAGCAGAACTGAATACTGGGGCTGGATGAAACAGATAATCTGATGGGCAGCAACATTTGTAGTGATTCACTCCAAGCTAAATGCATTTAAACCTCATGCTTCAGAGCACAGACTGATTGCCACACAGCTGTCAGGGAGGAACTCTGCAGTGTAGAAGAATGTACATTTTGTGTTTGGTTTCCTCATCTTCCTCCAAAATGCCATGCATTGGCCACTGCTCGAAGCGGAATATTTGAGCTGATGGGAGCAGCTATGGTAAACTCTATGTTCCTATAAATAACAAGTCCTATGAGAAATAAACTGGCCTTTTCAGTGTGAAAATCAAAGTAGGGCATAAGTGAGACTTCAATAATATTTAGTCATCGTGCTGACCCTGTGAATTGGGGTGAATTTCACTCACCATGCTCATTGTCTGAGTCTCTAAAAGAATAATTGCTCAGAGATATTTTGTGAACATTTTTCATGCTTTTCTCTTACAGATACTACTGAAACGTTCTGAACTGTGATTTATAATTCTATCCACAGTATTTAACAAAAGAAATTCAATTTATTTCTTCTTGTAATAACAGACCGTCTGAGCGCTTGCGTCTCTTACGTGCGATGCTCTGATCCTCAGTGTTGCATTTTATGCAACAGTGAAACCGGCCAAAAAATTACACTGAACTCTCTTAAGATATTTGTAACGAAAATGGCATCTCCTAAAATGTGTTCACCTGACACTGCGTGGCCTTGATTTGAAATGGAGCCATGGGGCAGAGTAATGAGGACCTAAGTTGCCAGCTATTCAGGCACTTCTTAATGCCTTCAATGACCTGCAGCACATAAATATAGCAAATGATTTGTCTCTATGACTGGGAACTCCCAGTTGGCTGCAATATATTAATGGCTGCAGGAGTTGGAGTCACAGCATGGAATTTGGCAGCCTGGATTGTTGTTTGCACCCTAAAAATAATAAATTGTATCAAATGTACCAAATAGGCTTTTTACATAAAAAAGAAAGCAATCAACGGGGACATGTATGGAAGCCAAGGCTGCAATTAGAGCGGGAGGGACACCTTTTCCGATGCTAAGTTTTTGGACTTGATCCTGAAACATTGAATTCAACAGGAGCTTTGCCACAGGCATCAATGGGAGCAGGAGAAGTCCCAGAGAATTTCTACCAGAGAAGTGGTCTGGTAATTGCCATGTATTTATGTATCAGCTACAGTAATAGAGAAACTCCCCTTGCCAGGGAATGCACCTTCCATCCATTCTGAAAGTGTAACTAATGCAGAACAAGGCTATCCAATTGCTAGAATATACTTCCCCTGGGGAGCACATTATGCCTCCCCTCCGTGATCTGCATTGGATTTGGCTGCTGGCCTTTAAAGTCTTTATTTGGATCTACACGACCCAAACTGTCAGAGTCCTGGCTATTTCACAGACCTTCCTCTCTGCCCGTGTGATACAGCGGAAATGTTGACAAGTTCCAAAGGGGGAGCCATGTCAGTCTAGTCAGCAAAACAAAGAAGGAGTCCTGTGGCACTTTTAAAGACTAACAGATTTATTTATCACATGAGCTTTCATGGGAGAAAATCCCTCTTTGTCAGAGCTTGAAGATTCACCCACGAAAGCTCAGTGGAAATGTTGTATTCAACAGCTCCCCAGTCTACAAAGGGCAGTTAGTGGCAGGACACACTATCCACTTCTGGTCTGCTACAACATAGGTTTTGTAATCTTCAGATTACACCATGAAGTTTATCTGTACACGGCAGGAGAGGAATGGATGGGGAGCGTGAGAAAGGGATTTAAATGAAAAGGCAGGACTGAGTTTAGAGGGATTTCAGTTTTCCAAACATAGCTTATTTCAAATGTGAAATCAGTCAAAATGTTTTCATTAAAAGCCTTTTTTTTTTTTTTGGCTGAAAAATGACCTTTTCTTCACCACAACGAAACATTTTGTGAGAAACTGGCAATAATATAGAAATGTTCCATTTTACACGAAACTTTCAGCAAATGTTTAAACCCATATTTTAATAGAAATCATTTCTGAAAATGTCCTACACATTTTTTTCTTTCACTGAAAACTGCATTGTTTGACCGAAAGCCAGGTTTTTGGTCAAAGAAACATGTTAAGCACTATTTCAGTTAAAAAAAAAAAATTTTGATATTGTAGGAAAATTTTGTGCGAGAAAGAAAATGGACTCACGCGAAACCTGGCAAAATGGAAACGATTTTGTAGTTTATCATGAAATCATTTCCCCACTTCAATCGGCTCAATTAAAAAGCCTGAAACTTTTCTCTGGGTCTGGCTCCATAACATTCAATAAAGAAAGTGGCCGGTAAGGAAGACAAGAGTTAACTTACTTTGCTTCCAAAGCCAAAGCGATAATGCCTGTGACAATGGGTGCGGACACGGAAGTTCCAGTATGACCTTCTGTGCAACCGTGTCTTAAATCTGTAGTGACCTAGTGACAAAGTTATTGCATGGAATCATTGCGGCATTAACCACTCCCGTACGGTATGATCAACACAGTCCAAATTCCCTCTCACAGGCAGAAAACTGAATTAGAGATCAAGGATCCGAGTTTAAGCAGCACCTGAACGGACACTGCCAGAAAAGTCTCGACCTTAATGAGACAGCGAGAAAGTACGTCTTTGGTGGGAACAGGACACATTGTAAAGGGCAGTATGCAGGGTTTGGTCCCTGTTGTGTGCGGTGCTGTACAAACTCGTAATAAAAAGATGGTCCGAAGAGCGAACAATCTAAGAAGTTGAGAGACAGCAGGTGGACGCACAAGCTAACAATGAGGTGATAACAGGGTCGGCCCAAGGGTTTCGGCTCCCTAGGCAAACTGTGACTTCGGTGCCTCCCACCCACTGCACCCCCATGTTATAAGGGATAGCATATTCAAATACATTTTTTAAATGGAGAAAAAGATTCACTTCTATTTAATTTGGCGCCCCTTAAAGTCTGGTGGCCTTGGCGACAGCCTAGTTCACCTATATGGTTGGGCTGGCCCTGGGTAATAATAAACCACATAATATGCAGCTGTTACAGCACACCAATGTGTGGAGTATATTTCTAGGCATCAGGCCCAGGAGAGTTCAAAGGAGCGCTGTGAGATATGTTAGGAGGGTGTGTACAGGGAGTGCCTTCCTGGAGCTGGAGAATGAGGATGCGAGAGAGAAAGGAGGAGAAATGTGTGCTGGAAAATTTGACAATACTTAGGCCACACTTCAGGAAGACATTCCCAGTTGGGTCAGGCTTTACACAGGTGCTTAAGTGACATTGCTATCAAGATGGGTGGCACGCTTAAGATTTAAGCATGCTGTCTTCATCCAGGCAGCTGCACAGCGAAAACGTCCATATGATAAACAAATACGTTTTAGATGCTCCCAGCTTAGGTTTCTCTTCAGCTTCACTGCAGTACAATGAAAATGTCATTTGGGAAGTTGTTGTGTTGAGGATCATGAATCTGGAGAAAGCTGCGTAGGGTAAATGAGTATCCATGCTGCCCAGTGAGATGTAGCGAGGAGGGACATTGCTGCAGTAATAAATCTGAGCATTTCAGTTTCAGTCACCACAGGGCTCGAGGGGAACAACGATTCATTTTACTGCTGGCCAGATCTGCAAGGCAGGCAAATCAGAATTCTCTCCTAGTGCCAAGAGGGAGGGAGTCACCATCATGTACAAACATACAGTCTGAACAAACGGGCCCATAGAGCAGCTGGTCCTTGTAAATGCCATTTTTACTCCGTTCGGAGCACCCTTCCATTTAGGCCAAAAGATTGGAGTGCTGCATCGCGGCTTGAGCTCAAATTCAAACACAACCCTCGGAGGGTGCTGCATGGTTAGATGTGCTCTTCTTCAGATGAGAAGTGAAATCAAGATCTGTTTACAGCGTTGCCAACTTTCACGATTCTACTGCAAGCCCCACAGTGCTTAGTGTTTTCCTAGAGCCCCGTCACGTGATCATAAACATGATGATGCACAGACATTATGGCAGAGCACATGAACTGGGGCACAGCAGAGCCCGTTTCCTGTGGGGTAAAGAAGTTCCTGCAAGGGGGCGGGGGGCAACAAAAGATCTCTTGGGTGTTATCTGCTGACAAAACTGTGTGTGCACATGCATTCCTTGAAATTTCTAAAACTCAGTTGTGATTCATATCTGGCTGTAATTACTGTAGTCCTGTGCACCTCCCAATCTTTAATATATTTATCCTCACAGCACCCCTTTGAGGGCTGGTACTCCTATTTTACAGATGGGGAAATGGGGTCCAGAGAAATTTAGTAGCTTGCTCAGCCATCTATCACAAAGCAGAGACTTGATCACAGCTCTACCAAGTCCTAAGAAAGTTGCCTAATCCAGGGGTGGACAAAAT
Organism: Pelusios castaneus; assembly: GCA_007922175.1. NCBI lineage: Eukaryota > Metazoa > Chordata > Testudines > Pelomedusidae > Pelusios > Pelusios castaneus. Next base: position 28,518,949 of record ML685765.1, read on the forward strand.
TGACTCACATCTAGGCGCCAACAATTTTACTTTTGGTCACCAAAAGACGCTCCTCCATTACAGTTCTGCAGTAGAGCTAGGCGACTGGCTACTACAACTGGTTGCCATGACTACCAGAAACATTGATTTTTTGAGGCCTGGTCTAATCCCTGGCCTGCTTCATCTCTGCTGCTTATTTCAGGCTAAAACTATAGAATCACTTTATCCACGACTGAAATGCAACCACCTCTGGAGTGAAACACAGCAACAATGCCACATAACATTGCCCAGCAATTTTCAGGAGAAGTGTGAATACCTTAATAATAACTTTGCACCTTCCACTTCCCACCACTTAGTCAATCTAAACGACAGAGGAAATGTTGGGTAGGTAGAATTCCGTTAACCCTTTTGGAATAATGAGAACCAGGTCGACAACTTACAATTTTGTGTTCATAAAAAGCTCCGCTGCTGTAGGTCGTTGCGAGAGTAGACGCACATTCCTCTAGATACCATGGCTTGAGTCCATTATCTGTGCTGCTGCTGATGGAGATGGTGTAGATGCTATTGGTGTAACCATCACAAGAGCAGTGATCGCCTTCTCTGCCACCATTTCCCGAGGCCCAGACAAAAATGGAGCCCAAGCCCTTACGGCCCTAAATGTCCAAACAAAAACATCTATAAGGAAAGACACTATCACCATGAATAAGCCTCAAACACCTTCTCTGAGTTTAACCCACCACCATACTGGATGGCCACCACCTGAGGTGTTCAGACAATACTCTAAAAAATGAGACCTTCTAAAAGTACTGCACTGTACTTAGCAAATATTTACACACGTTGTTTCTCAAGTGAGTGGCATTCTTAAAAGCAATGACTACCCAAAAGGATGGAGAATCAGAAAAGCCTTGGATGAAGGTGCCTTATGGACTTATGCAAAATGATCAAAGGGCAAACAGGCTGGAGTTCCGAGGATCTCCTCCCTCAGCAAGGCTGGAAAATGAGGACCAAGCAGATGCCTTCTACAGTCGTGCTTTGGGGCAATTGGCATCTCTAGCAATAGGCCTGAAAGCTCCTAGAACACTGCAGCTACTTCCTTCACACAACAGAGAAGGAGGACCCGCTCTGATTTCCTTCATGGTGCACATCCAATTCCAGTGATCTGCGGGAGAAAGCAAAAGGAGAAGTGTGACGAACCAGAATGGTGCCATCCCCTTTAGTGGAAAAAATTGAAAGGGGAGGAAAGATGCCTGAAACGTATCTTGCGGTCACAGGTTAACAGATCCCACTGTGTTGTATCAATCTTTTCTCTAACGTCAGCAGACAGCCTAAGCCTATACTGGCAAAGCAGTCGCGGTCAGCTCTCTTCACTGAATTCAGTCCAGATTTTAATTCTGCCAAGTGAGAAAGTAGGGGTGCGAGTATCCAAAGAGATAAGGGCTCTCTGAGTCCAAGGCCTCTCCTGAGCCAAGGGAAATTGTGATGAGAGAAGAGCGAGGGCTACATAAGACTATTCAAAACTCTAATTGGAGGAGACTCCTTCCTCAGCCAATGATGAAAATCCACTACGCTCTTTCTGAAGAACAGAGGTAACATGATAGAGAAGGACTTTTGTCTGTTCTTTCTTCAGGACGCATTTAGACATTGTGGCCAGGGCTCTAAGTCATATGCAGCTCTCATCTGCCCCAATGCAAATCAGGGATGACTCCACCAACCTCAATGGAATTAGGGTAGTGAAACAAATTGCAAGAGCTGTTTTGACACAAAAAGCAACAATCTCCCTCGTCGACATCCCTGCCCAACAAAGGGAGAACAATTTCCAAGGATCAAAGAGAGTCTAAGGTACAATAATAAAGGTAGATTGGCACCAGAATAGCTAAGCATGACACAAATCATGGGAATCTGGTTAAATGTTAGCAGATCTGTATGTCTTTCATATTACCAGCTCCATCAATGGCAAGGTTATGCGGGAACATCATGATGGGGTACGTAAGCCCATGACTCATGCTGTTAGGGATGTTAGGTAGGTCATGCTAGCAAATGAGCCAGGTTTATTTCTGGCCATATCCGGAGATCAGTGTAACCTTTCAGTACTGGCCCATTGGTAGGTAAGAGCATTGGACCGAGGATAAAGAGACTTCAGTGAAGCTTTGGACATGGGAAGAAAAACTAGAGCAATTCCTAACACAACGATTGGAAACCCATAAAGTTGGTTCATTGATGTACACAGTGATGTAGACTTTTAGTATCTTTTAAAATAAGCTGTGCTTTCTTCTGAAATGGGTACTTTGCTTTTCTACCCCACTTTCCACAACTAAAATGCTTCTCTGGGAAGACTGGCTGAAGCCCACTTAGCTTGAGAGTCAACCCCAAATAGTAATAAAAGGACTGGACGAATAGTAGCTGGGATGGATCTGTCTTGGGTTCTCCCCTTGTTAGGGCAGAGAGTTGGCATGTGTCAAGGAGATATTTTGGAACTATCCTAGGCAGGTCTCTGGCCTACATACTGCAGAGAAATGCTTTTCTGCCTCTCCCTCCTCATCACAAGACAGCTTGTTGAGTCACTGCTCTGATGACTGGACGATCTCGGTTGCCGAGTTGATGGCATTCTTTGTGAACTCTCACTTAGCAGAGCGGGCTGCCATCTTCCACTCAATCAAGGACTCCTCGGCTCGCTCCACAATGGAGCATCAAACACATCACCACTTACTGCCCAATATATAAATATGAAGGAAGCATCAGTGCAATTAATTCTGCTGCTCCTGATGTAACCATCTGGCTCAATCAACTTCAGGTGAAATTGAAGTTGCTCCTGTACACCAGCCATAGGAAAGGAGAAGAAGAATTACAAGACAGCAGGCTTCTGAATCAACTCCAAGGGTGCGTTTTGTTCTGAGAGGTTAAGGCGGAGGGGTGGTTTATTACCTGTCTTGCTCTAATACTGAGCTGATAATCTCATGGTTGATCCTGCCTCTGGAAACAAAGAGTAAAGTGAGTTGCTTTCCTCACTGTGTTTAAGTTCTCATTATCTGGTCCACCTCTTCAGCCACATAAGGAGATAACTTCCAGAGGAAAAAATAACAGAGTTATCTGGAGGTCTGCTGGGAAAAGAACAACTTGATAGTCAAATTGTTCTACTGTCCTCTGCCAACAGCTAATTTTATCTAGATATGAAGTGTGTTGAATCTTTGGCCAACCACTACTGATACCTCAACATGCCATTTCTAGCACAGCTTTAATATCTTTTTAGTGTTCTCTGGATCTGTTAAATTCTTACATCCTCATCCAGGCCTTGGGGAAGTGTACAGTGCAATCAGCGCAAATATGCACTGTCTCCACGGATCCTGGCCTGACTTCTACAGAGACATAGATGTGCTTTGTATGCTGGGTGGTGCAACATTTGTCAACCTGACACTCTTTAGCTGGAGGTAGCAGAAAATGATACGAGATGATTGTCTATGAAAAGTTAAGACCCACCAGTCTACTAACAGAAAAGGGCTGAACATCTCAGGATGGAGTCTAAAGGTTTCTTAAACACTGTTCAGATGACCTAGAAATAAGTCATCAGTTGTGACAGGTACACAAAGGGAGGATTTAGACATAACCCAACCCCCCCACCACACACTATCATGCAATAAGAATCTGATCCAAACACTGAATTGACTTCAGCGGGTTTTGGCTAAGACCACAACTGAGCCACGCTAGTCTTTGACGCAGGCCTATATTAATGTGCACTAGGGAAATTTAAGTGTGTGCCAGCAGGGCCTGCACAGGCCATTAGTCAACGACACGCTAATGCACACTAGAATTTACACCCTCCTGTTGTGGACTAATTCACCATGTAGACAAGCCCTTAGTAGATTATCAGTCTGAAGTAGGTTGGCCTGGATTTTTCTTCTTTTTGTGACCCCGTTTGAGGTGGTTTTGACACCCGCAGGCCCATCTTCTTGTTTTCATGAGACTAATTAGAGCACGTGATAAATATTTTCCCATTAGCTCAGAAATTAATGAGGTGTGGCTGAGAGACCAAGCAAGGAGAAGGTGAATCACACTGCACAGTCCCATCACTAATAGATAATGACTATATTCGTATTTCTATTAAAATTCAATCTCAAAGATTTATATCTGCGCCTCAGCAGTTTGCTTGGGCTAAAGGTTCCAGTTAACTAGCCAATTAAAGGCTTTCTTCACTCATTTAAAAAACAGGCTTGGCTATTATTGGCTATTATTATGCAAATAGAGAAAAAATGTTTACTGCTCTCAGGTGCTTTGTGGCCCTCAGAATTGGTTGTAAACAAATGATAAAGGCCTGGATTGGCCCTAAAGAACCCGAGAGAGTTCTCTTTCTGGTCAGCTAGATTAGGAGGAGAGAGGCTGGAACCAATTTTTCATACTGGCTTCCCTGCAGTTTTGAGAGTTAGAGGTGATTTCAGGAGGAGACAGAGATTGGCCATGCTCCCTGGCATTGTCTCCTGCCCTGGCGGACTCACCAGAACTCCAAACAGAAATTCAGGAGGAAGTTCAGACAACTACTGGGAAAATCTCACCAATGGCCACATGGCTCTTCCAGGAACTGTGATGCAGCGGAAACTAAAGGGAGCAAAGGAGTAGGGTTTGGGGGGTGTCTTGAATACACCAGAGTTGCAGGGTTGGGTGGCCCCCAAATCATCAATTCCTAGATTAAAGGCCATTGCAATGATGGAGCCTCACCTCCTGAATGACAGGCCAGAGAATCCCACCCGATGATTGCCACATCAAGCCCATCACTTCTGAGCTACATCATCACCTTTAGAAAGACATCCAGACTTGAGTTAGCCACAAAGAGGCTGCCACACAATCTGATTTCCAGCCCCCGGGTTTTCTCCTGTCTGCTCAATGGAGCAATCTGCAGGGAAGGAGCTCTGAGGTGAACCACTGATTCCCATCCTCCCCCACCCCGATGATTTCTCTGTGGAAAGGGGTAAAGTGGCTCAAATCTGGACCAGAAATCTCTGTAAAGGTCTAACCATGTTTCATTTGATGAGCTGAAGATTTTTGAAGGCAATAAATCTGCAAGAGCCATGATCCGGAAACTGCTCAGTGAAACCATTTCTTGACCACAGATAGCACATGCACACCCTGCACACAGGTAATAGCAGCAGGGATCCAAATTGCCAGGTGCAAGCCCGCTGATGCAGTGGGTGATTGATGGTGTTGGGGGCCCTTCCCCTGGAACTACGCCATCATGCTCTCCACCTTTCCTCTGAGCTGAGCTTATTTATTATGCGCCATGCAGGCTCCTGGTTGGTGGAGGAGGCGGTATCCTTTACTCAACATCCTGTGGAGTCCAAGGGACCCGAGAAGCAGATGCCGTCTCCTCAGCCGCCTGGTAACCTGCATGGCACATAATAAATCAGGAAAAACTTTCAGCGGAAGCCCACCTGGACCTCAGCCATCCCTTCTTAGAGGGACCATTGACTGTCTGCCCTTGGGCCTGGAATTGCTGTTGATGGACCTGGCCAGGGGTCCCAGTCAGCTGCTTCAGGCTGCTCAGCCACATAACTTTCATACAGAAAAAAAGAGGCTAATCAGAAACCTGTTTCCCCATTTCTATGTTTTCCCACTAAAGAACTCACATACACCTCAGTGAATCTCTCTTCAGACTAATTTCCTGTTTGAGGGAGTTAAAGAAAGAGGAAATAAACTCCCCACCCTATTTTTAGATATCATTCACATTGTCTGGTGTGCTTTCACAGTCCCTCCTGCTGAGGTTTGTTTTAGGAATGATACTTTGCCGCTATCTAAAGTAGAACCTCAGAGTTACAAACACAAGTCATGAACTGACCGTTAACCACACACCTCAGTTGGAACCGAAAATACACAATCAGACAGCACCAGAGGCCACAAATAAAGCAAATACAGCGCAGTGCTCTGTTTAACGTAGACAATTAAAAAGAAGACGGAAAATTTTATATATATATATATATATATATATATATATATATATATATATATATTAACAAGGCAAGGAAACTGTATCTGTGCTTGTTCCTTTAAATTAAGATGGGTAATAGCAGCATTTTTCTTCTGCACAGCAAAGTTTCAAAGTTGTATTAAGGTCACCTGTAAGCTTTTGAAAGAACAATCAGAAAATTTTGTTCAGAGTTACGAACAACCTCCATTCCCAAGGTGTTCATAGCTCTGAGCTTCAAAGTGTCTGATGAAGTGGGATTTTCTCCTACAAAAGCTCATGCGATTAATAAATGTGCTAGTCTCTCAAAATGCCACCAGACTCCTTGTTTATTTTGCTGAACTAGACTAACATGTCTATCCCTTGGGAATCCACAAAGCTGTTATCCTGAGTGCATCAATGGGGAGCCAAGGAGTAGAGAGAAGATGAAATTTGATCTAGATCATGAAGTGACTCAGCAATACAGCTGACAAGAGAAGCCCAGAGGTCCCTACTCACAGATTAATATTCTAATACTAGAATATTGCAACTTCCTTTTCCATAAATCTCTGATACATATGGCATAAAAGGGTTATTTAAAGACTGAATTTCAGTCTTTCAGCTTTGTATGTCTCCATTTTGATGGGCTTAATATCTTTTGGCTTTCTGCCCATCAACAAGAAATTTCAGCTCTTTCTAACAGTTCAGTCATGTTTCAATTTAGGTTTTTAAATATAGATGTCTTGGGACAAGCCATTCTTTTTAGGTGACAAATCTGAGGAACTGTCCCAGACTGAGATGTCATTAGAGGAGGTTTTGGAAGAAATTGATAAACTAAACTGTAATCAGTCACCAGGACCCGACAGCATCCATCCAAGGGTTCTGAAGGAACTCATGTAAAATTCCAGTAACTGATCATTTAAATCAGGTTCTGTACCAGATGACTGGAGGATAGCTAATATGATGCCAATTTTTACAAAAGGCTCCAGAGGCGATCCCGGCAATTACAGGACAGAAAGCCTAACTTCAGTACCAGGCAAATTGGTTGAAACTATAGTAAAGAACAAAATGATTAGACACAAAGATGAATATTTTTGTTGGGGAAACATAAACATCTCTTTTGTACAGAGAAATCAGGCCTCCTCAATCTACTGGAATTTTTTGAGGGTGTTAACAAGAATGTTGACCAGCGTGATCCAATGGATATAGTGTACTTAGATTTTCAGAAAGTCTTGACAAAGTCCCTCACCAAAGGCTCTTAAGCAAAGTAAGCAGTCATGGGATAAAAATGAAGGTCCTCTCATGGATCAAATCTCGTTAAACCAAGAGTAGGAATAAACAGTCAGTTTTCAGAGGTAAAGAGTAGTGTCCCCAGAGGTCTGTTCAACATATTCTTAAATTATCTGGAAAACAGGGAAAACAGTGAGGTGGCAAAATTTGCAGATGATACAAAACTACTCAAGAGAGTTAAGTCCAAAGCAAGTTGCAAAAAGTTAAAAAGGGATCTCGTAAAAATGGGTGACTGGGCAACAAAATGGCAGATGAAATGCAATGACGATAAATGCAAAGTAATGAACTAGACGTGTAAAATGATGAGGTCTAAATTAGCTGTTAGCACTAAAGAAAAGATCTTGGAGTCACTATGGATAGTTCTCTGAAAACATCCATTCAATGTGCAGCAGCAGTCAGAAAAGCTATCAGAATGTTGGAAATCATTAGGAAAGGGATAGATAATAAGACAGAAAAGATTGTATTCCTTCTTTGTAAATCCATGGTACACTCACTTCTTGAATACTCCATAAAGGTCTGGCCACTCCATCTTAAAAAAAAAGATATATTGGAATTGGACAAGGTACAGAAAAAGGTGACTAAAATGATTAGGGGTATGGAACATCTTCCATAAGAGCAGAGATTAATAAGATTGGGATTTTTTTTGGCTTGAAAGAGGGGCAGTTAAGAAGGGATATGATAGAGGTCTATAAAATAATGACAGGTGTGGAGAAAGTAAATCAGAAAGTGCTATTTACTCCTTCTCATAACACAAAAACTAGTTATTACCAAATGAAATTAATAGGCAGAAGGTTTAAAGTGGAAAAAAGCAAGTCAACCTGTGGAACTCCTTGCCAGAGGATGTTTTGAAGGCCAAGACTACAATGGGGCTCCAAAAAGAACATGATACATTCATGGAGGGTACATCCCATCAATGGCTGTTAGTCAGGATGAGCAGGGATTGCTGTTTGCCAGAGACTGGGAATGGCCAATGAGAAGGATCACTTGATGATTGCCTGTTCTGTTCCTTCCTTCTGAAACACCTGGCATTGGCCACTGCTGGAAGACAGGACAGTGGATTAGCTGGACCGTTGGTCTGACCCATTTTTACATTCTTAAAGGTCACAGTACGGTGCAGTGTTACAAACAATAAAATACACAATGTGGTGCTAAATGTAGCTTTACAAGCTCTAGGAGATGTCAGCCGTCCGTTTCACTACAGCAACATCTAATCCCACCCAGCAGTGCTGAATTTGCCAGCAAGTTAAACTACTTTATCATGACAATCCATCAGCGAGGGTTTATGCCAAAATGAGACATTCCCTGCATTTTACTCCCGCTAAAATGTAAAGCTGCCAGAAGACAAATGAGAAGAAGATGCCAAAGTAAGGACTGAGGAAGAGGCCCGGCTTGCCCTCAAAGTCTCAGGAGATTTTTCAATAGCAGGTTTAGACAACTGCAATTTAAAATTCCCCAAGGAGCCTCTTTTAGCCTTAAGGAAATAAACAGCTTGCCTTAGTGTTTCAAGAAGCTGTGGACAAGTATGACTGGTCCCCATCAAAACATCTGTTCCACCCTGACACTTAAGTGGGCTGTACCAGAAGCAGCAGAGTCTTGTAAAATCCTTGATTACGGAGTCATTGTCACTTACCACTAAACGGATGAAGCGGGGTAGATTTCTGAACGGTGCCAGGAAAGGGCTTTTGCCCTGGGTAGTTGGTTAGCATATAAAATGCTGCTGTAGCACCTCCTCCAGAAACTCAGTATGGAAGAAGTTGGTTTTTATACAACCCTTTTCATACAGTGGATGCAGGTTAATCTGTCACAAGTTCTTCTGGCCTCATTTAAAATAAGCTGTGATCTGCAACCTTCACCTTCGAAAGCTCTGCCTGAAATTCTGCTCTCATGCTGTTATCTTCACTCTTGGACCTGTGCATGACCCACCCCAATTATAAACTCTTCAGAGCACAATCTGGGTCTTCCAGTAGGTTTGCACTATTACAGGACCAATCACAATGTTTCCAAAGTCTGGGGGGTTGCCTGGGCCCAAACCAAACGCCAGGATGCGTCACTGCTTCATACTACTGTTATGTATTAATGGGTCCTCCAGTGGTATCATCCCAGAAAAGAGAAACCATCCCTGGTATCAGTTTAAATCAAGGCCATTTAGTGTAGAGCAGCTGTTGAAAAAGCCTCTATCATATCAAGCTGTATTAGCAACAGGAATGAGAATAAAGAAAAAAAATGACATTGCATTCTTCTACTTCTCATGTCCGTACACCATAATCACAAGCTTTTCCAGTGTGGGGCACATAGTTGGTAGCCCTGACATGATCTTCCACAGTTCATGGTTCTTCCAGGAGCCAGCAGACCAAAAGACATTCCATGATTTCACCACAGGCATGGAGCTGGTCTTTGGAATAGCCACACTTCCACATATTGGGTGCGTCTACACTGGCAACTTAGGTTGACTTAAGAAGGCTTAAATTGACTTAAACAAAGCCACGTCCACACTGGGCTTTTATTAGGTCGACTTAAGCATTTCCTTAAGTTGACTTAAGGTAAGCTTAAATCAACTTAATAACACCTAGTTTTAGGTTGACTTAAGCCTTAGGTCGTCTCCTTAAGTCGACTTAAGCCAGTGTGGATGGGGATTAGCACCTAAATTGACCTTATTAAATCAACTTAAAGCATTAAGTCAACTTAATAAAGTCAACAAGGGGCTATATTAAAGTCGACTTAACTTTTCTAGTGTAGACATAGACATTCTGAGGTTTGACCTGCCAGGTCTTGTATGAAGGCAAGCTAAACATCTCAAGTCAACCAATGACATTGTAGAAACCAGCTCTCGGACCTGATCTTAAATAGTGCATACGCTTTGGGCCATGCCAGTTCCAACGAGACGCAGAAGTAAGAGGAATTCGAGAAGAGGGCCCAGAGAGTGATTAACATTTAGAGAGAGATTAACATTTGTACAAAGCGATGGGAGGTAGAGATGGACAACGGGAAGCTCCTGTTTACTCTCTCTCTCTCCTAACAAGAGCATCATAGGTCACTCACTGAAATTAAATGGGAACAAATTGAAGATGGATAAAGGGAAACACTTCATGCAACCCGGCAATAACCTCTCCACCGTACAGAGACAGGATTTTAGGAGCTTGGTAAGACTAAAATAATGAGATCTTTACATGAGCAGAGTCGGCAGTTATCTTCGACCAGACAGAGACAAGCAATTCTCATGCTTCAGTGCATGTGCTGACCACTGCCTGGGGTCAGACAGTCACTTCCCATCCCACTTTACTGGGGCACCCAATGGTTCCTGGCAGCAAACCTGTGAGTCCAAAGCCCAGTGCAGCTTTGACATTTCTAAGGTAGAACATGCTGCCCCTGGAGACAGAGGAGAGGGAGATGGGAAGCAAAGTGTGCGCCTCTCACACTGAGCACCAGGCAAACAGTACAATTAGGCTTGGAAACAAGGAGTCCTCCCCAGTCCTGACTGGTCAGCAGGGCTGGTTGTCGGCTATAACATGCAAGGGTGAGAGAGAAAGTGAGGGGGGGAGTAACGGAAGAGTGTGGGAGCAGTGGACTCCCCTCAGTCCTACAAGACAGAGATAAATCTCCACACACGTCCCTCCACAGCCCTAATCCATCAGAAAATAAATCTAATTAATAATAAAAAATGAGCTCCCTTCAAATACTTTTGAATTATTAACCCAATGTAGCTTCCAGCTCAGGATTTCAAATTAGACCTTGGAATAAGTTTCCCTCCCTGGTGCGACATGGCCTGAGCCTAGGAGCCAGGAGCCCCTCTTTCACTCAGCGAGTTCCTTGACATGGGGAAGGGCTCGTTTAGGTTGGTATTTATCAGTGCACTGGGAAAGCCTCTTATTTTATTTTTAATGCCATACATGTGCCGAGAGCACCTGATAGGAGTATAGCTTGTAAAGCCTCCCAAAGAGCTTTCCGCTGCATTGCTTTGCTGAGTGGGGAGTGAGGTTAGGTTCATGTTCATGCCTATTTATTTGTCACGGAGCCAGATGAACTTATGTGAAGAATTTGAGTGCCTCTGTCATTTGCAAACTGGGGGGAGAGCAAGGAAGGGAAAAGGCAAAAAGGGCTTAAACGTAGACCAAAGTCAGGATCTGATTCCGGCAGCTAAAGCCCATTTCCAGTTTCCAGAGGTGCCAGATGTTGAGATAGTGCTCTGAAGTCACCAAGGCCTTGTCTACACTAGGAAAAATTGGTCCTGACTCACCCCCAGTGTAGTTGCGTATGTGGCAATCACAGTGCAGATATCATAGACAAGGCCTGCATGTTTTCACCACTTGCTCAAGATGATTCTTTCAACCTTAACTTTCTTTCCTTTGTTTAATCTTCTAAACACTACCCTCAGCCCCAACACACACAGGTATTTAAGCGTCATAGGAGTAAAAGGGAAAAAAAAAATCAGTGTCTCTAATGCACTCTGTTGTCCACACCTTTTTAATGCCATACTCAAAAGCCTGTTTGGCCAATTCTCCAGGTCCATCAACTGTCTTCCCATCATCATCCGGCCCCCAGCTTGCACTGTAAATGTCAATGTAATCGGGTCTGATGCCAAGAGACTTTGCTTCCACGACATCTGTTACATCTCCATCTAACATACGAACGCCTAAAAGCACAAAAACATTAGACGTTAGGGCTTAACGGCTTTTATGAACAGTGCAAGGATTGCAATCAAAGACCTTTGTTAGAAGCTGCTGAGCACTGAAAGGCTTCTAATGTCTTGAACAGCTTAAAACAATGCCACTGTGTGTACTCTAATGAGCTCTGCAACGTGATGTTCTTATGCTATTTTGGAAACATATCCCCCACTCACTTTTCTCTCTGTGTTGCTGAATTCATTGCAAATGATGGAGAGGAATTAAAATTATACTTCATTTGGAGCTCTCTGGGAGTTCAGATACATGAACAGAATTCAGAAAGAGGTCCAACTACAGACTAGTTCCACAGAGGGAGCCGTCTTAGTCTAGGTCAGCAAAACAAACAAGGAGTCCTGTAGCATTTCTAAAGGCTAACACATTTATTTATCGCATGAGCTTTCGTGGGAGAAAATCCCACTTCATCAGACGTAGGATTTTCTCCCATGAAAGCTCATGGCATAAATAAATTCGTTAGTCTTTAAAAGTGCCACAGGACTCCTTGTTTGTTCAACTACAGATTGAAACTAAACATTTCACCAACATCCTTCTCTTTAGCAGAAGTCACACTTTCAAAGTTGCACTATTAGTTACTCAGAGTCCCACGCTGGTGGGAAATAAGATAACTTTAAAATTCCTCAGTCAGAAAATGTCTCTGTCAAACTTTTCCCCCCATTATAATTACAGTTAATCAAATCATTCATTCCGATGCCTGAAAGACAATAGCCTTTTCCTGAATATCCACCAAAAAGCCCCATCTGGGAATGTGGTAGGAATGTGTGTGACCTTAGTTCATGCCCTTTATCTAACAACAGTTACACCCAGTGCTTAATTTGTAATGAAAGAGGTGCCTGGGTTCAAGGCAGTCTTTTCTGTGTCTCTCATAACTCGATTCAGCAAACCCAAAGAAGCTTGGGGCAGTGCCAGCTTCTCCCTGGAAGAGAGGGCTGAGATGGGCCATAGACCCTTCTTGTCATAAGGCCCCACCCTGTCTCCTCCTCTTCCCTCTGAGGTTCTACCCTGGTAAGAGCCACTCAGGGAGACGAGGCTGATGTGGGGAGTACCAGACCTTCAACCTGCCCTAGGCAGCTCTTGAGCCACCCAGGTCCCACCTAGGTCCAGGGTTCCCCACAGTGGCCCACGCTCCCTGGGTGTCTCTTACCATGCTCCAGCTCTAACGTCTGGCCTGGCCGAGGCATGGGGCCTCAGGAGAAGAGGAGTGGTGAAGGCACGGCCATAGGACCAATCTGATATGGGTGACTATATGGGAGAATGTAGGGCTTCACAGTAAACTTAAGTATAGGAGGAGCATCCTCTGAAATTTTGGAAGCCCCAGGATGAGATTTTCAAAGCCAGTTAGGTATTCAGACATAATTACAGCAGATTAGGAATTTTCAGATCAAATGTCTTTGGTTGGAAAATACTGATTTGTTGAAATTGAGACTTCTTGTAGAAATGCCTGAGTTTTAATACACCTTTTGACAGGATGGCTTCTGTGATCCAGGATGAAATTTTCTGTCAGAGAAAGAGGGAGCACCGGAATAGCCAGTAGCCCAATGTTTGGGTATAGCTGACCCAAGTTCAAGTCCTTGCTTTGCTCTAGGCTTTGGGGTGTGTGGAGGCCTCCCTCTGCCATGAAATTTTTCATAAGATCTCAGTTTTGAACCAATGTGGACTCAAAACAAAATTTCTGCAACCTTGAAATGTTTCACAACATAGAATTCTTGTCCTCCAGCCTGGGAGCTGCCTCCTTAACCTACTCTGGTGGCTTAGAAAATGCCTATCCATATTCACATCTCCTAGCAAAGAGGGGGAAGAATTTTATTCATAACTCAACAAAGATTCAGCCGTACCTTGAAATCAAGATGAAAGTCACAAGGGGAGAAAAAATGCAAACACTATATCCAAAACACTGTAGGACAAGCAGACCATTTTCAATCTAGCCTCACAGCAGCTCCACAGACCATGAAGTGCCAGCAAAGTAGCCCAAGAGATATGGTGAAGGGCAAAACATAACCACTGGATAAAATAGTATTTTAAAGCTTAAAATGAAGATGCTCTAACTGCCGTGTTAAAAAGGAGGGAAAGTGATACATGTGATAGCGAATAGCACATTTAATGTCAATTCTTTTATCCTCATTTTTTAAAGTCTTCCTCACATTGATACATAAGGGACCTAGGTTTTGGAATAATGAATCACTGTGACTGTGAAGACTAATTCAATTGGAGAAGTAACAGAGCTAGGGTGGCTTATTGGGTGAAACAGCTTTCTCAGCCACATGACACATTAGCATCAATCTCAAGGGAGGTTGCCTGTCTGGCTTGTCTCTCTACAGCATGAGCAACTTGACGGCAAATGCCCAACGGGAAGACAGAACAAACAAACAGAAAAAGGAATGGGTCTGAAAGAGCCAATTTAATAAGCTGTGGCAAAGGCCGTTTCTGGCTTGTGAAAAAGTTTTGCATGCACAACACTGTCAGGGAATCAAAGACGTCAACAACCCATGAGAATGTGCCACATTTCCCTGGGAACCACCAAATGAAGAAGTGGTCATAGGAGACCAAGGGCTTGTCTACACTGATGGCAGCGAATTTACTGCCATCACATCGAACTTCCCAGTTCGATTAAGGTTTCTGTGAAGACCCACTCAAATCAATCGGGGAGTCAATCCATTAATTCAAGCCCCTCAACTGGAGTAGTGGGATTCAAAGGGAGGGCATTTCCCTTCAACTCAGCATAGTGGACCCACTGGGCGTTAGGAAATCAAAGGGAGATACAAAGTTATTTTAAATACTTTGTGTATCTCCCTTCAACTGCCACCGAAAATGGTGGGAAGTGTAGACTAGGGCCAAGTCGTCAGTTTACTAGGAAACCAAAGAGATTCAGCGAAATAAATTCACCCTGGTGTAAGTAAGTGCAGCAAGTACAATCTCAAGCATTCAAAAATCATGAATCAGGCCCTAGACATTAGAAGGTGTTTGGTTTTTTGTTTTTTTTTAAAAAAGGCTCGTGATTTTTAAGCCGAATAATGGACTCAGTTGTTTTGGTTTGGTTTTATTTTAAATGCTGTAGGGTGCACTCCACTTCACATTTGCAACCTCTTCTCTGCAGCCAGCAGGACAAGAAACTTACTTTTCAAAAACAGGAGCTGAGCATCTCATGGATTCACTTGATTCCAGCAGCTGGGTGTTTATGAAAAACTCCAAATGTCGAGAGACTCTTGATCAAATCGCAACAGCTGAAAAATGCTCTAAGGGGACACACCCGTCTCCCTTACGTGGCAATGGGAACTGCGGCCTCTGTTCCCAGTCTGACAGGGTATGAATTTTTATAAGGCAGAAGCTGAGCTGAGGTGCTTGTCTTAATGGCGGCTGCTGTTTGAAACTAACACCATTGGAGTGTGACAGCTCCCAGCATGGTGAACACGGCCGTGGATCAGCTTGCTGGATTTAGGTGATAGCATTGGCTCTCCCATGTATTTTTTATCATCAGGCCCCACTTGTATCAATGTGAGTGGACTCGAGCTGTGCTTTCCCACGTGCTAGAGCCAACGTTCATAGGCATCACCTGTTAATGAAACACTAGGATAGTGACGTATATACAGCTTGCTCCCGAGATGGATGAGGCTGCGTCTGATCAGAGAAGTTACCCAGCTGGGGAAAGCCTGAGCCAACTGGAGTGACGTGTGAACCACCCTGCGTAGGACAAAGGTTCATGGCTTTCGAGGGCACTCAGGAGGAGTCCTTGTTCCTTCCCCCCCTGAGACCCTGGGGCAGCTGCCACTACATAGGAGAGTCACATCCAAAAGCACAGCCTCTCGCTCTCCATGAACAGCTGCACCAATGGAGCTCTCCTTACACCAGTGGTTCTCCACCTTTCACGGGTCACGGCTGCAGCATGTGTGACCTACAGGACACAGCAGCTCACGCCCCTCAGGCTGCATCCAGCACCCCACCTGGCTCTCTGCGACACACTTACCACTGTGTGGCGACACAGTAATGTGTCCTAACGCAATGGTGGAGAGCCACTGCCTTACACTATGGTTTGATAATCAAACAGCCCCAAGGAGGGCATTATTGAGGGAAGAGAGCCTGGCATGGAGCCTTTGGGGCACCTGAGAGGAGGAAAACTGGCACGTCCCATCCTAAGAAGGGGCACTCAGAAGGCAGCTGCCCTGGTACACGTCAACAGAGTGTACAAAAACATCTGACGCCTGCTTCCTTAATGCTTTACAACGCTAGTCTAGCTTTACAACGCTGCTAAGTGGCCTCATGTCGGAAAGGTAACGTTGGGTCATTCTAGTCCCTGTTGTAGCCAGCCACAGGCCTGTTTATAAAAATGCACTTCCCTTGCCACATTTATTTTTCTTAAACCAACAAATGCAGACAGATTTAATTACAGTTGCAGCTGTGCTCTGCGACAACAGGCAATTCAAAATATATTGTGTTCTAACTCTCTCTGCTGCCAGCAGAGAACAATCTTAAAAATACAAAGCAAAGCAGCAAAGATGTTTACAAAAGCTTCCTTTTTTTGTAAAGTTAACCAACGAAAGAGAACACTAGAAAGTATCCCAGGGCAGTGCTGTGTTTTAGAGTTGCATTTTAAGTTTCCTAAATAGCATGGACAAGAGACAAGGGATTATTTTGGGTATGTCCTACTTAGGTGCTTATTATTCAGACAGGACCAGGCTTTTCCAGTGACTGGTCACCATTCCACTTAATTTATCATGGCTTGATGGATGTGAGGGAAAACAGTTTTATCAAATCATTGTCCCTGCATCTCGCCCATTATTCGTTCTCAAGCACTTTAATTCAAAGCACTTCGTAGTGTCATGATTCAAAGCACTAACCCCGCCACGTGGGAGGAGGGAAGTTTGGTATAGATCTCCAGGCCTGATCTGGCAAGGAACCAAGCTCTGTCAACTCCAGCGAAGAAGTCAGCCGGTGTTGGGGGTGCCTGGCACCTTGCCAGACGGGGAACCATCTCAGCCCATGAATGGATGACTCTTCTTCAGTGCCACGTGTTCAGAACTGCATGTAAGAGGAGAAGAGCTGGAATGAGCTGCAGATTTGGGACCATGTAAGCTATTCGCTGGACTAAGTGCATTAGGCAAAAGGAAGAAGGTAAGGCAGAGACAGGGGGCCACAGGGGGAGGTTTCAGGGCCCCCAGTGGGAGGCTGGGGCCATGGTGGAGCTGGGGCTGGCACCAGGGAGCCCTATGGGGGCCCCACAATGGATCTTTGCCTAGGGCCCCAGATAGGCTAAGGCCGCCTCTGGGCAGAGATGTTCCTCACATCTGATTCACTTTCACCTTGCCTTTTAGCCAGGATCTAGTCATTTAATATCTGACAAGTCTTATAACACGGCGGAGGCAAAGCTACATCCTGGGCTTGGTGGGAAACACTCTGCCCATCCTGAGCTTCCATGAACCAATGAAGAATTTGCCGTCAGTGGGTGTGTCTACACTTACAAGTTAGGTCGACTTAAGGAGGCTTAAATCGACCTAAACAAAGCCGCATCCACACTGGGCTTTTATTAAGTCGACTTCAGCATTTCCTTAAGTCGACTTCAGCATTTCCTTAAGTCGACTTAAGGAAAGGTTAAGTGGCCTTAATAACACCTTGTTTTAGGTCAACTTAACGCTTATCAGGTTGACTTAAGCCAGCGTGGACGGGGATTAGTGCCTAAATCGACCTTATTAAGTCAACTTAATAAGGTCGACAAGGAGCTATGTCTACACTAGAAAAGTTAAGTCGATTTTGTTAAATCTAACAGTACTTGGATATTTCACAGGGGTGTTGTGACATTTGTGAGGCACGGTGGCAACTGTAATGTATATAGCTAAATAGATGGCCTTAAAAGTAAGTTGTATAAATTCTTCCTTTCCTTTGTTCACATTAAAGACGTTGCCAGCTGTCTACTTGTATGGAATGCAAATCTCCCTTTCAGTCTCCTCACGGATCCAACGCAGCTAGCAATCAAACCCAAATTTACACAACACTACAGCAGGATCTATAGATTATAGTGTTTGTAAGAAGGAAACCAAAGTTAAATAAAAGAAGAACAGGTGGAGGAAATAAATCAGCTATTTCTCACCAAGTAAGCAATAAAAGTTTCAGAATACAAGGTGTAGCGAAGAAGTGGGGGGAGGAGGGGTATGCCAGAATCATTTTTGGTTTATTGAGTAGTAATGTATTTTGCCTACAGCAAATAAACAGCAATGCAAGAGCTATGAAGAGCAGCAAGTAAAATTAGATGTAGCTTTTTGAGTGTGACAAATAGGCCTCTCTGACAAGCTTTGCTCATTAATCGTGGCTTTATTTTAGTAATCCATCTCAAATCACTTTTGCTAACGCTACAGCACCTTCTGCTTCACCACCAGCACCTCTAGATGGCTAGCTTTCGAAAAATGGTCGAAAACCTACAACCTCAAGCTGTCTGTTATTTTTATCGTCTTAGTCAACAAAAGCATTCCCGTTCTCTCCAACATGTGCACACATCAAGGCGCTCATTAAAGAAATCAAATTAAAAAGGGAGCTTTGCATTTTATAAAGCTGACAAGTAATTCCTGCCTCCATGGTTATGAAGGAGTGTGTGCTTGAAATATAACATATACATTGTAGGGCCTGATCACGTAGGGTGCAGAGTATCTTTATCTCCAGCTGCAGCTGATGGAAGTGAAAGGCCCTACTTTCACCCGGCAACCAGTATCCGCAGTTTGCCACTGCCTTGATTTATACTGATGGCGTTTGCTTCTTTCAGACCTGCCTGCTTCACAAAAGAGGGAGCTGTCACAAGTGCCCTTCACCAGCACAAAGTGTAAGTGGAGGCGCTCCACTTGCATGGAGAGCTAACGTTTCAAAACAGTTCTAGTCTGCAGTGCACTGAGTCACATGCATGGACACATGTAGAGAGCTAGATGGATACTCTAATGTTAAAAAGACAAAGAGATTCACTTTTTGCAGGCAGAGAGGTTTAGTGGTTGATTTACTGGACTGACTAGCCAAGTCATGGAAATGAGACTTCTCTCTCACAAACAAAAGCCAAACACCCAACCTAGACAAACAGATGCTCCACACTCTCTAGTAGGCTGAGAGTTGCCTTCAGAGGCGTCTAGTTATGAAACTCTCTCAGGAGCCGCCTGAAAATAGCATTGAGCTAGCTTAGGTCTCAAACAGCGGGCATGAGGTACAGAACGTGTGTACAAAATTTGGAGGGGAGCGTGCACTGGTGGCATGGGAAAGCAGAGAAACACAGTCTCTGTTCACAGGTTCCAAAGGGGGAGCCGTGTTAGTCTATTGCAGAAAAACAAACAGAGTCCTGTGGCACTTTTAAAGACTAACAGATTTCTTTATCGCCTGAGCTTTCACGTTGACGTCTGACAAAGTGGGATTTTTCTCATGAAACCTCATGCGATAAATAACTCTGTTAGTCTTTAAAAGTGCCACTGGACTCTGTTTGTTTTTCCGTTCACAAGGTTTTTCATCAACAATCAGTGAAAGTAAAAGAAGTTGATGTCACAGAAGGAAATGAAAAACCCCAGCAAGGGGTTCTCCGCAGGCCCATATCACCTGGCAATACACCGAGAGGCAATCTCATCAATGTCTCCCAAACTGCACTCTACAGCCTTTCCTCTGAGCACCTGGGCTACTGAAGGAAGAAGCTCTACAGCATCTGACTCAGCTAATACCATCACAGCTGAGTGGCTCCAATCCTATGGCTTTTCTCCTCCTTGGCTAAACAGTGAACAGGGCAACACTACAAACTTTCACCAGTACAGGAATCGTGGCTTGGAGTGCAATTTCCTTCACACACCTGGACTGACAAATGACTGATGTAAACCTGCTGTTCCGGTGTAGCTTATTTTGCTAGGGCAATTTGGTGTAGCCACTGTCTATGCTGCATCTGCAGTATGAGTTTGCTACCGTAGCTATATGAGAGAGCCACAGCGTAGACCTGGCCCAAGTCATCCGTCCTTACACATCCTCCCTTGCCAACTTTCACAATGAGGGTGGTATCAATGCACCCTGGCAGAACATGGACAGCTATCCCATGCTGCCTCAGCTCTTTCTGCTGGTGCAGTGGATTGTGGGTATGGTTCAAGATTTGTCTTTCCCCATACAGCCACCAAAAATTTCTTACACCGATGCTGGGCTCCTCTGCCCTCCTGAGGAACTGTTGGGCTCTTCCCACTCTGTTGTGACCTCTGCCTATGCTAACTTTGGAGAGCTGAGACGTTGGCAGGTGACAGGCCATGAAGAGGCATGATTCCTCTCTCCATACTTGTGCTGAATCAGAGGAGGCTCTGACAGATCAGGCCAGGGGCAACCTTCTGGCAACGGTTTTACAAATCAATTTTCCCGTCGATTTGATAGGCAGCCATAAACAAAAAGAGCCTGGAATAGATGACAAAGCCAGCCTTCATTATATCCCACTTGCTAAGTCAGACATATTTCCTTGGCCCCACAGAGTCACTGACACCGTGTGTCATTGACACAGCAACGAAACAACGCCGAACCAGTTAGATCGGTTTTTGGGTTACGTTGAGTCTCTGTGCTCCAAATCTGAACTGCTTCATTGATACACTAATGCAAATGAACTCGGTGATTCTAATTAGCATTATGAATCCAATTTACTGATAAAGATTCGTTTACTTCATTATTGTTTGTTATTTGTATGACAGTTCCAAGGTCCGGGGCCTACCAGCCCATTGTGCCAGGGTTTGGCCGCTATGTAGTTAATTTTTTTCCATTTTCAGTTATTGGTTTAACATACTTAACTAAATGGAAGTCTCAGGTTCCGAGGAGGAGGGGACAGGAAAACCCAACGGTTACACTTTCTAAGCAGATGGATGCTTCTTCTGAGAAGGAGAATGTACTGAAATGATGAAGGTAGCTGGATCAGTCTATTCAAACCCCATGGGCTAGCAATTTTACTCACAGTACAAACAGGCAGGTTTGCCTGACAGCTAATAAACCTGGAGACACTATATCCCATGGGCTGAGCATTCAAGAGAATAGAACGAGGGGCATCAAAAACCAATGCTCTTCCCTACCAAGGAGAGCTTCCCCTCTCTCTGCAGTAAGAGCACCCTTGTCCAGCGTGGGTTGTGCGTGAAGAATGTAAGGGCATCTATGATAAAGACAGGGCAGGTGCGGAGAGTGGATCCTATTTCAAACCGTTCTAAAAAGCTCAAATCTCCATCTGCCAGAAAGGGTGCGCCATTCTGGCTCGTGTTCTCTGTCTGCCAGGGGGAGATCGAAAAGGTCTGATCTCTATGGCTATGTCTACACTGGCAAGTTAGTTCGAATTAAGGAGGCTTAATTCAAACTAACTAAAGCCATGGCTACACTAGGCTTTAGTTAGTTCGAATTAAAGGCTTCCTTAATTCGAACTAATAAGTTCAAATAGGGCTTCAGAAGTAAGGCTTTAATTCAAACTAACTAGTTCGAATTAGCCAATGTGGCCATGTTAATTCAAACTAATTTCTTAGTTCGAACTAACCGGCCATTGAAATGAATGGGGATCACTAATTCGAACTAAGCAAGTGCCATGAATGGCATTTGCTTAGTTCGAACTAACTTTTTCTAGTTCGAATTAAGCTAATTCGAACTAATTAAAATTAGTTGGAATTAGTTAGTTCGAACTAACTAATTCAAACTAATTTTAGCAAGTGTAGACATAGCCTAGGTGCTTGGACCCACGTGCTGCGAGAAACGTATCTCTGAAAACGATCAGCCTCTGTGCCGACAGTACCAGCAGTGTCTGTTTCAGCTTGGTGCCCCCCACTGCCCGTTCCTCCTTTCAGACATAGACCAATGTGCTTGTTTCTCCATCCCAGTAGGGGGAGGTGGCAAAGAAGAGACAGAAGACGGGATGCAGCAGGGAAGCAGAAGAGAAGAGCGGTCTCTTTATAGGGAGATTTGGGAAGGACGTGTTGGAAAGAGGACATGTGTGGTTGACACAAGGTAAACTGAACCACTATCAATCCAGACCAGTCCCTTAGAACCGCCTGCCGTAGTAGTACCTTCAGAAAGTGCATGGTTTCCTGCTGACCTATTCTTCTCTATAGTCAAGGGACCACAGATATCCCAACACCACCTCAGCCCCATTGCACTTTGGGACAAAAGGAGCTGCCTAGGGGGCCTACGCCCATAGAGAAAGGGGAGGCCGGCAGGAAGAAGAAAAGCGAGAACCCAGAATGGGTGTGTAGAGACTAGAAAAGAAAGGAAGACATAGGGATAGATAGGGAGGAAAGGGGATAGGAAAGTCAGGACAGGGGAAAGAAACCAACTGGAATAAATGAACTTTGGAAGCAACCCAAAATTCCTCCCACAGCCAGCGCAGCCCCATTATCACATTCCCATTAAGCTCAGCCATCCTTCTCGAGGGCAGCATTTCCACTCTGTCCCTAATGAAGTGCTCAAAGCAGCCCTGCCTGCTCGTGAACAGCTGGAAGACAGTACAGTGCTGAAAAGGCACTCACCTGCCAATCCGCACCACGCCTCCCCCCAAGGAGTGCAATTCCAGCAGTCGGTGGTGGGATCACACAGCTGTGAGAAAACCGCATCCAATTCCCTTCTCCACAAGTTGCACTTACATAATGGAAAATGGCAAGCGGCTTGCACACAGCAGCTCCCGAGAACAGCATTTTATAATAGTCTAGGCAATAAAATCTAGTGCTACCAAGGCAAATTACAAAGATTGCAAAGACTAAACCATGCAGAGAGACAGACGGACTGTGCTATTCAGAGTCCTGGATTTCCAGGGTTTAGATGCAAGAAGCGAAAACGCTGCCAGGAATTTTCAGACAGACATTCCAGGGTCTGATGTTCCTGGATACGTTCCGAAAGACCATGCAAGGTTCTGTAAAAGACACAACCCTCTATAAATCACCTGTCGGCTCACATTAATATTTAAATATGGAAAAAGGCTCAGGGTAGAATGCATGATACAGGATGGATTGTACAGGGGAAAGAGCAAGCAGCTGCTTCTGCAAAATCCGAAAGTTGTCCTTTCCCAAAAGAAGACCTAGCCTTATTCTTCTGACTCCCCCCGTCAGTTCCAGTTACAAGGCAAACATCCAGGCAGGCCTGCTTCCCAGATTAGCATCTCTGAATGATTACAGGTGGAGTGTTAATCTCGGAGGTGAATATTGATCTGAACAGGGTTGTGGCAGCGGACTATCCCTACGATAGCTGACTGGAGGACAACAATTCTGGCGGGCAGCAACTTTTGACGTTTTGAGAACTGTTTTTGTTCCACAGCAGAACACACCCAAGACCCTTTCGAAAGTTTCTGTAGATCTGGAGCTGTGTCCCAATGCTTACGTTTGGATCCGAGTGAGTGCTCCCATTCATCCTGCAGATGAAGGCACACCTGGCATGTAACCAATCCAGGTTCAAATCCCTGCTCTGCTTGATTCAGTCCAGAGGTTTTCCCCAGAGCAGACAGGGCAGATATTTATGTAGGGTCTCTCACATGCCAGGCCAGTGCCCTGTCCACCAGACTACAGAGCGTGAGAAAGCTCTCACTCAAACCCCCCTTCCCAATGAAACCAGCAGATCTCGGTGAAGAGGTGCCAACCTGCTGCAGCCAGCCTTGATGTGTGCTAACTGAGGATCTACAGGGTACAGAAGGCACGCGGTCAGCCCTGTCCTCAAGAGCTGTATCCTGCCGCTCCCCAACCTCTCCACTCTCAGGGAGAGGAGTTGCCTCTTCAGGGTCATTCTCAATCAAGGACATAAGGGCATCTCTGGCAATAATGATCCAAGGATTTAGTAGATCCAGATCAGATCACGGCTCCAGAGCCTCACTGGACCCTGTCAATCTCAGTTCAAGAAATCACAATTTACCAGTCCGACTGGCAGATCCAAGGTTTTTTTTTGTGGTGGTTCTCAGGGGTACTGAGTACCAGCACCGTTTTTTCACAGCAATATGGCCCCGGCTCCTGCCACCACCGCCAGCAACCCCAGGCCCCTGGCCGAGTACCAGCACTTTTCTTTTTCTTACAGAAAAAGCTCTGGGCAGATCTATAGGTCCAGAAACATAAAGACATACATAGGAAATGATCCATATACAGTGAGAAGGCCATAGTTTCGCATCCACCTTACCTCCTATTCTTGCATTGTACGCAATGCCCACTATACAATTAGAGTTGTTTGCTTTCGCTGCAACTTGTCCAGCACAGCGGGTACCGTGTCTGAAAAGAGAATTTACAGTCCAGATAAATGTCCATGTGAATAACCGACAGCACAGACAAACACAGATGCGGAGCAAGACCTAGTCTATCCGACACCCAGCTTCATGATGCCAATGCTTAATTGATTTGCGAGGTTGTATCCCACCATTTCTCTCTCTCTGAATCTACAGTGATGTCAGAAGGCTCCCTCTGTAACATCCTGATCCCTTTTATGAGACCATAAGCACTGGTTTAAGACTTCAGCAACAGAAGAAGCTGGCATGAGAGTGTGTTATCTTTTTATTCAAAACACAATAATGGCCAGGGGAATAGAGGAAATTAGTGGCAAAGTAAATTGCTTTTTTGTATTAATGTTTCCTTTTCAAATGTGTCGCCATGTGGAAGTCTCACTTCAATTTAAGTTCAAAAAGTCTTGAGAAAGTTTTGACATCTAATCCACTAAATTAGAAGAATGTTTAGAGGATTAGTGTCATTAAGGCAATTCACATAAGGTGACCCTTAAAAATAGAGTTGGTTAGTCCTTGTAGACTAGAGGACGCACTTCCCACCAGTTCTGTGAGGATTTAGCTACACATCTCCTAGAATCAAGCAGCAGAAGTCATGTGAACATTAAACCCTTTGAAAATTCACCCCGCTCCGTTCATGAATTGGCCTTTAGGAGATTGCCATGTATGAGACCTATTGTTCACAGTGTGGAGAACAGTCTCATTAGACTTAAATGATAGAGCAGTTCATTTTATAAGGACATTTTGGGACAGCGGGTGTGAAAAGTTCACTGGCATTGCATTTGCTTGATCAATAGGAAGTTACGTGCCTGGTGCTGGCCAATGCCAGAGAAGAGACTCTGGATGGGAGGGCCCGCGGGCCGGATCCAGTCTGGCATGTCCCATGTGCGTCAGAAATGGGCAATGAAGGAAAGTGTGTTGTTAGCTGAAGACTGTGGGTGACATTAAACGGGTGCCTATGTGTCAAATGTCTTCTCCCCTTGAAGAGCGAACCACTCGAGCCCACCTATGCCTTGTTCACAGCTTTGGTGGGGCCTGATAGAGGAAGAGTCAGAGGGGAACATGAAGCAGAGAAGGGAAGCTCAGGAAACTGCATAGAATGAGAAAGGCTCCGGCAGAGAAGGCCCTGACACTCAGGGATCTGGAAGAACCAGCAGGCTGAGTTCTGGTCAGGTAATGCTTGGGAGCAATGCCTGAATGAGGTGAGGGAAGACAGGCCCCTCGGGAAGGAGGGGTTGGGCCAGGCCCCATTTAAAAGTGGTCTAAGGCTACCAGGGGAGAGACACCACTGAGTTCTGTTTGCGACAGACTTTGGAAGTGGTGCAGGGCGGATTAAAGGGACCAGGGAGAGGCAGAGCGCAAGCCACAGAAGGAGGGCAGTGGGGTTCCTTACTCAAGAAGGAAGCGTGTGGGACTAGAGGGCCACAGGAGACTCTACAAGATTAAATAAACTAGACCCCTCACTCAAGAAATTCTGCTTTAAAATATTCACAACCCACTACAATGATTTTAAAAGTGTCTTTGCTTTACGTGTGGTACAATAGTGTATGTGGTGGTTTAATGGCTAAATATAGGAGTGGGAGCCAGGAACTCCGAAATTCTAATCCTACCTCTGCCAAAAATCTTTGCACGAGTCATTCTCTGCCTCACTTTCCCCATCTAAGAAATTCAGATCATTCCAATGTCCCTGTACTATTAAACCACCCTTCTGGGAGGAGGCTACTGTAAAACTTAGGAGGTTAATGTCTGGGAAGTGCTTGGAAAATACTCCACCATTTAAGGGCGAGGTGCCTTATAAGAAATGCAACATACTTATTCTCGTTGCTGGTATCATAGCGTGGACTTGGATCACAGTCATTGTCATTGACATCATAGCTGGCCAGAGGATCCTAAAAACATTTCACTTTCGTTAGTGAACATGACACGCCCGAGCACAGCCCAGACCTAAATCCCACTTAGAGAGACACTGAATTAACACGGCGATCGTCACAGGAAGCGATCTCCCACAGTGGCACCCCTTGGAATTTACATTTCATAAGTGATCATAGAATTAACTCAGGAAGATTTTGCTCCTCTCCCCCCCCTCCCCCCCCACAGCCATGTCCAAGGAGCAGCACTCGTTGCTGGGATCTGATAGGCAGAAACATCTCAACCTTCAGCTGTAGTTCAGGCATAAAGTGGATGCCAGCCTCATTTAGAGCAGAGTGTCCTTTCCCTAAAGTTATAATCTTTGTCTCACCACTGACAAGAAAGTGGTTCAATTGTTTCTGCTTTTCCAGTTATGCCCTTCTGGGGGGCTATAAAGTGGTTACTCTACAAATAAAAGGAAATGCTTAAATGAAAAGCCTTTGAGCCAGGAAAGATGCTACATTAGCACTAACAGAGCATTCCAGGGACTGGGGCGGGGGAGATGGCCTGTGCGATAACCTGGCACTTCTAATTTAATTCTCAGGTATTTACTTTGCTGTCGGCACTCATTATTAAATCCAGCATACTCCTCAGCTGGGAACTGGAGCTTGCATGCCTGAAGGAAAAACAGCTTAAAAGGGATCGCTGAAATTTACAAGGCATTTCTTTTCCTTAGTGTTTAATTGCTTGTGGGTGTTTGTTGGGTGTGGGCCCTTGCTTATACTAACTTAGTGAAAAAAGTTTAGAAAGCAACTGTCCAGGCTCTTTTAAACCTATTCTAAACAAATTAAATGAAACATTAATCTATTCAAATGCAATGAGATCTGCACTGTGACGTGAGGGCCTTCATCATTTCTCACTCATGGCAGTTTGCCAGATAGGAAATGAGGGTAAGGAAATGAGGATCTGACACTAAGATCATTAGGGGCTTAACCATAACAAAGACATTTCAAGCCCATTAAAATAGCAAAAAAAAAAAACAAGGATCCTGGACACTGAGGACTCTGATGATCACAAACGGTCCCTACCCGCATCTTACAGCCCTGGAGGAATGCTACACTGTGCTGATTCATATATTATTAGAATATAGTCAATGGCTGCAGGAGAAAGACCAATCCTGGACTCTGGGCTTGACAGGTAAGAAGCATTTCAATTCCTCTTTATAACCAACTGAGAGGCATTCCACTCACATACCCACATGGTCCAAATACTGAGCAAGCAGTGAGTTGACATGGACGGGCCCATCGGGGTCTTCACAGTAAAATGAGTATCAGCGGAGAACCAGCAAAACAAACGAGGAGTCGGGCGCACTTTTAAAGACTAACAAATGTATTTGTGTGATAAATAAATCAATCTCTTAGTCTTGAGGGTGCATCTACACTTGTAAATTAAGTCGACTTAAGCCTGATTTACTCTGTGTCTACACTTGAGTTTCCTTAATTCAATGTAAGCAGTTCCTTAAGTCGAATTAAGGAAAAGTTAGTTTGAATTAGTAAAACCTCGTTTTACTTCAACCTAACCCTTAATTCGAACTAGTTAGTTCGAATTAAGTCAATGTGGCCATGTTAGTTCGAACTAACCGGCACATTGAGCTTAATGCAACTGACTAATTCGAACTAAGCAAGTGCCATGCATGGCACTTGCTTAGTTCGAACTAGCATTCTAGTGGGGCCACGCTAGTTCCAATTAAGTTAATTCAAACAAACTACAATTAGTTCGAATTAGTTAGTTTGAATTAACTAATTTGAACTAGCTTTGGTAAGTGCAGACATAGCCCCAAAATGCCACCAGATTCCTCGTTTGTTTTGCTGAACTAGACTAACACGGCTCCACCTTTGGAAAAAGAGAAGAACCAGGAGAATTGTGAGAAAGTTTATTTACTCTATCCAGTTTGTGTCAAGATTAGGCTAGAGAGGTATGTGATACGGTCCATGGTGCCAAGCCCATCAGAGCCCTGGGGAATGGGGGTTTGGCAATCAGGATCTTTCAGCTAAAAAGTCAGCCTGACTTAGGAACTAGAGTCCCCAGGGCCAGGAAAGGATTAGCTGTGGAAAACCTTACACCTTGCTTGCTCTCTTTTCAAACTCTGGTTGAGGGAGGCCATTTACATTGTCTTTTTCTATGGTCACACGATGCCTGGTTTTACTCCAGGGCTATGTCTACACTGGCAAGTTAGTTCGAATTAAGGAAGCTTAATTTGAACTAACTAAAGCCATGGCTACACTAGGCTTTCATTAGTTCGAATTAAGGGCCTCCTTAATTCGAACTAATAACGTCGAATAGGGCATTGGAAGTAAGGCTTAACTCGAACTAACTAGTTCGAATTAACCAATGTGGCCATGTTAATTCGAACTAATTTCTTAGTTCAAACTAACCGGCCCATTGAAATGAATGGGGATCGCTAATTCGAACTAAGCAAGTGCCATGAATGGCACTTGCTTAGTTCGAATTAATTTTTTCTATTTCGAATTAAACTAATTCGAACTAACTAAAATTCAAACAAATTTTAGTAAGTGTAGACATAGAAAGAGACTGATGACGGTTTAATAATATCCCCCCACCACCAATTCATTGTAATCTGGTTAATCTCCAATAGAAATGGAATTTCCAACCATGTTGTCTTGGGTTT
This sequence comes from Pelusios castaneus, assembly GCA_007922175.1. Classification (NCBI taxonomy): domain Eukaryota; kingdom Metazoa; phylum Chordata; order Testudines; family Pelomedusidae; genus Pelusios; species Pelusios castaneus. The sequence continues at coordinate 28,547,547 of ML685765.1, forward strand.
TCATCTTTAGGTTTATTCTGCTGATGTCTGGTCTTAAATAATGCTTTTGTTTCTAAAGGTCTTCAGAAACAAACTCATTGGGGGAGGGGGAAAGAAGCTCTGCTTCCATTTTCCTTGAAGAACTATCAATTATATTTTCCATGAGATTCTAGTCTAAAAAGTTACAGAGAAGCTGCAAACTGTTCGTTGGTTTTTACTTACATAGTTTTGTATGAGATCGGGGTGACTTGTCTCTATCCCATCATCAAGAATGGTTACCACCACATTTTTGCCAGTATATCCTCTCTGCCACGCCGCTGGGATATTCATTTCTGACCTGCAGTGCTTGCTTTTATCTCCACAGTGCTGAGGACAGAATAGCAAAGTGAAAATCACAAAATTGCTACCGCCCAACGAGCCAATGAGTTTCAAGCATTTCCCAGTTCAGCTGAAGAGTGAAACTGCAAACAATCTGAAAACACATTTACATTCCACAGTTTACCAAGCTATTTGTAAGGTTGTTCTAAATTTACATATTAGCTCAAGAATTCCCCAAATAAGTTAATGAGGGGAACTGAAATCTTAATGTTCTTTCCGTCTTCCATTTCAAGGATGGTTCTTCAACTTTGTCTGAATATAAAGTAGCATTTCCATTAACCTTCTTTATTCTAAATGACTCACCTTGCCCAACTCAGATCAATTAACCAAAATAAAAGTATGTTATTGCTAACAGGCAGTTTTAGCCCTTTTATACTTAAAATTTTGTATCTGTGATAGAATGATCATTATGAGAGACTGCTAATTACAGCAAAAAATAATACTTAGATCTTCTATTGTACTTTTCATCAGCAGGTCTCAAAGCACTTTACAAAGGAGGTCAGTATCATTGCCCCCATTTTACAGATGGAGCAAACTGAGGCAGAAGGAGAGCAATGACCTGCCCCTGTCACACAGCAAGTGGAATGGCAGAGTCAGGAAGAGTCACCTGTATCCCACCTCAATGCTCAAGCCACTAGGACACACTGCCTCCGTTAAAACTATATTCTGCAACCTGGGATATGTTAATACATCTACTAAGCACTTTCACTGACGCAAACACATAAGTTAATGGGCTACACTATTAACTAGGTTAAGCAAAGAGTAATGAAACTTTCAATTAAAAGAAAGTAATTTCTCTGTAAAACAACTCTACTATAGAAAAGTCCCTAACCAGCAAAAAGAAGCGTGCCAAAAATACTCACCATATACCACATTTTAGACCACATCGGGTCATTGAAGTGAATCAAATGTGGGTCACTCTGAACATGCCTCTTCACTCTTCGTTTCACTTCCTGTTGCTGTAGCCACTGCACCTGCAGAGAATTTACATTCATTATTATTAATGATAAAATTGAACGTGCACATGAAGATATAACAAAAGTACTGGCCACTCGCTATATATAAATATAAATAAAATTGTTAAAGTCTGTTCCCCTTTCCGAAACAAGACAAACACTCAAGAGAGGAGAAAAAAGAAGTGCTAATGTAGAAAATACAACTTTTGACACTGGGGTGAATCTTTACTTGCCACGTCGCTGCTGGAGAAACAGGACCAGAATGCTCTCTTGTTAACCATTCTAAGCCCAGGCAGCCTTGTACCAGCCTCAGGCTGTTCAGGACACTGCTTTTAGCTGCCTCTTTGATCACAGGCTCACAGCACTATTGCGAGATATGATATCGAGCCTTGGCCAGCTAGAGCCAAACATTTATTAGACAGAAGGCAAAGGAAGAAGACAGAAATGAGGAAAGAAAAGAGCACATGGGGTGAGGATAAATGGCAACGTTTCACACCCCATGTGGCTGAGATTTAGCCAGAGCCAGTGATGCCGTCTAGGTTCCTTTCTTTGGCCTGGTCTGGTCTTGACATCTTTTGGGATATCTAGAGGTATTCGGGTGCATCTTGGAGTCCGAGGAAATAGTGGGGATAACAGCCATATTGGTGTCTCCAAAAGTCTTTTCTTTTAAGGACCCAAAAAGAAATCGATGGAGGAACTAGCCCATCCTTTCAATATTTTGTCCACCGGTTGGTTAGGCCTTATTTCCAACACTCTGATTTCCAGTCCCACGCTTTTCTTGTTTACCAGGCATGATCTAAATACGATCCCTGAGTTATATCAGTAGGCCTTTTACTTTTCATGAATGCAGTGTCCCCTTCGCACTTTTTCCCTTCAGCATTTGTTGGTCTAGGCTGGGGTTCTCAACTCTGGTAATGTCACAAATCCAGTTGGCAGCCTTCCCAACCGGGCACACCACAGGATGGCCCGCTGAGGCGTCCCTGCCACTGAGGCTCCCTCCGCTACCAGCAATTTCGGCGGTGGCTTTTTAAAATGTAGCCCTCACCGCTGGAAAAAAAGCAGCCACTACAAGTGATTTCGGCAGTGGCCCATACCCCACAAGCAGCCGCAGCTCAGCCAGTTGTAACAAGCCCAGTGGGGGGACGGGGTTCCTTTTGGTGGTGGGGTGAGTCCTGGCAGAAAAATCAGCCGCATGCTGCAACACACTTTTATGTCGCAACAGCGGCTGGGAACCGCAGGTCTATGCTATTGTGACCAGTTATGAACTTTCATTCCCTTTTCACCATTGAGCTCACAATTTGGGTAAATTTGTAGGACCGATTATCCCGTTGGTCCTAAAATAGCAGGGACATGGACTCCGCTGCTCTTCTTTCGTCAGCTAGCATTCAAATGACACTGGCTTTATCTAAGCACACAGCATGTGCTCTCATAAGACTTATTTAGTACTTCATCAAAATGCAGTTTTATCCAAAATCCATATTCAGGTTGTTCCATGTTAATAATCAAGCCACTGAAAACCCTCATCAAACTCTCTGCCACGCAGAGCCTTCGTGCTGAAGGAGAGTGCTGTTGCATGCTCACAGGAGCATGTTTTTCCATGTAAACAATGCTTGTTGCCCCCAAAGCCACACACGCACATCCTGAACAATAAGTCCCATAAGCTTGCCTCACTGGAGTCTTTCCTGCTTGAAGCAAAAAGGGAGGAATTGTTTGCACACAGGTATGGGTTTAAGCCACATTTTTTACAGACTCTGTGCCCGGATGAAAGTCACCACGCATCTCCCATAAACTGCAATTAATAAGTTACGCATGAAGGAGGTTCAGAAGTGCCTGGATAGTTTTCCCTAAAATAAGCAGCTCTCTGCTTCCAAGCTGAAGAGGCATTTTTTAATCTTTCTTACAAATAATACTTCTGGGCAGACGATCTAGGTTCACCTTTCAGATCTACTACCATGATGTTTCTTGGGGTTTTAGCTGTGCGTGATATTCAGCGAGATCACACGTAAAATGATTTTAGAAAGGGCAAGGTTTGTCAAATGCCACCTTTAGCCTGAGTTAACTCATAAGGAACTACTTCGGGCAGCCATAAAAGGTGGCTGTTTTAAAATAAACATATCATGTAGTCCCTCTCTTTATTTCTTCTTTTCATCCGTTTCCTGCTCTCTCAGGCAAACACAATGGTGGATGCTTGCCCCCCAGAGGAATTCCCCTTTCTTTTCTTTATCAGAAAGACGAAACTTACACCCATTGAAAACACTCAGTAACGATAAATCATACAGAATGCTTTGAAATATTCATACTTAACTTCTTGCTCTAACATAAGAAAATATACCAGCATTTTGACGTGTGTTGGAAGTTAAAGTTAAATGACTCCAGTTGATCAAAGTTTTTCAAAGTATTTTCTGATTGAAAATGGCTTTGTCATCAAAATGAAAATTTGTGTGGGGATCTCTCTGATTTAAAAACAGATTACTGTATTTATTGTTATTTTGTAGCTGAAAACTAAAGTTTTGGCTACCTGGGCAAAAATCTTCAGTTAAATCAAAACCTTGTGCCTGATCAGCTGAAGTTTTTGCAACGTTGCTTGCCAAAATCCAAACTGATTTATTTTTAAACAAAATTTTTAAAAATTCCATAAAATACTGACAAGAAGATGTTTCAGAAGGGTAGCTGTGTTAATCTTTAAGGTGCCACAGGACTCTGGTTGTTTTTGACAAAATGAAATAATTTTCATTTTAATTGAAACTTTTCAAAGGGAAAATAATAACTTCCAGACTGTCTCTCTAGAACACACTGCAGCACACATTAATACGTTGCATTGTAAAGTATTTCACTTCCAGCTATTGGAAGTAAAAAGATATATTCAGAACGACTGGCTTGTCGGACATGATCGGTGCTAAAAGATGATACTGGCAAATGAAGCCTCCTAATTTGGTGGTGTATTATCTAAAGACAGCCTTTCAGAATCAGACGTGTCTAAATTCTATGCAAAACCAGTAAACAGACTAGTCAGATTATAAATGAGAGTTCATAGATCTATAAATAACTTACAGCAGCATTCCCAGTAGCCAGGATTGCTAGTCACCTACATGGGGATACAGCAGCTCATTTCCTGCCTTTCCAAGTGTCTGTGATTTGCACTCATTTGCCAAGTGACAGTACAGAGCCAAAAGCCCTTATGGCTTTTATAGATGAAGTATGTGGTCATTTATTCTCACTTCACTTTCCTATTACTCTGATAATTTTTCACAAGGCAAATCAGCAGCTTCAAGTTTGCTTCTCAGGAAAGATTTAATAGCGGAGACTGAAGGCAGGATTCATCCTCGCTAAAGGAAGATCTTACTGCTTTGTGTAGAATTTTTATTATGGTACATTTACTGGACTCTGTGGCATGGTCAAGAACTACCAGGTTTTAATTCTGGTTCCAGCCCCAGATGTGTTGCAATGAGGAGACCAGACATCCCTCTATAATCGGGGGGACCGTTCCACTATTAGGCAACTACACCCTCCCCCCTGAAAAGAGTACTGATTTTTCACACTTGCCGTCACCGTAATTGCAACTAATTCACATGACAATTCATTGCATAGATTCAAGGCACAAGATCCAGATACCTATTTTGTTTTGTTTTTTAAACTAAATCAAATAAATTAGAGTTTAACCACAGGAAGCAAGTTATAAATTACAACATTTTCCAGAACCCCAAATCACACCCCCAACCTTTTAGAGTCCCACTCCAGCCCTGAGGCAGTCTTCTTCCTCAGATTTCATAGCTGGGTCTGTATTCTCTATCTATGGCTTCCAGAAGACAGTTTGAGTGTTAAGAAGCTCCACCTGCAAACAGATTGTAGTGGGAAATTCTCCATTTGGGTGGAAAATACCATGGGCTGCCTCCAAAAGCCATTGGCCTGAGTACAGGCAATTGGCCCTTATTGCCAGAACTGTGTGGCAACATTTTGATCTCACACTTTCCCTCCTCTACCTTCCAGTGCCTTTTTCCTCCGTAGTGTTGATGCTTTCAGTACAGGCACCTGAGAATGTAGCTATAATTACTCCATCAAACCTGTCACTGAGAGCTCAGTTGTACAAAGGACTGTGGAACCACGACCTTTTAAAAAGGGACTTGTACATCTAACCTTAATATGAATGCCAACTTTGCCTCTCCTGCTTCCCCCTACACAAATGGGTTGGTGCCTCTCATTCCCATTCAATATCTAGCAACTCTGATGGATTTCACACAGATCTGATTCTTTAGTAATTCAGTCTTTTGCTCCACCCCATATTGCTTCTAATGACACCTAATTCTAGACCAACTTCCTGTATGTATCTGGTGCCTTCCCCAAGACTTTAGCATCTTCACAAAAAAGGTGCTCCGGTTTAACTAAAGGCATGGGTTTTTAACTGGCTGAGTAAACTGGATTTTTAACTGGGCACTCTTCATTCAATGTAAAGCCTGGTTTGTATCCATTTGATTTAGGTTGATTCCAAGTTGATCTAATCTAAATTGATATAAGCCGGGGTTAACCATAGCCACACAGGAATTTGCATCACTTTAACTAAACTGATTTAAGAATTGATTTTAGTTGCATTGAGTCAAGCCCTAAAAATCATCAGTCACAAGCAAACTGGGAACCCACCAGCAGGCCATCTGCTTCATTGGTAGTTTGTGTCATTTGACTAGATGAAGGGAGACTGGCATAGTTAAGAAGATTTCTGGTTTCTTGTTAAATGTGTACTGCTTTCATATCAATAACTATTCACTGGAAAAAAGGTTTCCCCCAAATGAGAAGAGGTCTTTAAAAAAGGATATTGCTGATGGGGAATATTTGCTGTTTTATGATGCACTCAGGTTCTGCTCAAAGCAGAATCCAGGTGGTAGTGGGGAGCTTTTCTGACTGCACCTCCTTCAATAACCATTCTACCCTGGATGTCTGTTCTAATTCTGACACAGCACTAGGGCCCCCACATGTGGAACAAGCAAAGCTAGGGTGATATATCAGCAGATTGGACTTTTCCTGCTGGGAAACTGTAGTGATCATCATCATGGCCAATCCCAAAGGGAGACAGTCTTCTTGCAGATGGAGCAGCACTGAGACTGAGCTCTAGGTAGGTACCTAACGTGGTCTGGCAGGATAGTTAATTTATGTCCCTCACTGGTGATCATATGACCACTGAGGCTTTTGTTGACCACGTGATTGCTGACCACACAGCAGCATTACGTGGCAAAGGTGCTTCTGAAAACTCTGGCCTGCAAGTCTAATAATCTGTCATAAAACCATCAACCCTGAACCAGAGCTGATGGGTGGGTTCAGCCACTAATACCTTCATTCCTGATCTTGTCCTGCCGCATACTGTGGAGTGGTGACAAAGCCAACAAGTGGAAGATACCATGGACCCAAACCATTCACAGAGATGGAGCTGCTTAAAAAAAA
>ML685765.1:28554299-28649212 GCA_007922175.1 Pelusios castaneus
TTTTTTTTTCAATTAAAGAATGGCATTAGATGTTTATCAATAGCCACTGTGATTATTTCCGCGTTTAGGACAAAAACAGCCAACCAAAAACCCTCATGACTTCTCTTCAAATCTAGGCACAGATCAATGCAAGATTTATAAAAGTTGGTAAAAAAAAAAAGAGCAGCAAGAAGTAAAAAAGGTAACATTCCAACAACACCCTGTTCATACACACACGATTTTAACTTATGCTGAATTTTTATTTTCTTGAACACTGACTTCTGGCAATTCAGCTGAGAGAAAAATCTCTTAGGATGTTCTAGAACAGTGATGTATGTTTATAGCCAAAGATGTCATACATAGCAACCATTAAGACAGCAAATGTTACGGCAATTGAGTCAACACCCACACCATACAATACGATTTCTGCATTGGAAGGTTTCTTCAACCCTCTTTCAAATTTATTTACCTATTCAGATGTTAACATTTAAACACTTGTAAGTATTCTCCATCACTGATAAACATACCCTGCATGTCAAATGATTAATTACAGAGCGTGTGGTGTCAAGGAGAACATGCTGGATATACACTATATCTGTAACCACGCTCAATTGTATGCTGCAAATAAAGAAAACATGCTCTTTAAGACAAAACATTCAAATACAAGCTTCACGTCAGAGCAGACCAAAGATCTTTATCATCAAGCATCAAGAGGCACAAGGCCGTTATATTGAACTAGAATGAGAAATATATGAAACAGCCGATTTCAACCATGTCCTCAGTGGAATTGCGATTTTACAGAACGTTGCTTTTCTTTGTGTGTATCGTGGAGGGACTGAAAAGAAAATTTGAAAGAGATGGATACAAAGAGGATACTTGCTGAGAGTCCAGAGCCCCTGTAATTTATTTAGCATGGAGCAAGGAAAGAACACAAGAATAGTTTTGCCAAAGTTCATATCACTTCCAAAACTCTCACGTGGCAATAAACACCGATCTGTACAGTGTGTCCTTAAAGCCATAGGGCATGTGCCATTTTTGCACCCCTTCAGATTCAGAGAACATGGTCACGCTATGTTCCGGCGAGATGGCCACGGTTTAAAGGCTCTTTCATAAGAGCATCTGGAGTTTTTCCATAATAAATCCCCCTACAAGTACACAATCCAAAAAGTTCCAAAGGGATAAAGAGTGTTGCCATTGATATGGAAACTCAGCCAACTGACCTAAGAAATGTGCATGCAAGAATTGACACACTCCAGCACGTAGCCAGAAAAAGTTGGAGAAGAGGGTACAGGTGGAGAAGATATATCTGGGCACTGAGACTTGGGGCCATGCCATTGCCACCATCTGGTTTTAGGCACAAAGGGGAACATTCCTTGCCCCAACCCAGCCCAATAAGTACAAAAGGCAATGGGAGGCAGGAGTAATGAGAACACCGTGCCCTTTCCCTCCCCAAGTTCACGGCAGAGGATCAGATACACAAGAGGGATGTAAATATTGGTTACAAAAGGTGACTGTTTTTTAAACCATTGTATCGGGTATGCATTTGACCAACATAATTATATGTCCCCTCCAACCTAGACCCCTCCCCTCAGTCCCCAGCCTGGCTCTGTGGAGGACCCCTATCATGGACCCATAGACCCCAGTGACCCATAGCATAGAATCATAGGGATGGAAGGGACCTCATGAGGTCATCTAGTCCAACCCCCTGCTAAAAACCAGGACCACTCCCCCTAAATCATCCCAGCCAGGGTTTTGTCTAACCGAGCCTTAAAAATCTCCAAAGATGGAGAATCTACCACCTCCCTAGATAGCCCATTCTAATGCTTCACCACCCTCCTAGTGAGAAAGTTTTTCCTAATATCCAACCTTGATCTCCCCAGCTGTAATTTGAAACCATTGCTCCTTCTTCTGTCCTCTGTTACCATCGAGAACAGCCTAACTCCCTCCTCTTTGGAGCACCCCTTCAAGTAGTTGAAGGTTGCTATCAAATCCCCCCTCAGTCTTCTCTTCTGCAGACTAAATAAGCCGAGTTCCTTCAGTCTCTCCTCATAAGTCATGTGCCCCAGTCCCCTAATCATTTTTGTCGCCCTCCGCTGGACTCTTTCTAATTTGTCCACATCCTTTCTGTGGTGGGGAGCCTCAGCCTCCCTAGGTAGCAACATCATGGCCCTCTCTGCCTCCAATGCTATCACCATGGAGATGGAGATCCAGGGTGCTGGTTAACCAATAAGTATTAGCTTTATTGATAAGATTAATACTTATCAGTTAATCGTTTCCCTTGTTTAGTGTTTTACATCCCCAATATGCAAACATCCCATGGCCAACAGCCGGGACCCGCATATTTTCTGGGGGAGGGAGAGGAATCAAGACAGCCGTACCTCTCTGCAGCAGCATTTCCCAACAATGAGGGACTCCCTATGGCACTATCAGCAGGTCGTACAACTGCTTCTTTCCGTGTTGTCTCCTGCTCAGGGGCCTTGAACCCCGCCCTGCACTTTGGGGTCAGGTGGGGAAGGTGGATGCAGGACTCATTGTCCACGGCAGCTTGGCTCTAGAGGGGGCAGTGTTGCTAATCAGGGCCGTACCTTGGGATCCATCCGGAGGAAGTTGTGCCGGCCTCGACTGCTGAGCGTTGAGCGCTTCATCGTCTTGCTGTGGTGAAAGTGGTAATAATTCTCCAGGTTCCCAATCTGTACCAAAAAAAAGCAACAGGGCCAAGGAGTCAGAGAGGGAGAAATCTTCCACACATGAACAGCTGGAGACACTCAGCTTTTCTTAAGCACTCCCAGACCCCGCAATGCCTGGCAGCCTGATTTTCTGACTTCCCCCACCTAACCGCAAAGAGAACCGCGTCACCTGGCTGCGAATTCAGAGAGCTCTCTGAAGCAGCTGAGCCTGCTCCCATTGCAACCCAGCATCCCTGTCAGTCTGCCATGGTTTCTGTGGTAGCTGCATTGAGCCTATAATTAAAGGATCCCGGGAGCTCAGAAATGGCAGTAACTCTAACATGTCTTTAAAGGAAAAAAAGGACAGTCTCTCCTGAAAAGGATGGGAGGGCACACGACAGCAAAGCAGAGTAGAGATGAGCATTGCATCAAAGCTGTTAATGCTGCATCAGCCAGCTAGTCACCTAACAAAATACAGTTCACACAGTCCTGCCTTGAGTACAGCGAGGTACAGGTGGTCAGCAGGAAACCAGCTCCAGTGTATCATATGCTAAATGGTATGTATGGGAGTCACTGTAAAGCAGTAAGGGAGTGGTTGCCTTCAAAGCCAGCAAAACTCACTCAACTTGCCGGGAACTGCCAGCACATAGGACGGCATTAAAGGAACCGCTTGCCCAGGAGCACATTCCGGTGACCACAAATGCTTTGTAATGACCGACCGCCTTGGAGTTTCCTTAAGTGCTGGGGAAGGGAGCCACACTTCTTTAAATCCTGGGGTGGGGTGGGCCAAGCCTCAGAGAAGGCGAGTCCAGAGAACCAATTGACATGCTTAGGGAGAGAGAACGAAAACAGGAGGGTGGGTTGTAGGTCAGAGTCAAAACAAAAGATGTGGGGAGATGACACCAAGCAGAGAACAGCCATGGGGACTTTCACCCATTATTTGTCCACAAAACAGGTGCAGCCCCATAGGCGATGACAGAGGCTGCTTCCCTGCACTAGTCAGCCCATCGCTCTGTTCTGAAGGGTTAGGCTTGAAGCCTTCTTTGGCCCCACCACTGGACTCAGCAATGAGAACGGTCTGGCACAATGTGACCAGCCTCTCTGGCCAGCTGCATGTAGGGGCCTGAAGAGCTATCTGACAACTCAGTGATGCACACTTTCCATGAAACCCTCAGGTTTAAGATGTGAACCTTGCCATGATTTGTTCCCCCCCCCCCCCCAGCTCAGTACTGGTAAATCTGTGAATTAAAGGATATAGTTTTTAGATATAAGTGGTACACAGGCCTGGTGCTGGTTCTCTACATAGGGGTGAACATCGTAGTTCAGACGATTGGAACCCCATTTTAACCAGAACACTCTGCGGTATTGCTGAGTGAGGCTATTTCAGGGTCAAATAGCCATTTTCAGCCTTCACGTTCCTGCTGCAGCACTGTTTCAAAGTCATAATTTTATTTTAACAGGGAGGGACACTCTCCTCCAGTTTTATTATGTCGACATATTAACATTGACTTTAGATGGAGCCCCAGTGTAGACATGGCCTAACTGTATAAGTTCCAGAGGGGGAGCCGTGTTAGTCTAGATCAGCAAAACAAACAAGAAGTCCTCTGGCACTTTTAAAGACTAACACATTTATTGATCGCATGAGCTTTCGTGAGAGAAAATCCCATTTCATCAGATGCTTGAAGATGGGGAACTTACAGAGATCACTGGAAAGGAACATACACAGAATACGCAGTCAAATGCTCGCTTCCAAATGTGCTCAGACAAAAAACTCATTTTCTTTTGTAAGAGCTCTGCTTCACTAAGGACTGCGGGATTTTGGTTCCATGGGAACGTATGTTTATGATAGAGGAGGAACTCGAGACAGACAAGAACATTTTTAGAACTGACTGGTGATCTGATAATCTTTCAATTTTTGGACATTTCTAACCCCAGCAAAAGCCGTAGTGTAGACATGGTTCAACTGACATGAAGGTGCTTTTTCAGTATGGCTTACTGTACTCGGGGAACCCAGAGCAAGATCCAGAACATGGCTACACTGCACTTAGACATCCTCGGTTGGCCTGCCCCAGCTGACTCATGTTTAAGGAGCTCAGGGTGCAATCAGGGAATCTGGGACCCTCCTTTCCTTGCAAGGTCCTACAGTTGAAGCCCAAACATCTACACAACAGTTAAACAGCCCCTTTAGTCCAAATCAGCTGACACAGGCCAGCCGTGGGATTTTAATTGCAGCACAGACGTATCCATGTAAGGCCTAAACTTCCTGATGCCACCAAACTCTTTCTGGTATAGATCTGGCCCAAGCTACCCCATCTTTAAACCATCATCCTACCCACTGCCCTCTCAGGGCTGTAGTGAGGATTAGTTAATTAATGTCATTTTTAACATGAGAAGGGCCAAACATTCTACATTTTCACGCTATTCAAGTTCAGTTTTAGAAATGCACAAAGGAAGCTACTTTGTTGATTGAACAATCTAATCTACTTGATCCAGAATGGACAGAGAAGTCCAAGAGTGTCCCAGGTGATAAGGGATGGTTAGCAATTCCAATACATTGGAGATCTTTTTGCGGGAGAACTGAAATTAATCCCAGGAACATCCTCCTCATAAGTGTAACAAAATTTCACCCCCCTGCTGCGAGGCTGCTTTCTCCTCAGTAACCTGAGGTACTCCACTCTTCTCAATGCAGCAACCAAACACCCACTAACTGGCGATCATTGATTCTAGTCATTCAGCAAAGAGTCTCCAGTTAAATGCAGACACCAGAATTGATTCTGACTTCACCCCTCACACTGCCCTGTAAAGATCAAGAGTGACTTCAGTTATGTGTGCCCTTGTTGCCAAAAAGGCCAATGGTATATTAGTCTGCATCAGTAGGAGTACTGCCAGCAGATCAAGGGATGTGATAATTCCCCTCTATTCGACACTGGTCAGGCCGCATCTGGAATACTGTGTCCAGTTTTGGGGTCCCCACTACAGAAAGGATGTGGACAAATTAGAAAGAGTCCAGCGGAGGGCAACAAAAATGATTAGAGGGTTGGGACACATGACTTATGAGGAGAGACTGAAGGAACTAGGCTTATTTAGTCTACAGAAGAGAAGACTAAGGGGAGATTTGATAGCAACCTTCAATTACTTGAAGGGGTGCTCCAAAGAGGAGGGAGCTAGGCTGTTCTCGAGGGTAACAGAGGACAGAACAAGGAGCAATGGTTTAAAATTACAGCTGGGGAGGTCAAGGTTGGATATTAGGAAAAACTTTCTCACTAGGAGGGTGGTGAAGCATTAGAATGGGCTACCTAGGGAGGTGGTAGAATCTCCATCTTTGGAGATTTTTAAGGCCCGGTTAGACAAAACCCTGGCTCGGGTGATTTAGTGGGAGTGGTCCTGCTTTTTAGCAGAGGGTTGGATTAGATGACCTCGTGAGGTCCCTTCCAACCCTATTATTCTATGATTCTATGTCAGTGGAGTCACACCAAAGTGAAACGAGAGTGCACCTGATCAGAGTCAAGTCTAATGTATTTTTTTATGAAGTTGCAACAGGCAATTAAAACTACCGTATCTTTTAAAAATGTCTTCCCCTTGTCTGCAAGACAGAAATTCGGAGGTAATCCTTAGTTCAGCAGCTGTACAGTGCTCTTATCAGAAGAGCTTTCTCTCTTCAAGGTCACCAGCAGGAATTTTCTGTCTGTGAGGAGCCCTGCCTTCACATGATCTAGGAATCACATTGTGTCTTCAGTCCTGGCAGCAGTAAAGTTTGCTAAAAAAGTCACTATAATGAGGGGTAAACTTAATTCTTGCTAAAGCTGGCGACTCCAGTCTGGGGAGCTCAGGATATAAATAAGTAGAGAAACCCAGGCTGTGTTTAGCCAGAAGTCAAGGGCCACAGCATTTTTTTAAAAATCGTCCAGAAAGGATTTATAAAAACATGCATTATATTAAATTTCTCACTAGCTGCAAAATACAGCAAGGGCTGGGAAGTATGTCAGAAGACAAAACAATATATCTGAATTATGAATTCAGCTAACTCACCCTGTCCAGCCTACAGTGCCCCACATTACGCGGCAGTTGAGTTGACCACCCCTCCTAAGGAGTCTCTGTTTTCCCTTACTAGAAACTTTTTCTTCAGAAATTCAAGCAGCCTGTACTTCTGTCAGATTTGCTGGGTAATTCAACATTAGCCATGGCCCCTTCACATGTGGGATATCCCAGATTTAGTGTAAGGATATTGCTAGGTTCCAAAGGGATAGCCATGTCAGTCTACTGCAGAGAAAAAAACAGTCGGCTAGTTAACAACATTTCAAGAGATCTGAAATGTTCCCTTCCCACTTAGAAAGTAGTTCCCCCCGTCCACTCTACACATCCATCTCTAACATCAGGGCTGAGTCTTTTGCACATGATTTGCACAAGCGTGACAGACTGTACTCGAATGTTCACCCTTTTACAATACTACAATACATTCTGTACAAATTTCCAGAGGGGTAGCTGTGCTAGTCTGTGACCGGGAAAAAACAACGAGAGTCCTGTGGCACCTTATAGACTAACAGATTTTCTTCGGCATAAGCTTTCATGGGCTATAACCCACTTCTGGGTTCTGCATCTGATGAAGTGGGTTATAGCTCACGAAAGCTTATGCCGAAGAAAATCGGTTAGTCTATAAGGTGCCACAGGACTCTCGTTTTTTATTCTGTACAAAGTATGCCTTGTGAGGGATCATTTGAAAACAATCTGCTGAACACTATTGATCCAGTAAAATATGTGTGGTAACACCAGATATAAAGTTACAAGAATTTACTGTCTGGCATTATTAAGTTTAGAAAGGCAGGCTCAGACCAGTTTCTCAGAAACAAAAGGCAAACAGATGCCTCAGCCAGGAGTCAATACGATCAAGTGGGCTATCACCTGGCTAAGCAGCTATTCTTCGGCAGGAAGCAGGTGTGAGAAATGTACATATTGACAAAAAACAACAGAGTCCTCTGGCACTTTTAAAGACTAACAGATTTATTTATCGCATGAGCTTTCTTGGGAGAAAATCCCACTTCATTAGACGCTTTGAAGATGGGAAACTTTCAGCGTCTGATGAAGTGGGATTTTCTCCCGCGAAAGCTCATGAGATAAATAAATCTGTTAGTCTTTAAAAGTGCCACAGGACTCTGTTGTTTTTCTGCAAATAGACTAACACGACTACCCCTTTGGAACTTGGCATATTGACAGAGACACAGATGGGCATTTCTGTGCCACAGACCTCCTGTCACTGAACACCAGTGGGAGATGACCCTCAAGTGGGGGAGAAGTTATAAAGAATAGAGAATATATCATCTCTCTCCCCTGAGCATCACTCAAAGCAGCACTAACCTTTGAAATCATCACTGAACTGGGGAATGGGGCCTGGCTGAAAGATCCAGCCAGACTGCTGTAAACACATGGTGAGAAAAACCTTCTTTACTTCAAGTTCGCTTAGCCTGTTAAGTTAGGCATTAGTTTGCATTGTACTTTTTTATTTTTCTAACCACTTCTGATTTTTATGCCTCATTACTTGTAATCACGTACGATCTTTCTTTCTGTAGTTAACACATTTGTCTTATCTAAACCGGTGTGTTTGAACGGAAGTGTTTGGAACCCCCCCATCTGAGGTAACAGGGTTTATGCGTATCATTTTCTATTAACGCAATGATGGACTGTCTATGAACTTGCGTTGTCCAGTAGAGTATTGGGCAGCACGATTCTGGGAAAAGTTTGGGTCTGGAGACAAACCAGGGGTCTGGAGAGTTAGCTGATTTTCTCCTGTAATGTAATTTAGGAGTGGCCGGGTAACAGTGCTCATACGTCAAATTCCAAAGGGGTAGCCGTGTTAGTCAAAGCGTCTGACGAAGTGGGATTTTCTCCCACGAAAGCTCATGCGATTAATAAATCTGTTAGTCTTTAAAAGTGCCACAGGACTCTGTTGTCAGTGCTCATACGGTGTAGGTGGGGGTGATATACAGGCTGGAGGCTGTGTGTGAATGGCCAGGATTGTGAAGCAATGTAAAATACATGCTGGTAAGAAAACTGATGGGACACAGCTGTGCAATAGTTCAGTAATGACACGAGTTCTGGTGGAGTTACAGAAGTTATGGATAATTGGTTTGTTAGAGAAGCTGCAATAGGCGAGTAGAAAGAACAAAGAACTGTGAGCCAAGAATTCTAACTCAGTCACTGCCTGCAGCCTTGGAGAGGTTGTTTAAGTTTCTTTTTCTATCCGACCAAAATGAAGAGTGCTTACCTGAGTCACAGGGATGTTTGGGGGAATACATTTAGGGCCTAGTTTGCCGAAGAAAGCCCCTAATTTTGGGCCCCCATCTTAAGACACCAAGGGCTGGTGTTTCAGAGGCACTCAACATCCCATTGACTTCAATTGGTGGTGTGGGAAATAAAGCCTGGAGCATTTAAAGCTGGGGACTCAAAATCCAAAAAAAAGCCAAAATTTCAAACATTTAGCCCAAAACAGGGGCATAGCCAGGGACTTATTTTTTTAGTAAAGCCTGCAGCTGACTCTGGTGGGCCTGGCAGAAAAACAAGTCATGTGACTGGAAGCCAGAAGTTCAGGAAAGTGACTGATTGGAGCAGACAGCTTAATTTCTCAGTACCCAAGATAACCAATTAAACGGAGCATTGAGCCTGCTTTCAAAATGGGTGGGCCATGGCCATGGCCCACCTGTAGCTACACCCTGGCCATTAACATGCTTGTTCTCGGGCAGGCTTTTTCGGAAGCTATAAATTTCTTCAGGTGTTAATATAACTAGGTTAAAATCACCTAGTTGACAGTCCGTTGAACTCCCAAGCATATCTAATTAAAATACCAACTTAATTCAGTCTCCTACAATCTCAGGGCAGTTTCTTCATTCTACTGAACTCTCCTTGGTCTAATTTATACTTTGCAGTCCTGCCACATTTGAACAAAATTACCCACAACCATTTTAGCGAGTCTGGAATGAATATGGTTTATCCTGGTCTAAACAATCTACTACCCACATTCAGCCCCAGGTCAGCTAACATGACTGCTGCCTGACCACAGCAAAATGGTGTTGTATAGACCCAACTTACTTGTTGTTCCTGGTATTATGTTTAGTGTTACATAAGGATCTACTCCATTGTATGTGCCAGTCACATTTGGAAATTGGCAGCAATTAAAACTTGGAGGATGTTCTGCTCTGGCCCTGGATTGAGAGCAACCATCACAAGGGAAAACACCAAGAGCCAGCTTTTCAAAGGTAGCAGGCACTTGAGGATGCAGATAAGAACCTAGTGGGATTTTCAAAAGTTTCTCATTTGTCTTTAAACCAATAGGGTTTAGGCTTCAAAAACAACCCAAGCAGGAAAACGATTGAGAGTAGCAACTGAAATAGAAACATGAGCAAACTGAACACCTGTTATGAAGTGAAAGGAATACAAATGACCCATGTTTTGTGCATGTTCTACCGTATTCTGTGATGGCCCAATAACACTGACAGACAAAGACCAGAAGTCACAATAAGTCTCTTGGGGTAATCTAAGGAAGATTAAGTTGACCTACAGACTCCTGCATCCATATTGGGCTTTTATTAAGTCAACTTAAGCACTTCCTTAAGTCGAATTAATAACACCACCTCTTACAGTTGACCTAAGGCTTACATCGACTTAAGCCAGTGTAGATGGGGAAAGCCCTTAAGTCGACCTAATTGACCTCCAGGCCCAGTGCAATGTGGGACAGCTACCCACAATGCACCACTCCTCCATCGACCTAGCACCTGCCAGAATGGACACAGGCGGTCGACAGGAGTTTTCAATGAGGACTTCTCTAAGTCAATTTAACAAGGTCGACTTAAAGTCGACTTTAAGTCGACCTTGTTAGGTCGACTTAACAGAGCCTCCAGTGTAGACATGCCCACTAAGCCTTCTGCAAAAGTTGTCTATTGAAAAGATGACATTCTTGGGTCCATTAGCTTCCCATGGTACATTATCACACTAGAGCGATCATCCTACCAGTCCAGCATCAATTGACCTCATCTCAGCTGTTAGAACTGAGAGGCCAAATCCCAGAAGAAATGTGCTAGTCCAGAGAAGAATTTGTAGAGGAAGCATGTTGACCAGCTCTGTTATCCAAGTAAATCTAGAACCCCGGTGAGAAAGTTAATTTTTCAATAAGAAATCTCCTACTAGAGCTTTAGAGATGTAAATATAGGGACACTTCTATTCTATCCCATTTCTTGATGTTTTTCCAATAATCACTGTAGGCATATAATACACTGTAGGCCTTGTTCACAGCAGGTGTTTGCTGAAGGTCCAGCACATTGTTATCAAGAGAGTATATATTTCTGGCACCACAGGCTTACTCTAGAGGTGATCTTTGCCATCCTCAGTTGTTCAGTTTCTTCCAGAAAGGCACTTCTCACACTATTTTAGTATCTACTCCTCTGGGCTCTGCGCATGAGTAATTAAAAACTTCCTTTGTTTAAATATACATACGGTTAGATGAATGGAGGGTGAGTGAATAGGTTTCCCTGAATGAAGTAGACAAATGATTATAGTTATTTAAACATATCTTTCACTCTTAACACCATTATATCTTGTCAATTCTTCTTTCAAGTGTTAAATATTTAATAAGATTTGCTCTGCTTTTTATTCGATGCCAGAGTGCCATTGCAATTAGTGCACTCATTACCACTTGTTTCCCCTCAGGTTGGTTCAACACTGTTTTGCAATACAGAATAGCAGTGTGTTTTGTTTAACATCTCCAATTTGCAAATCAGTTATTTGCTGCAATCTATTTTTGCCTCTGCAGCTGGCTTTTAAAATCCATATGATATATTTTTAAGTGCCAGGCTGGAACATCCTCAGACTTTGGAAAAGTCTGAACTGGACCTTTGCACCTAAAAATCATTTAAACTCAAATGAGAGATGTCTCATCCCCTGTTTGATTAGTGTTTTGGTTTTTTCTGCTGTCTCTTCTTTTTTTTAGGTTATATTTTCCAATTATTCTTATGTTCATGTTATTCTAAATCTAGTCCTAATCTCTAATCCCGCACTCCGCACATGCTTATTTTAATAAAATCAGAATCCATAAACCAGCACCATTTTAGGAGACACATAGGCTATGTCTACACTAGAAAAGTTAAGTCAACTTTTGTTAAGTCGATTTTAATAAGGTCAATTTAAAGTCGACCTTATTAAAGTCGACTTAACAAGTGGCAACACTTTAAGTCGACTTAGTCCACTTTGTTAAATCGACCTAACTGCCCTTGGGTTGACTTAGTAAAGTGGACTTATGCGTCCACACTGGGCGTAGGTCGACCTAAGGAAGGGTTAGGTTTACCTAAGGAGGCTTAAGTCGACCTATTGATTGGTAGTTATAAAGTCGACTTAAGTTTTCATTAAGTCGATTTTAGGAATTTCTTAAGTCTACTTCATGAAAGCCTAGTGTGGATGCGGCTTAATTTAAGTCGACTTAAGCCTCCTTATGTCAAGTTAAATTCACTACATTCTAGGGGGCACATACTATCACCAATGTGTTATTAATTTTAAAAAAATGTAAAACTACTATACTGCACTAACAAAAACTCAACTACACAGATGTTGCTTTTATTTAAGCTTGACAAACTTACTCTCCAGTGATCCGCTGTTGCAGATGCTCTCAGCTGAGCGGCTTTCTTACAATCCAGGAGAGTACAGCAAAAATAGCAACTTTTAAAAAAAACATAAACAAAGCAACCCCCCCACATCCTGGATCTTAGCTGCAACAACAGGTTTGAAGATGAATGGTTGTGTCGAAAGAATTAGCTCTACAAGAGCTCTGTGTTCTAAGTCTTGCGAACTGGGAATGGACAAGGACTATGTTTTCAGCCCAATGCACATGGAACTAAACCATCGGCAGTTCTGATGAGAGGAGAAAGGTTTTTTCCCCCATAAAGGGTGTTATATTTGGAGATGTAGTTTCTGGACCATGTTTTGGTCTGGAGCATGGCAGGATGCAGCTGGAGCTTAGTTGGCCTCAATTGTTGGGCCAAAGAATGGCAGGTTAGAGATGGGTCAATAGTAAGAGAAGACATCTGCATCCAGGGTTAGCTTCTTAAGGATCAGGTGGACAATTGCTTATATCAGGGAGATTAACAGGCTTGCTTCACTACAGGAGGCAAAGATTTCAGTTAGCAGTAGACACAGCTGCTCTACATTGACTTTCCTCAGATGGGAGGGGCATAGATCTGCTTTATAAGCAATGGTGCCAGAATATCTAAGGGCTTCTGGTATTTCAGCATGTGTGACAAGGCCACAGGCCATCAGGGGTGATGGAGCGGATAATGTCATTCGCTCCACCACACCAAATAGCTCTGTTGGACATGAGCTGGCAGGCTCGGAAGGGAAGCTGAAGGTTCTCTCTGGTGTAAGAAGACCCTTACTGTTAGCTAGGTAATATTGAAAGGGTTTAGACTCACTGGTGTCCATGCCACACTGCCTTTTGTCCGGCACTTTAGAAGCAGGAAATATTTGGCACAATGGCTCAACATTGAGGTGTCATGCCCATCACAAAACCCTACGTATCAGAAGGCCTTACAGTCACACACTACTTGGACTGTATAGTCTGATAATGAATATGTGTAACTCAATGTTTTCTAAATCAAAGTTAGATCAATAAATTTTATTAACAAGCAAATGGGTTTCATGGCAGAGTATTTTATCAAGGGTTATAACAGAAATAAAATGCCTTAGCATAAAAACAATCAGTCCATCTAAAATCCTTGACCTGCAAGGACAGATTTAAAACAGACTATAAAATTGCTGACAGTTGTGCTTTTTAAGCATTAGTTAGTAGAAGTGTTTGAAGAAAAGTAATTTTATTTCACAGAGAATTTAGGTATTCAAAAAATTTTAAAAATCTGGTTTAATTCTCTATAGGAATGAAAACCAAACATTTAAAAAATGTATTTTAATACAACTGAATGGAAGGACATACAACTAGGAACACGGAATGTGGACCAGGCCTACAGAATCCTGGGGGACAGCAACTCTGAACAGGATTTCGGGATAGAGCTGCTCTGACTATTTTTGTGGAAATTTTTGATGAAGAACTTTTTATCAAAAAGTTTACATGAGAATTTTCAAGTTCTGAGTGAAATTCCAGATGTTTTAAGATGAAATATTTAAATGAAAAAAAACAAAAAACAAACCTTTCCACAGAAAGTAGCCTTTTTGAAAAATATTTTTCCTCAAACAACTGATTTTTCCATCCAAAAGACTTTGGATGGAAAATTTTCAACCACCTTTAAGTTGAGGGGGGTGGAGGGTGGGGGTGTTTCACAGAAGATAAATAACACTGTGCAGCTTAAGTTCCCAGTGCTATGCTACAGGAAAAGAGGATCAATGCAGTCCATGGATATGTAGGCAGGAGACTGACAAGTTGGAGTAAAGGGGCGATTTTTATCTCTGAATGTGGCCTTGGTGAGAGTGATACTAGACTATTATGTCCACTTCTGGTGTCCACATTTTAAAAAGATGTTAGAAAACTGAAGATGGTCTAGAACAGGGCCACAATAGTGATGTGAGGGCAGGAGACCATCTTACTGTGAGAGACAAATATCTCGATCTCTTTAGTTTATCAAAAGAAGATTGAGAGGTGACGATTACAGTGCAGAAGTACCTACCTGGGGAGAAAATCTTCAGTTTAGTGAAGAAAGGCAGAGTAAGAGCCACATGCTGATCTTAAAGCCAGCCACATTCAAATTAGAAATAAGGCACAAATGTTTATTGCACTACCAAGGGAAATGGTGGATTCTCCATGTCTTGATGTCTTCAGACCAAGACTTTCTGCCTTTCTTCAGTCAAACACAAGTTGTTGCTCAATACAGGCGTAACTGGGTAAAATTCTGTGACCTGTGTTATATATAAGTTCAGACTAGATGATCAAATGACTTCATTTAATGTGGTTTACCAAAACTGTATAATCCATACGAACATTAATGCAGTTACAAACTAGATGGGAGGGAAAATAAATCCCAGTAATTGAACTATTTATTTTAAATGGTTAAAAAAAAATAAGAGGCCACTAAAGCAACTGTGGATTGAGAAACTCAGCAGTTTGGAGGCTAGGGATTGACATGTTCACTGGGGAGGTATGGGTGTAGTCATTTGAAAAGAGTATCTTAAAGATTTCATAAATGCAGTGTCTTAAAACATGTCTAGGTCACGAGAACATAAAATAAACTCAACAAGACAAGGAATCTACCGGCCCAGTAACTATAGTACACCACAAAGTGAAGAGGATACCAGCCAACACTAAAAAAGCTGACATCTCATTAACATCAACATCTAAGGTTCACCCTTAGCATCAACAAAGGTTCATCGATGCCACAAAGCAGGGAGCTATAAAGTCCATCTATGCTATGCTCAAGAGCAAATACTGCATCTCTCAAGACTGTCCTGCACAGGTTGCTATCAAGGAAATGGATCAGCCCTGGTGCAAAGATTGACTTGTCCACTGGCTGAGTAATGGCAACATTTTCCTTGCTCATTTAAAAAAATAGAAGCAAGTTTTTCATCCCAGTATGAACGTTCTACAGCTGCACGAGAGTATTACTAATCAAGGGATACGGTTATTCTCAGTGGTTAAAGTATAATTTGACGGGCCCCGGAACCCTCCTAATCTCCGGGCCCCCTTCCCGTATTGTCTGGGCCCCCTTCATGCATGTGCGGGCCCCAGCCCAGGTAGGCATTTGCAACCACTTCTCAGTACCACATGCATCGGTTATCGCTCCATACAAATATTTATAATTTTATATGGCGTTTATGTCTATAGCAATTATTGTCACAAACTAGCAAACACTGCATAACACAATAAGTATTGTGATTAACAACGGTGGGGTGTAGGACCTGCCAGCAGCCAGGGCAGGGTGACATGCGTGCCGCCGGATTTTTCTATTTTTAGGGGCCTCGGAACTCTGGCCCCTCAAATTTGTGGGCCCCGGAACTGCATTCTGGTGCGTTCCCCCTTACTTTAACCCCTGGTTATTCTGGAATAAAGTTTGTATCTCAGAAGCTTTGTTCCCAAACCCTGGGAATGCTGTTTCTGGCCATATGAATCACTAGAATCTTGCAGTAATTTCAGAAGCATGCTTTGGTGTTCATTTTTTCCCCCTAAGCAACTTTTACTACATCACACAGCTATCGATCTTGATCCTTCTGCCATCCTACTTCTGCCAAGGACTCGGCTCCGTCAGCAGAGGAGGTGCTCATTTAAGCAGGGGGTCGATTTTAATTTTCTGAATTGATTAGCAATTTTGGACTGCAGCAGAAGTTTGAGTGGAGTTTAGAGTTTGTGTTTATTTCAAGCCAATCTGGGTCCACTCAACCTCAGTTTTATGTTAATTGAGGTACATGAGACCATGATGTAAAGACTCAGGTCAGCGTTGCCTACCTCCTCTTGTTTATACCTACGGTGAGTAAGTTAGAAACAAGGAGAAAGTGTTTCTTTTCCTGCAACGCCATCATTATTACACTAAAGGTATTGATGGCTTGGTTTCCATGGAAACATTTGTCTGCCAATTCCATTCTATGAAACGGGAACAGCTAGAAACTAAAGGTGATATATTCATCACCATTTAATGAAACTGGATTAAGGACCGTGTGCATCCTGCCAGGTCTTCAAAATCCTCCAGCAGGGGCTGGCTAGTGTTAGAATCAAGGATTATTATAAAACACCCTTCATAAGATAAACGTATTACAAATAGTGACTACTGAAGTTACAATAACTAACATTCCCTAGGAATGAAAGCCACGTATAGAGGTCTTCAGTCTTGGTCTTGTAGATTACAATCGTCTTAAAAGCACTTCCTTTGTTATTTTTAAGTTCTCCCTCTCCTAGCTAGAATTTAACAATTTCATTCTGATCTCACCCTGGAGAGAATTAAGCATAACGGTAAAGTCAGATTAAACCAAGCAAATCATTTACACCAGTGTATATTTCTCCCTTTGGTCACATTTCTATGCATCATAAGCTCTTTCCCTATTACCATGGACTTTTGGCTTGCACTCCTTTCCCACATCCCTAGCTCAGCAAGCTGTTCATCACAGGTCACGCCTCATTCATCGGACACTGCCCTGCCCACCATCTCCCCACAAGTTCGGCCCCGTTTTTATCACGCCACTTAAGGCCCTGTTTCTCCACCCTCGCTTCCAGGAATCAAAATGCTGTGGATAGCCCCAACCATTGCAGAAGGACTTTTTGCAGAGTAAGGTACCAGTGTGGCAGGATAAAGGCAGCAGAACACGGCTCTTGTTTTATATAAATGTTATTGTATTATATCATTCTAAATTAATATTTACTAAATAAAATGGAAGGAAGGGGAAAATAAACTAGAGCCAACAATACTGTCCCCATCCTGAGCAATCAACTCCATAATTTGTCACATCTCCCTCTGCAACCCTGTTTCCCTCTTTTTGACTGTCTACTGTCAAAGGCCTTAATCCTGGCCATCCTGCTCGCTACAGAAGGCACGTTCTTGAAATCAATGGAGCTTCTCGTACTAATAAATGCTGTTGCTGGTAGTGTTTCCACAATTGGATCCCCTGATTGGGAACTCTTCGGCTCAGGGACTGTGTCTGAAAATCATTTTGTAAATTTATGAGGTTGTATAAACAAAAACAACCTGCCGTGTTCTCAGTGGCGTTTTGATCCCCCTGCCTTGTTACCAAATTAAGGTAAAACAAGACCACCCAAAACTTAATCCCGGTTGTGCAATTGTCAGCAACTATTATTAGAAACACAGTCATTTAAAAACAGACTCAAAAGCACTCATAACATTAAGACGTTGCCATAGAGTTGGCACGGTGCCAACCTCCTTTTCTGGGTTTCAAACCAAGACCCCAAACGAAGCCACCACAACGCTATGCTCTACAGCCAAAAGGAAAGAGTCTTGTCTCTAACCAACGCCCCTTTGTGCAACTTTTTAAAATTGACTTTACACAGGATGAGCAAAGAAATGTATTCAGTTATTTGATATATTTATTTCCCTCAAGAGATGGCAATTTAGCTTCCCTCCCATGTGCTGTGTTAGAAGAGTTTCAGCATAGCTGCTCCAGACCAGATCCTTAAAGCTCCGCTCGCAGGATGCATCTACACTTGTAAATTAAGTCGACTTAAGCTTGCTGAAGTCGACTTAATTTACTCTGCGTCTACACTACACTTTCCTTAAGTCGACTTAAGCAAGCTGCTTAAGTCAACTTAAGGAAAATTAAGTCGACTTAATAAAACCTCATTTTAAGTCGACTTTTGGCTTATGTCGACTTTCTAAAGTCGACTTAAGCCAGTATAGACCTGGAGTAACCCTAAGTCGGCTCTAAGTCAACTTAGGGCTCCCCAGGACTCCCCTACTGCCCTCCCTGCCGGGGGAGGGTGGCACAGGGAGAGCCTGGCATGCCCCCCCACAGGGCAGAGCCCTGCCCACCCTGCCCCTATGCCCTGCCAGGGTCCCTGTCTCCCTTTGCCCCATTGTACCCTGGTACAATGGGGCAAAGGCTGAGCCTCCTGGCACTTGGCAAGGGGTGCCCCCCTGCCACCGTGGACCTGTCCCAGGTCCACCTAACCCCTAGAAGTCGACCTAGGCATCCAGTGTGGATGCTCTAGGTCGACTTTGTAGGGTCCCCCCTAAGTCAACTTAAAATTTAGGTGTGGACATGCTAAGTCAACTTAGCTAAATCGACCTAAATTAACAAGTGTAGACATAGCCCCAGTGACCAGCCACCACCTGTGAACGCCATTTTCTGTACAAAAATTCCCACTGTTAATGACCTGAAAGGCTTTCCCTCTGGACTGACGGGCACCAATCGCTGGGCCAGTGAAGTGCCATTTGTTTGGGGAAAGAGACAGTAGGAGAACTACGTTTGAAACCCAATAGGTTTTTTTTTTTTAATACAACTTTTATGACTTTGGTCATTTCAGAAATTCAGATGACTCAATGGCAGTGATGACATCGCTTCAGACAGAATCTTCTCCTATAGAAAGGTCAATCTGGGTTTAAGACAGGCAAAGTGGCACTTAAAACTGTGTTCTAATTACACCTCAACGGCTGTCAAGGAGTACTCTTTCATGAACTGAGGCACACCCAGCAATCTCACTGAAGTCTGGACTTCACAGAATTAGATTCTAGAAAGGCTGGATTTGGCCATTTTTGGCTCTAATTGAATTATAGTTTAAACTGCAAGTCCTGCCTGATTTGGGGACACTGGCCTTGGTCAAAACGAAGTGAGCCAGAACGCCATTGAGAAGTGATGCTGGGAAAGTAAGTTTTCTGATGGATCGTATTTATGGAGAACAATCTACCCTAAAATTCTCATTCACTGAGGGACTATCCAGACTTGTGGCTATATTTGCTCATCACTAACTACCTTTAGGATACTTTCTTTATGAATGATGTTCCCAAATATTTGGATGCTCATAGTCCACCTGCACTGTTAAATGTATTACCCTTTCTTTGGGATATTGCCAATTATCTGCTGTTTGTATTTTATGGCTTTTAAACCAAACATCATACTTTTGAATAATTTATGCATTATACCCAGATGTATAGAAACACTTTCTTTAAATTCCCTATTTGATCATTAGCTTTACTAAAAATTCTAAACCGTAAGTCCTGCCCGGTTTGGGAATAAAAATCATGAAATAGAAACCCTCACCCATATATCAAGAATCGAAATAAGCAACTGTCGAAGGCCATGTCTCTCCTAGCGAGCTTGCAGGGGCACAGCTGGATCGCTGTAAGAGCACCAGTGCGGCTGCTCTATGCAGGTGGGAGAGAGCTCTTCAATCGACATAACAGAATCACCTCAACCAGCGGCAGCAGCTATGTCGGTGGGAGATGCTCTCTCATCAGCACAGCACTGTGCACGCTCCATTAATGCCAGCAACACTTACATCACCCGTGGGGGTATTTTTTTCAAACCCTGAGCAACACGTTTTGCAGGCATAAATTGTAGCGTAGATATAGCCTCAGTCACACTGCCAACCATGCCCACTGGATATTGCCGCATCACGTTTTGTCCACTCTCTTAACGCTCTAAACAATGTTATCTGAAGGATGACTCAGGATAAATTAGTACTGCGCCAGGGGCATAGCTACCGGGGTGGGCCCAGGTGGGCCCAGGCCCATTCACCCAGCAATGGTGTGAGCATCTGGCAACGGTGCGAGCTTCGGTGCCGTGACTGAGGATCGGCGAGCAGTGGGAGGCAGATGGGCAGGGGAGGGCAGGGCTGCTCTCTGCCCGCACTGCTTTACAGCTCCGGCCCCTCTTTGCTTCTCCCCACTCACATGACCAGAAGCAAGTCTGGCCAAACCCCCCCTGGAGACTCAGGGCCCCACCACAAAATGTGGGGGGGAGGGCCCGCTGGTTACACCTCTGTACTGCATGGGGGCTCCTTCTCTTAAAACAAGGGTGAAGATCATCTGAAAATTATTTTTATCACCCCAATTGAAAATGCTTCTTCTCTAGGTTTGGGAACCTGTACACAGCTAGGAATGCAACCATGAAGAAAAGAAATTGCATGGTAGCCTTCTGTGGGCTGAATCAGACAGTGTCAGGTTTCAAAGGCGGAGTCGTGTTAGTTTAGTTCAGCAAAACAAACAAGGAGTCCTGTGGCACTGTTAAAGACTAACCCATTTATTTATCTCATGAGCTTTCCTGGGAGAAAATCCCACTTCGTCAGATGCTTTGACGATGGGGAACTTACAGAATGGGAGGAAAATAAATGCAGCGTAGTATAAGTCATAGGATCAGGTCAGACTGTTACAGCAAATCAAAGCAGTTGTTTAGATTCAAACACTGGGGAACAGCACATAGAGGGAGGTGAGGTCAAATCACTGTTGTAATGAGGAAAAAAATCTCTAGTCCCTGTTTAACCCTTAGGCAACGGTGTCAAATTTGTATCTGAATTCCAATTCTGCAGTTTCTCTTTGAAGCTTTGTTTGGCCGCCTCAGCCTTAGGGTGTCCCTTTAACTGTGGAAAAACAACAGAGTCCTGCGGCACTTTTAAAGACTATCACATGAGCTTTCGTGGGAGAAAATCCCACTTCGTCAGACGCTTTTACTGTGGGAAACTCAGGGTGAAATCCTGGTTCTGTTAGAGTCGATAGCAGAACTCCCATTGACGTCAACTGGACCAGGTTTCAGCAAACACCAGTTTACCTCCCGAGTTTACAGCAAACACCAGCTGAGAATCAAAACTTGTAGAGATCCATTGCCTCCCCTCAACACTCACCCAAAGCCCAGCCAAGCCAAGGCTAAAGTGAGACGCTGAGCTATCTGTACTGCAGCACACTCTTATGGAAGTTCACTCCCCACTAGCATGCTAACATTGCACGTTACTGAGAAAATATCACTAAGATTTGCTGGGAAAGCTGGGCACTGACAAACATTCATGGTAGAGTCATATACCTAGGAATAACAAATGTGGCCCGTACTCACAGGACAGGGGACTAACCAATGACTTCGATAAGGATCTGAGGTCATGCCGAATAAATCGGGCAAACACGAGTTCCCCATGTGGTGCTGTGGCCAAAGGGGCTAATGTGAGCCTTGAACGTATAAAGAGGAGATTATCAAATAAGATGCATTGCCTCTGGATTTGGAATTTCACGTTCAGTTCTAGTGTCCACCATGAAGAAGAATGTTGAAGGATTGGAGAGGGTGAGGAGAAAAGAGCCCCAGAACAAATAAAGGATTAGAAAACAGGTTTTACAGTGAAAGACTCATGGGGTTGATTCAATCTGCTTAGTTTATCCAAGAGAAGATTAAGGAACGACTTGATCACACCTCAGTGGGGAACTGAACTTGACCAATGGAGGGCTCTTCAACCTGGCTGATAACAGGATAAGATTCAATGGCTGGGAGCTGAAGATAAGCCAATTAGGAGGGGAAATAAAATGTAAATATTTAACAGTGAAGGTAATTAACTAATGGAACAGTTTACCTGGGCCATGGTGGATTCTCCTTCACTGACAATTATTCAGTCTTCCTAGCAGATGTGCTCTAGTTCAAACAGGAATTAATTCAGGGAAGTCCTATGGCCTACGTGACACAGGAGGACAGACTAGATGCTCACAGTGAGCTGCCTGGCTATGTAATCTATGCATCTAGAAAGATCATTTAGGCATGATAGTGCAGTCTGTACACACAAGTTATGGGGCCTAAAGGAATTGTAGGATTTAGGTAGCCCATTTGTAGCAACCCAAAAGTAACATGGATATCAGCTGCCATTCAAGAGATACTTTTAGCACCAAGACACATTACAGTGCCCTCTGGACAGGAAGCACCGACCTGTGAAGACACTGAACAGGCAGGCAGCAAGCAATCAAGGAAAGCACCAATCTCAGGATGAAACCCTGAGAAGCACCTTTCACATGCGGACAGTTTAAAGAACAAGATTTAGGAAGTTTGGAGAGAAAACAAAGTTCTGTGATGAAAGCAAAGTTTAAGCCACAGAAGTGCTTTGAGGGACCTATGCCAAAAGTTGATTATGTTCTGCTAGATTTTAGATAAACCAGAGCCAGATGAGTCAAAAGTTTGTTAATTCCACAAATACAAGTTCAAGTTTTCAAAATTACTTTTACAGAACTGCAAACACTACCCGTACCAAGACAGGATTTATGATGCAAAGAAAATTCCATTTAGATTAAGCAGCACCACACTTTACTGGTTTCTGCCTGGATAATGCGCAAACTACATTCAAACACTGCATGGTACCCTGGTTTGAAATACAAAAAGAGCTTATCTGTAACTCGATTTGATTCTTGATGGCTGTAGTTTGCATACATTCTTTAACCACCTCTTCTTTCTAATCTCGTCAGGAGGTTACACATTATAATCTCAGAATCACTCACTGGATCATTGCACCACCGGAACTGAATCTCTCCCCCAACCATCCATTCCTGACTGCAAGGGGGGGGGGGGCATTTTGAACTGAGTCCTCTCCCATAAACCCTAAACCTCTCCAATACTTACCTGCAAAAATCAAATGGGCTGCTTTTCCTGCTAGCCTCCTTAATCATTTACAACTCTTTCCTCCCCCGAGAACACAATCGATTTGACCTCACCTTCCTCTACATGCTGTTTCCCAGTGTTTGAATCCCAACATCTACTTTGATTTGCTGTTACAGCCTGACCTGATCCTGTGTTATACACATCCCTGCATTTAATTTCCTCCCTTTCTGTAGATTCCCCATCTTCAAAGCCTCTGATTTCTCCCACAGAAGCTCATGCGATAAATAAATTTGTTAGTCTTTAAAAGTGTCCCCGGACTCCTTGTTTGTTCTTGAAATGTACAGCTCCCCCCTGGAGAAAGGCTGGGTGTTCTCCATGGGTTTGCTTGTTGGACTCTGTCACTCTTAGCCTCCCTGCTATTTACTGCAAGATGCCAACTCCTTAGAGTGGGAGAAGCTAGAAGAAGTGTCCAAAGTCAGTCCAAGCCGTTACAAAACCCCAAGAGAGCCGGTCTCCCCCCAGCCGCCTTTCCCAGAACAAACACAAAGAGGGCATGAAAAATATCAGCGGCTTCACAGCCTGCTCCATTGATAAGGGGCCGTTTTGCGCTGCCGAAATTAAATATCGATTCCTTTCCACTTCGCTGCTTCCCCCGGAGCTCGCTTCTGCCGTGACTGAGCTAACTAACTGCCTACTTCGGTACATCTGTTTCCACGGCTCGACCAGCGCACATTTCAACCAGCCCAGTTACATGCAGCGAGGCGTTGCTGCGGATTGATCAGAGGGAAACCCTCGAGCCGGCGAGAGGAGAGGCGTCCAGGACAGGCCTGAACTTGGGAACGGTCCCAAGGATCCGCTGATGTGGGGAGTGGCGAGGGAAATAGAGGCTGGAGGAGGCCTGATCCTGCCCCCCACTCTAGGACAACACGCGCCCCCACTTGAGCGCGACCAGGCTCAGCCCCTCGGATCTAGCTGGATTTCCAAACGCCCAGCTGCGCAGCCGGGGCGAGCCCTTGGCTCTGGGAAGGAGCCGGGTCCTTGTGCCCCGCCGCATGAGTTTGAGGGTTTTAAACAACGCCCGCAGCCCTTCCACAACTTTCCTGCGCCGGGGCTCCGCTGGCCTGGCCAGGGGCAGGGAGTGGGGTGCCCCAGACCTCTGCGCCCTGCCCCGTTCCCAGGGCGCATTGGAGACGCCGCGCTGCGCCCTGTCCCGTTCCCAGGGCGCATTGGAGACGCCGCGCTGCGCCCTGCCCCGTTCCCAGGGCGCATTGGAGACGCCGCGCTGCGCCCTGCCCCGTTCCCAGGGCGCATTGGAGACGCCGCGCTGCGCTCCCGGGCGGTGGACAGAAAGGTGGCAGCGCTGCGCTCGGGCACGGCCAGCTACTGAGGCTGCCCCGGCTCCTGGACCTTGCGGGCCGGGCACAGGGGCCACGGCCGCCCCCGGGCCCAGCCGCCCGCCCCTCCTCGCCCTCTCCAGGCGCTCACCTGCCCCAAGTTGAGGTAGCCGTAGGCAGAGGCCAGGCGGGCTGCCTCGCCCGGCCCGCCCAGCACCCGCACGGCCCAGTGGTTGGTGTAGACGGGCCGGGCGGGCGCCGCCAGACAGGCGGACAGGGCGAGCAGCAGCAGCCAGGGCGCGTAGGGGCGCATGGCGGGGCGGCCCCGGCTCCGGCGAGCGCGCAGCGGGGAGACGCTCTGGCCGAGCCCGGCTGGCGGTGCGGTACCGCGGCTGGGCGGTGGGGGGAGCGTGGGCTTTTAAAGCCGCCGTGCGCGGCTGGGGGCGGGCGCTGCCCTGCCCCGGTGGGAAGAGAAGGGCCCGCCCGGGCTGGGTCCTCTCGGGGCAGATCCAGCAGCTAGGGACCGGTTATGGGGGATTTCCAACCCGCCCTAGTCCTCAGTCACCCCGCTTCCAACTCACCGCAGCGCTGGGCAAGGGGCCCGTCCTGGGAGGAGAGCCGCAGATCACCGCCCGTCCAAGCCCCCGCGGCCCTAGGGCCTGGAGCAGGCCAGGGGTTCTCGGATTCCCAGCCCCAAAGCGGCCAGCGTCTGACCGCCTTATGCCACCCTGGCCAGGGCACTCCCCAGCTTGAGATCGGAATTGTCCCCGCTGGAGAATCCACCCTGCTCCAAATCTATCTTCCCTCCAGCCTGAATGTGGCTAGCCTCCACTTCTGGCCCTTTGGGACCAGGCAGGCACTTTCCCTCTTAGTGTGGGTGGACCGCTTCCTCGGGTGCTCCTGTCACCGAAATAATAAATCAATGGGCCGTCTGGATCCCGAATGACAGCGGGTCCTGGTGTGGGAAGAAGAAAAGACAACAGACAGCCGCAAGGAAAGACAGAACTGCCCTTGGGAGAGCATTATCGACAAGGATAATTGCTTTTCTGTTTCATGGGTTTTTTTTAATTGGCTGAGGTTATTTTAAAGGTAATAAAGGGCCCCAGAGTGGACATAGGTGGTGTCAGGGTTTGGGGCAGGGAGAGATGGGGGGTTAGAGCATGTGAAAAGGAGGCTATTCCAGGCTTTCCTTCATCCCATCTCCCCTTTAATTCCTGTTCTGGGATACCAGATACCTGGTCTGACTTTTTAAGTAGCCAGTTTTTGTGGTAGGGCCACGAAGGCTGCCTCTGGCTCAGTGGCTGACTGGAACAGCTGGGTTTACTAATGTACCAGTTCCAGAAGGAAGTAAAATCCTGTCTTCAGGGCTGTCTTCACTGCAGAGTTACCCCAGGCTTTTACCTTGGGGATGGCCCTAACCCACCACCCATCCACACACAAAATCCTCTCCCCCGAGTCTGACACTTTCAACCTGAGCTAGCTGGCCCAGCTGGGGATAGAAGCTGGAACTTGGATGCAGCTTTCACTCAGAGTAGTAACAACCCACTGTGCTGTGTGGACACCAGCTAAACTACTGGAGTGCTGATAGTCCTCCAGTGCCTTCCCACGATTCCCCGGGTACCCAGAAGGGCAGACAAGTTTTCCCACAGTTCATTGGGAAAATTCACAGGGGACATCAACACTGCAACCCCACCCCACCCCCCAAAAGTCACCCTACAGCAGTGAATTTCAGAGCTTGGATCTACAGACTTCGGCTGGCGGGGCTCTAAAAATAGCTGCATCGAGGTTCTCTCTTGGGTTGGAGTTCAGGCTCTGAGACCCACTCCCATTGCCGGGTTTCAGAACCCAAGAGGGAATTTCTATATGGTGTAGTTAGTTAGTGCCATAATGTGAGCCGTCTGTCGGCCTGTGTTTGCAGATCCGGGCTCTCAGGCTCACTGGGGTGGTGCCATTTATTTATTGTGGTGGTGACACACTCACAGAGCAGCTCATCCTTCTGCAGCACAATTAACCCTCGGCTGTACCCCACAAATCTTGGCAAGACACATGGGTGAGCACAGCCCCAGCGAGGGCATAATAGCTTGGTTAGGCATTTGCAATGTGGCTGCTCACACCCAGGCTAACTCAGTGCCAGGGGCATCGCTGCCCCCCAAAAGAGGTTCGGGGCCCATGCCTGGGGGCCCGATCCGTCAGGGGGGCCTGATCCATTCCCTGGCTCCCCGGCCAGGGCCAGATCAGGCTCCTATTGCTGCCAGCCTGTGGCCCAGCCCCGGCCCCAGCAGGAGGCTGCATCAGGCCAGCAGCGGCCAGGCCCCAGATCCCGACGGGAGGCCACATTGGGCCAGCGGTAGCCGGGCCCCAGATCCCCACCAGATTAGGGGCACTGGGACTCAGGACACGTGCCCCATGTGCCCAGCACCAACAATTCCACTGCTCAGTGCCCAGACCCCCGTGCCTACCACCCAGTATAACCGTGAAGAGAAGACAACCTCTCACTTTCCCCTGCGTTCCAAGTAATAGGTGACAGGAGAAGAGTCATAGATGAGGCTGGGAACAAAGGGAAAGGATGTATGTAGATAGAGCAGGTAGGGTTGTCCTTGTGTATAAAGTGAGTGGCCTGAGATGTTAAGGACAGACTGTCTTGACTAGATAGTCTAGACTTTTGCCTAGTATATATCTTTTCTTACAATCGGAATTCTTCCTTCCAGTCTCCCCAACAATATTTTTAATGACACAAACACACACCTATTTTAGGGTGGGCTCAAGCTGCACTTGATCTTGTTTCCCTTATTAGCCTGACCAATAACCCCCCTGCTGTACCTTCAGTTTGTTTGGGCTACCACAGTCCATCCTAGATGTGTGGTATGGGCAAGTTGGAAAATGACTTGAGGGTGGCCCTGAGGTAGATGTTTTCTGGTGGCTCTGGGCAATAGAACCAGCACCTAGAGATCCCAGCAGAACAGACCCTACAAGATCAGTGCCAGCTAGGGCCCACGTAACTGTGGGGCCCGGGGCCATTACCCCGTTCACTCCCTCTGCCCCCCATCCAGGGAAGGCCCTTCTGGCACCAATGGTATTGAATGTATACACCAATAACTTACAGAATACAATCTACAGTGGTTCGTGTATGCCAGTATATATGCCTGGCCTCAAGGGACTACGACTTCCAAAAGACAGAAGAGGACCTGAATAGTGACGTGACTCCCACAGGTGACCATTGCAAGAAATGGAGAATGAAACTAAGTACATCAAAGAGTGCATCTTCATGCTTCCACTTACACGATCCTCAGAGCCAGCAGGGCCTTAACATCTTATTGAATGGTCAGTAGCTGGCACATGGGCCAAAGTCAATTGAGGTCACCTTACACCACTCACTTACATGCATTAACATATCTCTGACACTCAAGAGCAGAAACTGTTTCCTGAATCACCTGGGGACCCATGTGCAAACGGCATCATTTGGGGCTCACTCTCTGCGACTCAGCTGGCGAATACTGTGCTGTAGTCTGGTCAAACCGCCTATCCTGGGATAACAGAGACACAACTCGATCATATCATAAGAATTACCACAGGAGATAGTTGCCAATACTCCTCTCCCACCATCCGACCTCAGAACATGGCCTACAAACTGATCACCGAGACACCACCGGCTGCTGTTCGAGGATATATGTGAAGCCCCCTGCCGCTGGCTGAAGAGCAGCAAAATATTGTGGCCCACTCTGCAACCAGCTGGTGTCATCAGCTCACTGTGGTGGGAAGAATGGGAGATTGATGCTGCCACTCCCAGGAACTCTCACAGCATCACTAAGCCAGCTGACTGGTTACCTGGATTTGGGCTCCCTCTGGAGCCAGCTTAATAAGTTCAGGCATGTGTGGTCCTCTCTGCCAAACCCAGCCCCATCTGGGGCATCCAGGACAACATGTGCAGCCTCCCATGGTGCATAGCTGCTCTCTTCATGTTGGGCTCCCTGAAGGTTCTCCCAGGCTAACCCCAGCTGACTCAAAGGTCACTGACTAGGTCAAGATCATTTAGCTGTGCTTTGTTCTATTCTAAATCCAGTCTGGCTTGTCTTGCCCACACTCCATTGCTATATAGACATATCACAGCAAAAAAGAATTCCTAAAGCCATGCTATAAGATTTCCTTCTTCCTTTTCTGGGGAAAAAACAACTTTAGAAAAATATTGTTGCTAGTAAGTTACATAATTGTTGCAGACATTGGTCAATCTAGGATGGGATTTTCACAGCCATGGCGGGGAGATTTGGATTCATTTTAATGGGAAGCTGGTGACTAGATCCCTTAGGCAGGTTTGTAAAATGTCAACTCTAGCACCTGTCTGAGATAGCACACACCAAATAACGTTATTACTTTGGGGTCTATAGTGCAGTGCCTGTGTTAGGACTTCACACAGAAAACGAGGAGGACACATTCCCCACCCCAGAGAAATCACTCAAAGAAGGTGTATATAAAACGATGCATGATCATAGGAAAGTCATCCATGAATATGCAACAAAACTGACCACCGAAGGGGGGTTGGGGGTGGGGGGAAGACAAAGGAGCCAATCTCATCACAATGTAAGTTCCATCCGACCTGTTTGGGGTGAACCAATCCAGACAAATTACTGGTTAATAGGAAACCTCAAACCCACATGAGCCCAATGATAAGATTCAATCACAATGTAAACTTATGGAGACCTATGAACACTACAATCACCGGGACAAGCAGAGAGCTGTAGATGTGGCTCACAATGGTAAATAGGTTGAGAACCACTGGGTTAGAGCATCGGACTGGGAGGAAGGATTTGTGTGCTCCACTCTTAGCTGTGCCATCCATTCGAATACATGGGCAAGTTTTTAACCTCCCTGTGCCTCAGTTTACCCACCAGCAGAATGCATACAGTGCTGCCCCAGGAGGTCCTTCAGCCTTTTATTCATGTTTGGGATGAAGCAGCAGGAGCCCCTCAGCTGAGAGGTGCTTGGTGATATTGGCGATTCATAAAGCAGACCGTTTCCAGTTGCGATTGCTATCTCATGGCTGTGGAAGGGAGCGTGTCCAGTCCATCCCTACGAAAGTGACAATGCTTAAGTAGATTATTGCCCCGAGTGCATTTCCCTCGAAGGGAAGTCTGATGCTACTTTGAAGCTCTGTGGGATCCCCCCAGTGGGAAACAGAATAGCATATCAGCAGCCCAAGACTGCAGGGGTTAAATCTTATCCCCGTCTTCCAGGCACATGTTCAGGTGCGCACACGCACAGCCATTGCCTAAGAATATTCTTTTTAAATATAAGAAAAATCATGAGGCATTTAAAATGGAATATGTTATGCCGGCTGTGGTGAAAAGACAATTTACTAACCCATGCGAAGGAGCGAGTTTAATGACTTAGTCTCCCGGCTGTAAATTACCAGCCATTCTCTCACTGGCGGAAATAAATGCTATTGTCAATCACAGTGTGTTTCTCCCAGATGGAGAGCCGGGCAAGCAGATGTAGAACAAACATAGGTGTTTCCATAATGCTCTCCTCTTCTATCGCATCTTCCACCAGCAGAGCTCTGTAGCAATGTTAATGAATTAAGCTTCACATCTCTCCAGGAGGTAAGAATGAGATGTTCATTACCTGTATATTTCGCCTCTTCCTACAACCCAAGGGGAAATAATACATAGTTTCTAAATAATTAATCCTGACAACATCCTGTGAAGTACATGGCAGTCAGGAGGGCAAATTCAATCTGGTGTCATTTCACTCTCAGCACTGTTGCACAGATGGAGAAAGACAGACCCAGGCAATAAGAATCAGCGTAATTCAGAGGCAGGAGTTTCTGGCTCCTAATTTGTGTTTAGTCCTGTAGCCCACACTGGTTCCCTAACCTTGTCATAAATGTCATCGATTACGAAGCTAGACGAGACAAAGGTCATCATCTAGTCTGACCTCTTGTCTGGCACAGGCCATGGGGGCTTTACTGAATTCACTCCTGTTTGAACTAGAGCACAGACGTTGGAACACCAGCCAACCTTCATTTAAAAATGGCCAGTGATGGAGAATCCACCCCAACTCTTAGTAGATGGTGCCAGTTTTTAACTAGCTGCCCTGCTAAAAATTTGCGTCTCATTTCTAGTCTATTTATCTCATTTCCACTTCTAGGCATTCGTCTTGTTATATCTTTGTCTGTTAGGTTGAAGACTTTTCTATTATCAATTTCCCCCCAGTGTAGGTACTTACAGACTGATCGAGTCACCCCTTACCTTCTCTTTGATAAACTAAATAGATCAAGCTTCTCAAGTCTCTTGCTAGATGGCAGGTTTTCCGATCCTTTAATCTGGGCCTTGCTGAATGTGCTGCACACCTCAGCCCTAACCAAAAACTGAAGTGCCTAGGTGTGCGGCACTTTCGAGGGCCCTCCTCTCCTGCCACAAAACCGTCATTGCCACGTTTGGTGGCAGTGTGGGGTGAAGAAGCCCCCTCCACTGAAAAACTACCACTGCTGCGGACACTGTCGGCCGCAGTGCAAAGCCCCCCCCATCTCTATCGTGGACTCATTCACCACCGGAAAAAAGCCATGAACTGCAGAAGGCGCTGGTGGATTTTTTGTTGTTGTTGTTGTTGCCAGGGGACATTCCACCCCTAAAGTACTGCACGCAGCTAGATGCCATTGTACAATTCCTGGGTGCCATGGTGACCTGGTGCCCAGGTTTTGTCAAGCCCTGCTTTAATCATTCTCATGGCTCTTCTCTAAGCCCTCCTTAATTTTTCAATTGTGTGCACCCAAACTGGACACGGTATTCCAGCAGCAGTCACACCACTGCCATATACAGATACCACCTCACTATCCCCCTAGATATTCCTATTTATACATCCAAGCATTACATTAGTCCTGGAGGGAACATTTCTTTACCTGAACAGATACTGTCCCTTTTACTGAACATGCTGAATTTACAACAGGTGTTTTTGTGAGATGATATTGTCCATGAGGAACAGTGGAAACCAATCAAACCAACTGGAATCAGTACCTGCACCTCAACAGTATTACAGACCACTGGATTTTGCTCCATGCCATAAACAAGCAACTAGTGGGATACGTCTCCCCGCATAATTAAAATGAGTTAGTGCTGAGATCTATTGTTCCTTGGTGCTACCTTGTGACTAACACAGCCTCCGCAGCTCTCACTCTGATGACGGATTGCAGTAATTCATCATCCTGTGACCTGTTGCTCCATTGATATATTACAATAACACATCACCAGGATGTCATTGTTTTACTGATGCCTTTGTGGAGGCTGAGCCAGACCCTCCGATGATGTATTGCACGAGACGTGGTTGCGGGGTCCTGGGAGCAGAATGTAATAATTACTGGCAAGAGGCCAGCTTGCACAGTGCATGGAAGGGATGAATAATAACGCTCACACGAGCAGAACCCTCACTGAAGCTTATGGGAGTCGTGCCTGCAGGAAGGTCTGCAGGACGGGAAACGTGACCTGATTTAGTGGCGAAAGGGCCAAACTCTGAGTGGTGTTGAGCACTGGGAATTCCCCCTGAAATCACTGGAAGCTGGTGCCTCTCAGTTGAAGTCAACAATGTAGGATACCCAGTTGTCAACTCTGTTGGGTTTAAACTCACAGCCCCTCAGGTTCTTGAACCCCTAAAAATGACCAACTGTTGATGGATTGGAGACGGGATCAAACCCCAATGCCATGTCCCAGACCTTTCAGGTAGGGATCGGAGCCTCGTGGCCGGCCTTTATCGGAGATGTGCCACCTCCAAAGCCTGCATCCGAATCCCCCAAACTCCTGCACAGTGTAGAATCCAGGTTTTATGTACGACAACCATCTCTTTCTAAGAGTGCATCTACACGGCAATCATGGAGTGTGACCACAGCTGGCAGACACATACCCTAAACTACCGTTAATCTAGCAAGTGCAGGAACCGAGAGCAGCCAAGCTGTGGTAATATAGGCTTCAATGAGGGCTGGACAAGCCGTTCCGGACCCTGGGCTGCACAGCTTCACGGCTATGAGTACCCAAGATTAAAGCTAGCTCAGGCACAGCTACCTATGTAGCAACTGCACTTCCGACTGCAGGGTGGACAAACCGTGTGACCTGCGCCATGAAAGGCACCCCATCATTTCCCTTCGAAAGGTAGAGACAGGAAAGTCACTGTTTTCACCATTGTTAGCTTTACAAGTGAGGGTCAGGACAACAGCTTGGACCCAGGAGGACTGTCCTCTTGCAGAACACCTTTTTGGAATTTAAGAAGAGAACCATCATTAAGCTAATTTGGCCTCTAACCACACTCATTCTTAAAGCAATCACCTTCCCCGGGTAAAGCTG
The DNA here is from genome assembly GCA_007922175.1 of Pelusios castaneus. Taxonomy (NCBI): domain Eukaryota; kingdom Metazoa; phylum Chordata; order Testudines; family Pelomedusidae; genus Pelusios; species Pelusios castaneus. The sequence continues at coordinate 28,586,580 of ML685765.1, forward strand.
TGGGCTGCATTTTGCTCTCCTTTATGGAGAGTCACACCACTGACTTCAAAGGCATTATTAGGGATTTACACTAGGGTAACTGAGAACTGCATCTGGCCCTGTTCACTATCATTCAGCCATTTAACGAGGATTTGGAAATTCTAGAATATAACAGTTATTATTTTAATCACAATTGTCTGCCCAAACCGAGACCAGCAAGGAGTAAGCTGAATGGCCTCAGATATTATCAAAGAGGGGAAAAAAGATATATTCATTTGGCTACCAAAAAAAAATGCATTTTGTTATAAACTCCACCAAGCAAACACTCATATTCTTGGCTGAAAACTGGAGGCCGGGTTCTGATCTCCAACGCGTTGGAGTTACTCTGGATTTACACCAGTGTAAATGAGATCCGAACCTGGCCTAAGTATTTTTTAATGGTCAATTATATTCTTATTGGACTGGATCCAGCCCCTGATGCAGGTCCAAGACGCAATAATGAAATGAACATTTCTCATGGCAACTACTTCATTTTAACTCCCTCTCTATGAATGTTTCAAAGCTGTAGACATACTGCGAGACGCAAACAGCTCCATGAAATTTGTGAATAAATGGCTAATGGGAAGCAGGAGCTACTTCAAATACACCATTCGCTCCCTGCTCCACCAAAAAAATACTCAAGTAGCAGAGTTTAAAGCGCAGAGGGTATGTCTACACTAGCAATTTAGGTCAACTTAAGGACCCTTAAGTCGACCTAAATTACTCCATGTCTAAACCTGACTTTCATAAGGTCGACTTAAGAAATTCCTTAAGTCGATTTAATGAAAGCTTAAATCGACTTAATAACAACCGCCCATTAGGTCGACTTAAGCCTTAAGTTGATTCCTTTAGTCAACTTAAGGATGGTGTGGATGGGGAGTAACCCTTTAGTCGACTTAGTCCACTTTGTTAAGTCAACTTAAAGTCAACCTTATTAAGTCGACTTAACTTTTTCTAGTGTAGACATACCCAGAGAGTCCAAATTTAAAGATCCCATAAGGCTGTGGGAAAGTCCATGTGCATTATTTATCCACTAAATATGTTTAAAATGTCATCAGAACAATAATATTTTACAAGAACATGTGCTACTAACTTTAATATCTGTTGATGAGTTCAAAGTAGATTTAGCATCTTACTTTTGTTGATAGGATAAAACTTGAAATTATGGAACAAAATATGATTTATTTAAAAAAAACCCATTTCTTTGGAAACTGATCCTTTCTGGAAAATGTTTTTTACAATCCAGAAAGGAAAAATATGAGAAAAAAAATTATGATATAGATAAAGTCACAGACACCTGCTGCTTCTTGTACAAATAATTCCATTCCCTCCTCCTTGTGTTCTGATTCAGGTAAGCATTCGTAACTTAAGTCAGCACTTAAGCATCTGCTTAAGACCATAACTAGTAAGCAAAAATTTAAAATAAATAGAATTTACCCATTCTGACGCAAAGAATGATCCATTGTAGGATTGGGCCAGTATGGTTGGGGGGAACTTCATACTGTTAGAGGTGGAATCAGTTTTCCAAAAGATATTGCAAAGTCAGGAAACTGCATATAAAATGGGGAAAAAATGTTTGTCATCCTTTGCCCCTTATTTAAAAATAATTGTTAAAGACACCTGCAAAGGAAATGGAAGATAAGGGATTGTGCATTCTTTTTAGATGAGTCTGTATACAGGAAAGAGAGTAGAACTAAGTGGAAAATGGCTTTCCTGTATTGGAAAAACTTTTGAGAGTTCAAAAACTGTTCCAGTCTTGAATCAGGAAAAAAAGTTGTGATTTCAAAATTTCCCCAAAATGATCACTGGAAAAACATTTCAGTCGGGTCAATTGAAACATTTTGTTTCAATAATCTTGAAGTGTTGTGTTTTAATTTTGACCTTTTAAAATTTGTAACATTTTATTTACTATAAAATTTGAAAATGAAAAGTTATAAACAGAAAAATGGAACTTCTGCTTTAAAAAAATACATTTCAACAATTTTAAAACTTTTTTTCAGTTTTTTAAAAATTTGAAACAGGAAATTTGTTGCAACCGTACCTTTTCCATTGAAAGCTTCAGTTTGAATGAATCATCATTTTTTAAAGGAAAAACATTTTATTGAAAAATTCCTGACCAGTTCTAGAAAGGAGAGATTCATGCTGGGTTTTACACTAAAATTCAGGTCTTTGGATATTTTAGGGTTTTTTTGTTCTAGAAATGCCTCCTTCTCCTCGTTTGGCAGTCTACAGTAGATCCCGTACTATGACACAGCTCCCATTTTTCAGATTTTCAGGTCAGATTTTCAAAAAAAGGAGATTAGATGTAAATTATGCTCCTCAGATTATATTTCGGCACCAAATTAATCTGATTTTCAGAGGTGTTAACCATTCAGGAGCTCCCATAATGGGCAATGGACTGAAAATCAGGCTTCTTGTTTTACGCTTTAATACAGATTTAGACTCCAATCATGCAACGATTGAGCACAGTTCTGTCCCCACATCATGCCCTATTAATGTCAATAAAATTACACTCTTGAGGCGAGAGGATAATTACATCCTATGACGCCAAACACGCACACCAATACTCTGTCTCTTCTCCACTGGATCACTCAATCTATCCCTCACTAACCCTTGCACGTGCAAAGCAAGTTTTTTTTGCGGCACAAGGGGAGGACTCTTATTTAGGTTGTACTGTCCAGGCGCCAGTATTGATGTGACCATATGAAAGCACAAAGTAAGAAGAAGGCCCCTCCCGGAAAGAGGAATGTAAAAGAAGACAGGGCCGAGTTGGGAAAATAAATAATTTAAAATCCATACAAAGCTGCTTTGGTGTTTGGGTGTCGGTTTCTTTTCCTTACGTAAGTCCCTAGCCGCCAGTCTGGATTCCCTTCCCTACGTAGGGGAAAGCAAGCCCATGCAAATGTACCTTTGCCAGCTCAAGTTCAATAAGTTAAACAAATAAGAGCCGGCTTGTAAATACAGAGCCTTGCAATGGCTGCAGTTAGGGCCAATACAAATAGATCCAGAAGGTAAAAGGTAACTTGTTTTTTCATACAAATGCTCAGTGGTGTCCACAGGTCTGGTGCCAAGAAGGTTCAAAGCGCGGCTGAGTCTGACTCTGCCTGGGAAATGCTTGAAAGCCATTGTGGGCTGGAGCCTGGCCTTGGTCGCGCCGGTGTAAATGGAGAGTGCAGATTTCTGGCGCTCTCTTTGATGTGACCAATGTCATCTGCTCTTGTCTCCATTTCTTATTTGTTGCTCGTTGCTGTTTGCTCTTTGCTCAGCAATGGCTTTGGTCTAATCTTGCATGCCAACTTCCCATACAGAAGTGCTCTGTGGGTCAACGCTGCTGCCGTGGCTGGGTGGATCAGGACCCTGAATTCTGCCCTCAGGTCTGGGCAGAGAAAAGCAAGATCCTACAAAACTTAGAGTCCATGCTCCCCCATCAGATGCGCCATCCTGAAGGAGCAAAAGTCAAGTGCTCTTTTTGATGAAATGGGTGCATCAAGTGGAAGTAACTGGAGCCTGATTCCCAATTGCCTGGCCTCTTATGTTGCCAAGTGGCTGCAGAAGCTACCGAGCGGAAGCATTTTACACCCACTCTCTGCAGGTATATAGGACTGCATAAGGCAGTGAGGAATCAGACCCAATGAGCTTAACTCTTTGTCTTCCAGGTCCTGCGTGGCCTCACCATTTGTCCTTAGAGAGAAGGCTCAAAGCCCAAGCTGTTGCCCAATCTCTCACTGATGTTATTCATTCAGCCTCTGCAAAACTCGTGTAGTGGGTGGGACTCAGAAAGAAATTTGGGCTGGGGTGTGTGTATTGAGCTGGGTGGAGGGTAAAGTGTATTGAGCCTGCTGTCTGTTCTCTCTCTCCCACCCCTTGTTCCTCCTCTCTTTCCTTACACCAGAGCAATGTAGGATACTGATGCTAGCAGAAATGGTTGTATGGGACAGACCTCGAGTGAGATCACTTCATCAGTTGCTAACATAACCTGTCTGTGGTGCAGATGCACATTAGCGTTTCTATGCAACAATCAAGGGCTACTAGTTCTCCAATGCCTTCTCATAATTATCCTAATAGCTCCTACCAAGTGGCTTTTTTCTTGCCATCTCTCCCCTAGAGTTGGGTGCGAAATGGCTTTCCTGTCCCACAAGGAACCCTTAAGAAGTCTACTTCAAGAATCTTAAAGCACTGGATCAGTCAGAATCAGGCCCTCCATGAGCAATGAACTGGGAGATTCAGAGGCGTGAATTTACTGACTCAGAAAACACAGAGCAGTGTGCCCAGCTCTGTGCAATATGCATTAACGGACAGAAACTCTTGTAGAACCAAAGCTAATAATCTTTTGATTTGACCCCATTAGTTTTTGTACAGTGCACCAAGGCAATGAAAAAGGATGCTGTTTGATCCCATTTTGATTGCTTCCATTCTGTACAGCTGTCAATATGGAAGAAAAATCAATGGTTTTACATTTATATTCATGCCTCTCAAACAACCTCTTTTATTACAGCTTTTATTTATTTATGTTTTGTTAAATACTAACCACTCATGCTCCAAGCCTCCATTTTTGGTCATAATTAAATGTAGTAATAAAAAAACCGCACATGCACGTGGTCTTCATGGATTTCCAAGTGCTTTACCCAGATGAGTAGATAACGCTATTCTCCATTTTACAGATGGGGAAAGGGAGGCAGAGAGTGGTTAACACAGACATTTTCACACTTGGATGCTAAAATAGAACAACCACGGGAGGGAAAGATGGTATGAGAACCAATTTTACACTCTCATACAACACCCGCTCATCTCTGGTGAGTTGCAATGTTATTATTAGTCCTTATTCTTTTACATTATGGTAGCTTCTAAAGGCTAAAACTGAGATTGGGTCCGTATTGTACTGGGTATGGTACAAAAAATATAGTGTGAGACTGTCCATGCCCCAAAGATTTTACAATCAAAATAGACAAAGGGTGGGAAATTCAGGTCTTCTGACTCCTTGTTCAATGGGAACCATCCACATGATAAAACAACGAGAGTCCTGTGGCACCTTAAACACTAACACATTTCTTTGGGCATCATCTTCGTGGGCTCTAACCCACTTTGTCAGATGCATCATGAAGTGGGTTGAAGCCCCCAAAAACTTATGCCCGAAGAAATTTGTTAGTCTTTAAGGTGCCACAGGACTTTTGGGCTATGTCTGCACTGGCAAATTAAGTCAATTTAAGGAGGCTTAAGTTGACTTAAACAAAGCCGCGTCCACACTAGGCTTTCATTAAGTTGACTTAAGAAACTCCTTAAGTCGACTTAATAAGAACCACCTGTTAGGTCGACTTAAGCCTGCTTAGGTTGACCTATCCCTTCTTTAGGTCGACCTAAGCCCAGTGTGGACGTTTAAGTCCACTTTGGTAAGTGACTTAACAGTGGACTTAGTCCACGTCCACGGACAGCACTTTGTTAAGTCGACTTAATAAGGTTGATTTGAAGTCGACTTAAAGTCAACCGTATTAAGTCGACTTAACAAAGTCGACCTAACTTTTTGTAGTGTAGACATAACCTCATTGTGTTGCTGTACACAGACTTAACACAGCTACCCCTCTTGAACTCATCCACAGGATGATGCTATCTATTTAGCTGTCGCAATTTGTCAGAGGCTCTGCTTGTTTTCACCACCTCTGTTTCCTTCCGCAACAAGGGTCAAGCAGAAGTAGGTTTGCAAACCCAAGTTTGAGTGTTTACAGAAGTCCTTCCAGAGGAGGTCACTATCAAGTTACAGTAGGTCCGCAGTTAGGTCTTCGCTTTGTCAAGTATCCTTAAAAGAATGAAAACAAGGTACATGAGTTGTGTCTGCCTATGTTTGATTCAGACGCTTTGATAACCACTTGCCCAAATTAAACAAGACTCAGGATAAATATTTAGAGAGGCTTCAGGTTGTGCTTGAAGGGAGTGAGGGAACTCTAGAGTTTGCCAATTTCAACCCAGCAATGTTAACAGGTTGGGAAGAGTTAAGATAAGCCCTGTGAGAAAGTAGAAGTTGTTAATATCACTGCTGAGGCTTTACAGTAATCAGTTTTTCATTCACCAGCATCTATTGGAGATCTTTCAATATTTAGATATTTATTTACTGGGTTTTGCCCAGGAAACGGTGCAAATTTCTTGCTTGATCCAGAAATGTTGTCCAACTCTTTTGTTTTAATGGGACGCAGCAGTGAAGTTAACTAAATGGCATGCAGTAAGCTGGGAGGGAAGGATGGTCAAGTGGCTCAGGAACAGTACTAGACTCAGACCCAGGAAGTCAATTCCCAATTTGCCACAGACTGATTGTGTAACCTGGGCTAAGTCACACAGGTTAACATCTTCAGAAGGGCCTTTGATCGGACTACGCGCCCGAGTCTCTGTCACTTTTAGACACGGTGCATCAGGTTTCTGAGTCACCTAGCTACGTCTAGACTGCACTCCCTGGGTGCGAATGCAGCTTCAGCTGACATACTGGAGCAAGCGTTCACCTAGCCAGCCTGGTCCTGGACCAGCGAAGCCACCGCAGTGTGGACTAGCCCCACAAGTAATTAGCGATTAGTGCACTCGCCTAGGATGTGAGAGGTGTAGGTTCAATTCTGCCTCTGCCTGGAAAGGAGAAGTGATTTCAACAGGGGCCTCCCAACTTGCAAGAGAGCTCGAATCACTGAGCCAAGGCATATTCTGATGTGGGGCTCCCTCAGCCCCTTTTATTGGAGCTGCTCCATTGAGGATAAATCTGCCAATAGTCATTGGAACTTCCACGCCACAACTCCTTCTCATAAGAAATGTGGATCCAGGCGGATGATGTTTTCCTGCCGTGGTGGAATGATCAGTTATAACCCAGTGATGGGGACCATACCAATACTTAGACGGGAGACTTCTGTTCAGAAAGAATATCTGAGGAGCTGAAACCATTTTCTAAATGGTGCATCCAGAGGCAGCTTTTGGGGTAGGAGACACAGGCTCACACCTAGGGTCCTGCGCAGCAAGGGGCCCCGTTGCCTGCTTCACCTACCCCAAAAAGCCATGTCTACCTCGGTCAGCTAGGGAGGAGGAGCTGGCTCCTGGAGTCAGGACCAGTAGTGGGGAGCTGGGGCCGGTGGCAGGAGGATAGCTGGAGCTGGTTGCAAAGGAGTCAGGGCTGCGGGGGTGGGGGCCAGCAGCGAGGAGCTGGGGCCACAGGGGGGAGGTGTCGGTGACCCAGGGTCATGGGGGGCAGCAGGGGCTTATGGGGCCCCCACTGGCCTATGGGGGCCCTGCAACGGGCCTTCGCCTAGGGCCCCCAATAGCAAAAGGCTGCCTCTGGGTGCAACCCTCACTCTGAAAATAGATTAAATTTCAATCCTGTGAACCTGGTACTCTATAGCTGGCAAGGAAAAATAACTGAACTGTAATCAAAACAAATCCTGGTAAAGACACTAGTAATAAGAATAACAACTTTGGGGGGGGTGTTTTGTTTTTTTAAAAACCACTATGGATTCAGGCCTGTAAAAATATCCAAAAGATGGATTTGTAAGTTCTGAAACATTTTTTTTTTCCTTTACGAGAGTCTGCACTTCCGGGACTGAACAGTCCAAGGCAGATATTCTTAAAGGGAAAAAAAATTGAAATTTAAAAACCATTATCTGTCTGGTGCTGAGTTACGATCACGGAACCAACAAACACACGTTCATTGGTCCTGAATAGTTTTTGGCTCTCGTGTCACTTTCAAATCATGACAGTAAAAGTAAAACAAAGGCTGTTTGGGATTTTAAAAACATTACAGCAGCCCGAGAGGGAATTGTCCTGGGCACACAGCACGCTCACTGCCATTCTAACTGGTGCAATGGTTTGGGGAGTCGGCTTTCTTGTCGCCAATGCTGGCTGCTAAAGAGAAGGGTTCCAGCTGGCCGTCAGTTCACGCCCTGCAGTGTGAGGATGGATGGGGTTTGTGGTTTTATCCTCACTGATGGCAGTTGCTGTCCTTATTCCCATTGCAGGGCTAATTCTTTCATTCTAGTCCAAGTCTCTCCCTTGCATACAACGGGGCAGTCAGTTGTACAGGTGCAGCCGTTCAGGTCTTCACTTCCACTGGCCCAATTCTGGTGCTGTCGGACAGCCCCCACTCCGCAGCAGGAATACAAGGCAGACATGTTTTGCACCCCAGAGGAGCAAGTCTTAGTGCTCAGGTGGGAAGGCGTAAGGACAGACAGTTACTTATGAACACACACACTTGAGAATCCCGGTGCTTTCGCTCCAAAACACACTGTTTGAGCTAAAGGACGACACCTCTAGAGGACAGGAGTAGAAAAATCTTCTCTCTCCCCTGAGAACAGTAGGCCAGGGGTTCTCCAACTGTTTTCATGGGCCACAAATGGAAAAAACAGTTGTAAACCACTGCAGCAGACAGAGTCACCCCCTCCTCCTCCCTGTCTATTCCATCCACAGTACCTACGTATGCAGCTCATCGTAGTGGGCATTGCCTACACATAATTCTACTGCTTTAATAGTCCAGTATATCAGGAGCAACAGACTCTCTAGGCTGGATGCTGTTGTCTTCCCACACACTAAGGGGAACAGGCTGTCCCAGTATAAGGAACCTCTGTACCCATGTCGCGGTTCTACACTATGAGTTGTAGCAGTACAATGCCCCTGGTAAAAATCGCCCCCAATTGACTTTATACTGACACAAAATTAGTATGTAGACCAACCCTACCCAGCCGCAATCTACAGAGTTGGTGGTCCCGCCCAGCCAGAACACACCCTGCGATGAAGCATATTTCACACTATAGCCATAACAGGAAACGCATCGCATTTTGACCACCCACTAATAGGGAGCGTGAAATAAAATATAACCCCACCTGTAGAAGGTCTCACAACAAGAGAATTATTTACATGTGAATTAAAAACTTAATACCTTTCCCACCCCTAGCAAGCAAAGACATTTCGAATGTCTGAACAATGCAGGCCCATAATTCCTACCAGCCATTAGTTATCCCTGCCTCAAGCCTTATCACAGACCCTCCTTGCCTGTTGTAGAAGAGGTAATAGATGCTCTTTTAGCACTGATCTTCCACAGTGTCAGTTACTGTAATAGACAAAACACAACGGGTTAAGGACAGCTGTTGAACATCATCACTGAACGTATGAACTCTGGAGAATTATTTTTGCTTTTTGTTTAAACTGAGTGTTTTTGGAAGCTTGATCAACTGAAATCTCAATGGACGCCGTTGGAACTTAAAAGGAAGGAGCGTATCAGCTTCCTCTCTCTCTTGTCAATTGCTGCAATTCTACTTGGTCTTTTTTTGCCCCCTGATTTGATATTGGCCAGGCACTTGTGTAAAGAAAGAATGCTGTATTGCCAGAATGCCTCTCTTCAGCCAGCGCCTGACAAGTTCAAGGTAACGCGAACATGCAATGGGAGATGAGATGGGGGAGGAACGCAAAGATGAAAACACCAATAATCTCAAAATAAAATGCTGACAGCCAATGGGAAGTGCCACAACATGTCCTTGCTGCCACTGTAGCTCCTGCAAATTAAAATCTGGCATTGCGAGAAAGAGTTGCCTGGTATTTCCTGCAAAGGGTGTGGAGGGCACCCTCTGAAAGTTTTCCCTGTACAATCCGTTTGTTGTTTTCCAGAAAAATAAAGTTTTCTGCACCCCACCTGTCTCTAAAAGCAGCTGATTATATATTTAAGACACTCCTTGTTTACAGCAGCTTCAGGAGAACAAATGCTGCTGTTAAAATCCGCACTAACAGCAAAGCCATTGGCAAGCTTTCTGGGATCTGAGGTTTGTGTATTTGCTTGCAGTTCTTTAATTGCTGTAAAAAGCCTTGGGAATAAAAAAATACGGGGTCTATAAGTTTCAGCTATAAAAGCCCATTTATGAACCAGGGAGAGAACTAGTCTACGATTGTGTCTACACAAGTCTCAGTCTGACATCAGGAGCATCCAGTTAAATGCAAAACTGTTTAAGAACTTGAGAACTTTGGGGGGGGGGGGGTTGTGGTTTTTTTCTTTGTTTGTTTTTGGGTTTTTTTAGCTAGCTACTTTTGAATCTTCTCTTTTAGGAAAGCCTTGGGTTTCACAAGGAGCTGCAGCACGTGAGTGTGCACAAAGAAGCTACAGAATCGAACAGAGGGATTTTTCTATTTCTCCTCCAAAACTAAGGATGATTTTTGACCCTCTTGAGGTAAGAAATAATTAAATCCTGGAGTGCGACAGCTTCACTATTTGCCAGTGAATCATTCACCAAACAAAACTGCCTGAGGAAGACCTGATAGGACCAAGGAGATGTCTCCTTTAAGACACAGAAAGCCTGAGGCAACATCCTGATTTTCAAGCCCGGCTTCTGTTTTCACAGGAGGATTCATCACAAAGTCCTCCTCAAAGTTCCAACTGTGCCTGGAAATACTAGCAAGTCAACATCCAAGGACTTGTCTGCACCATGAAATTGACTGGAATAGCTAGTAATAACTAGCTCCCCCTACAGATACTATAAACTGGAATAAAAGTCACTAGGTTTAGGAATAATTAATGCACTTCCAAAGCAGAGGAATTATTCTGGAATAAAATCCCCCTTTTCTAGAATGGAGTAGCCATGTAGACAGTTCCAGAGTAACTATGCTGGACAATTTCCCCGTGTAAACAAGTTGTCAAGGCGGGGTCTTGGACAGCCACATCTAGTCCTCGTCTACGCTGACATAGAAGGCTGACATAATATAGTTTACCTCAACCTTCTGCAGCCTGTCTCCACTGGTAGAGGAATAAAATTGAAGTAGACGGTGCTGAAATTTGACCTGGTAACACCATCCCCGCAAGCGGCATAGGACTCAGGTCACATTCTACAAGTCGAATTTAGGTCCGTGTAGCCAGGGAACAGGGACAATCGATTTCATTGGCCTCCAGAATCTATCCCAGAACTCTGTTCTTTTCTTGCTGCTCTTGATTTTCCACTTTGCTGCATCATGGCAGGTAAGCAGCACATAGCTCCTCTCCTGCCTGCAGCCCTGGGAAGTTTTTAAGTTCATTCCTCTCTCTGCATGTGGCACTAATGCTTCTATTTGCCTGCGGCAGAGAAAGACAGCACAGAAAGTTTTCGCGCTTTTTTTGAGAGAGAGAAGAGCAGAGGGGGAGGAAGCCCATTGCATCATGGGAGGATGACTGCCTTCCCACAAGCCCATGTGCCCACAGTGCAATGCATTCCAGGAAAAGGTAAGGGCAAGCAGTGGGGACGGAGGATCCTGGAGCAAGAAGCATAGTGTGATCACTCTCCTGCGCCTTCTCTAATTTGTCTGCCTAGAATTGAATTACAATCCCACCCCCCCATGGAGACAAGTCCCTAGTGGTTGAAGCTAGAGCCCATAGTCTAGAGGAGGTCAGAAGCAGGAGACAAACCAGAAATCAGAACCACAAACCAGAGATCTGTAGCCAACCTCCATCAGGAAGTCTGGCCAGGACAGCAGGAACTGCTGTTCAGATAGCTTCCTGTTCCTGTTCCTTAAGTAGGTCCAGCGGGCCAATCAGCTGCTCTAAGACTCCGCCAATGGAATTCCAGGGGCGGAGTTTGAAACTAGGGCTTGTCTTCATGGGTCCTAGGGCAGCTCTTGCAGCAGGCTACAAAGTGAAGAGCTGTAGTGTGGCTGGTCCTGTAGACCTGGGGTTGAGGCCTGTGGGTCACAACACAAGTCCTCAGTCTGTTGGTATAGTCTAGGTAGTTACATGTCCAACTATTATTATTCCTATTAATGTCAATGGGAGATGGGTGTCAGTATCCCCTAGGCAGCTTTGAAAAATTCCACTCCTAAATGGGGCACTTGTGTTCACAATTAAGATCTGATCCTGGGGCGTGCTAAGCACCCTTGACCACCCAATGACTTTGCTGGGAACTGAGGGGGCTCAGCACACTATAGGATTGGGGTATAATTGTGGGACAAAATGGTTCCTGCAAAAACAAAGGCTAAGAAATCTGCCCTGGCGGTAACATCCAGCACATCAGAATAGCCCTAGCTAATGGTGTGGTTTTCAAGTCTCCAAGGGAATATAGATGCACAAATCCCATTAATTATGGGGGCTGGCATGTCAATCCCATATGTGGCTTTGGAAATGCCAGCCTAACTGTTTATTCATTTGCATTCCAATGACATCAAAGATTTACTCTCCAATTGACCCTGAAAAACCTTTTATCAAATCTGTACAGTTAGCATAGACAAGAGAATAGCCTTACATTTTCAAGAGTTTTTTAGCTGTTTTATGGGCCCAGCCTAGGTGCCTTAATGGCTAAGCAAATTTGTAGAATGGATGTTCAACACTTCTGAAAAGTATCTCACGTTGGCCACCCAAACACAGAGGTAACCAAAGGCACTGGTCACTTCTGGAAACTGGGCCCCTATTTTTCTCCCTTTACCTTTCAAAGAGCAGCTGTGATCCAGAGTAGCATATGAATTGTAACGCCTCTCCTAGAGCAGGGTAAAAATTGGAATTCCCATACTGGGAGAAATTCCAAGACTGTCACATTTGTTTCTATCCCAAAGCAGGCTGAATAATCAAAACATCAAGGTTTTTTTTTTTTTTTGGTTTTTTTTGAGAAGAAAAGTTCAAAAGTGTTTTAATATGGAAATGTCAACATGTTTCATTGCAAGTTAATTCAATATTAAACAGCATCTGCCTCAGGTGCCTCATGGGAAATGTAGCCACGCCCATAGAAGAGATTGGGGGCCTGAAGTACTTGATTCACAGCTCCCTTGAGGCCCCTTAGGGAGTTCCAATTTAATGTGGAACTAGCTTTAAACCAGAGGCTCCCAAACTTTTCAGCATCACGCCTCCTTTCTGATTTCTGAGAAACCCTCATGCCTCCCCGCCTCTCCTTTACCATCATCCAACCCCGTTTTAACAAAAATTAAATTAGTAATTGTACAATTAATAATAACCACAAATAGGTTTTCTTGATGCAAAAATTTTTCGCTATGAAAATGTCACAGCCTTGCACCCCCTTGGATTTTCTTCACACCCCCCTAGGGGAGCACGTCCCCCAGTTTGGGAATCACTCCTTTAAACAAAATGTCTCAGTTTGGTTCAACAAACTAAGACTGTTTCAGTCTGGGATTGAATTGCCTCAAGCAAAATAATTCATTTCAGTTTAAGCTAATGGAAGATACAAAGATACGAAACGCCATGAGGCATTTTTGTGATATGGTCAATTGATGGTCCTTAGTGCAGCTGTCCAGTTGCACCTCAGCAATTCACACTGATGACAGGCTGAACTTTTGCACAACAGTTAGAGGGCAAACGATAAAAAGGCAAGCTAAGGCATCACAAAACATACTCTGTTCATATATTTCGACGTGTATGGTTTTGCTTAGTTATTGACAACCACGCTTTAATATGCGAGCAAATGTATTACAAAGTATTGGGAGAAAAATAATGCTGACTTAGTGATACGAGATTTCACCACAAATCATTGCTTAGAAATGGGAGTTCGGATGATTAGTGGATTAGCAAGGTTGCACTCTATAGTAAATAATTGTACCATTCACATTCACTCATGGAGGTGGCATTATTAAGTCAATGTAGTGCGGCAGTTACAGTGGCCGGAGCAAAATTTAACTGTAGACGCTTCCATAGTCTGGTTGATGACAACCAGGCGTTTGCTGTATTACCTGTGACCTTGCCACATTTACCACCCATGCTATTTGCAACGGTTCCCAGTTTACGTGGACAGGAATACCGCAACTACCACAGTGCGGTCAATATCAGAAAAATACCAAGATTCAGTATGTGCCCATTTTATTAAAAAATGGCCCCCACTCTGGGTTTACTGTTTGCGTGCATTACAAGTGAGCAAGCATGGAAAGGAAACCAAGGCACACCTACTTCATACCACAAATTCTTTTTTTTTTTTTCATTTTGTCTCTCCCTTCCACTTTTAAGCAACTTACTACTGAACCACACAAATCACATTGTGCAGAACTGACACTGTTTTCAAAATGTTATTGTAGCATTTTCTTTGAGCTTCTAGATAAACGGCTCTCCTCGCTTGCCACAAAATCATATTTGAAGACTGTTACGGGGGGACCAGATAGTCTTTTCTCAAGACTAAACAAGCCCATTTGTTTTAGCCTTTCCTCATCAGTGAGATTTCCTAAACCTTTGATCATCTTTGTTGCTGTCCTCTGGATTCTCCCCAATGTGTCGACGTTCCTCCTGACATGTGGCACCCAGGACTGGACACCATATTCCAGTGGAGGTCTCACCAGTATAGATGGGCCCTGAGGGAGAAGGGCCCCGGAAGCCTACCTGGCAATGAAACAACCCCGCAGCCAAGGCACAGGCCAGCCACATCACTGGAGGACTTTCATAGCAGGTTGGACAAACACGGGTCAGGGACAGTCTAGGTTTGTTTGGCCCTGCCTCAGCGCAGAGGGCTGGGCTTGATGACTTCTCGAGGTCCCCTCTAGCCCTACATTTCTGGGTTGTCACTCAGTGGACTACTTTTGTTCAATGCAGGTTCTAGCGGAGCGGCTAGGATCTGCTTCTGGAAATTCACTCCAAACTCAGCGGACACATCAAGGAACAAAGCTGCAAAATTAAACTGATTCCCCACAGCTGCCCCCAAATGAGATGAAATCATGAAGTAAAGCCCCACATGAAACCAATCTAGGACTCCACAGAGTCATCTCAGTACGCTCGACTACACACTCAGCCCCCGTGATCTTTAGGACCCAGTGTGAGCAGGAAATGGGGAGCAGCAGAACACCGTAGCAGGGCTGGTAGATACCACACCTCTAGCTGCCAGCTGGCTCTACGGTTCCACGCCCAACGCCATTATTATTAGTCATTGCTAGCACCAGGAGCCTGGGCCATGGACTCCAGCATGCTAGGCACTGTACAGACAGAACGCCCCTGGAGTCATGAAGGGGCCTTTGGCCCTCAGGCCATATTGGATGCTGTCATGCATTGATACTGATCCCATTTCTTTTACAAGTTTAAAAAGGGGGAGCCGTGTTAGTCTATTGTAGAAAAACAACAGAGTCCTGTGGCACTTTTAAAGACTAACAGATTTATTTATTGCATGAGCTTTCTTGGGAGAAAATCCCACTTCGTCAGACGCTTTGAAGATGGGGAACTCACAGAATGGGAGGAAATTGAATCCTAACACCTATTTTGATTTGCTGTTAGTCCTGTGGCACTTTTAAAGACTAACAAATTTATTTATCGCATGAGCTTTCGTGAAAGAAAATCCCACACTGTCAGGTGCTTTGAAGATGGGGAACTTACAGAATGGGAGGAAATTAAATGCAGGGAAGTGTATGACACAGGATCAGGTCAGGCTGTAACAGCAAATCCAAGCAGATGTTAAAATTCAAACACTGGGGAACAGCACGTAGAGGAAGGTGAGGTCAAATCATCTGTTGTAATGAGAAAACAAAATCCATAGTCCCTGTTTAACCCTGAGGCAATGAAGACGACTTGTTAATAGCGGTGCTCAAACTAATGAATAACAAATCACAGCTTCAAAGAGAAACTACAGAATTGGAAGGTATAAGTACATTCAACTCCATTGCCTCAAGGTTAAACAGGGACAACGGATTTTATTCTCATTACAACAGGTGATTTGACCTCACCTTCCTCTATGTGCTGTTCCCCAGTGTTTGAATCTTAACACCTATTCTGATTTGCTGTTACAGCCTGACCTGATCCTATATCATACATTTTCCTGCATCTAATTTCCTCCCATTCTGTAAATTCCCCATCTTCAAAGCATCTGACGAAGTGGGATTTTCTCCCACAAAACCTCATGTGATAAATAAATCTGTTGGTCTTTAAAAGTGCCCCAGGACTCCTTGTTCATTTCTTTTACACTAACTTTCCTATTTAGTGGCCTGGGCGCCTGCAGAATCACACACTGGGGGAACAGACATGGGATCCACTCACAGACCATCTTCTCTTTATCAGCAGGAGCCATGAGCTTTGTAATGTAACCAGGATCTGCCCCAGGGAGCTAGACAGACAATCTTGCTTGTTTAGATTTCCCTTTCCGCTTTGATCCGGAGGACAGGTTCAGAAAGAGAGTCTTCTGCTGGTGCGTATTACAGAGCGTGTGGATTCAAATGCCATGTCTAGCCCACAGGCTGATGAGTTCATTATGGTTTTATTGTTGTTATTTGGGGTTGGGGAGGCAAGGCATTGCTCAGACACATTAGTAATTGCTTCTTCCCCTAAACAATTAACAACCAAGCTTACAAGACAGAAGGAGAGTGTGAGGGGAAAGAGGCTAAAGTGATTAATCCAAGGTCGGACGGGACAGGACTAAAACATTGAGCTTTGGACTCCCAACCCAGACAGCATCTTGGCCACTGGGGACCTCGCGGCCTGAGTAAAGACCAGGGCAGCAATGGTGATATTTCAGTGCAGTTTAGCAACATATAAGAAATGGTTTTATTCTGGGGCAGGGACCTGAGAAAGACGTATCCATTGCCGCAGGAATGCAGCTGCTTTGGCATAGGATCTGGCCAGTGGTGAACAGCATGCAACAAAGTTTCGGATGTGCTGTGAAGATGAATACAGCATCCAGCAGACACTATAGGGGGCTGTTCCACTGGGAGGGCAGGTGAAATACCCAGCTAGCTTTGTCTCACGCTGGATGTTAGAGACAAGGTACTAGGTACCGTTCTAAAGCGACTCCTCTTTTAAAGGAGTAGGGAAGACTCAATTCTGCATGAGAGTCAATTTTGGATCTTTGCCTGAAGAAAACCGAATAGCAAAGTTGCATTCCCAAGTCTCTGCAAAATCCTTGGACTTTCCCTTAAAACCCTGAGTAGAGTCTCTGGAGCATTTGTATTGGAAAACTGATCAGGGTTAACTACCACCTGCAAAGTTGGCAAGCCTTGATGCTCTGTAGGCCTGTGGCTAAAAAAAAGAGAAAAAATCACATTCAGTGAGACAAGATGGCCTCAGAAAAAGAAAAACAGGAAGGGAAAATATAAATCAGGACTTTAGTGGGAATAGGTTCTAAACGGCCGTCAGAGATTAAAAAGATCTGCATCTGTTTCCAATCCCTGAGATGGTCTCCAGAGGGCAGGAGATTGCATATTTTAAAGAGGCTTTGGGGTTTGTTTGTTTTCAAATGAAAAGCTCATGAAACTCTGCAATGGAATTAAAAAGCAGACTGAGATAAGGGTTTGTCTTCAAATCGAAACCTACCTGCCACACCCCCACAGGGCTGTTGGCACCTGTACACTGCTAAAGGGATCATATTTAATACACAGTTGATCCCAGTCTGCATTCAGGATAGCTGGGTTCCAGGTGGTCAAAGCACAGCTCCACGTGTCCCTAACCCTCCTACAACCAGCTGCTGGGTCTGGATGACAGGCATGGTCACTGAATTGCCCTGTCCATTCCTTCAGAAACACATGGCACCAGCTACTGTCAAAAGACAGGACATGGGGCTAGATGGACCATTGATCTGACCCAGGATGGTTTTTCTTACATTATGTTCTTACGGATATTTTTAAAAAGTTGTTCCCTCCCCATAACTCTGGGTCAGCTCCATCAGGGTTAGTTGCCTTGGGCGCCCTGTCTAGACTGCTCATGCGTGGTGTCTGGCACCCTATTGACTCAGGCTACATTAGGCAGGGCTCCATGGCATGATGCTCTCCTCAAACTTGCATTGGTCCAATGTTGCCAATCCCCATGGAACTGGGCAGCCTTAGCCAGAGTGGGAAATATATGGAAAACAGGCTGTCTCGAGGAGAGCAGCTTTGATGTCACGTGGTACAACGTTGCCATGTAGGAGGGAGCCAGCCAGCTCTGGTCACCATGCCGACCTCATTGAGCATCAATGCTTTGCCATGGTTGTTTGCATAGGGTGGTCGTGAGAGCTTTCTTCCCCCGAGGCTCAGTCCTGCAGTGATTCCTCCACTTCGAAGGCCAGGGCTGTATTCTCAAACCTAGCACGGAAAATGTGGGAACTTCAATATCATTCCCGGTTCCTCTGAGCTCAAAGAGGAGCACTGAACCCCAGATTCCAATGTGCACACTGCAGTTACTCGCAACTCCAAACTCACAGCAGTACCCAGGGAGACGAGAAACTGCCATTCTCCAATTTATTTGCCTCAAACTCTGTCTGTGTGTAGACAGCGCTGGGTCAACACTAGACTTCTTTGTTGACCTGTCCTAGCTACTGCTTATTAGGGAGGTGGATTACCTACACCCATGGGAGAACCTCTCCTGCTGGGGTAGGCAGCAGCTCCGGTGAAGTGCTGCCATGGAGCAGCAGCACCCCTGTGACCTTGGAGCATTTTAAGTGAAGGGCAGGTTGTGCGCACGAGTTTTGCAAAAACCATTTCTGCCAACCCATACAGCTCTGCAGGAAAGAGCTGACTAGATACACACTGGGCTTAGCAAGAGAAACTGGAAACTCATGTGCAAAGTTTACAGCCCTGAGCAAATGTGTGCGGCTGCATGATAATGCCCACTTGCAAACATTTAGAGAAGGAACCAGCTAGCCGCTGATTCTCAGCCATGATCTGGCCCCTGATGCTGCTCCAGTAAGAGAATGAACAGCAGCCAGACCTGGCCTGGACTACTCTCCTACAGGGATATGCTCACAGCAAAGTAGGGTCATGGAAGGGCAGGAATGGGCGTGGGTGCGATGCTCTGAGTGGGCCAGCAGAGTGGACCAGAAAGAGCCGTTTGAAGCCATCATAAATTACTGCAGCTTTATGCTGGGAGCCAACGGGGTCCCACCATCCAGCACTGGGAGGTGCCATCAAGACACCGTCACCCCTCTCCACTGAGCTGCACTTGTGAGAATCGACCCACAGCATCACAACGTGAGGCCACCCTGGGTCCTGTAACACCACTAATCCAAACACAGCGGCCGTCTGCTCATCCCTAGCGCTCCTTACGATGCCTCCTTTTACAGCCAGTAGCGTCACTGCGTGGGTGTGTACTGTAGGGAGGTGGTGAAAGGACCGTCTCTCTGTTCTGTATTTGAACAGTACCTGGTGCATTGAGGTCCTGGCCCATCGGCCCTATTGCAATACAAAACAAAGACTCTCTCCCTTTTGCTCAGTGGCAATATGGTCACTGAATGCAGAGTGAGCACAGGATACCACTTCCCACTTGGTGAGCACAGGATTCCACTTCCCACTTCTCACGCCTTCCCCCCCCAAATTTCCCTTTTGCAAAACATGTTTTAAAAGGACAGAACCTCTCTGTGCTTTACAAGTTCCAAAGTCTAAAGTCCAAGTCTAAAGACTAACACATTTATTTATAAATAATATTTAATAATAATATTTTATTTATAAAAATAAATAAATGTGTTAGTCTTTAAAAGTGCCCCAGGACTCCTTCTTTGTATCTCTGTGCTTTGGGGCTGGCAGGTTGGCCACCTGTGAGACAGAAAAAATGAATTCACGTGAAACACCTATGTCGTTTGCCTTATGCCCGAGCAGTTTAATCAACTACTTTGCTGAGGAATTTAAAAAACAAACAAATCAAAATCTTTTTATTCCAGGAGCCCTTCTAGCTAGAGATTTGAAGACATGGGGCGCCACCCTGTGGTTCCAAAGTTCAATGCAGCTGAGGTTTTTATTGAATTTTATCCATGTCCAGCTGGCTTTAGGAAGTAATTAGGCACCAAATCATTCTGTGCCTATTTACAAAAGTGATTCGCTTTTGGAGTAAACCTTCCAGAGGTCAATAGTCCAGATTTACACCTGCAACAATCAAAGTAGGATTTTGCTCTGTGTTTCTGTGCTGCAAACTGCTCCAGCATCAACGGAGAGCATCACTGAGAGCCGGATCCAGCACTGGAAGCTGGAGGTTGGAAAGCCAGGCCAGTGGAAATCAAACAGGCTGCAGTTTGCATGCCAGTGAACTTTTTCAGCCCTTCTTCACTCTGCACTTGACTTGAGAGCCTCCATCCAAGGACAAATCAGAGTGACGTGTTGCCCAGGAAAGTGAGAGTAGCTAAACTGCAGAGTTTCCTTGAGAGCTTTGTGGACAAGCAACCAGGAGCACATCATCTCCATGCAGATGTTCCACCCATGCTACTTATTAGACTGAGCACGAAGAGCTGGGACATTGCTTTGCTTCTCTGCGGTCCGGACAGAGCAATAATAGTTGGTTGCTGGCTCCAGCCTACAAGTTCAGGGGCCTGTGCTGGAGAACTCCCTCAGCCATGTAATGAGGGGACTGAGCAGCCACAAGGGTTTCAGGAGATCCAGTACCTTTGTGGAAGGGCCTGGCTGGTGGCTGGTACTTGCCCATGACAGAGATTGTTGTTTGTTCTGTCACAAGGCTGTCTTTGTGCCAGGCAGCTGGGAGCCCTTGTCTGGCTACATAAGAACCTCTTACGCTGGGAAGGCAGTTCAGGGGCCATGCACGGTAGCAGTCCCTGGAGTGTGGGGAGCGAAGGGACTGTCATTCCCCTGACCCACATGTCCTAACAGGAGCCAAGAGGAACAATGCCCTGTCCATCAGCCTGTGGAATTGGGGGCTGCATTCTGAACCAGCCCAGTGCATGGTGCACGAGTGCACACGCCCGCACACTTACATGTGCAGGATGCACAACCCTCTCAATGCATCTGGGGTGATGTGGCTCCATGTGGCCTCGACTCACGGCTCAAGGGTCTGTGCCACCCTCTCGCCCTCCTCCTGTAAGCTGTGTCACTCCAGCTGCACGCCTTCCTGTCCCTACCCGCCAACTATGAGAGAGCCATGGCAGAGCCAACGGGGTCTGGAGCACCAAAATCAGGATTCAGACTAGGAGAGAGGACCACCAAGGGTAAAATCTGAAGAGAAATATGGTTACAAATGCCTCTACAGCCCAGTGCAATGCCTAGAACGTCTGAGAAGACCCCATAACAGAGGGCAGAGGAGCCAGGGCTAATGAATTCAGCAGTCCTGGGACAAAGCCTCCAGATCTGCTAACACGAAACAGCTGATGTCTTGCTCACAGCCAAATGGGGAGTAATGCAGCTAGCAACTTGGAAGAGCAGATTAGCCCTCCCTCTGTCCACACAGCATCATGGCAGGCATGGCACATATGGTCTGCAGAGACAGAGTCTGGACTGTTTGCTATCAACTCCCATGAGCAAACCGTCCCGGCCCTTTGAAACGGTGGAGCCATATGGACATGTTAGACTCCATTCACTAATGACTGCACGGGGCAGCTGTCGCTCTCAGACAATGAGATCCTTTAGGACTTAGTGTGTAAAGAAAGTCAACTCGAGGGGCTCAATCTTTCACTCTACCTCAGCTGAGGAAGGGGAGGAGACAAACGTAGCATTCTAGGAAAGCCTTGGGGTGTTTTATCTCTTAGCATCACTCAATGCTCTTCTAGAGTATGTCCAAAAGAGCAGCCCCCAGAGGTTTGTTTGGAAGAGCAAGGATCTCTGGAATTATTATATAGTTATTTTGGGAAAGTTCTCTGGCCTTTTCCAGGAGGTCAAACCAGATAGGGAGGGGAAAGCCAACGGAGGAGCATGCAGAGGAGCATGTGGTTCTGACAAAGACATACATCCCTTCGGTGAAGATCTATTAATGAAGATTCTCTATATCCTAATAAGGAGGAAAGGATGGAAGAAGCTAAAACATGGGTAGGATCTGATGAGAAACAGCCAAATAAAAAGGAGCCCCATTCAATTATGCCCCCTAATGGCAGACAGCTAAAAAGTGGCGATTTTCTATACAAATGCGAGAAGTCTAAATATTGAGAGGAGTGAACTGGAGTGCCTCATATTAAATGAGGCTATGGATATCATAGGCATGACAGAAACTTGGTGGAATGAGGATAATCAATGGGACACAGTAACACCAGCGTACAAAACACATTGGAAGGACAGAATAGGTGGTACTGGTGGGGGAGTGGCTCTATATGTGAAACAAAGAATAGAGCCAAATGAAATAAAAATCTTAAATGAACCACATTATGCCATCAAATCTCTGTGGATAATAATTCAATGCCTGACTAATAAGAATATAGCAGTAGGGATAGATTACCCAACACCTGACCATGATGGTGATGGTGACTGTGAAATGCTCAGGAAGATTAGAAAGGTTATAAAAATAATAATTAAAACAAAAACCTCCATAATAATGGTGGATTTCAACTATCTCCATAAGAGCTGGGTACATGTCATGTCAGGAGGGGAAGCAGAGATGACGTTTCTTGATGCCTTCTTTACCTTGTTTCAAACAGCGAGTCCTGGAACCCATAAGAGGAGAGCTAATTCTTGATTTAGTACTAAATCTGGTCCAAGAGATGAATATAGCTGAGCTGCTTGGAACAGACCATAACATAATAAAATAGAACATCCCTTTGTGGCAGGATCACCCCTGTAGCATTTCATTTCAGGGAGGGGAGCTACACAAAAACAAAGCAATTAAAAGACACAGTGCGAAAAGTGAAATTGCTGCAACCTGCATGAAAACTTTTTAAAGACACCATAATAGAGGCTCACTTTAAATGTATACTCCTGGTGGGGTTTTTTTGTTAAAGAAAAGATGCCGGTACTTGGCCAGGGACCAGAGGCCGGCGGTGGCAGGAGCCAGGGTGACATCGCTGTGCAAAAAAGGTGCTGGTACTCAGTACCCCTGAGTACCATCACAAAAAAAGCCCTGTCTACCCCAAATAAAAAACATAATAAGAGAACTAAAAAACTCCCACCGTGATTTAACCACAAAGTAAAAGAAGCAATTAGAGGCGAAAAGACATCCTTTAAAACATGGAAGTAAAACCCTGTTGAGGAAACCCTGTTGAGATAAGAAGATAGAAAATACCATGTTACCTTTTTATAAGTCCATAATATGCCCACATCTTGACTACTTCTTTCAGATCGGGTCACCCCATCTCAAAAATGATATGTAAGAATTGGGAAAGGTATAGAAAAGGGCAATTAAAATGACTAGTGGTGTGGAAAAGCTTCCATAACAGGACAGGCTAATAAAACTGACTTTTCATCTTGGAAAAGAGAAGACTAAGAAGGATATGACAGAGGTCTACAAAATCAGAAGTGGTGGGAATAAAGTAAATGAGGAAGTGTTATTTACATCTCAGAACTCAAGAGCTAGGGGTCAACAAATGAAATTAATAGTCAGCAGAAGGAACAAACAGAAGGAAGTATTAAGTATTTCTTCACACGACACACAGTCCACCTGTGAAACTCCTTACAGAGGACATTGTAAAGGCTATGATTACAAGAGGATTCCGAAAGAACTAGATTAGTTCATGGAGGATAGGTCCATCAATGGTTATTAGCTAGTTGGGCAGGGATTGCTGTTTGCCTGATGAGATGGATCACTTGATGATGACTTGTTCTATTCAGTCCGTCTGATGTACCTGGCATTGGCCACTGTCAGAAGACAGTGGGCTAGATGGATCATTGGTCTGACCAACTGTGGCCATTCTCATGTTCTAGACCCCGTATTTATAAGCAAATGGGAAATGTGAATGGTGTGAAAATGAGAACTTGCTGTCGTAGTGGTGAGCCTGTAAAGTTGATAAACAGCACCCTGGGAGGGAGGAATGTGGACAAGAGGAGGGTTTATGAAGTTGGGTACCATTATGAAAAGACAACAGCTGCTCTGTTTACATTGTTTCCAGGAACTAGCCATGGTCTCAGAGTATCGCTAGTTCCCCCCTTACTCACACACAGGCAGCAGTCTGACTCAAGACTCTATTTCTGCACTTCCAAACAGAGGGTCGTGACCCCAAATGGAGTCACATGGGGGTCATGGCAACCCTAAGCATGCAGGGGACACTATTTTACAAAATGGCCTCCTCTGCACAGCTTGATCTCATATGCACTGTACACAAGCCACGTCGCATGGAGGATGCTATTTTGTTCTACAGAACGGCCACAGCATGACGTCACATGCACCGTACGTGTATGAGGCCACGCAGACCGGTGGATGTGGTTCTGTAGAGCAAAATGGCCTCCTGCTTACAGCATGTGTACGGTCATGTTTTAAAATGGCAACTTCCATGCTGTCTGGGGCAGTGTGAAACAACACATCTGAAAATGGCGTCATGCCCGGAAAATGTTTGGGAACCGCCACTCTGTCCTCTGGAGCAGTCAATTAAAAGAGATGAGGCTTAATTTTAAAAGAAAATAAACTAGAAAATGCAGCCATTTCACTTCAAAGCCATCCTGCCCCGTGGACAGACTGTGGGTGACCCGGCTCTCCAGTCAGAACCTCTGCAGCACAGGACACTGGACGTGTTCAATGTAGGTCCTAATTGACCACTGCAGCATGAGGCTTTGAGAGGGAATCGGGGAGAACATCTCAGATGTTTCTCCTTGATGTGTTCATGGGCAGGGAGGGCCCATTGAGAGCAGAGTCTGGTCCTTTATGGCAGTCCAGATACCTCTATATCCTTGTTCACCACTTAGAATCCAGTTTTCGTCCAGCATCTTTGATAGCCAGGCAAAGAGAACAAGCCGAAGCCACCAGTAACATCGGGCCTGGAAGTCGCACGTCTAAGCCCAGCCAAGTTGGTTCTCCTCATACCAGTGTGGTCCAGAGTGTATGGCATTGGCATCAGGATCTGGCCCAGGTTTCATTAGTGACTGCACTGAGGCTGTTTGATTAGTGGAGAGAAGCTAAATGCAGGTTAAGTGGAACAAGTGGTACTATATTAAACCCTGTCCATTTGTGGCTGAACTGTGAGGCTGAGCGGCTCATCTGGCCCCATATTCCTCTCATTAACATCCTATAGGGCATCTCTCACCTGCACCCTGTTATGATCCCCCACTAAGAACATACCTGCTGTTCCTCTCTCGTTCTCCTTGGCCTGCGCCGCATTCAGCTCTGTGGGTGGATTAACCAAAAACGGGAAGGAGAACACTGAAGGGTGGGGGCAACTAGATGAGTGATACCAAGGGTTGCATCATCGGGTCTTTACCTCAAGAACAAGGCTTCCTCTTTCTATTCCCAGCTGAGATGCTGGAGGGAAAAACGTGAGCAGCAATGCTGTTACTTTTGGGGGCCTTTCGGAACATAATTCAAGTTCCAAGTGAAACCAACCTCTTCTGAAAATCCTGGTTGCTAGAAAGCAACACTTGTTCTCAGCCATGGCCAGAAACAAGAGTTATTGTCACCCAGCCAGATCACTCACATGCTAGCAATTGCCGCACATAAAGAACAAAGACGGAAGATCAGCTTTTCCCCACCCCTGTTTGACACACAACAGATTTATTTCCTCAAGAATCTCCCAAAGCCCCGGGTTCTGTCAGAATAAAAGCCAAAGGAGCTGAGATGCTAACACCGATCAGCCTTCCCATGAGCCTTCTTGCTGACTGGCTGCAGTCAAACTCCCTGAGCAATAATGAAACAACCACCCATCCATTTAATTAAAACACAGTCGCAGAACCATGATTCACATTGCTGTACGGAAATGCAGCATGATCCCCAAGTTCTGCAGAAGGGTTTCTTGGTTATTTACAGCTATTTGCCCCCCAGATGCAACCAAAATAAAACGGATTAACAAAGGCTTCGGTTGCACTCCGTCCGCTGAGAAGGGCCCACAATCTGGCAAACAGCCAGTCATCACCACCCATCAATAAATCTGACAGAGCTCAAAGGCTTTTTACCTAACACTGCTCAGAGGCACCAGAGAAACCTCACGTGCACACAGCAATCCTGGTCCTTCCCCCCCCAGGGGGGCACTCAGAAAACCTGGGCCAGTAACTCTTTGGATTTAATCCCCACCTCTTTCTGCCAATAGCTGCCTCAGATAGGCTTCACCCAGCGGGTAACTGGAGCAGGGTAGAGCACAGTTATGCGATTTTCCTCACCCCACATAGGCCACCAAAGCCCCTGTCCACCCCAAGATGCATACCGCACATAATTCGTAATATGGTCAGGGGTCTAATATTTCAGCTCCATGTCAGGGAGCTGGGTCTGCTGCATTTAGCTTGGACTCCTCCTAGCTACATTTAAGTGACACTACATACAGCATGTTTAGCTCAGTGTAGACAAGGACCAGTCATATTCAGCAGACCATTGGCTAGTGGTGGTGACGCTCTGGTCCCAACAGGATGGAGAGACCCAGAGAGAGGAAGTAACTTGCCCAGTCCTACACAAAGAGAGCCATGGTCTGGGGCATGACTGCCTAAGTTGGATGCTGAAGCAAGACAAATCCATACTAGAAATAAGATGCTAATGTTTAACTGTGAGGGTAATAAAGCATTAGAGCAACTTAGCTATGGATGTGGTGAACTTGCGGTCCTTAGGAGTCTAAGTCCAAACGAGATGTCTTTCTAACTGGTTTGCTGCAGCTCAAACAGAAGTTATGGGCTGGAGGCAGGAATTACTCGGGTCACGTCTCTGGCCTGTGGTATGCAGGACAGATGATCAGAAGGATCTCCTCTGGCCTTAAAAAGCCCTCAAAAACCAAACCCTATGAATCTATGGCTGTAGCTAAGTTCCAGTCCTGCGTTTACCAAAGAGGACTCTCTTCTGTCACTGAAAATGTTCCCATACATCCATTTCAGTGAAGTTCTCAGTTTGTTCAGCATTTGATCCAAGTTAATGCCTTTCAGATATAGTCTGTAGGCAGGGAAAGAGGCCGAAGGCTTCCTTCTCCCCTGGAACAGAGGTCTTCAAACTGTGAAGTGCGCCCCCAGAGAGAGGCATGGAGGAATGTTTGGGGGCCATGGATGGACCTGGGGCCAGCTCCCACATGGGGGTGGGGAGGGAGCACCACTTAGCCCTGCTATGCCCCGGGCCTGGCCGAGGCCTTGGGCCCCACCTTGGCCTCGACTCCTGACTCACAGTCAGGTCCCGATCGCAGCACCCAGCCACGGTCTAGACACCCGGCTCCCAGCCCCCAGCGCAGTCCCTAATCCCTTGGCCTGTACAGCCCTGAGCCCTGACCACAGACGCCAACCGTGGCCCCACTCCCAGGCCCAGCTGTGGGGCAAAGGGGTGCAAACAAGACTGAAGGGGGGCACAGGGTAAAAGTTTGGGAGCCTCTCCCTGGAGGAATTTCACTCAGGAGTATTTTTTGTTCAAACTAGGGGAGATTGCAGACACAGCTATTCCAGCGACCTTGCACCTGGCTTAACACAATGCCCAGGGGCCCAATACAATGTCAATTGAAATCATAGACAATGCATGAATGGCTGCGGTCTAGCTGGCATCTTATCCTGTTCGCATACACTGTTAGTGGAAGATTAAATTAGGAGTTACACTGGGAATAAACCTAAGCCTGTCGAGCCACAATAATGTTAATGGCAAGTCTCGCCACAGGAGCTGTAACCTTTCTGCAGACCTTGACGCAGACCCAGAAGTGTCCGTAAAAGGTTTGTATTCCAGGGACATTCGGGGGCTCTGCGGTCTTCATGAAGTGTCTGGGGGAGCAGCTCCCCACGGTTAGTTACACTGGGGAAGAGAACCATGGGAGGGACGGAGTGAAGCTGAAGCAACCCACAAAGCCTGGAAGACGCGTTCAGCTCCGACTTGGGACACAAAGGGGAGGCTGGATTTCACAGTCTCCTTCTAAGCCTTGGGGATTTTTATCCATATTACCAATCTCTCATCCACTCCACAAAGCTCTGGTTCTCAGACACACCCACTCTCCACAGCCACACGACCTTTCCCTTCCTGTGTGGCTTGGCCATACTGTAAGGTGGCTAAGAACCCTGCTCCTTCTGACACCAGACTCACAAGTTTCACTCCTCCCGTGCCAGGTCAAGTGCAGTAGGGAAGGGAAAGACCTTGGCTGTCTGAGTGCGTTTGCAGCCTTTGCTGGATGCTCCTTTTCTGGCATCAGCACTGAGAAGACACATGACCAGTGTATTGAAGTTTGCAGGCAAGGCACCGAATGTTGTTGGGTTGTTCGTATGCCTGTAATGTCCCAAAGGTGCTGGGGTCTGCCCAGGTATGTAGGGAACTCCAGATCCTACTCCAGAGCTCACTCTCTAATTATTGCCCGCTTGAGGCCAGCCTTATCTTCCTCGCTCTGATTTCAAACTGTTCTAGAAAGAGACTGATCAGGGATGGTGGAAAAGTTTGACTCCCTTGCAACACAAAAGGCTGGAATGTCTCTTTCTATAAAAGCGTCTGACGAAGTGGGATTTTCTCCCACGAAAGCTCATGCGATCAATATATCTGTTAGTCTTTAAAAGTGCCACAGGACTCCGTTTGTTTCTCTGCAATAGACTGACACATCTACCCCTTTGGATCTTTCTATATGTGATCTGAAATAAACACAGTCACTGCAGGCACAAAGTTCATTGTCCAGCTATGGCCCCATCCTGCAAGGGGCTGAGTGCCTCCTGGGGAGGGGGGTGGTGAGCACACAGAACGTGCACTACCGAGTCCAGAGTTCTAAGCACCTCCCAGGATGACATCCTGCCTGTCTGAGCAGCTGAAATACATTTCTAGCAACATGATCCCTTCCAGCATTAAAAATCAGAGATAAAACCATTTCCTGGAAGTTATTGCTTTAGTGTCTCTTCTCTCCTATTGGATCTCTGAGTATCAACAGTTGGAAAATCCTTTATTGTTAAGAGCAGCCATTATTTATTTCAAGAATCTGATTTAGAGCAGTGAATATGATCATCTTTACATTAGCTGAACTCTTTGGTCTTCAGCAGATGAAAGACTAGATCTCGCTTTGGGTTACAAAACTCCACCCTCTTAGAACATGCTCCTGGCTTCTCCCGCAGCCCGGCACAGATGGTACAACAAAACAGAGATATTTGAAAGAAAATAACAACACTGCTTCTCAACTCACTCCTAAGAAATAGACCATCTTTTATTATTTCTATTCTGCTAGCATGCAATAATGGTACAGCACTAATTGATGCCAAACAAAAACAGTCTCCGAATAACTTTAGGATGCAAAGTATCATTGGGTTGCAGGTAAAAAAACCAGACACTGGAATGCTATCTGTACCCTGGCTCTAATCTGCTCAGCAATTTTTCTGTTTCAGAAGAAACATCCTTTTCTATACCAGGAAAATGAATCCGGGCCAGTTATCTCCAGCATTTGATCAACAGATTAGGGTCTCCTTTATGCAGTTGTTTTAATGGACTTCCCAGCCACTGAATACATTCTTTTCCTTCTCTTTTTCTCAGCTCCTGCCTCATCGCTGGATAAACTGTGTGTTCAACAAAGCAATGCTTGGGAGAATCACAAAGAGCATGCCGACACGCTGGTGAAGGGAAGTGACAGACACAGGAGGCACAAAAGTCAAATGCAAACTCACTGAGTGAACGTACGTGTAAATTTCTTACAGGGGCTGGCTCATCCAGCTGTGAAACTGATGAGATTTGTTCGGATTTAATCAGTGTTTCCCTTATCAGTGGTGCGGTAGCTGCAAGACTAGCATCAAACTGCTCTCAGTTGCTGGGACAGTGGCTGAAGTGTAACATAAATGCACAATGGAACTCACGTGCCCTTCCTGTTCAAATTGCTGTAAAGTGATTCATTTGATTGGGACTGAAAAGGACTTTCAGAAAGCAAATGCAGGATACTTACCTGTCTGAAATGTTGTATGTCACAGCTCCAGTCAGTGGATTTGGGAAATGCTTGTAAATCTGACTGCTTTGACTACAAAAATCACAGCCATCCAGCAGAGGAGAAGTGTAAAAGTGGCCAGACTGGATCAGACCAATGGTCCATCTAGCCCAGGATCCTGTCTGGCAACGGTGGCTGATGCCAAGTGCTTGAGAAGCAAGCTTAGAAAATGGCCTGGAACATACAGAAAGTACCACTGGCTGCATGCGCAAAACCCCTGACAAAATTCAGTTCAGCTATTTTAATGAATTAAAGCGCCACGTTTGTTTGCTGCATTTCCTGGGTTACATTATTAGTTATACAGGGGTACTGAGAAAAACCACAGGGGATGTCGGAGAAGATTGATGAATCCAGAAAGTTTAACAAGTTTTAGCTGAATGTTTATTCATCCCAACATTTTAAAAAGTGCACTCGTCTTTATTTGCTTCTCTCCTGTTAAAGAGGTTTCGGTCAGCCGATCAGTGACCTGCAATACCATGAGACCAAGCGCACAACAGATAAGGAACAGGGTGATTCACAACAGTTTGTGAACAACCCACAGGCTGAAGATGATTTGTCAAATGCTGACGAGGAACAAATCCACTAAGAGAACCACAGGATGAGCTGGTGGGCCAATCACTTATTATTAGAGCAGGGAGTAAAATCACCGTGAATACTGGCCGGTTATCCCCCCACGGCACCTCAGTTGTGGGGAGGCATACCTGTGCTAGCTTGAATCTAGTCAGGGAGCTAAAACAAGCGGCGAAGCTGCATCTCAGAGCAAGCTAACAACACAAGCACATATCCAGTGTTGAAGACATGTTTGCACAGTCCATGTTGACGCCGGCATTTTGCATTTTCACTCTTTTTAGCCATGCTAGCGAGGGTAAAGCAAGCCTAGATATGTCTGCCTGAGGGGCAATCACAATGCCAGCCGCAGTGTGGCCATATACTCCGACAGCAAACCAGATACAAAACCCCAAAAGAACCTGGAGCCACGCACGTCTCAACACTGGACATTCAGAAGCACAAGACTTGGGCCAGGTTCCCTGTGGCCCTGTCCGGCAGGAGGGGGACCGTTTCCAGGTGTCAGTAACCAAGCGTTACCGCACTGGGCTCTCTCGGTCAATGTTTTCTCGGGTACTTTTCTTCGTCTAAACTGCAAAAAAAAAAAAAAGGTTGGTTCTTACTTTGCGTTAGTTCATCTAAGTTTGCCAGCCGTGAAGGCTCCGCACCCATGAGCAGCTAACCCACAGTAACAGCGACGTTGCAGTGTCGTTCAGTAACCTGAGCTACACTCTTTCTGCAGTGTAAAATACGCAAAAGCCCACCCAAAATGGGAGCCGTGTTAGTCTATTGCAGAGAAACAGTCCTGTGGCACTTTTAAAGCCTAACAGATTTATTTATCGCATGAGCTACAGGAAAACTCATGTGATAAATAAATCTGTTGGTCTTTAAAAGTGCCACAGGACTCTAAAAGCCCACCCAACGCTCCGCGTCCAAGCTCAGAGGACTAGGCCAAAACACAGTACCCACACTCCTATTTTTTCACATCCTAGCTCACGCCCGTTTACCCAGGCTGGGACGCTCCCTCTCAGCTCCGGCCAGGCCACACCGTGAGATGGTGAGCACAGAACTTGCAGCCTAGGATGTTATGGGGTATGCTGGGAAGCCCCACTTAGGGCTCCCTCATACAGCATGCCATGGCATGACAGGTGTAGCTGCCTCAGTTTCCTCCCTGTCCAGGCATAAAAAGAGCCGTCTTTCTCACTGTCCATCTGAAAGTTTGGGCATCATTTATTCGTAGACATGTCCAAGAGCTGGTAGGAGCCTTCCAGTGAAATCCAGCTTTCCATCCCCTCAGTAAAACATTTCAAGATGCCTCACTTCCACGCCTCCTGCAGCTGCTCCCCAATTTCTTCCTGCCCTTGTTCTATATCCTGGCTCGCCAGGCTGCCAATTGAGAGCGAGCAGCCTCAGGACCCTCCGACGCCAAAAAAGTCTGATTACTCAGTCTTCCTCCTCTCCCTCCATGGCTCTCCTCGCCGTTCCTCCCCACCCCAGGCAGGTCTGCACCGCTTTCCACTCTCTGCAGCACCCCATCTCCCCCAAGTTGTTCTCACCTGCCCAGTTCTGTGCTCCTCCCGCCTGTAGTCTCTCACCAGCTCTGGCTCCCCCCTCACAGGGGCCCTCTTTTCAGTCTAGTTGTGGGGGTGGGAGAGAGAATGAATGAATCCCAGGTGCACTGGCCTCTGCTCTCTCTGAAAAGCCAGCGCCACCCTACGACAGGTGGATGAGATTAGCTTTAACATCCTAAAGGGGTGGCTGTGTTAGTCTAGTTCAGCAAAACAACATGGGGTCCTGTGGCACTTTTAAAGACTAATCAATTTATTTCTTGCAGGAGCTTTTGTGGGAGAAAATCCCACTTTGTCAGATGCTTGAAAATAAGGAACTTACAGAATGGGAGGAAAATAAATGCAGAGAAGTGTAAGTCATAGGACCAGGTCAGACTATTACTGCAAATCAAAGCAGTTGTTTAGTTTCAAACAGTGTGGAACAGCATATTAGAGGGAGGAGAGATAAAAAGAAGGCAATAGCACCTGTTGTAATAAGAAAACCAACCGAAATCCTTAGTTAGCCCTAAGACAACGGTGTCAAATCTGCATATGAATTCCAACTCTGCAGTTTCTCTTTGCAGCTTTGATTTGTAATCCATTTGCTTAAGTACGGCACTTAACATATCGTCAATGGTGTGAGCAGGGAAATTGACGCATTCCTCTATTCCAGGGGTCAGCAACCCCTCGCACACGTGCCAAGAGTGGCACGTGAGCCCATGTGAGTGGCACGCAGCACTTTCTGTAGCAGCATCAAACTTGCTGGGTGGCTTCTTTCCATGGTGGCTGGGGTGGGAGATGGGTCCCCAGGCACACCACTGAAAGCTGCTCTGGGTGGCTTCTTTCCCCGGCATGCCTTGGGACCCCTGCCACCAAGAGAAGCCACCTGGAGTGGCTTGCTGCCAAATTTTCAGGTGGTGGCTGCTTTGTTTTCAGCAGTTGCTTAAGTCGACTTAAGGACTTAATGAAAATTAAGTCGACTTTATAAAACCTCATTTTAATTCGACTTAAGGCTTAAGTCGACTTTTTCAAGTCGACTTAAGCCAATGTAGACCTGGAGTATCCCTAAGTCGACTTAGGCAGAGCCCTGCCCACCCTGCCCCTATGCCCTGCCAGGGTCCCTGTCCCCCTTTGCCCCATTGTACCCAGGTACAATGGGGCAAAGGCTGAGCCCCCTGGCACTGGGCAAGGGGTGCCCCCCCTGCCACTGTGGACCTGCCCAAGGTCCCCCTAGCCCCTAGAAGTCGACCTAGGGGTCCAGTGTGGACGCTCTAGGTCGACTTTGTAACTTCTCCCCAAAGTCAACTTTAAATTTAGGTGTAGACATGCTAAGTCGACTTAGCTAAAGTCGACCTAAATTTACAAGTGTAGACATAGCCAGAGAGAGGTGTCCAGCCAAGGCTGAAATGCTGGCCCACCTATATAAGGGCCTTGTGGTTCATCTGAGCTAGGGCTGGGGAGAAGCGTGTCGCTCTGATGTCCTGTGTGCATCTCAGCCGGCCCTGTCCCTTGGCCCTGACCTGGAAGCAGCAGACAGACTAAGGACGAGAAGGTGGTTCCCTTCCCACGGTCCATTCTCTCCAGAGATCTCTAGCCCGGGTGACCCCCGGTGCCAACTGAAATGGGCATGTGATCAAGATCAGGAAGCAGACTGAGATCACCCACTGACTTGACATGAAAAGGAAATGTTGCCTGGCCTGTGCTAACCAGGGAAGAAGCAGATGTGGCGGCTTAGCAACGTGAAAGGTTCCTATCCCATTACCAGAGTTCATCCCTGCAGGCTCCGAATGCCAATCATCCTCAGAAGGAAAAAGCCCATGTGTCACACACACCCTCTGATGTTCAGGGGCTGTCTTGGGCCACGAGGCAGAGCTGAAGTTTCAAGAAACATTGAAGAAGGAACAACAGTCCCCCTGGTTTATTTAGGAAAAACCTAAGGATTGCACAGCAGGTCTGTCTATATTCAGCTCAGTCCACGGTGGGTGTGATTTCTCAAGAACACACCCTGAGAGGATACACCCCTGACAAAGAGACCGAGGACCCAGTCCTGTCCTGACACCCTCCCTCCCTCCCCTGGCCCTATGGACTCCATTGGGGTTGCAGAAAAGTCAACAGAGGATGTGCCCAAGGCTTCTAATTACAGCATGTGGTAACCCTTTTTAATAAGACAGTGAGCCGACAGCAGAGGAAACCGGAAACAAAAGCTGAACGTACAGTCACCAACAATATCAGATTATTTAATCTATGTAGTAAATATCCTGGCTCCTGCAGCACGCAAAGGGTTAATGTCAAGATATCTGCTGCCAAAGGGCACTAGCTGGTGCAGAGCTTTCCTCTGTGACTTCCTCTGAGTCAGAAAACGATGACATTTTAACATGCAGATTGCTCCAAGGCTGTCATTGACTCATGCGCAGTTGAGACCAGTCACCAGAAGATTTCCAGAAGGGTGCTGAGTGCACAACTGAGGTTGATAGCAGCCCTTTGGCGATGCTCAGCTCCTTGCTGGATCAGGCCTTCGGCAGGCATTGGCAGTGTTTGTGATTTTATCGTGAGTCTTATGACATTCATTGGTTTTTCTTAAAGTCCCAGCTCCTGGAGTCCTGTGATTGTTGAAGTTCTAGGCTTTCTTTAAAAAAGAGTTCCTAGCCCTGGTTGTCGCAGAGACTAGCTTAAAAATGTGCCTTCAAATGCACCCTATGAACTCAGAAACAAGATGGCAAAGAAAAAGAACTCACACGTGGGTTTTTGTTCTTTTTTTGTAATCTCATGATATTTAAGCCAAACTCATGATTTTTGGGGGCCTGACCCAAGATTTTTGAATGAAATAGTGCTTCTGTGAGTGGGGGGAACACCCAATCAGATGTAAATGCCTCAGTGAAGATTTATTGTAAGTTTTAAAATATTGTGAGTACTCAATTTGTGTCTCACATCCATGTTGCAAGAAGAGCCATTTTTACTCATGCAATACTTTTCACCTGCAGATAGAATGGGTAAACAAGGTAATTCCTTCATGTGAAAGAGTTTATTTTTCAGCACTTATTATAAAACCTTCCTTAATCCACTTTATCCTAACCTACTTCTTGAGTCAATACTGAACCCAGACTAATTGCCATAAGTGTAAATCTTCAGAGATTTTCAAGTCTCATATTTGAAAATTTTCCCTCCAGTTTGGGTCCAAAAACAACATAAACTTGTCATAGTTTTTAGTCAATTTGAAAGAGTGATGGGATATTTTTAAAAGGCACACCGACAGCTTAAATACTATAGGTAAAGGAAGCCGTATGCTTGCAACATGTTACAGAGAGCACCTGAGATGGTCAAAAGCCAAATCGTTTCAAAAATCCAATTTGAATGTCACAATTTATGCTGCTTCTTTACTTTTAGCGTTTCGGTCAGCTAGAAGAATAAAAACCAAATGATGCTCTTTTCATTTTTCTTTATAGGTAGATTTCACTTTCTGTTTCTACAATAACGGGTTTCAATAATATCAGGGGAATTGCTTTTTGATTTTTTTGGAAGACAGCTATTTGCATTGCAATATTATCATTTTAATCTGTGAAAAAGTCCCTATTTGTCACATCCTTCTATTATAATGATTGCTTATGCAACATTTAAATATATCCCTATAAGTGGGTTATCAAAAAGGGTAATCCCTAGCTCTTTATAACCCTTTCCATCCGTAGACCTCAAGCATTGTATAAAGCAGGACAGTGTCATTATCCCCATTTTACAGACATGGAAACTATGTCACGACCTAAACTACTCCATGTCCACAGTGGTCTTTCCTTAAGTCGACTTACGCATTTCCTTAAGTCGACTTAAGGAAAAGTTAAGTCGACTTAATAACACTTCGTTTTAGGTCGACAACGCTTAAACTGCCCTTATTAGTCGACTTAAGCCAGTGTGGATGGGGATGAGCTCCTAAGTCGACTTAAATCGACTTAAAGTGTTAAGTCGACTTAATAAGGTCGAAAAGGGGCTATGTCTACACTAGAAAAGTTCAGTCGACTTTTGTTAAGTTGACTTAAGGTTGACTTTAAGTCGACTTAAAGTTGACTTTATTAAGTCGACTTAACTTTTCTAGTGTAGACATAGCCCTGGGTATTATTAAAGGTTCCCCATCTATAAAATGGCATAGTGTGAAGCTAAATATAGCCCTAGACGACACTTCCAGCTGTTTTCAGTGGCAGTCAAGAGAGATAAGTTACTTTTGACTAATGTCCCATGGGTCCACTGTACTG
Source organism: Pelusios castaneus (assembly GCA_007922175.1). Classification (NCBI taxonomy): domain Eukaryota; kingdom Metazoa; phylum Chordata; order Testudines; family Pelomedusidae; genus Pelusios; species Pelusios castaneus. Next base: position 28,622,448 of record ML685765.1, read on the forward strand.
AGTCAAAGGGGAGGGTCTCCACAGACACCTCAATGGAACTGAGAATTTCAATCTGAATTTGCTGCTATCATTCAAGCTCTAATTAATAGTTGTAAAGCACTTTGAGATCCTTGTTTGGAAGGAGGTATGTAAATGGCGAGTGTTGTTAGAACACAGCCCTTGAGCAGTAATGGTTTACGAAAGGTCAGCTCTAGAAACTTGTACTCATTTTAGGCCCTGATTCAGCAAAACACAGAAGCATGTATTTAAGTTCTATTGCACTAAGTGTTTTGCTGAATCCAGCCCTATCCCAGGGCTGAATTTAGCCCCATATTTTTAGCTATGGCCTACACAGACTAAAAAGACTGTTCAAAAGGCACTTACAGGGTTATGTCCAGACAGAGAGTAAATGGAGAAGAGATATACAGACAATTGGATGGATAACTTAATCTATTCCAGGGGGTTGTGAATTTCCATTATTCAATTAGGAAAGTACATCTAATCTGTAGGCTTTTATAACGGCAGTCTGGGACATGGAGTTTTATTTGCACTTGGTGGAGGACACAGAATCGTTATGGAATTATATCTCTTCTAGAGGCCACAATTTCAGAGCATTTCAATATCTAGCAGCCAGCCAACAGCTCTCCTACAGCAGGTCAGCTGAGTACAGAATGGATCAAATATGGGAGCATCTGACAAATGCTAAAATGGTTAGAGTCCAATCATTTGTGCCAAGCAGAGAGATCATCATCATTACTCTCCAGGAATAGATAGCAGACAACAGACTTCCAAAGATACTAAGAGTTTGTGTGAGCCTTTCTATTATCTACCCCACAATCCCATCTGGAACAGCCCTCCTTCATCTCTCCATCAAAACCTCCCACCACCACCTTCATTTTAACTCCTTTTATTAATTAACTTTAACTGTATAATTCACAAAAAGCACCGATCATTTCTGATGACCCATTTCAGATAAAGGGTAACAAAGAGCAAACATAAAGCCAGAGAGAGATTTCAGTACGGTGAGTTACGTTGGGACATTAATCTTTAAAAGTGCCACAGGATCTGTTTGTTTCCCTGCAACAGATTCACAGGGCTACCCCTTTGGGTCTTTGTGAATTCTGCATCTGAATGGGAACACAATTTAGCAGCAGCCCCTGAAGGAGGCCGGGTGAGTTCTCTCCTTTGAAAGATGCAGATCCACAAACCAGAATAACCAGTTAACCAGCTCTGTGAGATGTGGTTCTTCAGTTGGGGGAAGGAATACAAAATTACGTGTTGCGTGATGAGATCTTGGGGACATCCTCAGGAATTGCTTGGGATATGACCCCCTTATAAAAACCGATATAGAAAGATAGCAGGATGTTCTGCTAAAGAGTCTGTGTTCCCCCGATGTGTGTAGGGCCCTGGCACAAAATAACTGCATGTTGAAAAGAGTAATGTAGCTGACGGCCGTCACCTCTTAGCAAGCCAGAGAGGAAGCTGGTCTGGGTGAGGCTGTGTTCACACAGTGGCCAGAAGAAGTTGGCCTCGCCTCTGAGGATAGCAGTGGGGAGGAAGTTCACTCAGCACCCTGGTTACATTGTACCAATCCAGGGGCTGATTGGGAGACTTCAGTATAACACTGCACTGCAGACCCACACGTGAGCACTTTGGCTGAGTGTGAAGTCGGGTGCGTTTATTTGCCTTGAATCACTCTTTCCAGGACCCTGACACCTTGAGGGGTTTGTGTTGGCCATGGGAAGAGATGTGTGGGTGTGTGGTAAATTTATATTCTCAGGGCCCAGACAAACTCCTCTGAACAAAGCCCTAAATGTGTATGTCTCTGGGCAGGGCCGGCCCAAGCGTTTTTGGCCCCCCCCCCCACATTCTATACAGAGAAAAATGATAACATATTCATATATATTTTTAAATAGAGGGGAAAAATTCCTTTAATCTAATTTGACACCCCTTAAAGCCTGGTTTCCTAGGCGACTGTCTAATTCGTGTATATGGCTGGACCAGCCCTGTGTCTCTCATCCTCTCTCATCCTCTCCCCTGCCTCTCATTCTGGCTTCCCCAACTTGCTGGTTTCTGCTGTGTAAAATCTTGGGTGATCTCAAGCTTCGGTGCTCTTGATTTACAGAGCAGAGTCATTAACATTTATGTAAAACTACTTTTCACGGCTGTACTTTCAAAGTTCAATCTGAGGAGTGTCAACAGCAGAACATGCCTGGCTGGATGGATTTCCATTTAGCTCATGCTCTACGGTAAATAACCAATATGTCTACACTGGCGAGTTAGTTCGAATTAAGGAAGCTTAATTCGAACTAATTTAAGCCTTGGCTACACTAGGCTTTCATTAGTTCGAATTAAGGGCTTCCTTAATTCGAACTAATAAATTCGATTGCTTAGTCCGAACTAACCCTTAATTTGAAATAGTTAGTTCGAATTAAGTCAATGTAGCCATATTAGTTTGAACTAATGGCTTAGTTTGAACTAATCGGCAGAATGGCCTTCATGCAACTGACTAATGTGAACCAAGCAAGTGCCCTGCATGGACATGGCTAGTTCGAACTAGCACTTTAGTGTGGCCATGCTAGTTTGAATTAAGTTAATTCGAACTAACTAAAATTAGTTCGAATTAGTTAGTTCTTTTTAACTAATTCAAACTAGCTTTTGTAAGTGTAGACATAACCCAAGAGCAGAAGTTCATCCTACTTGGGATTTATTACAACCCAACAGGAGGAAGATGTTCAGCACGTGAGTGTAACCAGATATTAGTACCGATAAGCCATTAACGGGCACAAGGTTCTTGAGTTCCCATAGTTAATAAATCCTCCAGGTGGCTTTTCTGTTATCATGTATTGACCCAGGATATCTGAGCTCAGATGCGTCAAGTTTTCAGCAACATCCTCGGGTTTCTTCAAAGCCACACTTCACAACTGCACTCACGGCAGATGCCAGTTCAGGGTCACAAAGTGAATGGCTAGGCCTGGACTTGACCCACACATCTGTTATGTCCCTGGTCCAGTGTTATAGCCACCAGAGTACAGGAAAGAAGAAAGTTTGGCTTGATGGCTGGGACTCGGGAGAATGGGAGTCCAACCCCAGCTCTGCCCCAGATACCTCTCTGATCTTAGGCAAGTCTGTTATTCGCTCTGTGCCTCAGTTTCCCTGAGGGATAAAAATACTCTCTATTTTGTGTGTTAACACTTTTCAGCAGGGACTGTCTCTTGTTATATATTTGTAACCCTTCTGCCAGGCCCAAATGGCAGCAGCGAAGAGCCGAGTTCTGTATCTAATGGCTCCTAACAATGTTGCAACACCAACTGGCAAGAGAAGTGCCCAGCTTCTAGACCTCACTTACATATTTGTACAGCACCGAGCACAATGGGAGCTCATTCTTGGCTGTCATTTTGCTGCACATGCTGAACAAGATCTGACATCATGCTCAAAGGTTCTGTGATTCTTGGCCAACCTGTTGGCGGTAGGAATGCACTGTATCTTAAGGGCTAACCCCTGCTTTCTGTTCTACACATGTTAACAGAGAGCAACTCCAATGGAGTCCACAGAGTTACTCCAGATTTACAAAGGTGTAATTGAGAGCAGGATCTGGCCCTGAACAATGCCCTAGCACATTGGGACTCAAGGCTACCTATCACGGAGCAGGGCAATACATTTAGAAAATGACATACTACTTCATGCTGGTATAATCATCTCGTGGGGTTGACTGCCACAAGTGGATAATTTCACGACCGCTGGCATGGAACTCTGCACACGAAAATCACGAGAGGAATCAAGTCGCATAATTCAACGTGTGAGCTGGTCATTCAGGGGGACCAGGAAGGAATTCTGTCTGCTCACATGTAGCGCCGCCCAACTGGCTCTGTAAATTATGGAGCAGGTGTGTTGCCTTCTTTTGAGACATTCAGCACTTACCAGGGGCAAGACGCTAGACTAGACAAACCAATGATCTGATCTGGCAGGGCCTGTGCTACCTGGCTCTGCCTTCAGACTAAAAAGTTCATGGTTACGTGTTTCTCACCCATAGTTATTTAATCACTAAGGGTCTAATTCATCCTTGGTGTTATTCAGCTGACTCCTGTAGGGAGATGCCGTGGTGAATTCAGCCCCAGGCACGAGAAAGCCAGTACACTACATAAATAAGACATGTCCCACATGGGAACACCAGACTTTTAAAATAGGATGTTTTACATGACATAAGCGTGTCGTAGAGGGGAGTTCAGCATCAGGGCCCTTCTATCACCTCTCCCCAAGCCTAACCAAGTGGGGTGGCTCTTCTCTCCCTGAGCGGGGCCCTTTCACTTTCACGTGGGACCACCTCATTACCTTCCTCCCCAGCCTCATTTTTACAATAGTCTTCTGGCCAATTGGAGGTGAAGCCCAGGCAGTAGTAGCTGGGTCTCCCCTCCCTTTCTCTTACCCACTGCTTTCCAAGGGCTCATCTTCAGGGCAGAGATAATTTGACAGCTGCCCCTCATCCAGCTCCCATTTACACCCCAAAACCTTTACGCTGAGCTGGCCAACCTGTCAGGGGTTCAGGCACAACTCAGCAGTAACTACTCTACTACTCTGGGCAGCTCCAGTGTTATTCCCCACTGTGGCTCTTCTGACTCGAACTAGACTAACTCAAGAGGAGTTAACACTGCAGTAAAGACAAGAACTCAGATAGTCCCACCTCCAGTTGTCCAAGATGGCTGCCCCCACCAAAATCAGGGCCCTCTTCACACACGTTCCTTGCCCTAAAGAGCTTACACAAGACAGAGAACGGGTGAGAATGGGCCCAGAGGTGGGAAGTGGCTCACTCAGCAAGTCAGTGGCAGAACAGGGAATAAAACACAGGTCTTCTGGCTATCAGACAAGTGTCCAATGCCATAGACTAGTGGTCCCCAACCAGTAGATCGTGATCTACTTCTGAAGGGCAGTTGCCATTGAAACCTAAGAGTCTTGCACCATCTGGTGGTGAAAGGTTGGAGACCACTGCCATAGATCACGTTGACTTAGCTTGGTCATGCCTTGCTTGCACATACAATCAGGCCAGCTAGCTACAGCTTAAAAGACCAGGCCAGTAAAGTGCGATGCAACCTTGCCATGAAATTCATGCCTGTGAAACACATGGAAGCTCCTTGGCTTACAAAGCTCATGACAAAGCTCCAGGAAAATGAAACCTGGATTGCCTGGCAGCAAAGAACCTCAATCCTGCTACACATCTGGTAGCCTCCCACCAATATATTGCCTGATAGCCTCGACAGATCATCCTTGTAGCGTGGACACAAAGATCATCCATGTCAATATTATTTAAGGGTCACATTGTACATTCTCTGCTTTATTTTACTCCTGCAAAAATTTTCAGCTTGCTGAGCTGTTATTTTCGGTGCCTCGTTAAGAAAGCCTCTAATAAATATGCTGCAAACACCTACAAGCACATTTAAAATTAAACATCTGACACAGAGGTGGGACGTTGACACGCGGATTACACTCACTGTAGATTGAGAAAAATTAACCACAAACTCTCCACATTTTCAAATTGCAACACACTCACTTCCGTTGCTAGTTTTTGGAGGCTGCATTTCCTAAACCAAAGGCTTGTAGTAATGTTCACAGCCAAGGACATGCTTCAAGAGGCTCATGTGAAGGTGTTTTTGATACAGAAAGGCCTTTCTCGTGTGTGTTCTTTTTTCTGTGGTGCCCAGCACTTTCGGCATTCTTTGCATCGTATTCAGACATTAGCAGCTTTCAAACCCTCCACATGTTGCTGGCATTAGCCAAAGGGACCTCATTACTTCTCTTCTTGTAATCACTCCCCTATGAAGTTGGGTCAAGCCTGTCAAAGCTCTGAGTATTGCGAAAACGTTTCCACTGCAGGCCTTTTGGGATTATTTATTTATTAATAATAAAGGGGATGAAACTGGAGATATTGGCTGAAGTAAATAGGATGTAATTCAATAAAGACAAATGCCAGGTTCTCTGCTTAGGAAGGAACAATCTTCTGCATGCATCCCAAATGACAAATGACTGCCTAGGAAGGAGTAGTGTGGAAAGGAATCTCAGAGGTTGTAGTGGATCACAAGCTGAATATGAGTCAACGGACACCCTGTTGCAAAAAAAGCAAATATCACTGCAGGGTGTATTAATAGGAGTGTTGTAAGCAAGACACGAGAAGTAATTCTTCCGCTCTACTCCACCCTGATTACGCTTCAACTGGTGTCACATTTCAGGAAAGATATGGACAAATTTGAGAAAGTCCAGAAGAGAACAACAAAAATGATGGAAGGTCTAGAAAGCATGACCTGTAAGGAGAGATTGAAAAAAATTGGGTTTGTTGAGTCTGGAGAAGAGAAACTAAAGTGGGACATGACAACAGTTTTCAGGTAAATAAAAGATTGTTACAAGGAGGAGCAGAAAAATTGTTCTTGTAAATCTGTGAGGATAGGACAAGAAGTAATGGTTTAAATTGCATCAAAGAAGTGGGCAGATTCTCAAACCACCAACAATCCCTGCTCCTACACAATGAATTTAACAGTTCTGTCTGGGAGACACCCACCTGCACTTGGCACATAGCCCAGGCTTGTGAACCTAAACCCCAAAACTAGGGGTCTTCCAGAGCCAAGGTCTGCATCAGTGTGTCCTGCAGCTTAGACTAGTTGATCGCAGCAGTCCCCTCTGACTTCGTAATCTACGACAGCTAGTGAGCAGAATAACGAGAAGGATCCGACTTTGCACTTTTAGAGCACCTTTGAAGTGAGGCACTTAAAACACTTCATTGCTGTTGGCAATACTCAACACCTCCGTGGCTTTGCCTTCGCTTTTTTAAAAAAGTGTTTTTGCCATGGGGTAGTGCTTGTGTTAGCTCTCCCACTGCAAAAATCTTGGGGAGATAAGGCACTATCATTTTACTGAGACATAAACGAGATGAGTCAACCACAGCCGGGGTATAGTGCTGACCTGGCCTAGGTAGGCCACCGTAAAAACTATGAATGTATTGTCTCCACTGGGGTTTATAGTGAGATTACTATTACACAGTAGTTATGCCTGTATAAAAAAACCCAAACCAAACACTTTATGGACAGTAAGGTGGATAAGGAACTGGTTAAAAGGGAGATTACAGCGGGTCATACTGAAGGGTGAACTGTCAAGCTGGAGGGAGGTTACCAGTGGAGTCCCTCAGGGATCGGTCTTGGGATCGATCTTGTTCAACCTTTTTGTTACTGACCTTGGCACAAAAAGCGGGAATGTGCTAATAAAGTTTGCAGATGACACCAAGTTGGGAGGTATTGCCAATACAGAGAAGGCTCGGGATACCATACAGAAAGATCTGGATGACCTTGTAAACTGGAATACCAGGAATAGGATGAAATTTAATAATGGGAAGTGCAAAGTCATGCATTTAGGGACAAATAACAAGCATTTTTCCTATAAACTGGGGACGCATCATTTGGAACGGACTGAGGAGGAGAAGGATCTGGGAGTAATGGGTGACCATAGAATGACTATGAGCCGCCAATGTGATGTGGCCGTGAAAAAAGCTAATGCGGTTCTAGGATGTATCAGGAGAGGGATTTCAAGTAGAGACAGGGAGGTGTTAGTGCCACTGTACAAGGCACTGGTGAGACCCCATCTGGAATACTGTGTGCAGTTCTGGTCCCCAATGTTTAAAAAGGATGAATTCAAATTGGAACAGGTGCAGAGAAGGGCTACAAGGATGGTCTGTGGAGTGGGAAACCTGCCTTATGAGTGGAGACTCAAGAAGCTTAGCTTGTTTAGCCTAACCAAAAGACGGTTGAGGGGGGAGATGATTGCTCTCTATAAATACATCAGAGGGATTAATATCAGGGAGGGAGAGGAATTATTTGAGTACACCACCAATGTAGACACCAGAACAAATGGTTATAAACTGTCCATAAAGAAATTTAGACTTGAAATTAGACGAAGGTTTCTAACCATTAGAGGAGTAAAGTTCTGGAATAGCCTTCCAAGGGGAGTTGTGGGGGCAAAAACCATAACTGCTTTCAAAACTGAGCTTGATAAATTTATGGAGGGGATGGTATGATTAGCCTATTTTGGAAATTGACTGATCTCTGGCTACGTGTTGTGGATATACAAGTGGCCTAAGAGGAGAGAGTATGTGGGGTGGGTTCTGAGTTATTACAGAGAATTGTTTCTTGGGTAACTGGCTGTTGAGACTTGCCCACGTGCTCAGGGTTTAACTGATCGCCATATTTGGGGTCGGGAAGGAATTTCCCCCCAGGGCTGATTGGCCCTGGGCTCTGGGGGTTTTTCGCCTTCCTCTGTAGCACAGGGCATGGTTCACCTACTGGTGAATTCTCTGTATCTTAAAGTCCTAAGGAGGTAAATAACTCAGTCATAGGTTGGTGGCCTATTGCAGGAGTGGGTGGGTGAGGTCTTGAGGCCTGCATTTTGCAGGAGGTCAGACTAGATGATCGTACTGGTCCCTTCTGACCTTAAAGTCTATGAGTCTATGAGACTGGGAAGACCCAGTCTGTGAGGTAGGTAAGTGCCATATCCCTTTTACATGTGGGTGATCTGTGAAAAAATGAAAGGCCTCTTCTTTGCTTTTGCCTCGTCGTGTCAATCAGGGTGAGAGCAGCTCTCGTTCTTTATCTCCAAGCGTTCTTGTCATGTGCCTCGTCCAAGCTGACATCCGACCTTCTGCATGTCCTCCTTCAGCATTTCAGACCACCTTCTTCTAGGTCCTTCTCGTGGTCTTTGCCCTGAAAGTATTCACTTGTCTGGTCTCTGGCCAACATATCCCACCTCTTGTTGTCTCACATGACCCAGCCGCCTCTGCCCCCAGCTTTCCTGGAATCGGACTGTGTGTATCATGGCTCATAGCACTTCCCTGCTTCGCTGTGGCTCACAGTAGTCTGTCAACTCTCATCTTACCCAGCACCCGCCTGAGCATTCTCATTACAGCTGTGTGAAAAAGTTCTTCTTCCTTCTTCCTCATTGGCCAGAAAACCAACTCATATGTCAGGGCTGGCCTAATCATGATTTTATACACTTTGCTCTTGAGTGAACTTGGCAATATTCTTATCACAGAGAATCCCCATTAACCCCCTCTACTGACACCAGTTGCACTTCATGAGGCTTTTAACATCTGTGTCCACATTCCCATGGCTCAACACTGAAGGTATTTAAATTGCTGCACAGACTTTAACTCCCTACCATTTAGTGTTACTGGTTTCTTGTTGTCCCTTTCAACAAAGCATTGCATATGTAATCTGGGTTTGGAGGTTTGGTTTGGTTTTTTGGCTCATTCCTAAGCCATTTTCTTCTATTGCAGCTCTTCCTCATTCTAGGTCCCTTTCCAGTTTGCATTTATCTTCATGGTGCAATAGAATGTCACCAGTGAAAAGCATGCTCCGCGCGGCAACTTGCCTAATCTCCTATGTCACAAATCGGCAGGGCCCTGATGCAGACCTCACGCGCAGTGAATGACTCACTGTACCACAGCTGGTTCTCAGTACTGTTGTGTTACAAGTCTATGATATGTCTCTGCTAGACTGTGTGGTCACAGGCACCACCATAACAATTCTCTAGGAACTCTGTCATAAACCTTCTCTAAATCCACAAACACTAAGTGCAATTCCTTTCATTTCTCCCTGAACATCTCCTGCAATATTCAGGCTGCAAAGCCTACATCTATCATTGACCTTCCAGGCATAAACCCAAACTGGTTGTCACTTATTTGACGCACCATCTCCTCTTGAAATCTTCCAAAAATTCTTTCCAGCCATTTCATTATGTGACTCATTAACTTGATGGATCAGTTCACGACATTCTTGCACATCTCCTTTATGCATGAAGATCGAAACCAAAGCTCTCTTCCTCCACTCAGCTGGCATTTTTTCCCAGTAAGAAGAATTAAGCTGAACATGTTCATCATTACCACTCACTCATGGCCCCATGTTTTAAATGCCTTGACTGGTTCACCATCTGGTCCCACCACATTCCCACACCATCCTTTTTAATGCTGTCAGAATCTCCACCATGGTGATAAGTCTTGTGAAGTTTGTGTATGCTTCCCTCAATGTTTTCTTCACACTTTTTTCATTGAGCAGCTGCTCATAAAACCACTGCCACCTCTTAATGATTTCGCTGTCTTCCCCTGTACTCTTCAGTTTTCATCCTTTACACACTTCACAGCTCCCTACTCCTCTGAGCTTCTTCTTCACAGCTCGTAACTCCTCTGAGTTTTTTTGTCCAATCTTGGCTAACCTACATATTCTTTTCCCCACTTCATTTGTTAGTTGTTCTGCCTATAAGGCCTTAAATGCCTGGCCCTTAGCTTCTACAACAGCATTTTTCTCTGTGTTCTTTATCAGCTTGTATTCCCCAAAACTTTCCTCTGTTCTTTTTTTCTGCCATCGCTTAAACCTTTCCTCCTCTTTCTCTGTTGCCTCAGGACCACCACCACACCTCCTGGCCATAAAATTTCCTTCCTTTTGTTTGGGCACAGGCATTCTGTGACCTTTCTTAATGTCTTTAGATGGAAGACCTCTCTGCAAGAAAAGTTAAGCACAGGCATAAGAGCTTGCAAGACCAGACCCTCTGTGATTTGCCCCAAGAAATGCAAATAGTCAGTGGCTGTGTTGGGCCTAGACTTCCATCTCACTCTCCACCCTTCTGCTTTCACCACTAGAAACACCACTTCCTCCTGAGGCCCGGGAGCAGCATAACTCACTTTGGTAGATTATTTAAAATTAGCTTGAGATACAATCCTGTGTTAATTCTATTCTGGGTCCCTTGAACGCTAAGCTAGGACTGCATTGTCCTGTGCTGAAACCATGTCTTATGCAACGGCATCTCTAGGCTTTCTTAGACACCTAATCAGGAATAAGAACCTTGGCTCTTATACTACCACCTTTATTGTAGTCTCTGAGCGTGCGTCTACACTGGCAACTTAGGTTGACTTAAGGAGGCTTAAGTCGACTTACACAAAGCTGCGTCCACACTGGGCTTTTATTAAGTCGAGTTAAGCGCTTCTTTAAAGTCCACTTAATGACACCACCTCTGAAGGTCAACTTCTTAAGTCGACTCAAAGCCAGAGTGGATGGCAATGTCTACTGTTAAGTAAACTTAACAAGATCAACTTAAGTTGACTTAAAGTCAACCTTGTTAAGTCGACAACAGAGTCAACAACTTCACAAGTGTAGACATAGCCTGAGAGCCTCCCATAGTTGCAACTGTAAAGAGACAAGGTGATTGACATTGCTCCAGTAAACGGCTTTTCTCCAGCCACTTCCATTTCCCCTCCACACCAGGGAAAGCGCCATGTGGTAGTTGGTAATAAATAGAAATAAAGTCAATGTGCTCTGTGGGGAACAGCAGGCTTGCACTGGGATCAGACAGCGTTGTGCAGGATACAGCTGAAACCCACACAGTCTGGAGATGTAAAAATGGCAGCCGCACACCGCTCTGTCACATTCCACATCCTGTGTGTTTGCTGGTGTACGGTGCTCAACGGGCAGCCGCGCAGAAGACCAGGAACAGAACACAGAAAGTACTAGCTGTTGCTGAGTTAAGGCTACTGCTTAGCTGGGCATGTTTCAGTGGGAGACTTATGTGAGTCTCAGGCAAGCTGCCCCTACAATGGACCTGGGGCCTATCAGACATTTTCAGAGGGATGCCTGATTCACAGAGGGCTGGGATGTCAGAGGCTCCTTTGGAAATCCCAGCCTTAGCTTCTAAAGTCCTAGACACCCACAAAGCCTGTTCTAATGGGGTCATCTTTAATTTCACACTCCTCATCTTAAGAACCAGGTTCTGATTTCTGGTGATTTTGCTCCATTTCTGTCCAGCAAAGCCTGGGGAGAACACTGTGTCCAGCAATGGAAGCCTGCCCATCTCCAAGGAGACCTCAGGGTTTTTGCTCAAACTGACAAAACAAAATAGCTGGTGGACAGATGTAACCCACTGGTGTGTGAGTTGCAAGGCCCCCTCTGCGCTGACTGGCGGAGGATTGGAGGCTGTTACAGCCCCACCTAAAGTGAGCTGGCTCTTTCGCTGAAACTACAGGCATGCATGCTTTAACCTCTGGAGAGCCCAGGTGTGTTGGCCAAGATAGCCAAGCATCACAAATTTCAGCTCAAAGCTTTGCAGAAAATTATGAGCACATGAAAAGGAAACTTGCTTTTCACCCTCAAACATAGGGTGAACCCTGCAATCCATACAGGTGGATGTACTTTGGCTGAGAAATTACACCTTGTGAATTTGCTTCCAGACCAACCAGCCCGGATGTTAGGATTCGTGATCGGCTCAGTGGACAGACAACAAACGGATACATCCAGCTTCTATAGAGCCCAGAATGCAACCTCACCACCTCTTTTGGAACAGGGCTGTTACGTTCCCAGACATGTCTCTCTGCTGCAGCTCCATCAGTGATAACAGCTCTGAAACGGACTGAGCTAGGAAGTGTCACCAGTGGCTTACCTATTGTGTTTTCTGGAGACCTTCTCTAGGCTTGGTGCATGGTGGTAAACTGCCAAAAGCTGGTCTTCACTAGCACTCACTGTCAGAGATGCAGTCCTGTGACTGTGGAAAAGTGTCGCACCAACCAAGGACTTGGAGAATTTACATTTGACGTGGGACCTGGCATGCACTCCCAGGCAGCAGGCTCCACAGTGCTTAGTAGGCTAAGGCACCCCCCCACCTATACACACAGGGCTGAGCTTTCTCATGACGGGGCCGGAATGCTAAAGGTTTCGTGGGAGCCAGATATAGAGCAGGGGGAGGAAATACGGGAGGAGTCATGTGGCGAGTCAGGGGGGAATTAAAGGCCTGAGCAGCAGAAGGATATGGAGAGAGGACTCGGTGTCTCCCAAAGACAGAAAAACTAAATTGAAACAACATTTTCCATTTCAGACAACAATGGCCGAGCCCACGACTAATGGAAGCCAGGAAACACTGAATGAAGTCTGACACAGCGGTCTGTGAAGACAATGGGCATTGGCTACTGACTTCACTGGAAATGAGCCTGGCCCCCCAGCCCCAGAATGGTGTCCTTCTGGACGATACCTTGGCTCAGTAGAGCAAATAGAACATTAGCGGCTACCACATTCCCAGTTCCTGGTAAAATGCCACCATTTCCACTGAAGCTATGCTGAAGCTCCTTTAGCACTGCACTTTTCAATATAAACTGAGGGTCACCCAGGCCCTCTGGGCTGTGGAAATACCAGAGGAACCAGAACCGTGTTAGTCTATTGCAGAAAAACAGAGTCCTGTGGCACTTTTAAAGACTAACAGATTTATTTATTGCAATAAATAAATTGGTGAGTCTTTAAAAGTGCCACAAGACTCTGTTTGTTTTCTACATTTATTTATCACGAGTTTTTGTGGAAGAATGAAGGGGGACTCTATACGCTGTTCACTTGCTGTGCCCCCATCCCATCCTCATCCTCTGCACCCTCCTGGGTTTTGACTCATCAGTCACACGTTATCTTAACATCTGATAAGCTGTGTCCTCTCCTGGTTCTCGGCCTCTCTCAGAGCTGCCTTTCCCCTTGTGATTAACCCTCTCCATCCAGCCTGGCATCTTGGACCATCCTTCCATCCCTCCTCCCCATTCTCTCTGTCATTTTGGATTGTAAGTTCCCCAGACCAGGGCCCAGGCCCTCCTCTATGCTTGGTGCCCGGCACAATGTAGGTGCTGAGCCAACACCAATAATAGACAGAATTGTATTTCTCTATATACTGGGCATGAGGAGAAGGTGAGTAGGGTTTCCTCAGAGGACAGCTAACTGTAATTTAGGCAGGTGACCTGTGTTATGCAGTATGCTCTCTTCTAGCATTAAAGTTTAGGAATCTATGATATTCTCTGCAGAAGATAAAAATGGGAACCCAGCAGTTACTTGCCCCAGGTCAAACACTGAGCCTATGGAACAGCTGAACACCAAACTCCTGAATTCCAGCATTAACCACAGCACAAGCACCTTCTTTCCCTGCCAGCAGCTCCAGGGATGCCCCTAATTTGTATTAAATGGATCTGGTCGTACCTTTTTCGGTTCCAGGCAGCCTGCACAGACTATGGCCGCTCAAACGAAGGCGGAACTTTCTGCGCTCAAACTTGCCATCTCTGCAGCTCTGCGGAAAATGCAGCCTCCAGCCGCTGTATTGCAGAATTCCCTGGGCAGTATTTACCACCTCGCATGTGCTGGGCAATCTTGCACTGGCAGAATAGTATCGTGGGAATGACAAACTGACCAGAAACCTGTGCTGTACTTTTCTGGAAGTGCTCCGGGTTCCATACTCATGTTCACATGTTGCTTATAGATTATTGAGTAATATAGAGAGCTGCCTCGTTAATTGACATGCTTTATTTACAGCCTGCTGTGGGAAGCATCCCATGGGACAGGTATGCATTCATTCTCACTACCTTCCATTTTCATCCATTCAGCCTTGGTATTGGCCGCTCAAGTGTTTCTCTACGGCTCAATTCTGCAAGGTGCTGACTGCCATCTGCAAGGTGCAGAGCAAGAGTGGAGAGTGATCAGCACCACACCAGATTGGATCTTTACTAGGCACAAAAAAACGCTCTGTGTGCTAAGTCACAGAAGGGGTTAAATCAGCACAGCCGGATTTCTCTTGCAAACTAACTTCCTTGGCTTTGTGACTCACCTTCCTCCCCCTCCTACAGAGCACAGACACATTGTGGTCCCTTGTAACTACATTTTGCTTGCTTGAAGAAACATTTACTTCATGTTTATCAATGAAGAGGACAATAGTCTGGACTGGTAAAGGGCAGAGAGCACTTCCCTTCCTGGTCTAAAACGCTGGCATAGGAGCTCCTGGGTGCCTCAGGATGTTGCAAGGAGTAATTAATATTTGTAACTAATGGCCTTTGATACAAAGGATGGTATGTAGTGTTAGTTTCACATCTCCATTGCAAACTATAATCCATAAGACAGTTGTGGCCTAATATACAAAGAGGACTCCAGGGACCAGACATCTTTTCTCATCCATGTCTTTCTGCCATAAGCAATGCCACCCTAGCATGGGAAGGTCTCTGTCTTCATGTGACAAAGAATCTCCCATTAACGCCTCCATCAAACTACTGATCTTCCAAGATGTCTGTTAAAAAATGGCCATTGCTAGATTTCTACCATCACCTCCAGCTCATGTTATGCATTCAGAAAGTATTGGCTTTTTATCATCCCCCAAAGAGAGAAAATGGAGGTGAGTTGGGAATCTTCTAACTTTCCAGCTGAATTACCACTGTCATGGTTAGGAAGATTACACAAAGAGAACAGTTCCAGGGTCTTTAAAAGTGCCACAGGACTCCTTGTTTGTTTTGCTGAAACAGACTAACACGACTACCCTTCTGGAACCTCCAATCTGAAATTACACATCATTAAATTAACCCATACTTTGTTACAACTATGAATTACAATGGTGGCCCACAATTTTCTGGCCAGATCTTTGAATAGTGCTTGTTGTGAAGGATGGGTGAAAAATGTTAAGCACCGCAATGAACATATCAAGTGAAAATTTGTAAGATTTCACTGCCGCCATGTCTGTAGAGATATCACAATATTTTCTTTGCAACGCTTCACTGTCAGAATTGAAACAAAAGCATCAGAAAAAGACTATTAAAATAGTTAATGCAACAAAGCTAAAGTTCTAATAGCTGGAAGCCACTTTTCATTAAATTATTGCTTAATTATTATTTATATTGTGACACTGCTCAGGAGTCCCAGTCATGGACCAGAATTCCATTGTGCTAGGCGCTGTACACAGATAACAAAAAGATGGCCTCTACCCCAAAGATCTTCCAGTCTTAAGTGCAAGAGAAGAGCCAACAGATGAATAGAGACAGACCAGGGAGTACAAGGAAACAATGAGACAGAGCTCTTAATACACCGGCTGTCTACCATTACCATAGGCATCATGGAAAAGGAGAGTTTTAAGAAGAGTTTGAATTTGGACAATGAGGTCATTTTGTGGATGTTTGTGGAGAGCTCCTCCCAAGCGTGAGAAGCAGACTGGAAGAAAGCATGAAGGTGCTTGTTTGAAAACAAGTGGGCGATGAAGGCTGGCATTGTGTATGGCTTACTGAAGCAGCTCATTTCATGTCTCTCCCTAGTACATCCTTCAACACTGAATCAGCAGTGCTGGTTCTTGCAGCAGAGTTGGTTGGATGGCTGCATACATCCGGAGAAGCCAGCATCGCATCTCTTCCAAAGATATGGGAGATTGGAGTGGGAAACAGCTGCAGGGTCACTAAAGCAGTGAGAAAGTGGGTTCTTGCTACAAGAATGAGGAACCAAACTGATGAATGGTGACAAATCGTGTATGACTATCTTTATCTGAAATATTTCAAGAAACTCAAAATTCAAGCGCTTATGTTAAAATCAGTTCTTGTGTCAGATGGAAGTCTGGGTGGTCTCCAAAGAAATATCCCAGACTTGGAGAAATCTTGTCCGTCTGTCTAACTTCAACATCTGTCATTTTTCTGAATATTTCTCCTTTATTCCACAGATTTGAAATTCACAGAGTAAACTTCCTGCCTGCACCTTCTGCAGCCACTCACTGGGAAAATCATATACAGGAGTGAAGTGAATTCTCCTGAATTAAAAACAGGATGTTTTACCCTAGTGTTATTTAATCATGAAAAAATTGCTGTAAATATAGGGAAGGAAATGAGTGCAGCTATTTGAACAGTCTAGCTGGGCCTGTTCTGAAATGCTCAGTCCCTATTTTCATATACCAGTTCTTCTAGGCTTTGCTCTCAACCTAAAGAGTATACAAAGGGTATTAATAGGGTTTCTTTACCACAGAGAGATGAATGCGGCATAGTGGTCTGAGTATAGATAGGATTTAGGATCTCCTCATCCCTCACACTGACTCTGACAATGACTCCCTCTGTCACCTTGAACAAGTCACAGCACACACCCCTGCCTCAATTAGTCCATCTGTAAAATGGGGACAATGCCTAACGGAGCATGTGCAAGCAACGTGCCAGGAAGTAAATGCTCATTTCCATACAGATCCCTGCAGCTGTGTTCACATCATAGAAGTTCCCACGGAACGTGGTGCCCAGTCTCATCAGAGGCGAAGGACAGAGTGAGGTCTGGTGACTGAATTCTAGGTTTAGCGGATCAGAATCAAGGCACTCAGATGGTCAGTACAAAGAAGCTTGTATTGCCGCTGCTCAGGCAGTACCTGATCTATGGGTTATAAAGGGCTTTATTTTCCAGGTCCGTGGGCACAGCACCTTTTACCAGCATTACATTCACACAGAAATAAGGCAAACTGTGGAGTATGAACTATTCTCTTTGCATCTTGGAGGCTGCTGGGCAGAAAGACCATCTTTTCAAGGGGATGAACAACCCCCCCAAACTACAGCAAATCACTCCATTATGAAATAAAGTCTCCCCTGCATGCACAGTTAATTGCTGCTTGTGTTGAAACACTTAGAGAGCCCAGCAACTTCCATCTTGGCAGCACTGTTTTCCTCCTAGCCCAGCTCTAACGGCTCAGCCCAGCAAAGGCGAGTCAGCCCGTCCTTCAGTGACAGCCACTCTTTCCAATTGCCTCCAGTGTCTTGTCCTGGAAGGCGCTCAGCACATTTCTCTTTCCAAAAGTAAAATTTTACCATAGTAACTTCCTATTTCTCTCCGTGGCCATGTGATAAACTGAGTTTCTCTCAAGCTTCTGCAGTCTTTCATTGCTGACACTGCTTAGCAGCACTAGGATCTCACTTTCTCCAGCCCAAATTATTTCCTCGAGTGTCTGGA
Source organism: Pelusios castaneus (assembly GCA_007922175.1). Classification (NCBI taxonomy): domain Eukaryota; kingdom Metazoa; phylum Chordata; order Testudines; family Pelomedusidae; genus Pelusios; species Pelusios castaneus. Next base: position 28,640,186 of record ML685765.1, read on the forward strand.
GCTCTGTTAACTCAGACCCTCACATAATGATGGTTGCTTATGTCATCTATTAATTGATTCCGCCTCCAGTGCCTCTGGTTAACAGAAGCCATATCCTGTTTTTTTTCTCAGAATGTTTCTTCATCAGTACAGGCCGCATTTGCCCATGGAACAACTGATGTCCTCACTTTGTACAAGCATTTTCTTCCTCCCTTTTTACAAACATTTTCTTCCTCACACTTGTCACCTTCATTCATATGAACAATAGAGTTACTCTCAAATTCAGATGACCCTTTTGTTCCTGCTACTGGAAACAAACACCTTCATCAACTTTTTTCTACGCTCATTTGCTTCAAGATCTGATTTTCTCCTTCCCTGGAAATATACCTGCTCCAAAGGAGTGACTCTAAAGCCTATCTTCCCCTGTATCTAGAATTTCCTTCAGATCCCCACAATAGAATCATAATGGCTATGTCTACACTTAGAAAGTTAAGTCGACATTATTAAGTCGACTTAAAGTGAACCTTATTAAGTTGACTTAACAAAAGTTGACAACTTTTCTACTGTAGACATAGCTCCTTTTCGACCTTATTAAGTCGACTTATCACTTTAAGTCAACTTAGTAAAGTGGACTTGGGCGCTAATCCCCATCCACACTGGCTTAAGTTGACCTAATAAGGTCTACTTAAGCTTTAAGTTGACCTAAATCGAGGTCTTATTAAGTTGATTTAACTTTTCTTTAAGTTGACTTAAGGAAAGCCCAGTGTAGATGTGGAGTAGTTTAAGTCGACTTAATTTGTAAATGTAGATGCACCCCTAGAGTCATAGAACAGATCGAGTCCAGTTCTCTGCACTCATAGCAGGACAATGTTGATCCATTTGATTATGGATGTCCTGGTCTTGCAGTACCACCTTGGATTTTTGTATTTATTACTAGAAGTATTAGAGGGCTTCCTAGCAGCATCAACCAGGCTTGGGGGTACATTTTGCTAGCAAGTTCTGCCGGTCTTCTCCCACTCAAGCAGTTTCCCTCAGCGTCAGGAATGATCCCACCTGGTTACACCTCATTCTGCAAAGGCAGTGGGGATCCTTCCCGCAGCCCCTCTAATGGCAGGCACTGGGGGGCCCACTGCAGTGGGGCTGGAGAAAAGCCAGCGAAGAGACCAATTACGGTGCAAATACCTAAGAGAGGCAGCCAGGGACCACTGCCAGGGCTTATTTTCTGCCAGGGCGTGTCCCCGCACCCCCAGACTTGGCAATTCATAGCCCCGGGCATGTAAATAAAAACAGCTGGCGTGCCGGCCCACTTGCAGCACGGGATCCGGCTGTGCCAGGCGCCCCACTCTGGAGTCTCTGCCCCAAAGAGCTTCCAAGCGGGGCTTGGATGGTGGACCCCCGTGGGCAAGGGGCACCCATCCAGGGTGCAGAGGGGAGCCGAGGGGCCAAGCCCTGCTGCTCCTGGGGCACCCTCCGGCCAGAGCCGGGTGGGGCGGAGGGGGCCCCCAGTCCCAGCACCCCGCCTCCGGAAACCCGGCTGGCCGCCGCCGCGGCGATCCCGAGCAGGCGGGGCGAGGGTGGGAGGCGCCGGCCGGGGCCAGGCTGGCTGCACGTCCCGCTCCCCGGGGCGGGGGATCCGGGCCCGGCCCGGCGTGTTCCAGCGCGCCAGCCCCGGGGCTCCCGCAGGGGACGAGCCCCAGCGCCGCTGCCGGCCATGGACGGGGAGGTGAGTCGGAGCGATCGGGGCAGGAGGCGGCGTGCCCGGGCTGCGGGGGGTGTCTTCGCAGCGCTCCCGCTTCCTCCTGCAAGTTTGGCCGGGGAACTGCTGGGGGGGCGAGGGAAAGTGGGTCGGGCAGGGGGCAGAGGGAGGCCACCCAGCCCCTGGCCAGGCCTGAAGAGGCTGGGGGTGGCTGGTTGGTGCTGGGGGAAGGAGAACTCGCTTCCAGTTGCTGGTGGCCAAGGCTAGATGCTGGTCCAACTCTGGGTCGCCCGGCTGGCACCGGACGATGCTGGCAGCGGAGGTTAGCTGAAGACACCCCCCCCCTTTGCCATACACAACAGCAAAGCGCCTTGCCCACGGCCAGCATGGGAGGGGGGGTTTGAAAGCCAAACAAAGGTGGGGAAGGGGCATCAGGCATCACCACCCCCCACAGCTGGGCACCCGTTATCACAGGACCAGCCTCTGAGGGTGGCCGGCTACCCTGAACGAGCAACCTGCGGCTGGAGATCAGAGCAGGTGCAAGGGGCTCACACTACTGGGAGGAGGGCAACGTAAATGGCTCTCTGGATAGGAGGGTTATAAAAGGCTCTGGCTTTGCTGACTTCGGGCGTCCCATGAACAAGTTAACAGAACAGCAGTAATGCCCTGGGGACAGTTTTCCTGTTGGAGTTGAGCTAGGAACACAAGAATGGCCGTACTGAGTCAGACCAAGGGTCCGCCTGGCCTCGGGTCCTGTCTTCTGCCAATGGCCGGTGCCAGATGCGTCGGAGGGAATGACCAGAACAGGGCTGTTTATCAAGTGATCCATCTCCGTTGTCCAGTCCCAGCTTCTGGCATTCAAGGGGTTTAGGGACACCCGAAGCATGGTGATGAATCTCTGATCATAGCCACTGATGTACCGATCCTCCGGGAACTTCTCTAATTCTTTTCTGAACCAGTCATGCTTACAGTTTAAAACATCTCTGGCAACAAGTTCCACAGGCTCGCTGTGTGAAGAAGTACTTCCTTGTTTTAAACCCGCTGCCTATGAATTTGTTTTAAACCCACTGCCTCCTGGTTAGGTGAAGGGGTAAACAACACTCCCCTGTTCACTTTCTCCATACCAGTCGTGATTTTATAGACCTCTGCTGGACCCCCTCCGTAGTCATCTCTTTTCTAAAATGAATAATCCCAATCTTTTTAATCTCTCCTCTTTTGAAAGCTGTTCCATTCTCCTAATCATTGTTGTTGCCCTTCTGTGTCCTTTTTTAATATATGTTTTTTGAGCTGGGATGACCAGAACTCTGCACAGGATTCAAGGTGTGGGCGGACCAGGCATTTATTCAGCAGCATTGATATTTTCTGTCTTATTATGTAACCCTTTCCTTACGGTTCCTAACATTCAATTAGCTTTTTTGACTGCCGTGGCACAGTGAACAGATGTTTTCCGAGAACCATTCACGATTCTTTTCCTTGAGTGGTAACAGCTGAGTTAGACCCTGTCATTCTGTGCACACAGTTGAGATTATGTTTTCCAGTCTGTGTTACTTTGCACCTAACAACATTGAATTTCATCTGCCATTTTCTTGCCAGTCACCAGTTTAAGGAGATCCCCTTTGTAACTCTTCACAGTTTACTGTGGATTTACCTACTTGAGTTATTTAATTTGGTTGGGTGAAACCTATTTTTGTAATTTTTGAGTAGGGGTATGAGAAAACCCAGCCTTTTCAACCGCAAACCCTTATTTATGCCATCTTGCCTGTTCCCTCTGTTTAAGGATTTTGTATTCGTGTTCACCACCGTAATATCTGAGCCGCTGCCAAGTTAATAGACCAACAATGACAGTGTGCTTTCTGGACTTTATCACCTCTTCTCCCATCTCAGGCTATGGGAGGTTCTGCTTGGGAAGGGGTTGAATTTGGAGAAACGGGTATGGCAATTGTTTCATGCTCTGTTGGCTTGATGCTCAGTAATCCATCTGTACCAGGGTTTATTCTAATACTAGGAACTTGCATGCAGCTCAGACAAATGTCATGGCCACAGTATTATTTCCTCCTTTCCCCAAATGAGACTCTGCTGCCCATATATGGGCAAAGCTCCCATTGCTAACTGGAATGGGAGTTTAGCTTGCTTGTCGATTTCAAGAATTGGGCCCTAGTAGATTTGATGGTAAGCATTCAAGTTGTGTCTTTTCCCGCCTTCATTTCAGGCTCCACAATTGTGTGGCAAGGCCCAGGGTTTCTGAAAATGCATTAAGAGAGTAGAGAGGCTGAAACACAGCCCAAGCTGGTAGTCTCTGAAAGTTGTTATTATGCACTGGCCTACATGAAATTAATCCACATCAGAAAAGCCACCTTCCAGCTGGCAACCTTCTTAGCTCTTTTGGTAAGCAGGCCGAGGACCGAATAGGCTTGGATACCGAACCAGCTCTAGCGGTGGTCATGCCAGTTCAGGAGTGAGGCATATTGGCAGGATGCTGAGAGGACAGCTTTCAAGACTGCCCCTTCTGTGTACTGATTTCAGTTTGCAGTTCAGCTCCTAAATTAGCAGCCAGCTTCAAATTCTGCACCCCTGGTAATTACAAATGCCATTTCCTGAGTATGATCAATTGTAGGTGGCAAAGGTTAGCGTTGCTTGCCTGGTTACTTGATTTGCCATGATGATTCTGAGAAAACAAACATGGAGTTCTCTGATAGAAAACTAAATTAAAATACTTGGGCCTGCATGTGCAAGATCAGATTCGGAGGCCACGTTGAAGTTCCCTGAATAAAAATAGTTTTACTAGAGGGTACCAGGGCATTCATGAAAAGTAGAGGGGAAACATTGCTTGTTACAGTTGTACTTTTGATTAGTCTTAGTTAGTTACAGTCGCTACCTATCTGCTTTAAGTGAGGGTAGTGAAACTGAGCAAGGAACATTAATATCTTATGTATAGTTAGTTCACAAACTACTATAGCGATTAAACTTTTTTTTTGCTCATGAGAAGTGAAACTGACATGGTTTTGAGAGACCGAAAATGCTGGGACGGTAAAACTGGCTGCTTAAGTTTTTCAAAATAAAAAGCCCCTGAGGTTTTACATCCCTGCTAAGATTTGTGATCTAACTCTGACCAAGTTGCAGACATGAAACCCATGTTTAGCCAGTAAAGTGTCCATAATGTAAGTTGCAGTACATGAAATACTGAGAACACGTCCAGTTCTTGCTGTTAAATTAGTGTCAGGAGACCCAGGGTTTGCTGTTATACCATCAAATCTTAGCAGATGTTAATGGGTTACTCCTGATTTACACCAGCACCAGAGCAGTATCTAGCACAGAAATCCCTTGACAAGGACATAAAGCGTATAGTGCCTTCAACAGAGAAATGCCAACATAAACCTGAAGTAACACTGTTGTGAATCAAGCCCAGGGATAGTAAGATTCCTTTGCTCTCGGATTTTTGTAACTGTGTTTTGCTACAATTAGTCTCTTCGCCTATTTGAGCCACATCCCAGGTCCAGGGCACAGAGTGGAACCCAGGATCCCGTCCTGGCTCTGGGCAAGCTCCCATTACCATTGTATTCTAATATTGACTCCACTGGGATGAACCTACTAAATTGCCACAAAAACAGTCGATAAAAATGTGAGACGCTGTTTCTGACCAGACCTTCTCCTATTTCAGTGGAACAAACATTAATGTTTAGTTCTGTTGGCATTCACACCTGAAATGTTACATGTTCCCTTTACTTCTTTTTACCTCTCCCTTGTGAAAGGATAGGACCAGAAGCAAGATCCTTGGCTTGTATGAACTGGTTTACACCTGCTAAGGGTTTTGCCCAATGGGCTTGAGTCTCCATTCCTGAGACAGTCAAAACTCTTTAGAATCTGATCTTTGGGTCTGGCCAAGTTTCTCTCAATGCGGGGCAGAGCACAGGCGGCTGTACCCTCCTCTAAGGCTGTTCTAAACTCCGTGAGGGCCCATTTGTGGGCTGGGGATTTCTGGAGTGTATCAGCCCTACAGCCATGTCCCGTCCCTGAGACTTGCTATCTACCCCAGGCGAGCAGAGAGGGGGCTCGTGAAAGAAGCCTTGTTTTGGCAGATGGATGCCCCTTTGCACCACTGTGGTGTCCAAGCAATGCCGAATTGAGCCCCAAGGGTTCATGTTTTCAGAGAGGCCAGGGTGGCAAGTTCAGGCCCAGATAATTCCCTCTCTCCCTGGATTCGCAGGGAGGAGCTCTCTGGTCCTGGATCTCCCTGCCTGCTTGGAAAGAGAGCAGGAGCTGGCGATTGGCACAGCACTATTCCCATGCCCTTTTCTGGGAGCTTGCTCTGTGAGGCAAGGCTGCGTGCAAGCCCAGGGGTTGGGGCAGAGCTAGGATTGGTGGGTGCCACATCGTCCCCCAACATCAATCCCTGGGCATTAAGCAGAAACGGTGTCACAGCCCCAGATTTTATTTCTGTTGCCCCAGAAGCCCTTGACACTGGGGAATCTCTCTTTCTGGGGTAGGCCCTAGTGTCCTGGCTCTAGGGGGCTACACCGACAGGGAACAGGTGGTCGTGATCAGCTCTCCACACGGACGGCTCTGAGAAAGTCCCTGAGCTACCTGAAGATCCTGGAAACTCTGCACAGTTCAGAGGCAGAATCATATGTGGCTCAGTCGACGGTTATGGGCCAAACTTGTGCCCTTGTGTGACTGGAGGGGATCTTTACTGGGGCCCTCCTTTCTTAGGCTGTCCCTATGGATTTCAGCACAGGGGGGTTAATCTAACCCTACAGAGGAAGTCCTGGAATGATAAAGATGTACAGTGAGTATCACTGAGCCTGTAAAATTAAAGAGCAAGTGGATCCACAGGGTGCACGCAAGATCAGGCCCGAAATAGAAACCATGAAAGCGTATGGACTGCAAGGTTATGGACTATAAAGCATCCCGTGAATGCCAACGTAACTGCACATTGGCTCTTACTGTATAAGCTTCATGATGAAAAATGAGCTAAAACATAAAGAGAAACGGGGCAGGCAGGTTTCTAGACATCTACATTAACAGTTTACATTTTTCCCTCAAATTATTTTATTTAAAACCATAGAAACAACAGGAATGGGCGCGTTTTCACTGTGCAGAGCTAAGTTACAGGTCTCTCGTGCACATCCCTGAATGTAGTTCCTGGCATTTCTGCCGTTCAATGGGCTACGTGGTTATCATGCATGTTTTAATATTCTCCTGCAAAAAAACTGCTAGAACGTTGCGATTTTTGTAAAATTAGGCTCTTGGGGGCCAGACAGAGTCTCCTCCCAGGGTACATCCAGAGCAGCTCCATTGAACCCAGCAGAATTACGCCAGTGTAAAACTGCTGTAAGTGAGATTGGAATGAGGCCCCAAGGACCTATAAATGACATCAAAAGACATCTCATTCAGGAAACCAGCATGTCTATATTTGAGCACTAGCTGATGTCTGCTGAAGTGGCAGATCAGAACAGAATACAACTTCCTGGCAACCTAATATAGGTAGGTCAAACAAACAAACAATTACATCCTCTCATTTTCAGGAAAAGCTTTGCCTGTTCTCCCCTCCTGTATTGTGGTATTTTCAGTCGCTACCAATTTAATGATCCAACCGTCACAGATAAACCTCTCTACGAACACATGCCAGAATACACAATTTCCTAGTATTGGCCAGTTCCAAAGCCCAGTGCTTTTCCACGGACTTCAGTGAGCATTGGATAAGGATCTCTACACAGAACAACTCCGTCACTTTCTCTCCGTCTCTCTCTTGGTGCGGCTGCCTTCCCTGCCATTCCAGTTCAAACAAAGGGCAGCTACAAAACAAGGATGTGTTCATCGTGAGTCCGGTCATTGGAAACAGATTTGTTACCAAAGTTCATGTCAACTGAGAGTGAATCTCGCGTGAGATTCATCTACGCTCGCTCTCTCTTTAATCAGTTCTGGCCGGGAGGTGTCTGGCTTTGATCTCCATCATTGTACATTGTATTTCCTCAGTTGAAGAAAAACGATGGTCAAGTTACTGTTGCTCCCATGAACTTCTTTCCTACAGGAAAAGTTATATTTAGTATCTCACTGGGACCGTGTTTGAATGGGCTGGGATCCTGCCTTCCTACTGCGTGCTAATTTGACTGCTAAGAAAAGCACAAAGCTTCCAAGACAGGACAAGCCTCTTGCTCCAACAGAAGTAGGAGAACCCTAAGCCTGTGTTGAAGGCATCATTCTCCAGAAATACGCTGGAGAATTCTGGCTCAGCCTCCTGTTAGAGCCACGGGTTTGCTTAAGCACCGTTTACGGGGGAGTTTTCTCAGCTGACAATACCGTAAGGGATTCCCTCTGCCTGTTCCCGCAGAAGAGGCTTAGAAAAGAGCCAGCACTTCCAACAGTGACACAGATGAAGCAGTGAGGGCATTGGGGAAGGATGGATTCTCTTTCTCTGGAAGCCCAATCGTCCACTGCAGTGGATATTCACGAGCATGGTTTGAAGCGTGAAAGATGCTTGTGCTTTGAGTGGTTTGGATTAAGGGCTTTGCTGACCACACAACCCCCCTCCTGGGGTTCTTTCTTCCCTCTGAAAAGTTTATTGGCACCGGATACATTTCATGACCGTAGTTTGTCCCCCATGGTAGGGGGATCTGGGAAACGACTGGACCCAAGAACAAAAACTTGCATTCCTCATGGTTCCCCAGCCTTGTGATTCTCCTCCATGTGCTGCTTACCTGTAGTCATAGCATCTGCACTGAGCCTGCTTTGCTGCCTCCCAATCATGAGATTTCTGGTGACGATCCTGAGAAATTCCTTCGCCGACATACCTGAGATTAAGCAGGGATAGTTCTGGGGGAGGTATGTTGCTGTAACCTGCGCGTGAACTCAAAGAACAGGAGAGTGGGTTCTAAAACCAGAGTCTTGATTCTGATCTCACTTGCAGGGTGAGAACCAGGAGAAACTTCCCTCGTGTCAATGGAAGGTAGCACTAGCTCGTGGGAGCTCTGGGCCTGGAGCTCTGGAACAGAGCTGTTCTATGTCCAATAAACCCACGCAGCCAGCAGTTGTCTGGGAGCCACCTGCACTTGCATACAGGCTCCTCTGCTAGTCTAAGGAGTGCCTCATACGATGGAAACCATTCTCCACTTCTTTGCATGAACTTACAGCGCCCTTCTTCCCATGTGTTCCTTGACAGAGAGGTTTCCCCAATGCCAGATTCTTAGCATCAGGCCTTTGCAGAATATTCCACTGGAAATTGGTGTAGGAGCAAATACAACTGCAGCTCCATGGAGGGCTTTGATGATGCCACAGAGACAGCTGGCCTTCCTTCCTTTCCCTCTGGGCCAGGAGAGATCTGTGTGCAGAGGGGGCCCTCAGGCTGATCCAGGCCC
>ML685765.1:28649222-28665728 GCA_007922175.1 Pelusios castaneus
GAGATGGAGGGCTGAGAAGGATTATGGCCCTTAGAGACGTACAGGGAGCACATCTGCCTCCCCAGAGTAGAGCCGGATCTACTGCCAACCGGCTTTTTGAGCGAGCCTCCCCACAAAGCTCTGCCAATCCATCTTCATCCTGACCCACCCCAGATTGTCCCGGAGGGGCGACTAACTGGGTGGCTATTTTGTGATGTGGGCAAACTCTCCTCTAACAACCAGGCTGAGCTCGCCACGGATGCCCATGTTCGTGACCTCACCCTCCCCTGTCATTTGCTGGTTTATAGGGTCTATTAGATGTTCTATTTCCATCCCTTACACGTCTGTAATTACGCTGCAAGGCCAGGCCGCGCGAACACAGGCAGCAGCTACAGCGAGGGCTCTGGCTGCACTTTTGGAGTGAGTTGGTTCCCGTGTGAGCAAAAGCAGCTTCATGCTGCTCATCCGACACGGATGCAGATGCGCCCGGTTCTTCCCTTAAAGTCGCCTCCTATTTACACTGAAATAAAGGTTCCTTTAATGCAAAAAATAAAAATCCAAGTCGAAATGAGGGGCAGGCACCTTTGTGTGGCTCACACCCTGCTTCGTATTGCAGCTCAGCTGGGGCCTCCTCTGCAAATATATTGCACGGAAAGGAATTGCAACACAGCCAGGGACTTAAATGTCAGATAGTAAACCAAGGAAATTCCCTTCAGCCCACTTCCCTGTGACTATTCCTTGCCTCTAACTGTGCAGTAACTTCCTGGCTAGCACATGTAGCCCATCCCCTACGCTCTCAGCCCCCTCTGGGCTATTCCGCGGGTGTTTGCAAAACACTGCCAGAGGCTGGTCTGAGCCATAACGCTTGGAGCTGAAACCAGCCCTCACCATTGGGGGTTCTCCGAGTCAGAGGTTAGTTTGGGCCAAAGACAGAGACAAGTCTGAACCATGGTGTTTGGATTTGGATCATGGGAGTTGGCAGCCAAGTCCCAGTCAGATCTCTTGTCTTATTAGCACACCCTTTGGTTCACATCTCAGAGACCTTGGTGTTGCTGCTTCCCTCACTGATCCTGCCAATGTCCTAATGCCATTCTCCGTTTCTGTGGCTTCAGGAGTTCCCACACGGGTGTGAGAGATGAAGATGTACAAACACCGAGCTAATTGTAAAGTCTTCGGGGCAAAGATTCTCCCACAACCATGTATTTGTGCAGCCCCTAGCACAGTGGGGCCCAAATGAGATTGGCATCACTGTGATGGAAATAATAACAATAATATTCCCTGCCTGTTACGCTGTGTTATCTGCGAACCGGATCCGTTGAAAATGACGCTATCTTTTTTCTGTGCAACTACACTGAACAAGGGCACCGCATGCATGAAACTCCAGAAATGCCATTAGACACAATGGGGCCAGTTCATCTGATTAAAATCATCACAGTGGAGAGACAGGCCCCAAGGAGACACTGGGGTTGATTGTGCTGCCTCCTTTCTAAGAGCATGATTCCATTTTGACAGATCAAACATACAGACGAGAAAAATGCACTTAAACAACATACTGCCGTCCCTGGCCTCGTTCTTATTGAGAGGAAGGGTGAGCCAAGCCTGTACCACAAGAGCTCTGGATTCTTATCCCTGCTCTGCCAGAGTCCCTGTGTGATCCTAAGGAGTCATGGTCTGTGCCTCAGTTTCCCCAGGTATAAAACAGGGGTAATATTTCCCTAATTCACCGGTGGAGTGCGAGGCTCAGTTAAGACTTGAAAAGCCCTTTGAGATCCTGATAAAAAGCATTACAGAAATGCAAAATATTGTCAGTTCTGCTAACAGCAGCTAGAGTTATGCGAGCTAGCGCCTCTACTGAATGATCGTGCAGGTGTTTTCCTGATTCATGGAGGCATCTGCCTGCAGAACTGTAATTGCATACAGATTATTTTAAAGCAGGAAGGGAGTTGGGGAGATAAAAGTGGGTGAAAATGCAGAGGTTGGTATGCATTTGATTTAGAGGTACAACGTCATGGATAAAGATTTTCTTTCTCTGTTCTCACCCCATGCTGCAGGAGGAACAGAAATACATAGAAACGGTGGAACTGGAAAGCTATGACAAGTGCCAGGATTTGCGAGCTCTTTTGAAAAGGAAAAACCGTTTCATTTTAATTCGATCCCCGGGTAAGAAGGTAGGATTACTCTTCTCTTCCCCTTAAACTCCACTACCTACTGAAGTATCTATGTGCCTAGAAACCTAAAGAAACGAGAATTCTCATTCTGATCTTGCAGTGATTTATGATAACGAACTGGCTAATGTGTGTATCTACCATCCCTGCCCCGTCCCTCCAGTGTCTCATAGATCCTAGACTGCTAACAAAAAGAGCGATTCTCCTTTTAATGTCTGTGCTTTTGGAGTGGGAGGCTCTGAGGTTTATCCCTAGTGTAGCAGAGATGTTCTGAACAACAAAGGAACGACCACAAAGCGGCTGTGAGTTCTTGACGAGAGGTGGGGAGGGTGGGTAGCTGGGGGAGGAATGCCTTTTTCACCACTGCTTTCCCTCAGGAGAAGTGTTTCCTCATGAATTTTTCAGCTTTAGAGGCTTCTGTTCTGCTGTCTCAGACACAGTTTCACAAGTGGAAAATGGAAAAAAAAAAACCCTGCTTCCTTCTGCACCTATCTGTTCTTTCCTGGGTCCTGATTAGGGACAGCACTTAAGCTACATATGTGCTTGAGTGCCCCGGAAGGCATTTAGAGTTAAACATGTGCTTATATGTTTTCCTGAATCAGGGCTTTGGTTTTGAGTAAATCTTCTGAATTCACTGAAATAATGGCACAAGAATCAACTTTCAAAGGAACATCCTTACTATATATATGGCAAGCCGCATGGCTGAGTGGATCAAACATTGGACTGGGACAGCAACCCGCTTCCTATCTCTGCCGCTGACCTGCTGTTTGACTTTGGGCAAGTCACTTCAACGCCCTTTGCCTCAGTTTTCCCATCCATAAAATGGGGACAATGATACCACTCTCCTTTGAGCACGTAGAGCCAGGAATTATTTTGGCAAATTCCCCAAACTCCAGCACCTGTGGTTCCTGTGGCAGTATCTGGTTCCACCTGAAATCTAAAATCAGTGCAGGAATCAAAATGCTTTTATAAAGCCACTGACCTACAGAGACCATCAAACCCAGGCTCCTGTTCTGAGACAAGACTAAGTATGCTTAACCCATCCCTGACAAGTGTTTGTCCAAACTTCTTCGTAAAACCTTCCAGTGATGGGAATTTCATGACCTCCTCTGGAAGCCTACTTCAGAACGCTTTGTCTAATATCTAGCCTAAATCTTCCTTGCTGCAGATTAAGGCCATTACTTCTCGTCCTGCCTACAGTGGACATGGAGAACAATTGACCATGCTCCTCTTTAGAACAGCCATTAACATATTTGAAGACGGTTAAGAGGCTTCCCGCCATCACTTTTTCTCAGGACTAGATATACCCAGTTTGGTTTTTTTAACCTTTCCTCATAGCTCAAGTTTTCTAAACATTCGATGACTGTTGTTGCTCTCCTCTGGACTCCCATCAGTTTTTCCACATCTTCCCTAAAGCCTGGCACCCAGAACGGCACAGAGTACTCCAGCTGAGGCCTAACCAGTGCTGAAGAGAATGAGCAGTCACCTACTGTGTTTTAAATAGGACACTCCTGTTAATACACCCAACACATGCTTTTTTTGCAGGTGCAGCAGATTGTTAACACATACTCAATTTGTGACCAACTATAATCTCCAGATCTTTTTCACCATTACTACCACCTCATCAGTTATTCCCCATTGTGTAGTTCGTCTTTTGCAAAGGACTTCACTTAGGAAGGCACTTTTCTTTATTGAATTTCATCTTGTTGATTTCACAGCAATTCTCCAGCTTGTCCAGTTGTTCTGAATTCTAATATTGTCCTCCAAAGTGCTTGCAACCCCTCCCAGCTTGGTGCCATCAGCAGATTTTATAAGCATACTCTCCACTCCATTATACAAGTCACAAACACACATATTGACTAGGATCAGACTCAGGACTGACCCCTTTGGGACCTCACTAGAGACACCTTCCCACTCCGACAGTGAACCAGTTGTGCACCACCTTGTGGTAATTTCATCTGGACTACATTTCCCTAGTTTGCTTATGAGATGGTCATGTGGGACTGTATCAAAAGCCTGAGTAAATATAAATAAGATATATCCCATCTACGGCTTCTCTTCTATCCACTAGGCCCGTAACCCTGTCAAATAAGAAAGTTAGTTTGGTTTTAGGTGACTTATTTTTGACAAATCCATGGATATTTCTTATGACCCCTAGGTGCCTATAAATTGATTATGTAATCATTTATTCCAACATCTCTGTTGTTGTCGTGCTAAGATATCTCACTTCTGGTTTTTATTTTGATTGGTTTTCTTCCTCTTCTTTTGTTTTTTGCCTAAAACTGAGAACATGTCACAGAATTATGATGTTTCCTTGTTCAGATGTGACAGGCGAGGGAAGGGGGGAAAAATAATTTCTACATGGATTTCTGCAGCCCAAAATGTCAGCTTCTCAGCTCAGTGTATTTTATCCGACTGAAGACTATTCAGTCCCTGTAGGGCTTTTTGCACACACTCAGGTTTCAGTTAGTATTTGTTATTTCAGTAGTGCCAAGAGATCTCCACTGATTTCAGAGCATTATTGTGCTAACCTCTGAACGAACACAGAGACAGGCCCTTCCGCAAAGAGCCGGCACTCTGACCAGATAAAGGAGCAGAAAGGAAGCGGTATTACACCTATTTTGCAAGGGGGGATAAGTGACTTGTCTAAGGTCTCACAGGAACTGGGTGCACAGCTGGTCACCTGAATTCCACTCCAGAGCTGTCACAACAAAGCCAGCCTTCCTGTCTTATGGGTGGGTATCGTGCAGCTTAATCTAATATTTCAAGTCCTACAAACCTAACCACATCACCTATTAACCACCAAGCGCCCACACAGCTCCAGTCAGAGGGTCTCGTTAGCAAGTTTGGGCCATTTGTTTTTAAGCAGAAATCCCAGCTGCAGGCAATGGGGAGAAGTCTGCTTTAGAAATGAAAGGTCCAGTAGGAACCTGTTGTACGTTGAGTAAAGGGCCATATCCTGCTCAGCTTTATTCATGCCAGTAGCTGCATTTGTTTCACCCACACTACATGCATGCATCCAGGCACAAGATCGGACCCCGGTTATTTTCTACCTTATCTAAGAATCATGATTTCTACCCCACAACCCACCACTGAAGGCTAACTTCACCTTTTCAAAGCACTGGCCCCATGACAGCCCCCTTCTTCTGCCCTATATAATACCAGGGCCCTAGTAATATGGAGACCAAGAGAAAGACCACTTGTTCGTAAAGCCCTTCTGCTGAAATGAGTTTGGATCAATGAAAAGTTAGCAGATTATTTTCCCCTTTGGCTAGGAACTTCACGCGGGTATTGACACACAACATACTTTCCCAGATGTCAGAGCAGGCTTCAGCAAGCATGCCGATGTGCACAACTGTCCTCTTTCTGTTTTGAAATTGCAGCTGTGGTGACATTTGGGAGCCATGGTGCCATCCACTGTCTGTGCAGCAGCTGGAAATCACACACCCCTGATCTGGATTTTGGAGACCAGGAGGGCTAGCTGACTTTTCTTTGCCACGTTTGCTAATCATGGGCTACATGAGTGTAAAATGTTTGAGGGAGGGCTGGGTGCATGTGTGAGCTCTTAGCCCCCCAAAAAAATCGAACAGGGAACTTTTATTTAAATATGGGGGGGTTGCGCTAAATTAGAGAGACCTGGAACTGAAAATCATGGCGTTGGAATCTGCAAACAGCAAACATGGGAATAGCATCCAAGATGCTTGATAGGCCATCCATAACATGTGACAGTACAGTGGTACATAGATCCACTGAAGTATCCTCAGTTAAAAGAAACCTTTGCATTTTGTTCTGGTTTTAGAGACACACGGTACCTGCCAGTTGCCTAGCTAGAGACAGGCCTCTTACAAAATTAGCTCCGATTTTATTTGCCTCTAGTCGGTAGGATGGAGTCTGTGGTGTTCTGGAAAAATGTTTGAGCAGAGACATTTTCTAGCAGCCTTTACTCTTGTCTTGTTCGGTTATTGGTTTACTCACTCATACAGAACTAAAACAAAAACGTAATTAAAGAGACGTGAGCAGAGCACATTGCTGAAGACTTGAGACCAAGGAACGAAAGTTGGAAGCGTACAAAGAATTTGTTATTTTTAGAAATCTTCAAATGAATCAATCCACCCTCATCAATTAAATTAAGAAAGTCAAACAACTGAGCCTGTGAGAACCACCACCTTGGAAATCTCTGGGCCAAATTTCCTAGTGTAAGTAAGTTACTCAGAAAGGATGCGTCTACACTGGCAACTTAGGTCGACTTAAGGAGGCTTAAGTCAACCTAAACAAAGCTGCGTCCACACTGGGCTTTTATTAAGTCGACTTAAGCACTTCCTTCAGTCGACTTAACACCTAGTTTTAGGTCAACTCTTTAAGTCGACTTAAAGCCAGCGTGGACGGGGATTAGTGCCTAAATCGACTTAATAAGGTCAACAAGGGGCTCTGTCTACACTAGAAAAGTTGTTGACTTTGTTAAGTCGACTTAAAGTCGATTTAACTTTGCTAGTGTAGACATAGCCAGAGGGCCTCTCCAAGGCAGAGTTCAGTGACTTGTAAAATATTATGGGGCCGTTAAACCTGCACTCATGGGCGATGAGGATTAAGGGATATAACAGAAGCTACTAACAGAGCCTCAGCAACTATTCCAGTTTCTGCCACTCTGCTCCCAACGCTACTAGTCTCCAGTACAGCCCTTGCCTAAATAGGTGGAAACATGCACTGAGCTTGCTGGCCCAGTTCCCATTGACCTCAGTGGGTTCCATGAACCCGTGGAGGCCAGGGGCTGAATTTGTAACTCACCACAAGTTACGTGACTTGCCACTTACACCTGTTTTCTGATGGACCTGCGCCATCAGAGGCACCCTGCCTGAATTTGGCACAGACGCGGCTCTTTATTCATACAGCTGAGAGTCATAATCAGCCCCAAATGAACCATCCGTTCTGATCCCGCTCTTCTCCTGAAGACATAGTGTGACAGGGCCCTGGGTTTGTAGCAGAGAAGGGCAGGGAGGATTTCTTGTAGAGCTAGAATGTGTGAATTATTCCCGCTCTTAAAGGGTAAGCCTGGCCAGGTGGTTAGGAGGCACTTCTGTTGCTTATTGGAAATGCCACGTGCAGGGGAAGGCAAGTGGGATTATACCGATGTTATGGTTGAGAATCAACCGTGTGAGAATCTCTTTTGCCCCATGACACCAAGTCAGTGACGCAGCCTGACAGGCTGGCCTGTGCCCTGCTTTGAGTCTCAGCAAATTGTATAGCCTTATTCATTGCTTGCAGTGGCCACTAGCACATCCAATTTAGCCCTAATGGCTTTTACAAGAACATCAGGACATTGTTTCAGTCGTGACTCAGTCTCAGCCAGCTTAGGAAAGGGGAGAGCAAATGTGTCAGCCAGTGTATTGTCCTTGGGCTAGACATTCAGGCCGCTGACTGTTTCGGCCTTCAGCAGCTTTGAGCAGGTCAGGCCACATGCTGCATTATAAACCTATTCATGGCTGGTCTGGGCCTGCTCAGCTCTCTCCTGTATGTCTTTAATATTCCGATTGGAAACTAATCAGAAAACATACAAAGAGAAGCAACTCCATTTACTTTTACTAGGTTCCACTTTAACCTGAGCAAGACTAGTTTATAATCTCTTACAGAGACTCACAATTGGGCTCCAAATCCTCCCAGATCACTTTTGTTTCTTCTCTTCCCCTAGTTTCAAAACACATACATGCAGAGTGCTTCCCTACAGCAAGAATGGCTGGCTGCAGCTCCTCTTCACGTCTGTCAGCAACACAGTTCTCCCTTGGTCCAGGGTACGCCCTTAGCAGTAGAGACACCTTAGACCCCAGACTGATCTCTGCAGAGCTAGAGACGGTATGCCGAGCAAGGATTTTCATTCAAAAAAAGATGTCCAGGGCAGCCCATTCTCTTCTCTCGGCCTCTCGCCACTGATTTAAAAGCGGAGCTGTCTGGAACTCTGTTTCCCCATGCTAAGAATGCTTAGATACAGAACCAGAAGGCAGTGATCGTCGTCAGCATAAGGGACTTGAGTTATGGGGGACCATTAAGCCCACCACACCTGGGAAAGTACTTCACACCTACACAGCACTATGCCTGTTGGGCCACTAAGTAACCTTCAGCCGCTCGGGTGGAAGATATCTGTGTTAGCCCCATTTTACTGCTGTGGAAATCGAAGTTTCCTCCACCTGCCATTTGCTTGGTCCTGTATCAAGATTTAGGGAGTGGATGGAAGGCTGGCATAAGGGGCTGAAATTCTGTCCTCTAAATCCAGGTGTATCTTGGGGAAAGTGCCAGGTGAGCGTTGTAGGATGCGCTTCCCCAAGAAAGCCTGTGGCTTGAAGGAAAGACAAAGGGATATACTCGGCCTTACGTGTGTACCCCTGAACGTGCTAGGAGTGAGAAGTAGGGGCGGGGGGGGGGGGGGGAGGAAATTACTGCCAGTTCTTTCACATACATAGTACATCTGTGCAAGGATCTTTACAGATATTAGATCTCTGTGCAGAGGCCAGTCCAAGGTCAGACATCACCCAAAATAGGACGCACCTGGGACAAGACTCTTGTGCTGGTTTCGGAGCACCAGTTAATGAATTTAGCCTCAGTCCCTCTGCGGATACGTAGGTTTTAAGGCCAAAAGGGACCGTGCCCTTCCGCGGCAGGTCCCAGGACTCCCCAGAGCAGGTCCGTGGCAGAATCCCCCCGACTCCCAGTCCAGGGTGCTACCCGTCAGATCTCAGTACTACCTCCCCTTTTATGGTCTGGGGGGACGCCAAGCACAGAGCACATCCTGTCCCAGGTAAAAGTCTCTGGCAGAGCTGTGGTGAACACACAGGTTCCTCCCTCCCAGTCCGTACTGTAGCTTCGTGAGCATTCCTGCACAATCTGCCAACCCAGCCAGGGGGGCACAGGAACTAACAAAGCTGTGTGCAGGTGCATGCAACTGGAGGTCAGCCTTCAATCGTGCAACCCACCCGTGCATGCCAGAGGGACATCTCAGCTTCTCCTTAGCGATGAACAGTCCCCGCGAGCCTTCGCTCAGCCCTGCCGCACAATGACAGCCTGACACCAACACTTAGTCACGCTCTGCTCTCAGAGGCCGGGGCTTTTGGCAGGGCCCCAGAAATGAGGCACTTCAAGTGACAAGAGAGGAGGAAGTTGGAAAGCATGGGATTCTTTCCTTGAACAGCGTGTCCAGAGTTCTCTGTACTCCCGGGGTAAGCTGCCAGGCCTTTGCCATGCAGCCCAACAGCTGAGCTGTGTACAAGGAAAGCCTTCTCACAGGCTTTTCTAATCACAAAGATTAAGAGAAAAACTGTTTCCAAACAAAAAGGGCTTTAAGCAGACACAAAAACAGGCTAAAACAAAACCGGTCTGGGACAGTATTTTTGAGACTTCCTTTTCCTTAGATTCCCTGGTTAACCCGACCTCTGGGCTTCCTGAACAGAGAGCTGTTAACCCCCCCCCCCCCCCCCGAGTTCAGGCCCTTACCTCTTATTCGAGCCTCATTACCTTTTCCGTTGGATTTCCTGCTTCCTAGAAAGGCTTGCCTCCTTTTTTGCTGTGGTGAAGTGTTTCATGCCCCATTCCGCTCACCTTGATGGCCGTGGTGAATGATTTATAAACATCTGAAGTGAGGTTTGCATGGGACTAAGGCAAATTAGAATCCAAAGCCCAGTGACATCTCATCCCCCCAGTGAAAGTCAGCTGGAGAAAGGATGAATGACTGCCTAGTGTTAAAGCTCAGGAAAGGAAAGAGGCAACCTGGCTTTGAGGCCCATCAGATACCTTGTGATGCTGAACATTTCAGCTGGGTGATTTGCCTAGCCAGGGGTTGCATATCGCTAGTCATCTAAATGACTAAGTTTCAGAAGGTGCCAAGAACTCCTCCCCCCCCCATCCCTTTTGGTGGCTGCTCCGAACATCCAATCTCTTTTAGGTGCCTGCTCGTAAGAAGAGGTGGAGTTGGTAGTCCTGCCTATGAACAATGCCTGACACTTCTTCTGTTTTCAGTCACTTATAACTTTGCAAAACTTCAGCTGCTTGGGCTTACACTTTCTTGGCCAGCACCTGCTCTGGGCTGAATTTTTTCTGGAAGTTTGGCCTTTTCCAGGAAGGATAAAGGAAAATACATGGGTTTGATCTTGTTAAAATTCTGATAACCTTTCCTTTGAGAAGCTTTGCACGCCCATGCTTTGGAACAGATAGACTGAGGACACAGTACTCAAGTGCTCTTCCCAGCTCTCTTGTGTAAGACCAAGTCAGCTAACTTCTTTGCCTGAGTTTCCTTCTCTGTATGCTTGAGGAAGCTTATTTTATCAACTAACGCATCTGTCAGGAAGTTTTTCCTGGTATGCAGCATAAGTTTCTCCTCTCAATTTTATCTCACTGCTCATAACAGAAATAAAACCTAGTGATGGAAAATGCCCATTAGGTCATTTCATTGTTGTCCTAGTGAGAAGCTTGAGTAATTCCTCCAGAAATGGAGAACCGTGTCATCCTTTCAGTTACAGCCCAATGTCTGGATGAAAGAGAGGATATTGCATATGCTGGTGGCAAAGGCCATTCTTTTGAACAAATGCACTATTTCAGAACAGGCCTTGGGCGAATTTCCTCACGATTCACTTGTAGCTGTTGCCAAGAACCGTCTCAATCAGGCTCACACTCATTTTTAATGAGGAATCAGATATTTATCATGCAGTGATCACAAAGACTGAACTTTCTAGCATGGACACTATCTGGAGTTTAAAAAAAACCTAGCCATCCAAGTGAGCAGAGAATTCAGACTCTTGAAAACCATTGTTTATTCACGCACTCTAGAGATTATTTCCCACTTACGATCTCCTGTAGGGAATACTGTCTGGGGTTTGTCATGGAAGAACACCAGGAATTCTGAGAACTGGTCAGAGTTGGTTGGGAAACTGGTTTCCCCCCACCCCGTTGCAGAAAATTTCAATTAAAATGAAAAAAAATGTTTTCCTTGAAAATTTCCATGGAAAATTTGATGCCAGGGTGCAGCATGGGATTGTACTTTGTTTATGTGCCTTGTGCACCCATTCTTCTCTGTAGACTGGGCTCCCTGGTCAAACTACATCTCTCAAGACACACCATGGCCTCTATTCATGGTGAGGGGAGCAGTTGCATCATGGGAGTCCTCTACCCTCATGTACAGTCAGAGGGAACAGGTTCTGTGCTGGGGGTTTCTGTGCTAGACCAACGGGAAAACTCCTTCTCTCCAGACTTCAGCACAGCTTCTCTCCCCCCAGAGCAATACAGCAGAGCCGTACTTGGTATTACAATCTCTAGACTGCTCTGTCAGGAGCAGAAGGGGGCCGGGGGGAATTATGGCAGATGGATCCATATTGCTCTGCCTGTTTATCCTTCTGAACCCTTACACCCTATGACAAGGTTGAGCACGTCTCACTACCCTCTCTGCACGCTGCAGAGGCAAGATATGTCCCCCCCCCCCCAGCAGAATCCCAGATCCCACACCAGTCCTATGCAGTAGTGCCACAGACAAGCAGGCAGAGTTCATTCCTCACAGATTTCACACCAGTCTCTGCCTGCAGCATGTGGGGAAGTTGGAGATGCGTCATATTACACCTGCAACACCACAGCAGGAGTTGTTCGTTCAGGCAAATCCCCTACACACAGTAGATCCCTTCCCTCAGTAAAGAGCCATCTATTGCTCCAGGAACATTTCGTCATTCTATGGAGGAGGAAGAAACAATTACTCGTTTTATTAATTTAATTGCTTGCTACAAAAATAAAACTATAGCAACAGGCCGGCCAGCAAAACAAAGCTTTCTTCATTCCGGCTGCAGAGTGAAACCATTGCAAAGGAATTTCTAGTTTAAACACAGGCTGAGCTGGAGACTGAGTTTAAAGCACAAATGATGTATAGGCTACTTTTGTGTCCTTGGCAAACAACATTAAAATGAAAACATCGTTCTACCCTTGCAGGTCCATAATATCAAATTTCAGGCTCAAAATTTGGAAGAGAAAGAATCATGGATGAAAGCCTTGAATGAAGGGATCAACAGAGGCAAAAATAAAATACTTGATGAGGTAAGACAAGTGGATTTCAAACTGTGTGTGTTTTTGGGTCAGCTCTCGTTCACTACCCCACCGAAGGGCTCTAACTGAGACCCTCTGCCCCCGCCCCTGCTTCATGGGCACCTCAGCTGCAAATTGTGCCTTGAGCCCAATACTGCTGTTAGGAGGTTTAGATAGCGACACTCGTCTGTATCGTGTGAGCCTTGCTCCCAACTCCTTCCTTTGCTGGGGCCTCCCAAGCTACAACAAAACTTAAAGCAAAAACAGAAAACTCTTGTGGCCAGATTCAAATGCAGTGGAAGGAGAGGCGAGTTATGCTGTCTTAGACTGAGTTACACCGCTTACCGATGTGTAGGCAAGGGTTAGGCCATGTCTGCACACACAGCAGCGTAGCTCTCCCATCGGTGTAAAAAACATCCGCTGTTTCGAACAGCAAAAACCCTGCCGGTGTAACTTACATCTCTCCCTCCGACTAGCGTTGTGCACATGAGCACTTACGTCGCTGTAACTTACGTTGCTCAGGGAGATCATTTATTCACAGGTCTGAGTGACGTAAATTATTCCGACGTAACTTTAATCACTGCAGCTAGCGATCTGGAGCCAGAGCGTGTAAGAAGTTAGTGTAACAGCTGGCTCATACCTTCTCCGGTGTTGCTTCTGCCACTTGCTCGTCTCCTCTCTTCTGGCCATGTTACACAAACAGACCGACTGCCTAAGACGCAGTGGTTATGTCTGCAATGGCAAGTTAGTTCGAATTAAGGAGGCTTAATTCGAACTAATTAAAGCCAGGGCTACACTAGGCGTTAGTTAGTTCGAATTAAGGGCTTCCTTAATTCGAACTAATAAGTTCGAATAGGGCTTCAGAAGTAAGGCTTTAATTCACACTAACTACTTCGAATTAGCCAATGTGGCCATGTTAATTCGAACTAATTTCTTAGTTCGAACTAACCGGCCATTGAAACGAATGGGGATTGCTAATTCGAACTAAGCAAGTGCCACAAATGGCACTTGCTTAGTTCAAACTAACTTTTTCTAGTTCGAATTAAGCTCTCCGTCTACCAAGGATGATGACGTGTGACTAACTACACAGAGTGCAAAGTCCTTGGGACCATTTTGTTTTTAAATCACCCCAGTCTTATTTCTATTAAATGTAGAAGCCATAGGCCAGGCCAGTCATTCTCCTCCAAAGACCTCTGATCTCTCTGAGGAACGGAGACAGGTAAATGGAAAGAGATGCAGGCAATCAGTTGGCCATTCAGAAGCCCCTATTGCTGTAATATCTCCGTGCTGCCCTGGCCCCAGTTGTGACCAGTAAGCACTGGGTGCAGCTAGTTGTGGGGGGGTGGGGGAGAGGCACGGAGGATGCAAAGGATACAGTCATTGCTCCCCCATTCCCAGGGTCAGCTCTCTGAGCCACCAGCCCCAGTGTAGTTTACGGCAGCCTCAGAGACACTAATCTAGATCAGCTTGGGACCATTAAGCCAGCTGGGATCACCAGCGTGCGGTACGCAGCACTCTGGCAGCCTGCCAGCATACCCCCTTCACTAGACCGCTGGGGGACAGGGGAGAGTCAGGAGTCGCAGGCAAAGAGCCAGAATAGGAAAGGCACTTAGCACATGGAAAATGAGAGCCAATGCTAGGCAGTGAATTTTAAATCTGATTCCAGTCAGTAAACCTGTTCATTCAGCCCCTGTTGCAACTAATCCAGTCGCTGCTCACACCTTCTGTCCAGCTCCCTAAGATCATTAAAGCTGTACAAGGAAAGGTCTGTTAATATCTGCTGATACAGTTCACAGTCAGGTCTGGCGTATTAACATGCCTTCACCGCTTAGATGGCCAGAGAATTTTTACTACATCTCCCTGCCACGTTCCACGCCCAGCCCACGTGCAGGACAACAGAAGGCTTTTGAGACCTCCCTTTTCCTGCCCTAGGGATCGGCGAACTTCAGAAAGTTTGATGGGTCAAGTCAGACTTTCTCGGTTTCACCCATGGGGTTGCTGAACTAGCACAGCGTCTTGAGGATCCATTCGATTCCACCCTCGTGGAGGGGCATGAGTGTAGTTGGCCGGTCCTTCATGAATGAGCACATTGCAAACCAAACTGAGAATCTGGAGTGAACACTGAATTCCAGTGGCCCGTGGCTAAAATGCCGAGTGTGGCTACGCCACATCCCAGCTGGATTTGCTTTGAAAACACTAAATGGATTTGTGGCCACGTAGAGCTGTGTTTTGTCAATGGATAAGTTCACATTGCTGGCAGCCGGCTGCAAGGGATGTTTAAGCCGGTCCCCATGTTTTGCCTTTCCAAGAACAAACACTCCAACTTGTCTGCATATGTGTTCGGGGCTAAGAGAGTGAAGGAACCTATTGTAGAAACTTCCACCCAAGAAAGGGTCGTGTAACTTCCAGCTTGCCGAGAAGTTTCTGGCACCTCTTTCAGTGCCTGGAATGTTTGGTACACATGGCTTATGAAGGGGAATGCAGTTTCTAAGGCAATATAAAAGATGCCAGTGAGCAATAGTGACACACAGAAATCAAATGTTAGAGGTTTGGTTTCAATAAGCCTGGAAATGTGGGATCTGATTACAAGGGTGATGTATTCAAAAGCCATCCTTGTCAGAAATGACCAAGAAGGTTTTAGACATGCATTGACAAGTCAGTGAACGTTACCTTTTCCCCCCCTTTCCTCCATTTTAAGGTGAAGGTAGATGAGACCCTCTCCCTGGACCACGTGACTCGAGACAGAGTGAAAGTGGGTCATGGACGCAGACCGCCCACCCGGATTCATCTGAAAGAGGTAAGAAGGCAGCTCAGGGTCACCTGCCGCAGTCCAGTGAAGGCACCTGTGTGCAGCCTCTACCTGGTAAGAATTCCAAGCAAGCTTCAGTGAGAACAATTCCTGGGTGCATCTTTCATGCAAAACACAGCTGTAATAAAACACGAGCTTCTAACCGACCCCTTGCAGGTCAGACCAGCTGGGAACGCTCCTGAGCCAAAGCAAATTCTTACCTGTGGGCAGCAGCTGGTGAAGATTTTTGCATCCTTCAGCTTGGAAGCTGCTATATCCTGGGATATTTGGTGAACCTTTCTACACTACTTGAGCTGCTTCATAGTTTGGCAGGGGCCATTACTGCTTAATTTAAAGCACACACCCATGTACTCACAACCACAGGTTATAACCAAAGATATGATCAGAGGTCACAAATTCTGGGATTTTCCAGGACTTCTAGGGCAGACCCGGAGCAGCTGTCAGCCTCAGGCTAGAACAGTGGCTGGTGTTGGGGTGGCCCCCCAGGGGCTGGAGCATCAGAGACAACCTCTGTGGCAGGAACATTGGCAGGACTTAACAAGCCACAGAAGCTCTGTGCCCCTCCCCAGATACTTTTCGTAAAAGCCAAGGACAGGTCACAGGCTTCCGTGAATTTTTGTTTCTTGTCTCTAACCTCTCCCTGACATTTACTAAAAATACCCATCACAGAATCTTAACCTGGAACTGCTTTTGTCTAAGATGTTTTTGTAGAACAGCCTTTCTGTTTGCAGTTCTCAGTAGCTTTTCCCATAGCTAGCAAACACCGCAGAAATACACACATGGTTCTCTTCTATAAAAGGTGCCAATAAATATTAGTCTCTCATGATTTCGAAGGGAGTTCCAACACTGAAGCTGTGTTGATATTTTAGAAGAGGATTAAACTAGTGAATGGGTTCAAGGCTAAACTTTACTGCAAACATCACTGCTTGCTGGCTACCACCTTCAGGGTAGCTCTCGTGATTTTAACAGAGGAAATGCTCCAGAGCTTTTTATTCTAATCAAGAATATATGCTAGTGTCACAGGGTGCACATCTGTGCACCCCTGGGTTACGCTATATGATTTTTCTGTTCACTTTTACATTGTAATTGTATGATTTGCTGCCAATTAGGCCATGCAACGTTTCCTTTGGATTGCTCCACTGTATAGTTATGATACGTTTCCTGTAGCATCATGTATGCGTAGACTGTGCTGAGGCATACAGGCATGTCTGTACTATCTGCCTCGTGGGACACAAGATGTGTAGTGTCAGATGCTGGACTTAGTTCCTCTCCACCCTAGTCAATTCTTTGACTTAAAGGATTTTTAAGATAGGTTTTCAGCACAGGGTAGTTCAGGGGATTGCTAATGGGACATATTCTAACCAAAGCTCCCCCGTACTGCATTTTGCAGGCTGCCAACGCTACATCAGATGGAATCTTGAGGCTAGATCTGGATATAGTGGATAATGGCCCTCCAGAACTCACCTCGACCGTGAATGAGAACGATGACGTCCCGCCTCCAAAGGAAAC
>ML685765.1:28665738-28698362 GCA_007922175.1 Pelusios castaneus
ATGAGGAGAGTGAAGAATCCAAAGGACCAGCTGGGGACAATAAAGAGAACCTCATGGAGGTCAGCAATAAGAGCCACACAAACGCTCCAGTTCCTCCTCCTAAAATCTTATCCGAAAAGCTGAAAGGGATCAGTTGGGATGAATCAGCCCTTCCCCCTCAAAGCACAGAAGGTCCAAAATCATCCATGGGTGGTAGTAAAGAAAACATCACCGAGGTGGTTACAACAGATACCCTGAAACCTCAAGTTCCTCCTAAGATTTTATCAGAAAGATTGATAAGTGCAAATCCCGTCCTGAGCACTTCAGAGGTGAAGAGCTCAGAAAGCCAGGAGCCCGATGAGTCAACCCGTCCCGTGAATGCAATGGAAGATGGGGAAGTGACAGAATCCACTCCCCAAAGAGTAGAGCCTGAAGAAGAAAGCAAGAGAGCTGCTGATGAGGAAGAGGAGCAGCAAATAATACAGGAACAAATAAAGATTTCCTTAGATACAGAAACAAAGCAGGAAATCACAGAGGTGCCTAGTAAAGAGAAAACACTTTTACCAGAGTCCTTGGGGAATTCCTCACCCATCAGAACTCGCTGCGCATCTCTCGGAGAGCTGATGGATGAATCAAAAAATGCTCAGAAAGCACCGGCGGATCCAGGCTGCCAAGAGGAGACCCTGGCTAAAATGGAGGAGAAAGTGGCTTGCGAAAGGGACAAGACAGAAAAACTTCTGCAAAAGGTTTTGCATGGAGAGTTGGAGCAAGCACAGGAGGGGAACGGCCCCCCGGTAAATGCAGAGACAATACTCAACGAGGCCGTAGAACAGCTCCGGCAAGCAACACAAGTGCTACAAGAAATTAAAGGTTTAGAAGAACTGAGTAAGGAACAGACAGAGAAACCGAAGGAAAAGCAGAAGGATCTAGTAACTCTTTACCGGAGAAGCGTTCCCTGAGATGAACTTTAGAAGGCACTTCTTTCTTACAGTCAAGCTAAAAAATTGCTATTTACTACTTATCCCATTGCTAGGCCAGTGTCAAATAAGGCTGTTTTGCCATGCACATGCATGGATAGTGGGGCATTTCAGTTCTAGTTTTCTTTTATTCTGTCTTTATGCCATATTCCATCCCTGATCACAATAGGATAGAGGAGATGGGATATCAGTTGCAAAAATGTGACTATTCCTTAAGGTCTTGCTCCAAAGATCATTGACGTCGGTAGAAAAATGCCAATGGGCTTTGGATCAGGCCCTAAAACAAAGTAACACTGGTAATCAGACGAAAGGTCAGTTTTTCAAAGGAGGGCAATGGAAATTCCAGCCAAAACTCACGTGGGCATGTATACATTGGCATGCAAGACTCAGTTTGCACTGGCACCCATAGGCTATGTCTACACTTGTAATTTTAAGTCAACTTTAGCTAAGTTGACTTAAAGTCGACTTAGCATGTCCACACTTAAAATTAAAGTCGACTTAGGGGGGGACTTACAAAGTCGACCTAAAGTGTCCACACTGGATGCCTAGGTCAACTTCTAGGGGCTAGGGGGACCTAGGGCAGGTCCACGGGGATAGGGGGGCACCCCTTGCCCAATGCCAGGGGGCTCAGCCTTTGCCCCATTGTATCCGAGTACAATGGGGCAAAGGGGGACAGGGACCCTGGCAGGGCATAGGGGCAGAGTGGGCCCCTTTGGGGGGCATACCAGGCTCCCCCTATGCCCCCCCGGCAGGGAGGGCAGTGACGGAGTAGCCCTAAGTCAACTTAGGGATACTCCAGGTCTCCACTGGCTTAAGTCGACTTTAAAAAGTCGACTTAAGCCTTAAGTCGAAGTAAAATGAGGTTTAATAAAGTAGACTTTATTTTCCTTAAGTCAACTTAAGCAAGCTGCTTAAGTCAACTTAAGGAAACTGTAGTGTAGACGCGGGGTAAATTAAGTCGACTTAAGCAAGCTTAAGTCGACTTAATTTCTAAGTGTAGACGCACCCATAAAGTTTTGCCGATGAAACCATTCCACTGGGAATCTGGCTGCAAATGTCCACAGATTTTGCTCAGTTTGTTCACTAGCTGACAAGTTTTGACTACCTGGCCCAGTTATGTTCTGGAACAAATGGCCAACAGTCTCCAAGGATACTTATTAAATACATCTGCAATTTAAAAAAAAAAAAAAAAATTGGAAATCCACCTAGAACTGGCAAACTGGTGATGGCGAGTAATCGGTTTCAGCTCTAGATCAGATTTAAAAACACAACAATCCTTCTGTGTTCTAAGCGCTATATGAGTATTAATTAAGCCTCAAATTACCATTGCCAAGCAAGTATTATTTTACCGGTGAGGAAACTCAGGCAGCAATATGAAGTGATTTGCCCACAGAGGGAGTCTATTTCAGAGCCAGGGATAGGATTTAGCAATGGGGCCCCCCCCCCCCACCCCCCCCACCACTCTGTGCTCATTCTTTCCAGTGCTGCTCCGTTTGAAGCACCTGCTCTTGGCAAAATGTTCATTTTTAAACAATACAACCTGGTACCTAGAGTCTCCTGTACTGTAGAAGTAGTTAGATGTTTGGAGAGTTGTGGGAGTGGTTGGCTGGGTCTTCTGCACATAGACTCTCCCCCTGCTTTGTGGCTAGACCAGGGGCTGGCAAGCTTTGCCGACCTCTGTGCCGGCCCCTCCTCCTCGACCCTCAGCTGGCGCCGACGGCCCATTCATGGAAAGAAGCCACCTGGAGGGTCTACTCTCAGCAGCGTGCCTGGGGACCCCATCCCCAGTTACCTGGAGTCACTCCCTTTAGCAGCAGCACACCACAGAGAGGAGCCGCTCTGGGCGGCTTCTTTACATGGTGTGCCTGGGGTATGGACGTGGCAGGGACCTCCGCGCTGCAGCCGCCCCCGAAAGAAGCCACGTGGAGCGTCTTTTGGTGGCAGGAGTGGCAATTTCTGTGGCGCCACAGTGATGCTGAGTGCCGCTCCGAATGGGCCCACGAGCCACAGTTGGCACACGTGCCGGGGGTTGCCTACCCCTGAACTAGAAGCTTTGTTTTCAGGGCAACTGGTTTTGATTGAACATCCCATCCAGTCGTTCTCAACCTATTTACCATTGTGGGCCAGACATGCAGCTCTCTGTGTTACGGGGGCCGCATCCCCATAATACACTCACTCTCTCCCCTCTCTCTCCCTGTATGGCCCTGAGAATGTCACCTGGGCCACCCCGTTGTGCTGACTGGGCCCCAAATAGCCTGTGGGCTGAGAACCATTGGTCTAACCGTATCATTTTAACAGATTTTCATCAGCTATGTTCTGGCTACATTACTAGCTGTTTTCTTGGCATGAATGTCCCCTCTGTGAACAAATATTGAAATACATTGAGGGAATTGCATTTTGCATATAAATTCTTGGGAGGTAAGTGGCGGAGCTGAGTCCACTAAAATGAAGGCGGCATAAATGATGGCCTGGTCTGGTCCTCTTAGAAGGCAGTGGCAAAATTCTCCCTGGTCCTCCTGCTTAAAAGCAGTTGCATCTCCCTAAACATCCAGCGAGAGAAATGTGAGGAAATGGAAGTTGTCATTTTGAGAAAAAGTGATTACACAATTATGTCTTGCATGACAAAGATAAACAGTGAAAGCAACCTAGATAATATGGATATGTGAACTGGGTCATCTGCCTGCCAGTCCAAGTTCATTGAGGCTCATTTGGTCAAGCAAACCAGGTCATCAGAGGGTGCAGGTGCATCCCTTGTATCCTCCTTTCGGAGTTTTGCCCTAAAATATTCATGCTCAATGGCATCATGTCAACTACCCAGGGATTTAAAGTACCACCACTTCCTCTATGTTTTATCTAGACTTGTGCAGGGAGGAAAGAATTGGATCTTTCTACACTGATTTTATGGAGTTACAGGGAATGCAAGTGGATGTTGAATAGCTAAGGCCCAGCAGAATATTCTGAGACAGGATAGAGAATTAGATTTGGCAGTTCTTATTGCTAAAATAGCTACATTACCCAAGAGTTCATGCCATCTCCCCCTGCCAACTGCTAAGCCAGGATCATGCTATTCATGGTCTTTATCTCAGGTTACTTCTCCTGTAGCTTAGTGAGGCTCCACGGTACCCCATATTACAAACATCAACCATAGCAACAGCAAAATATAGTCTCTTCCCTCCTTTCTAATTCAGCGAATGAATGCTCCCTGCTCTGTGCAGCCCAGTCCTGATCTACGGCATTTCAGGCACTGAAAAATAGGAACATCCCAGGTAAGAGAGAGGTAGTCACTCTGCTAGACACTTCCACATTGTCTGATTTAAACTGCCTCACTCTCAAGCCAGTCATAGGAGTTGTATGAAAAGTTTCTCGTTATTCCATCATCCATGAAGTTTCTGCATAGTAGAATTTGAGTTTTAGCTGCTTTTAGACAAGAGTTTCAAACACCTGCCGTCCAGAGCATAGCCCCACAATGTAGGCCAAGGATGAACTCTGGGCTGCATTATTTACTGCTGTAGAATCAATGTGAACTGAGGGATCTTGTTCTCTTATAAGACAAGGGCTAACAATACAGACCAAGTCTATTCAGTGCCTACCAGCTATTTAATATGTATTTTTCTGCATGTGCACTTTTGTTTACTGAACACTGAGATGTGAACACAAGTTGTACAAACCCGGTGTGTATGGAATGTTTTGGGACATCAGCCTTCAGGTACTTGTGAGATAAAATGGTATAATGAAGGATAAAGTAGAAGATTAACAGCGATGTGTATGTAACAGGGATGCGCCCAGGCCAGAACGCAGATCTGGCTGTGGGCAATGTTTAGATGCGGCTGCGAACCCCAGTGCTGACATGTCCCTTAGGACCAAACCCCTAGATCTGAATACCCTTGAACGTGGGGTAGGTTTGGATCCAACTCAGATTCATCTCTGATATACATAGATGCTTTAGTTCTTACAAGTAATTTTTGTCACCGCAATGTGCTGCCTATTTAATATCTACCTAATGCAGTGTTGATGAAGACTCCCAGATTCCTGTTACAGCAAGAGTCTACAGGATGTGCTTATATTTACTGTATTTTTTTTTTTAATAATACTGAATGTTCAAATGAGCAGATATCTGACATTTTATGGAACCCAATAGAAATCTTAGCAGAAGACACCTGAATCTGTTAGGAGATGGGAGAGTTAAACCCTTTTACAAGCCAGTGCTAAATACAGCGTGCAGTCTGCTAACATTACTTATCTTTAAATACTACTATGTCTTGTAAATAAATATAACTTAAGTGAATTCTCTTCTTAACATCAGTATCTCCATGGCTGAAAATGTTGCGCTAATTAAGGAAAAATAGCCATAGTTTCATTCTAAAGTGATTAGCCCACCTTGAATTTGGGGTCAACTGGATTTTTATATATAAAGCTTCATGGTTTTTTAGACCATTTAATTAATTCTGAAATATTCACACATGTTATTCTTGTACAGGGCCTACACCAATCTCTGCCTAATGGGGGAAGACAGGTTAGTCCATAACTGTCTTCCAGATTTCTTGCACCTTCCTCTCAAATAGCTAGTACCGGGCATTGTCACAGCCGGGTTCTGGAGTACAAAGCTAACTGCGCTGATCTAGCAAGACACTTCCTGTCTTCATTTTACCTATTGCCAACAAGCACCTTGCTTTCCGTTACTCCAGGTCTCTGGCTGCAGTAAGCTTGCTGTCTCTGGTCTGGCATAGTGAGGTGAAACGTGACTCAGTTTCAGATTTGTACAAGTGCAGAGTTGCATCTTTCTGAGAGGAAGGAAGCCAATGTGCTAGTGAGCAGCAGTGAAGGATGGTATCTGAAAAAATCAGTTGTCAGGACTGGTGGAAAGGCACCACTGTCTTCTGCATGTACAGAGCTGTGAGATTTGGCAATAAAACTCCCTTTCGAGCACCATCCGCTTCAGAGCAGTTTGTTAGTAGCCAGAACGAAGAGCGGGAGGAAGTATTAAGACATTGCTTGGATACGTTCCATCACTGTCCCAGAGGGCTGTGCGTACTGCACCCAGCCTTGTCTGTGGCCTAGATTATGGACTAACCCCAGGCCCCAAGGAAGGGGTGGAACAAAGATGCACTGCCCGAGGAGCAGGCCTGGAATCGAACTGTGACGCCAGTAACCCTATGTCAGAGGTGCACAACCTGCATTTCTGTGCAGTCCTTGGGGCAATTTATAGGCTGGGAACAGAGCGAGTGGGGGGATCATATGATGTGTCCCCCACATTGCACTTGTGGGCCTTGAGTGGTCTTAGAAAATGCAATTTGACCCTTGGCCAAAAAAGGTTGTGCACCCCTGCCCTACGCGAAGGAGCTTACTACTCCTTCCATGCCCACTCCACTGTGCAGGCTGAGATGCAGGCGCACACTTCCCCCCAGCTGTATGGTCTGTCCTACACAGCACCTCTGCAGCGGCAGCTTTCCCGCCTCCCACACCACAAGCACACAGACCAGCTGTAGGGGCATCCGACACCCCTTCCTCTCCTGCACCAGTTTGTTAACTCGGCTCCCAACTGAGCCCTCAGAGTGTCTTAAGAGTTGCCTTATGGGCACAGGAGCAGGCTCTAAAATGAAGGAAGTTTCTCAAGTAGATTGCAAGTGTCTGATTTTAAGGGCAGTGTTGCTTAGTGGTGACAGCAGAGGCAGAGTAGCCCAGGTTTTCCGTTTCTGTCCCTGAGACTGCCACGGATTATCTGGGGTTCTTTGAGAAAGCCACTAATTCACCCCTCTCTTTATCCCGTTATAGAAGTGAATATAACTGCTTCTATCTTCCCTCACAGGGACGTAGGACTATATATGAGGCACTTGCAGATCACATGTTATCAGAAGCTATCCAAGAGCCAGTTTTCTTACGTCCTGTTTTTGGAGGACTGAAAAGAAAACTGCTCCATCCCTGGTATGCAGATTATTTTAACAAGATAGAATGGTTGGAAGGAAGCGATTATAATAAAGTGGGCATTAACTGCAAGCCAGATTTTATATAAAATTGATAAATTCTCAAGGAGTAGCCGCATTAGTCTAGTTCAGCAAAACAAACAAGGAATCCTGATCCTATGACTTACACTTCCCTGCATTTATTTTCCACCCATTCTGTAAGTTCCCCATCTTCAAAGTGTCTGAGGAAGTGGGATTTCCTGAAATTGTGTCAATTGAGTTGAATTGTTTCAATTTAATTTTTTAGAAAAAACACAACCAAAATGTTTTGTTCTGACATTTTCAAAATGAAATGTTTTGATTTTTATTCAGAATTGCCTCTATCAAAACAGTTAAACTCAAAAAATTTTTGTTTTTGATTGAACAAAATATTTTTTGTTTCCAATCTAATTTTTTCAACTTTTTCCAGGTTCACTGCCAAATTTGAGAAGTGCACACATTCCGAGTCAGCCCAAAGTATTTTTTTTTTCAGGTCAGCCAGTGAATTGAAAAAAACCCAGTTACTCACACAACTCCAACCAGAGTCGACCTTTATGATCACCTCATCTGATGCCCTGCATAAAAAGAGACCCTATGTTTCACCCAGTGATTCCTAGATCAAAACCAACTATTTGTGGAGAGCATATCTTTCAGGAAGACATCCAATCTCCAAGTGATGGAGAATTTGCTGCATTCCTGGTTGGTCCATTCCAACAGTCAATTACCCTCAATGTTAAGGTAGGAGGCACATTTTTAAAACTGAGCCATAAAACTACAAAGCACTCCAAGATTTCTCCTTTCAGTTCAAAGAAGAATCAGCGTTATTAATCAGACACACAGAACTTGTCAGCAGTATTTAGAGCCAGAAGAATCCTATTTCACTCTGCTCTGCAAGCCCACACATTTGGGAAAGCTGATTTCTAATTTGTTCCTGGAAAATTAGTCACGCTTTCCCCCCTCTGCCTTACCTCACAGCCATGCAAACTGCATTGTTCTTGTGAAAAGGGCTGATGTGGTATTGCTGACCATTAATGAGTTTGTGTTTGGTAAGGGCATGCCTGCTGACCGAGAAGCAGGCAAAGTATTTTTAAGCAGCTGGTTTCCCACCCACCTTCCTGCCCCTCCATTGTCAAGGTCCAATTCTGCAAAAAACGTTCTCCACTACAGTAGAATAAGCCCAGGAAGAGTCTGCCGGATCAGCTGCTGTCAGCGTTACGGTTCTCTCTGGTTACGCTAGCCTGTCTTGTTAGAGTTTACAAGGCCAAGGGTGGGAATTTTATCTGGTTTCTATAAGATGCTGGCTGAGCCCCAGCAACCCAACTAATTACCACTCCCCTGCACACACTCACTAGTTTGAAAGCATTTAACCTTCTTTTCTCTCACATAGGGAATTTAGAGGCCTGAGTTGCCTCTAGATCTGTAGGCTGATAGATCACAGCTCCACACTTTAGAAATTGCCCCATACCCATTGCCTACATCTCTGGCCCCATCTCCTATACCTCCTGCTCCCTCTGCTCTGCCCAAAATCTCCCCTCCCCGCCCCGCCAATTAACAGTCATCTGCCGCCTCCTCTTTCCACCAAACCTCTTCCCACACAACCCATTCCCAAGAAACATAAACAGGACCCCCACATGGTGGGGAGGGAAGGGTACACTTTATCAGGTCCTGGAGGCTCAGGGGGGGCAGCCCAGGCTGCACCCCCCATTATCACATGTGTGGGAGGGGGCCTGTGTTACAAGTTTGTACTGGGCCTGAAAAAAACCGATAATTGAGTGTGGCACATGGGGTCCTGTGCCATCTCGTGCCTTTAGACTGCAAGCTCTTTAAGGTAGAGACAGACAGACAGACAGACACACAGACACACTCAACTTTATGTATAACCCCACTGGTAGAAATATCTAGAACTTTACTTGTGCAGCCGCCCTCCGTACAGATCACCTCATTTGGTGTAAAATCTCTAGGAGAAGAGAGGGCTAGGGTCACACGTCACTCGGCGCCTGCTGTTTGTAAGCTGCAAAGGACGGCAATTAATTTTTAATGGCTTTCTTAAAAGTAAAGGCAAGTGAATCACATTGACAAATGCTGAAGAACAGGAAGTAAAAACTCAGTCCCCACCTTTGACTCACATCATCGTCCGCTGAGCGAAGCTGCCTTTTCAGTGTTTCTCAAAGCACTTTCTGGACATTTATTATTCAGCGTGCCTCAGAGTCCCAATCATGGACCAGGACTCTGCTGTGCTATGCCTTGTATACACCCAGAACTAAAAGACAGTCCCTGCCCCAAAGAGATTACAATTGGTCTCCAAACATATCCTCAATACCCCTAGGCGGGAGGGAGATATTGTTACAGACACATTACAGATGAAGGCATAGAGAGGCCGAGCCCAGATTCTGAGTCATCTTTGTTCTGGCTACATCTGCTTTCTGGTTGCTCAAGAAGACATCCTACCCCTGCATGTCAGAGGTGCCGATGGTCACGTCCCAACTGAAGTCAGTCAATCAAAAACAGAGATTAAAAACATATTGACATATCAGAGTCCACTTTAATGACTCCCCCATCCTCCTAGAAAACCCCAGGGCAGTAACAGGAAAAGAACAGAGTTCCAGCCCTCAAATGGATACAAAATATTGGATTTAAAAAGGCAGCAAGTCTAGGGGTGCGCCTTTCTGGGACAAAGTGTCTTGTTAGACAAGGAAGGCAAAGAGGCAGAACCCTGCGGGAATGCTAAAGCTATATGATGGGGTTTGTTGTTCAAACACAAGTGAGAAATAAGAAACTTGAAATTCTTTTGGAGGCATTTCAGGGGGGAAGAAACTGAGGCCATCTGGAGCAAAGTCTGCAAGGGCGTGTACTAAAGAAGAGGTCAAGGGGATAGAAAAGGGGAGGATGTGGGTGGACGATACTAAAAATTATCTGGGTGAGAAGGGGACACACAGAGTATGGCAGACAGATCATGCTGCATTTTCTCCAGTCAGATGGGGGCCACACACCCTGCAAGTTGCTACTATCCTGCCCCCCCCCCCCCCCCCTCATTTCAGTGTTAAATTCCCTCTTGGCTTCCAGAAGTTTTCCAAATGCCTGGTCTAAACTTTAAACATATTTCAGGGGAGTTTTACTGAAGGAGAAAGGATGGTGCCAGGGTCAAGGCACAAGACTAGAAATCAGACCTGGCTACTATTGTATCCTTAGGTCAATCCTGTAGCCGCACAGTTTCCTCGTCTGCGAGAGGGGAGGACTGCTAGAGTGAGCCAAAAAGTGTCTCTTTCAATGAAGATTGTTCAGTATTTTGGCTGACTTATTTCATTGGTGCAAAGTTTCTACAAAAGCCTCAGTATTTATTAACAACGTTTGTGCAACAAAACGTTTCCACCAACACCTGATACGCCTTACCTAATTCCTGCACTTGGGAAAGCTGCACTACTCCATCACATAGTATTAGGATTCATTCAGGGTTCTTCCTCTTGTATTTTCCTTGGCTACCAGGACACCTTGTTCCAGAAAGACATGCCCTAAATTTGCTGCCTTTTAAGTCCAATATTTTATGCCCAAGTTGGGCTATGATGACCCCATTAGCATAGTACGTTAGCACCCCACAATATTTCATATATCCTCA
The DNA here is from genome assembly GCA_007922175.1 of Pelusios castaneus. Classification (NCBI taxonomy): domain Eukaryota; kingdom Metazoa; phylum Chordata; order Testudines; family Pelomedusidae; genus Pelusios; species Pelusios castaneus. Next base: position 28,676,247 of record ML685765.1, read on the forward strand.
ACACCCATGAGGTAGGGCAGTGCTGGTAGCCCCAGTTTTAGAGATGGGAAACTGAGGCACGGAGAGGCTGCGTCACTTGCCCAAGTTCACACCAGAATTCTGCAAACTGGAATCTTTGATAATTTTTCATGGAAATGGGGTTCCTTTTCAGCAACTATGATGGCAGCTGCCCTGGGTTGGTTTTCCTTTGCTGAACAAATACATTTGTCCTGGCTTCATCTGAGGGCATGTTTGAGATGAACCAGGTAAGTTGTCAAAAATCATGAATTCCAGTTCTAGTTTGCATGCAAGCTGCAGCTGCTGGTTTGGCCTGAAGAAGCTGTATCCAAATCCCAGATCATAATATTCAAAATTGTGCTTCAGTACAAGCCTCAGGAAGGCCCTGCATCCATGAGAGTTCAAAGTTCTTGCTCTGTGCAGATCTGATTGCAAGATTAGTGCCTCGCAGTAAACTGATCCATGTGCAGAGGGCCAGTCGGGACCTAGGCAACATTGAGGTCTTCAAAACGGGGACTGAGGGAGAATTAAGCAACACATACTTTGCACTGGCTTGAGCCTCACTGAGCATTCACTGCCAGGATCCTTTTAACATTGGACAGGAATAGAGATCAACATTAAGCTGTGTACATGTATTTTGGTTCCAGACCTCAGTGGCTACTCGGAGGTGATCTTTTAAAATTGCATCTGTCACTGGCCAAGGGAAAGAGTATCATGTCCTGCTCAATGGAGGGTACTGGGGGGGGAAGTGCCAGAGTTCAGAACAGGGCCATTTTCACATTTCTTTAGGAATTCAACCCCTTTTTTTCAAAATACTCGGCAGAAACTGGACTGTTTCCTTCTGGAAAGTGAGCTAGATTTGGGGGGGGGGGGGGGGTATTTTCACTTAAAAAACCCCACAAAATCCTAAACACACAAAAATGTTGATCTTCCCACCAAATCACCATTTTAGAGTTAGTTAGCAAGTTCGAGTGGGGAGAACAAGTTGCAGTCATTTCCCACCCCATTATCCTGGAATTCGCTTGATACCCAGGTATGCCTATTCCAGTCTTCTGCTTAAATCTTGTACTGCCATTGAGCCTGGGTCTACAAGGAAATTTGGCAGCAGTCAACAGAAGTTACCCAAGCTACTCTGCGCAACTCCTGTTGACTTCACAAACGCGTTCCTACCGACACAGCGCTATTCCACTTGAGGTGGTGGTTTTAATGAATCGACTTCCAGATCGATTAAGCTAGTCTCCACTGACTGCCCAATCAATCCAGAAAGATCGATCGAATGGTGCTGCCGGTGAAGACGAGCCCTGAGGACCCTAGTCCTGCCATGACTTCACACAGATGGATTTTATACCCACACAGCGCCCCATTCATACCAGCTTCACACAGGCTTGGCAGGGCCAAAAACACAGAGCTCAGGTCCTCAACTCTGATCTACATCTAAAATTTAGGTTGATCTAGCTCTATTGTTCAGGACAGTGACAAATATACACCCTGGATGGTGCACTCAGGATTAGACCCACAGAGGGGCTCAGAATTCTTCTGTCCACTTAACTACTGCCTCTCGAGAGGCGGGTTTATGACAGTGATGGAAAAACCCCTTCCATCTCTCTACTGTGTCGCTGTAGTACACAGTGCCAGATTTAGGGACAAGCCAAGTAAGCCATGGCTTACGGCCTCACATCATGAGGGCCTCTAAATATGTCAGAGATCACTAAGATTTATTATAATTGAACTTGATAAAGCAAATAAAGCTTTTTGCAAGATGCGTGTTTTATTTCATTTTTGGTGCATCTTTGCCTTTTTTATGGCATGGAACCTCTGAGTCTTGACATGGTTTAAGGCCTCAGCGTGTCTTAATCCAGCCCAGGTAGCACCTGGAGTACAGCCTTCCCCGCAGATTGTTATTGCGCAGAGACACTAAGGAGACCACTGGATCTTGGGCGTTCCTCCCCCTAGTTTGTCAATTCAGTGATTAACAAGACTAGGAGAGGGAGAGATTGAGCCGTTTCTTCTGCTGAAGAGAGCGTGGAATGGCACGGGAAAGGCACACTTCCGATTAGGAACACAGCAGTCTCCGGGGGGGGAGAAGGCAGGTGAGCAAAGCAGGTAACTGCACAGTTAAGTCCAGGAGGGAGTTTTCCCTAAGATGAACTACATTGCCGTGATGAACCCAACTCCGCTCTCATTGCTTGGCAGGCTCTTGGGACGGGGCAGTGGCGAACTTAGAAAGAGGTCAGCTGATGCCCAGAGCACTACAGGGGCCTTCTGCTCCTCCGGTGCACGTTCAGCTCCAGCGTGTCATCGTAACCCCAATGCCACAGAGCACCAGGCTGATCACCACCAGCCTGGCCAGGGGCAGATGAACAAGTGCAGATGGAGCACAACCATGCGACTGGAAACAAAATAAATTCAGCCTAGCATTGACCACTGAGGACTCAAATCAGTGAGAAAGTTTCCCCTGAGAAAGGAGCAGGGCGCGTTCATTTGGGGCAGCTTTTAGCCCAGAAGTCTCATGTTTCCATATCGAGAGGCTTCCCCTTGAGCTGCTTGTGGGTGAAATACTTTCACATTTGACGAATGCTCACATGGCATGCTACAAAGCCTGCCTCCACAATCCACATTCATGTTCCAGGGCAGCTGCCACTGAACAGGGAACCTTCGCTTCATTTCTGGTAAAGGGTGCCAGCACTGTGTGCACAGATGGCAGCAGACAGGCAGGCTTCAGATGTTCCAGTTTGCGTGGGCGACGCTCTCCAGGATCCAGACACTTATTGAACAGCTGGGTTGCCATCTCCCAAGGCTCCATTCTCCCAGGAGATTTCTAGCTCTTTCTGCTTCTGGCTAGTCCAGAAATCCTCCGAGAGCCAGCACACAATAGCTTGGCACTCCTGCTTCCCTTCCCAGACAGAACCAGCAGATTCCCAGAACATGACAGTGACCTGATCTGGCAAAAAGTCACCCAAGTATGTACACACATCCATCAAAAAGGTGGCATTTGAGCAGGCTCGGCTTTAGGCTATAAAGGAGGCCAGCGGAGGCGGAGGGGAAGGGGGAGCAGAATCAAATTTTAGGAGGCATCAGCATAGATGCAGGTCCAAAATTATGGCAACCCACGGCCCTGCACAAGAAACTCAAATCAGAGACAGGCCCTGCCTGGAGGAACTTGCCATTGAAACAGAGGTCAGGAGCAGTGATTATCCTCGTTTCCCGCAGATGGGAAACTGAGGCCCAGAGACACAGGGCCTGATTTTCAAGAGCTCCACCCCCCAGAGCTCCTGCTGTTCTCTCACTGGGAGCTGATGGGCACTAAGCCACTGGAAAACCTACGCCTAAGGGTCTGTCTATACGCCAATAAAATTCCACAGCACCAATCTCAGAGCCCAGATCAGCCGGCTGTAGGGCTGCATGACTTGGGCTCTGAGATCCTCTCCCTTTCGGCCTCTCAAGGGTGCGTCCACACTGGGCGCTTGTTAAGTCGACTGAAGCGCTTCCTTAAGTCAACTTACCACCACCTCTGAAGGTCGATTTAAGGCTTAAGTCGACCTTATTAAGTTGACTTAAGGCCAGCGTGGATGGGCATGTCTACACTACAGGCTCTTACGTCGACTTAACAAGGTTGACTTAAATTCGACCTTGTTAAGTCAACTTAACAAGTGTAGACATAGCCTGAGAGCCTGGGCTCAGCCCGCGCCTGAACATCTACACTGCCATTTTATAGCCCCGCGAGCCAGGTGACCCAGGCCAGACGTGGGTCTTTTATCGCAGTGTAGACATACCCTAAAGCGACTTGCCTGGGATCACACAGGAAGCCTGCGGTAGAGTTTGGAACTGCAGCCCAGCATCTTCTCCACATGACCATCCTTCCCCAAATGCGTGATGACCCTGCAACATACGTGCTAGAGCGGTGATCATATCCTGAACACTTCTCTTTGCAGTACTTTATTCACCCGCATTGCAGCAGCATCAGGCTGAGAGAGCCACCATACTGACAAGATGCGCTCCCTGATCTAAAGACGTACCTAACCATCAAGCTGGCAGGGCAAGAAATATTGGACGGAGGATGACCTGAAAGCCAGAGAACTCTGTGGCTGGATTTTCAGAACTGCCGAACAGCCTCCAAACAGCGACTGCCATGAATTTGCTAGTGCCCAGTACCTCTGGAAATCAGGTTTTCAGCGATTTGTCCAAAGCCCCAGAGCAAGTGTGCTGGCTGAGGACGCAGAAACTCTTCGTTCTCTGGCCTGGGCTCCGAACACTCAACCACAATCTCCTGGAGCAATTGTCAAGGGACAAAGTGGTCTATTAAGTTCATGCTTCAAGGGCAGCTATAAAGATTTAGCAAACTTCTTCAGAGCTTTGTTATAAAAAGAATTTCCTTTCTAATCTGTCTCTCCAAGGGGCTGGGGGAAGCACCCAACTTCAACAGGAAAAGCCTGTTAACTCTGATAAGTAAAATACATCCCAGAGGACTGAGTAACAGCAGAAAGGAAGAGGAATACAGCAATGAAGAATGATGCACAGGTGTCTAAGAAGGCAGACACTGTGATCATATTAAAAAGAGGGGGAAAGTGCAGTGGTAATGAAAATGCACGAAGCAGTGTGGCTGGAATCATGCCGGATATACACGTGACTTCATTTATAAATGTTAGCATTAGGACAAATAAGCGGTGTGTGGGGAGAATCTATAAATGACTGCGTCGACATGTATTTAGAGTGTACACCCAAATGCAAGTCCTACCATGAGGCCTGAGCTCTGCAAGCCAGCCACAGAGGGAAGAGCAGCGTGTGTGGTGGAAACATTTGATAAACACATGACATCTGTCTTCTGTTTCCGGTGCTCTGTACAGAATCAACAGGCAGAAATAATTTCTCACTGCTTGGAAAAAACAAAAAGCTGGGTTTTTTTGTTTTTTTAAAAATGATCTGCTCTGACTTGCTTAGCTCAAATCCTCTCAGTTTGCACAACACAAATCAGATCAAAACCAGAGAGTCAGGGTAGCCCGAGTGCTTTCTGGATTGGAGTGCTTTTTCCTTCATGGTCTGAGCAAAGTTCACACCCAAATAAATTCAAACCACCTCTGCGGGCATAATTATTTTCCATTTTCATATGCTGTGCCAGAAACCAAGCATCCCCTATAGATTTCTGTATCCCTTGAAGGGGTCATTTCTGCACCAGCAGCCAGGAAATTCAGCAATCATCTTAAGAGCAGCCTGTTAGGAAACAATAAAAAACCATGGCTCTGCCTGAAACTCTGCATCTAAAGTTCCTTGCAAACTATGCAGTTCCAACTGCTGCATGTTCCATTCCCCGTTTCAGAGCCCAAGACCATGGAATTACTCATTAGCCCTGGAACAGAACCATTTCTGTGTACTTGCACATGATCCGGGGCTAAGACACATGCAATAGGATCTGAAACAAAATTGAGAACCAGAAATAAGAAACTTCCAATACTGCACTTGTGCCTCCTCCTACCACAGGGCTTTGCTTTTCCACCTGTTCTCTCATGAAACTATCTATGGCTTATAAGAGAATGATTCACTTGAGCCAACGAGTCTTCATTCATTTTAATAGAAACAACTAAATTAAATACTAAAATACAGATTCACTTTCTTTTCCTGCAGCATTTAGCATTAGCTGTTCCCTGCCTTGCTGCAAAAATTAACGAGAGCTCTGATGGTGCACGTCTTTTTCAACGACTTAAGGTTAGATTTAGATCAGCACAAGGGATCCTCATTTGCATGGTTCTCCTATTTGCAGAAATAGCGTAGAGACCTGCATACCTTTATTGTCACTGACGTTTAGGCTCCTAAGTGCTTAAGCTGCTTTTGAAAATGGGACTCAAGCATTTCTGAAAATTGCACCCCTTCCTTATCGTGTTTTCCATGACATAATTAACACAATCAATTCGACATCAGTGTCATTCCAGACTGGATTCTAAATCAAGTGCTCCTCAACAGCAGTCCAGGCACCAGCACCAGAGCCCGAGACTTCCCTGACACAGTTTAGGAAGGCAGTGAGCCAGTTCTGGGTATCAAAAAGGTTGAGAAACGCTGTTCTAGATCACTTCTGGGTTGTTTGGTTTACTGAAGTAGGTCCACTGGGCAGAAGTTAAATCCATGCTGTCCTGTGAGACTCTTTCAGAGCATGGTTTCATTTTTGCTCCTCCTTCCCCTTTCAGATTAAGAATGACCTGCTCAAGGGAAAAAGGATTTGAGATTTTAAACCAGACAATTCTGAGACCCGGATACACTAGCTGCGAGCTGAGGCAGTCAAGGCAGTTGCACTACAGGAGCGAAGTATGCAGAAACGACATTTCCTACTCTGCACTAGCATTTTGGATTCCTGCCAAGCAAAGATTTCCTTGCATCAGAAGAGCCTCAATACTGGCTGCAAAACCTGCTGTTTATCTGCAAGGGGATTTCTGCTCCAAACGGCCATAAATGACAAGAGACCAAAATAAATTAATTTGGTGTGAATCGTCAATGACAGTGGTGAAGTGCTGAGCGTACCTACTTTTCTATTACATACATGGTTAACAACTTTATTTCTGAGGCAGGGGCAGCTGTTCTGTGGAGATCCCAGCTGCAGAACGTGAGTGGAGGCAGGAGGAGGAAATGGCCACACACAGAGCAAACCTTTATCAGCACGGATCAAATTCAGCATGAGATCCACCACCTTGTGCATTTAACACACACTGCTTGTGGCTACTTCCTTGCAGCAGGAAACCAAGACCGTAAAACCAAGGACTCAGGTCTGCTCCCACTGAAGTCAGGCAGTGTGAATTTTCACATGGTCACCCATAGGATCCGTCCTTATATGGGAAAGGAAAAGAGAATTGAAGAACCAAATATGGAGATTTCCTTTTAGCCTGGGTCCCTCTGCCACTCTAAATGCCATGTTGGCTGGTGATCATTCATGCCCTATTCTATACACCCACAACTATAATATCCAGGATCCTCAATCTGGTGGAGTAGGACTGTCCACGGGTCATGCTGGTGACCATCATGTGCCAACTAATTGACGTGCCCCATCTATATTTCCCCAACAGGCTCTCACCCACCCAGAAGTACAATATATTTCATAGTGTGGCAAAGAATTTGCCATCCCACCAGAACCATCTTCTGCAGTTGCCTGCCCCCAGCGGTGATGCTTGAGACGTCAGAGAGCAACAAAAAGACTCGGCTGACACCGCCTGGCAAAAAGACTCCATACTGGTTTCTGTGGACATCAGCTGAGGGCTCCAAACTCAACACATGAGGATTATCCCCACCAACGTGCCTGGAGATAGAGCTAGACGGCAGGGTGCTGTATTCTTTGCATTACAAAGAAAGCATTTACCCTTTTGCATACATGGCTCAGCTTTAGCTTTTCCTTCATTTCCTTCTCTAGTTTCTTCCTAGCTTCCCTCTTTTTTTAAAGCTACTCCCTCCCAGGCTCTGTACTTGAAGATGTCCTTCACAGGAAAAAGATGAGCCACACTAAGCAGAAAGGCAATTCTAAGCCTCTTATTAGAGAGAGCAAGGACACATGGATATTTAGTCCTGCAAGTTTCTCCTTCCACCACGTGAGAGCTGAAAACAGTGGAGCTGATCTGAGCCATGCATGTCAAACTCTTCTAGCTAAGCTCCCAAAATTGCCTTTATTGAAGAGACAAGCTTTCAGGCGGCTGTACCACCTAATGTTGAACCCTCAGTCACCTTCTGGCTGCTCTGGGGCCTCTGTTTTATAGAAGCAAGTCACAAGGGAATGAGGAAGTAGGTTTGATTGGACAGACTGGTTTCTTCAAATTTCATTCCTGCAGTTGGTTGACTAGAGCCCTGTGCTGAGATGCAGGCTCCGATAAAAAGGATTCCTTACTTAAAAAACAAAAAGAACCTGGATTTGATCTCAGAGACGCCAGCGTAAATCTGTTGCACCATTTCTGTCATTGGAATGACTCAGGGTTTATGCTGGTCCACATGATAGCAAAACCTGATCCTTGTTTTCTCTCAGGAGAGAATGCTAGGCTGCTCCACACAGAACCTCATGATCTGCATTCACCAAATAAAAACCAAAACACACCCACTCTCGTTTGCTTCTACATGACCCACAGGAGAGTCCGAGAGCTCCTGATTGGGAAGAGTGAACAGATTAGTGTCATACCCCAAATATTTTGTACCAAGTTCTTTAAAAAAAAAAAAAAAAAAAAAAAAAAAAGCTTGCCAATACCTTTTTCTGTAGGCATCCATGCTGCAGCCCTATTCCCCTGCAGTCTTAAGTCACGGACCATCAGACTTCACTTAGCCACATCTACCCTGTGGCCCAGCAGTTTCAGCATAAGTTCAGCAGAATCTGTGCTGAGCATGGCTTGCCCTTGTACACCCCGATAGCCAGCACCACAGCACCTGTCCTGACTGTCTAAGCAGCGCTACTTCCTAGCACAAACACGGCCTGAGGCCAGCACTGGGTGAGGATGAAGGAAGGAGCACGCTGCGGAGCAGTGTCTTGTCTCTATTGCACCTCCCTGGGCTCACCTACCCGTCCAGCAGCAGAAGGGCCATGATGTGTTCAGGAAGGAGCTGGACGGCACCTTTCCCACGTTCAAGCCTGGTGCAGCTAAGCCAGAGAGCTTTTATTGAGACCTCACTGCACTGTGGGGGACAAACTTGAGTCTGCTAGGGAAAAAAACATTACAAAAGATGAGCCTGCAGAGAAGTGAAAAGCGAACTCCATTAAATCACCAGCACTGGGAGGGACGTATTTGTTTCTTCAGTATAAGTCTGGTACCCACTTGCACAGATATCACATGGACTCACGTCAGACAAAGCACCCAGTACACCATTTCTAAGACCACTGGACAATAAGATAAAACAGAAGCAGTCATGAAATCCTAGGTGGTTACAGATATGTTACTATGCATCATACCACAGGCATTTGGAATTGTGTTAGGCCAGCAAAGAGAGGGGGAAAAAACCCCACCCCTGAGATTCACCTTTTGCTTGAGACACAGAAGCTTATGCTTTGTGCAGATGGGGAATCCCCACAGTTAGTAGCAGTACAGGGACAATGACACACAATTGATAATTCAAATTCCATCTAGCAGAGAGCAGTAACACAGACAATACCCATTAGACTTCTATTACACAGAAGCTATTGACATATCTGATATTTTACAATGCCCGGTATAGGCCAACCACTGAGATGGTCCTCATTCTAGTCCTGACTTTACCTATGCGCCATAAAATGTTGCTGTCCCCTCTCGATTCTGTTGACAATTTACTTGAGAAATAAAGACTCACGAACCTATTATGACAGAATCACTTACAATGATCAGGGATTTAACCCGCTAGTGTCCATCATCTTGGATCTTTGCATATAGAATCTCCCACATTTGCACCCCAACTGGCTGAGAGGTAAGGACCGCAATGTAGAGATAGAACTTTGATGTTTTTCAACACCTCTTGCTAATTCAGACACAGACCTCATCTAACCAGGCAGTCACCCATTGTACACGTTTTATCATATGGACAAAACATCTCCCAAGAAGCCAAGCAACAGACACTTTTCAGTGTGAACATCTCCCTTTGTAGAGATAGCTGTCTTCTTGCTCAGGGGTGGCTCTAGCTGCTGTACACAGCAGAGGCATAGATCTGACCTGCCAATGTACAGCAAGATGCTGATGTTTAAGTTGTCCATAAAAGCCTCAGCAGACTTTTCTGTTTGTAATAGGAATGAGAGCACAGCTGAAATACCTCTGTAAGCTGTCAGAAAAGCTGCATGGTCATAACAGTCTGGGAAAACAAGCAATATGTTACTGAGTTACCGGCTTGGGCAAATGGACATTGCTGAAGAACTGAAGCATTGAGCTTGCTTGGATGCCACATGTGTTTAATCCAGCCATCAGACAGTCTCTGTTTAACAAAATATTTGACTTCAAAATTGGGTCTGAATTATTATTGGCACAGCTTTCAAGCTACCCAGGTCCCTTTAACAAGCCGTTCTTCTGTGGAAGTCGTAGGTGAGGAGATGAATGCATTCTTTGAGAGGTTTCTGGAGAAACTCTTGGGCTTTGAGTAGGTGTTTGTAGAGTCCTATTAATGTTTCAGGTTTCTGAAGCCCCACTTTGACTGATGTTTAGAAGTGGATGTTGATGTGTATGGCTGTGATGCCCTTCAGGGTTTTCTGCTTTCCAGCTTCCACCAAACCTTGTATTCCCTCTTAGCCCTCCAATTCAGGCAGACAGCCCGTGTTATTAGAAGCCTTCAGCTAGGATCCTGAGCTAGTTCCATCCAGCCATCACCACGTCCACAGAGAAACTCAGTGAAGTAATTGGAAATTCCTTCTGTACCATTCTGGCCTGATGTGGCCCAAGGGGGTGGCTTAGATCTGGAAGGGCAGCACCTGTGTAGGTCACCCACAATAACCTCTCAGCCATTGTCAGAGTAATAGGGATGGAAGGGACCTCACGAGGTCATCTAGTCCAACCCCCTGCTAAAAAGCAGGACCACTCCCACTTGTCACTCCGAAAGGAGTCAGGCACATAGCTGCTGGCACAGTAAAAGTTACATGGGGGATAATTTCTTGTCTGTTGCATAATGCCCCACTGCTGCTAGATCTACCTGCTAGGTCTCTGCCCTGCGGGCAGTTGCAGCACACACAGGGTTAACTTTTCCTGACCTGCCACCTGCAACAGGTGTTTAGATCATTTTAATATTTTTTTTTCAAAAGGTGGATTATAATTTACTACAATTTTTTAAAAACCTTTTCAGAGAGCCACTGCTGATGCACATCTGAGCTATGCAGTTGCATTGGGCATGACATTACACAGGCACATTGGTCACAGCGTGCAAAGCTGACTATTTTCAAATCAATTAAGCAAAAGGCAAATATTGTGTTATGGTTTTTAAGCCAATCTCATTATTCGGGGCCTGACTCATCACATCTGAGTACTTGTGCTTGGCAATTCTGGTTATAGCAAATGGGCACATACAGAGAGCCCTGCACGGATGCAAAAATTGGGATCCCTAGCCAATCTGCAAAGATGGTAAACGACAGAACTGCATCCACAGATGCAGCTTGCTGCAGATTCGCAGGGCTCTGCGCATGTGGTCACATTGTCTGCACCTGCAAATTACACGTACAATGCCACACCTAAGATGCCCTGGCACAGAAGCAAGCAGGAATTAACTGACCACAAATGAGCGCAGGCTGGGGATTTGGTGTCTACCCGTCAGAGAATTGAGGCTGAGGCAGTGGCGTCCAAGAGCAGAGGGACCAAACAACCGAAAAAGTTTCAGGCTGGAGCTTGAAAAATGTATTAAAGAGGTTATAGGAAAAGGTTATCTTGGCGACTCAGGAAATCCCTTCTCGGCTTTCTTCAGTCATATGCAACCCGCTTTTTTAAGACACGAGCCAAGAAATAGCATCTAGCAGGATTGGCTAAAATTATCCCTCCAGTCAGAAGAGTGCGCGCACTGAGCCAATGAACTGTGCATCTTTCTGCACGCACAATACCGAACATCTACTGCAAGGGCACTTTTATCAGATCGCAGTCTGCGTCACCGTCCAATGCACTACGCCATAGCAGCAAGGAAGCTCCTTCAGAACCGGCTTTAAGAAAAGGTGCTTAGCAAACCTTTCATCCGCAAAATGAGGTTAGTGTCAGCAGAGAACCGTTAGACTTTCCTACTCAAACCACGGGTCGGGACCCAGTGTTGGGTTGCAGACCTGCAGGTACTGGGTCGCGACACCCCCTGCAGCCACCGAAAGCCTGGCATGCATTGTCAAAGATGCAATTGTTGGATCGTGGGCATAAATTATTTTTTTCAACTGGGTCCTGAGAAAGAGTTTGAAAACCCCCACTCTGACCAAAATCAAAGAATTTTTTTTTTTTTTTTTTTTGGCTTCAGCTAATGTCCTGGAAGAGCAGCAGCCTAGAAGAGTTGCAAAGTCTCACGGCAGCTGTGTGCTGTTTCACTCCATAGGTAAGCATTAAGCAGCAGACAAGCATGGGGTGATCCATCCTGGCTCACTTACGTGCCAGAATAAGATATTGCATCATAGACATTTATCGCAAACAGGAACTTGGCACTTCCACAGAACCTGCCACCCAGTGAGATAGGGCGATCAGGGCACCAGACACTGTATACATGAGCATAGAAAAGAGCCCCTGAACAGACAAGCCAAGAACTTCTCGACACTGTCCCGCAGTTTGGATGACCAGGGTGTGAACAGAAATGTTCAGGAAAGTGCTGCATTGTAACTCTCCTGTGTGGAACCTGCTGCTGTGCCCTAAAGGGTTCCCAGTCCATGGCAAGGTAGTCCTCTTCAAACAGGATTGTGTTAATGTGAAATGGGAACCCTTTCGTTTGCATCCACCCAGGGGAATTACAGCACAATATTTGGTGCGCTCTGCTGTTCAAACCCTGGCAGTCCGAACCGTGGGGCAGTGTAGACAAAGCTGGAGGCCGAGGAAAAGAAAATATTCTCCTCCTCTGAAGGTAGGACAAGAAATAATGGAAGTGGGATTTTCTCCCACGAAAGCTCATGCAATAAATAAATCTGCTAGTCTTTAAAAGTGCCACAGGACTCTGTTGTCTTTCTACAATAGACTAACACGGCTACCCCTTTGGAATTTCACACCAAGGGTTAGTTAGAGTTCAAAACTTTTCCCTCTACGTAACCTAAGGGCAGTTACTAGAACAGGCTTCCAAGGGAGATCATGGATCTCCGTCCCTGGAGGATTTTAAGAACAGGTTGGACAAACACATGCCAGGGACAGACAACTGTACCTGGAAACACACGAGCTGTGAACTAGAAGAGAAACTGCCACCCAAAGGATCAAACATCCTAGCTTTTCTAGTTCTAGTTCTTCAAAGTGTCTGACGAAGTGGGATTTTCTCCCACAAAAGCTCATGCGATAAATAAATCTGTTAGTCTTTAAAAGTGCCACAGGACTCTGTTTGTTTTTCTGCAATAGACTAACACGACTACCCCTTTGGAACCTAGCTTTTCTGCTGGCTCATACATTTAAAAAACCCATTTCACAGGTAATCCTCCCTGGGTGCCTGTTTAACAAATGGAAGTTGCAAAGCACTGTTAGTTTCTCAGACTTCAACAATATTACAGCTTCTCACTGGAGCTTAAACTTCATTAGTCTCCATGCAGCTGCCAGACACAGAGAGCTGGAGGTTAGGGTGCAGCCGCTCTGTACGGAGCAGGACAGGTGCATTCCAGTTCTCTCTGCACCCCGTCTGAGCAGCCCTCAGGTTGCTCTAACTCATTCTGGCTGCAAATGGTTGCCCCCATTTCCCCTCTATTAAAACAAGCAAGGAGAACTAGACTAACACGGCTACCCCCTTTGGAACTTGTCAGCCTCTCTTAACATCCTAGGTCGTTAGAGGAGCTACTGATAAATACCATGACCTCTCAAAACAGCACTGGCACCCTCATGTGGCCACCTGAGACACTGTATACACCCCCAGTCAGCCCATCTCAGAAAGGACACAGCAGAAAGAGAAGATGCCCAGAGAGAGGCACAGAAACTGATCAGACACCTAGAAAGTCGTCCCCCAGGAGGAGAGAGTACAAGATTGTCTCCTCTGAAAAGAAACGGTACCAAACAGGAAACCCGATAGAGGTATCTAAAATACCGCCACAGCACAAAGGGAAGGTAAATCGGGCGCCCTTATTTGCCTCCTCTCTCACAATAAAATGAGGCAACATGGAGTATCATGTGGAACTCACTGCTACAAGATATTGAAGCAGAGAGTTTGGTATGATTGTGTAAAGTATCAGACATTTCAATGAATAAGAATATTCACCATTCAACTAGCTAGGATAGAAGTTAGAAAGGATGAAGTGTTTCCAGGAGATAAGCCAAGACCATTAACAAGGCTTAGACAGAAACCCCTTCTTGGGGTAACTGGATCACTGCATATTACATGTGAAATTCACGGCTTTCTCTGAAGTGTCTGGGTCTGGCCATTGCTGGAGACAGAACACAGCACCCCACAAGGCCCTCAATCTGATATGGAGGTGCAGGGAAATCCTTCTATTCCTCAAGAATTAGCCAGCCAACACTGAGTGCAATTTCAGAACTGCCACATCAATATTTCAGAAGACAGACGACGCTGCGTGCATTTGGTACGAAACCACTTTGGAAATGGGGCAGAGGGTGAGGTGGGAATTGCGCTAATGAAATTTGATCATTAACAGAGTGGAATCCAGCACTCTCCAAGGACTAGAGACCAACTGCTGCCTAAACAAAGTCCGGGCCGCAGTACCCAGCTCCAAGCATGTGACTAGTGCTAATGAAGGCAACGGGACTCGCTCATGGCAGCACTGAGGCTGTGGGTCATAAAAAAAAAAAAATAAAAAAAAAAAAAAAAATAAATCACATCCCTAACTTGAAGCAGATGAGAAATCCCATTGGCTTTGGGGAGATTGTTAACGTCACACGTGGGACCAGTAATGAACACCACCACCTACCTATCGTAGAACTTTTCTGCAGTGCATCCCACGGCTAACATGGGTCTCCGATGCCCAGGGACCAAGACTTGCATTTGCACCCCCCAAGTTGATGGCAGCGGCAGAACCCCACATGAAGGGGGATGTCTGGGATCGAGGTCCCTTTCCCACTCTCCCCCACCCCCTGCTGTGGGGGTGGCTGGAAGTGACAGGGGCAGATGCCCCTGGGCGGGGGGGGGGAAGGGCGGACGTAACAAGCTCTGGTCCCCGCTGCTCCCTTGTTGCACCCAGTGCAGGGGCTGGGAGAATGATTGCCCCTGCAGAAGCTCTCTGCCACTGTCAGGCCTGAGCTGGGGTCAGCACAGCCGTCAGGGATCTGGCTGCCTGCGACAGCAGGGGATGCCTCCTCCTCCAAGGGCTCGGCCAATCCCCCCCCCCAAGCCAGCACCCCGGGGACATGGCCCCCCTCCCGTGGTATGCCACTGAGTGGATCTGTAAGTACTTTACAAAGGAGGGCCGTATGGGGATTAAGCCCCTAAACCCCCCTGCAGTAATCTGGCCCTGAGTATCACCAGCCCCATTCTACAGAAGCCACATGACTTGTTTAAGATTACCGGGCCAGCCAGTGGCAAAGCCAGAAACAGCTCCCGGGTCCAATCCAGTGCTCTATCCACCCGGCCGCAGTGCCTCGAACTGGGACGCAGCCCCTTCCGCAGGAAGACTTGACTGGACGTTTGGCTGAGTAAGACTTATCCAAAGGCTACTGAATCTAGCTGGCGACTGCCATTCTGATCACAGCCGTCATTAACATCTTTCTACTCCTGAACTGTTTTAACAAAATTTGATATTTTCCTTAAACATCCCCTGTGCCTGTCGCAAAATGAACACAAACTCTCAGAGCTTCTCATTAGGATGCATTAAGGAGGCTGCCAGCAAATTTTTAGTTGGTTAGTTCTCCATGCGAGCATTCAATAGGTACAAAGAAAAGCGTGTCTCTTTAAAGCAAGCAAAGTCTTCTTAATTTCAACACATCGGTCTAGAAATCTAACCTCTATTCCTCATATATTTGACAGGGAAAATGCTTCTTTTCTCCCATCCTTGACTGGCCTTGTCTAGACTGTATGCTCTTTGGAACAGGGACGGTGTGATTGAGTTTATTCAGCACCTGGCACAATGAGACCCTGATCTTGCTGGGGGCCTATAGAAGCTACAACAAAACAAATAAAACAGAGGCCCAGCATCTCTGTTCCAGATCTGCAACATAGTGGAATGACCTCTCCTAGCTCACTGTGAAGGCTGCACTATATCCCAACCACACTGCCTTTTTGATCCTTGAAGAGATTTATAAATTTGACAGTTATGGATTTTGGCTGCACATGGCCATGGTAAACCTAACAATGCTACAAAATGGTGACCCATGACCCAGAAGCCAGAGATTTCTTTTCCCAATAGAAGCCAATGGATAGGCAGTGTCCTTTTTCTAAGTGGGAACTCTCTCATCAATGCTGATGAGATTAAGTTTGCAATCTGTGTTCAAATCCCTAGTCTACAAATACAATAATCCCATTGCCAATCTTCCTTTGAGAGGAGGCCAGATAAAGAGAGGAGTTCTGCTTACAACTAACATCTGGAAAGATGTAAGAGAAACAGGCTCCCACACTATTTTCTTTACAGCTCCAATCACACTTGTCAAGGGAGTACCCTGAACCCCCAGTCTTGCTGGTGTTCTAGGAGTTGGAGGGTTGACCCTAGGAACCAGTATTTTTGCTGTCTTTGTGGCGAGTAGGGAAAATGTCGACAAGGAGCAACAGCAATTGGGAAGAGCGGGCTCCTGTGCCAGCAGTCACCCACAGCTTACAAACGCAGTCCTTTGACCAGACACAGGACGGTTGGATCTAGTTGGGAACAGAAGACTGAGCCATGCTCAGTTAAGACAATGGGCAGCTTTCCGTTGACTTGAGTGGCCAGCACACTCATCAATACTGCTGCCCTTCTGCTGAGGGGTAGCAGACATCATGGCCCCGTAGGTCAACTTCTCACTCGAGAAGAAACTGGTGATGTGAGGCCTGGGTATTATCTCACTGTAAGATGATGTATTTACACTGTGCTCCAGGACTGGGGCCAGCAGAGATCACAAACTGTGCGAGCAAACCCTCTATCAGAAGTCCCAGCCAAACAACCCCACAGAGCAGCCGCACCCCAAAAGTTGACTCCAGAGAGAATACAGCAGAAAGTCAACTCCCATGGTGCTTGTTGGCGCTCCCACAAAAGAGAAACATCACAGAACAACAATACAGCACTTCTCCAGAGACTCTCAATGAATAACCTATAGGACCACGGGCAACAGCACCATCTGGTGACTCCTGCCACAATAACAGAGGCAGCTGGAGGTTAACTGAAAACTAAATCTAAAGCCTCACCTATGAGGAAGTCGTATTCAGCCTCATTATATCAGTCTGCTGTTCTTAGTCACCTTAACAAGTTATTCTGCCATTTCTTCCTATCGGACCAGCTACCCTGTGTTTCCTTTGCTGTAAAAGGCATTCTGGATTTAAGACAAACTCAGGGCATGGTTTAGCTAGACTCTGCTTAAACCCATCGGGAGCACTGCTTGACACATTCCCAGTTCTGGAAGGAGAGTCTACAATGTGTTTTGCATCAATACAATCTCACCTGTACAGCATCTTGTGCTAATGTCCCATGCCAATGATGGTTTTATGCATTGCTTAAAGAGTGATAATGTACCAAGAGGATCTATTACTCCAGTACCCAGAGCTGCATTTACCATAAACTGGGTAACATTCTGCCAGGTGGATGGCAGGCATTCAAAGGCGGGGTACCACGTGCTGCAGTTATCCACATTTGCTAAAGCCAAGTGTACCACATTCCATTCCGGAAACAAAGTGTGGTAATACGGATCCAATCCTGCAACCCCTTGCCCATGTGCTTAGTCTCCTCTCTCATACAAATAAAGCCAGTGCACCCGAGTCTCATCTTGCTTACCCTCACTTCCGCTGGCTCTTTCTCCGCCGGTCTGAGATCTGGTGCTGCCTGGCTCCTTCCTGTTCCTATCTGAGTTAAAATAGAAAAGAAAGGTAAAGACCAAAGAGGACCTGCAAGTGTTGAGCAAAACACTTGTCTCCCAGTGAAATCCCTCAGGAGTCTGTTCCCTTGTGACTAATGAGCTCTTCTCTGCCTCCCTAGATTCCTCCCACCCCCAGCTTATTGTTATATCTCCCCACATAATCAATATACACTGGACTGTACAACCTTTGGGGGAAGGGGTTTGAGCAGGGAAGGGCAGAGCAGCACATTACTTTATGGGAGGAATCCATTTCTTAACCTGCTCCCACCTACATATCCTCTGGTGAACTTTTTGAGCTGCATTAGGGCCTTCAGCAGTTAAAAGGGACTCCTGACTTCACAGCTTAACCATTCCTATCACCTCATCTAGGGAAATCAAGAGCAGCATTTCTGAACTACAAGGACATTTGCCAGCTGCAGACACATGGCCAAATTCTGACCTGCAGCAATATAAATTCCCAGACATCAGTAGGCTCACACACATACCCAGCTTAATGCACAGCTCACACTCTTCTCTCTTCACCCAGCTTCCTCAGCCACACCAGAATCAGCCAAACAGTGCCACCTGAAGCAGGTTATGGTCTAACGAAGTCAATGTGAACTCAGCCTTCCTCACAGATGAGCTAGCTATTCCCAGGGCTTTTTCTCCAGCTGCAGAGGGGCCAGTTCTCTCTGATAAGTGAGGGCTAATGAAATGCACCTGGCTCAGCAATGGACTCACTCACAGCGTACCTCCATGCAGGTGTTAATATATCTGTCCTTTTCACTAGGTCAGACTACGTATTCTTGCCTAATATCTTCTCTCTGACAGTGGTCAACACCAGACCATCAGAAGGAATGTACAGAACTAGGCAATTAGGGGGTGCTACACCCTCATCTTCCATTCCTAGCTTCTGCCAGTCAGAGGTGGAGTGTGGCCATAAGCATGGGGTGACACGGTGCAACAGTTCTTATCATCCAAGCATGGTTCCCCTGACATAGTCTCCTGTTGGGGGGGGGGCTATGATGCCTAATAAGGAACAAAATTACTCCAGGGAGATGTGAGCAGCAGAAGCCCCCAGCAGTTAGGTTTTTTTGCATCTTCCAGACTGAAGATCTCCCATGGGGGCAGGAACGGGTGGTAAAAGGGCACTAAGGGGGAATCCCCAGCAACACAGGAAACTTGGGCTGGGGGGTGAAATTGGGCAGAAATCATAACTTGCCAACTATCACCATTTTATTCCAGTGTTTCACAATAATCCCTACTACTTTTCTACACTTTTTATCAGTGGATCTCAAAGAGGTCAGTGATTGTTTCCCCATCAGTAAAATGTGGATAATGAGGCTGAGGGGGAGGAGCCACAGGACTGGGCGGAGCCATGTGCTGTGTCCAGGCAGCGCACCCCAGAGAAGCCTGTGCCCCAAATCTTTTTTTGTGTCACAACACCCTGGTTTGCACACCGCCTCGCACAACAGGACACCCATGGGAGCTGAGGCTTTGAGATGCTGCTGCTGATAAACAAGAGAAGAAATACCATAAAACCACCCTTGTCTCACTACATCTTAAACTCCCTGAACTATCCTGGTCTGAGCCACAGCCGCACTCGGACAAAGCGCCAGGCAAAACAAAGCCTTCTCTCCTCACTGAGAACAAATCACACCAACTAATGACACCCCCAGAACAACAGGCCTCTGCAAGGCATTAGCCTGTCCCTCCCCTGTCCGTCTGAGAGAGAGGCCAGGTCCCCTCGCTACAAGCCTGAAGAGGAATTAGCGTTTGGAGGAGGAGTCCTGGCCCTTCCTCCAGGCAACAGGCGATTAAGCAGTCTGCAGCCCCTCCTCGGGCCTTCGGGCAGCCTGGCCCACCAGCAAGGGGGCAGTCTGTGGCCCCAGGCCCCTGCCAAGCAGATGGGTGAGTGCTAGAGAGTCTAGGGGCTCACAGCAAAGGGAGCTGAGCAGCAGCAGGGTCTGGGAGCTCACAAGCAAAGAGCTCGCACAGCACCGAGGCTAGGTTGCCACCCCATGGGTGTGGTCACGAAGATGGGACCACATCCCAACCCAAGGGCCCTAGCGGTGGCAGAGTGTTCCACTGCTGGGTCAACGGGGCTCCAGCCAAAACTTGCTGACACGACTGTGCCACAGCACAGCTGGGTAAAGGTCTGGTTCCCCTGGGATCCTCCCCTGAAGTACCTGGGCCTCAGGATCACTATCAAGAACTCCAGGATATATGTCAAATTCCAAAGGGGTAGCCGTGTTAGTCTATTGTAGAAAGACAACAGAGTCCTGTGGCACTTTTAAAGATTAACAGATTTATGGTTAAGGGTATCCCCCCCCAGGGCACTCAGCACATCTGCCTCCTCTGGCAGTTCCTCCAAACTGCGTGAGTCAGCTAGCAAGAGCTCGCCTTTTATACTTCCTGTCCTGCCCCTCTGCTTCTCCTGCCTCCGCCCACCAGGGGTTGGGTCATCCCTACCTGTCCGTCTCCGAGGGAGGCCATGCCTCCTCACTACAGCCTCCTAGGAACCTCAAAGCTGCAGCCATGGATCTTCTATCAGAAAACTAAAAATACCATCTCTTATAAATCTTTCTTCTCCAGAGTCACCGTAGACGTCTCTCAGAAGGCTTAAAGAAACAGCCATGCTGGTATTTCTCCAATGAAATTATGAAGTTGTGCTAGAGTGAATTTGCCAACTAAGTCTATTTTCGGCTTAAAAATTTGAATACATTTCCTAATTCTTCCCTTGCCTTAGTCCATGTCCTCTCTGACGTACGTCTTCCTGTTGGCGACAGGGAACGGCACAGCCACCAGAGAGGGTCTAGCTGGACTGCAGCATGGCTGAGTTTGGAATCCCATTATGAGAATGTTCTTCAACTGGAAGAGGAAGGGGTAGAGAGAAGATGTGAGGGAGAAGGAAGATTATGAGAAGACAGGCAAGAATAGGAAGTCACATGATCTCCTCCAGCCAAAAGCCCAGGTGAGAAAAGATGGGGGAAGCAACAGGGCTGCAGATTTTTCTACATTTTGCCAGCAGAGGGGATGGCTTTAATTAGCAATGGGTCAAAACCAAGACCTTAAAACCCTTTGAATATTGGGGTTGGGAAGTGCATCTGAATTTAAATCAGGCATGATGATTTGGGATCTTGGGTGTTGCCTCCTGGTGGGAGGAGGTGGGCCAGGGCGCCTGCCATAGGGCTCCCTGATGGGGGAAAGGGAACCCAGGACCAGCAGCAGACTACCACAGGGTCCCCCGGTGGCATGAGGGAGCCAGAGCTGCAAGGGGGCAGTCAAAGAGCCATATGTGGTATGCAGCTCCGGAGCCACAGGTTGTAGACCCCTGCTCTAGTTGGACTAGGTGAAACTCTCCAAGAGACCCTCTGTTAACTGGAGCAGGGGCTCTCAATGTTTTTGCAATACAGAAACCCAGAAGTCCCCCTTCCACTGAAAGAAACAGCCGCCATCTTTAATTTCAGCAGCAGCACACAACACACGGCGGGACCCCGCTGCTGTAAGAATTCACGGCGGTGGCACTTTCCGCAATGCTTCAAAAGTGGAGCACCCCCTGCCATCCAAAAAACCACCCTGCCGAGGACACTTTCGGTGGCTCTGCTCTGAAGAACACACCCTGCCACTGAAAAAAATTCAGGGCCAACGGTGGTTTTGGTGGAGGCACTAACCACGCCCCCTTCCTGCCACTACTCACCTTGCAGCAAGAACACACTCCACGCCACCAGAACAAGAACCTGCCAGGATGGCAGAGGTTCTTTCAATGGCGGGGGTGGCTTGCCGCAACACAGCCAGCCGCTGTGCTGCGACACACTCTTGTGTCGCAACACAGTGGTTGAAACTGCTGAACTGGAGGGGGCCTGCCTGCTTTTCATGGTTCCTTTGGCTCTTGGAGGGAGGAGAAGAGTGATCTGAGTGACCTGGGCTTGAGCTCTTTGCCAGGTAGGCCCCCAGCAGGGCAAGGCTGCGCTGAGCCAGCGGTTTGTGGGTTCTGCTCCTGAGGCTGGCAGGGAGGAGGGTGAACAGATGTCCCGATTTTACAGGGACAGTCCCAAATATTCAGGGCTGTGTTTTACAGGCGCAGATTGCCCCCCACCCCTGTCCTGATTGTTCACATTTGCTGGCTGGTCCCTATGGGGAGGAGCCCCCAGCCCGGGGGCGGGGAAGGGGGCCAGGCTGGAGATTGTCATTTGACACCATCTTAGCTGCAAAGCGGCTGTCGCTGCCTGGCTCCTTCCAGCAGCCGGCGAGAGCGCGGGGCCCGGATCATGCCGGGGGCTTGAGGGCTCCCGGCGGGGCTCGGATCCCTGCGGGCGCTGCCGGCCCGGGGCAGGGGCTGGGAGCCGCGGACCCGGCGATGCTCCGGCGCTGAGTGAGGAGCCCGGCTCAGCGCTCCGCTCCGGCAGCTGCAGCATGGAGGTTCCCGAGGAGGAGATCTGTGAGTGGGACCCGCCCGGCGGGCGGCGGGGAGGGCTGGGACGGGCTCCGTGCATCGGACGTGCAGTGCACACTCACTCAGCTGGTTCACACACAGCACGCGCCGCACGTATTCCTCCTCCCACACAGACCCTCAGCAAGAGCACACACCGGCTCACACACTCGTATT
>ML685765.1:28698372-28793850 GCA_007922175.1 Pelusios castaneus
TCAGCAAGAGCACACACCGGCTCACACACTCGTATTCACACTCACACTCATTCACACAGACCCTCAGCAAGAGCACATGCCGGCTCACACACACACTCATTCACACACACACACTCAGCAAACAGACCCTCAGCAAGAGCACACACCGGCTCACACACACACTCATTTACACACATCCACACACAGACTTTCAGGAAGAGCACACACCAGCTCAACACACTCATTCACACACACACTTGCAGCAAGCTCACACACATGTTCACACATGCACGCAGCAAGTGCACACACTGACATACTCGCCAGCTCACATTCATTCACACACACGGCCACGTTCACAAACTTACACTCATGTTCACTCACACATACAGAGCCACAATCAACAAGCTCACATTCATATCGTTCCTCCCCTACCTCCCCCAAACTCATTCACACACAGAGCCAGCTGAAATCAAATAAAATGGGGGAGGGAACCCATTGTTATCGGAAATGCAAATACGTTTAAAACTACTTTAAAATAAAACCCATTTGGAAGGGGGCTGGGCTCTTTTATTCCCACTGAAAGCCTTGTTTGTCTTTTGGCTGGAAAGAGAACTTTACCAGCGTAAAGCAGATGAGATCAGGGACTTTGCTTAAGAAACCTGCTCTTTGGGTTTCATTCTTCATGCATGAATGAACGTGCATTGCTGTCCCTGTTCGCCCATAGTCTATAAAATGAAAGTGAATTGTCATTGTCATGTAAATCCACTACACCATCATCAGGTTACTCAGGTTTGCATGTCCCTAGGGATTTAGAGAGGAGGAGTTTCCCTGCAGTTTAATTTTGATGCTTTAAATAGCGCTTTAAACAATTCTGTGACATATTCTGCCCTCAGTTATGGCAGCAAAAATCTGAACTATTTCCTTAAAGCTCATGCGATAAATAAATCTGTTAGTCTTTAAAAGTGCCACAGGACTCTGTTGTCTTTCTACAATAGACTAACACGGCTACCCCTTTGGAATTTGTCTAGATTTTCTATACACTGTTGTGACTTAGAGCAATGTGGCCCACAGAATGAAATCAGAGGTGTTACTTTTTCCTTAAAATATTTTATTTTTACAGGAAATGTGAGAATGATCCATCCTTATGTGCTCTGTAGAGTCCCGGGTAGATACCCTGTAGAGTGCGCCATGCATTATAAATAAGGGTGATGCACCACGTTATTAAAGTACAGGGGATGGCAGAAAGCCATAAAGGGTTAGATAAGAAATTTGGAAGAAATGAAACTCAAATCTTAACTCACCCCATTGTAGTAAGTGGGAATTGCAAACATCTTTTATATGGTGTTGGATTGGGTTTGAGATTATTCTGAATGCATGAACAATAAGGCAAGTCACTCATATGGACTATAGTTTTAAATTCGTCTCACCCATATTACTCACGTGTTAGACTTCTGAAACAGCATTTTAAGGGTCTAATTTACTTTGCACCGTTTCTTTACTTTTCCATTTTCTCATTTTGGCCCTTTGTATTTATAGTCTGTTTCAGATTTTGGGTTTAGGTTTCCAGTAAAGCAGATGGTGGTTTGAACTAAAGAAAAGTCAGAAAACTCTATTCATGTGTAGGCTTTGTAAAATCTGGACTGGGACTTTTTCTATTTTTTTTTTCTGTGAAGCATCCTGGACTCCTGATGCTATAATTTAATAACAATCATCCTGGTTTCATCACAGACTATTTGATAATCCCTCTGAGCACAACACATGGTGATGACAACACTGTGAAAAGACAGTAACAACTGATCTTCTTTGTGTCCACTGATTTAAGTAAAACAACAAATGTTGGTTTAAGACATTTTTGCCCACAATTTTCCTTGGCTGGGTTTCCAAATCTCTCATACAATCAACTTTCTACAAAGTGATGTGTTGCAGTGCTGTTAAATTATTCAGATTATTTTGAAAAGAGTTTGAAATAACAGAATTCATACTGTTAAAATACCAATGCCAAATGCTATGGAGTCTAACCTCAAGATGCTGTCGTGTATACTGAATCATTGGTCATTGCCCACGTGTCTGCCGTGATGAAAAATTCATTTGTGGTGGTGATTTTAGTAACATGGACGTTTTTTCAATAAGAACTGGATTGAAATCACCAACGGGGTTCACATTACACTGTCACAGCATAATAAATTCTAGCCACTACAGACCTGAGCTGTGGTTTGAACTAGGTGTGTTGAGATGAAAGGCAGGTAAATGAATGAATCAGGGGCATCTTTTGACTCATCAGGAACGAGGGACACTTTGCAAATTCATAGAATGTGAACACACCCCTCTGTCACCTTGTGAACACGAGGGGACACTAGCTCACCAGAGATGCAGAGCAGTTTACACTGAGCATCTGCAGCAGGGCACTCTGTGTAGGCATCAGCCTTTAGCAATTCATATAGGCTACTTCCATCTTTCCGAGCAATGCTAGAGTTGACACTTTGGTGAAGTGCCCATGTGGTGTGGAAACAACTGATCTAACGGGAGGACATCATACGTAATAATCCTCCTTCTCTGATGACCGAAGCCAGTGCCCAGATTCTCATTGTCTTCCATGGGAGCAGCAGGGACTCTAGAGCTATGTCTACACTGGCAAGCTCGTTCGAATTAAGGAAGCTTAATTCGAACTAACTAAAGCCTTGGCTACACTAGGCTTTCATTAGTTCGAATTAAGGGCCTCCTTAATTCAAACTAATAAATCTGAATATGCTATTCGAACTAAGGGTTAATTCGAACTAGTTAGTTTGAATTAACCAATGCTGAGTTCGAACTAACCGGCCCATTGAACTCAATGCAATTCGCTAATTCGAACTAAATTTTTCTAGTTAACTAATTTGAACTAACTTTAGTAAGTGTAGACATAGCCTAGGATACCACTGTTTCACGTTAAGCTTTGTGTTGATCGGGGCTATGTGGTGGAAAATCTTAGCTAGGTGCTTTGGGAGATGGGGGAGAGGGAAGGGAGCAAAGGGCAAGTTGAAGCATAAAGTCACTCGTGCAGCCTGGCATATGGCAAGAATACACAGCTGGTGCTTAATTGATCATTATTACTAATAGAGTTATAACTATTCAGTATACAAACACACGCTATACACAAACAGTTAATATGGACATCTAGTTAGTATGGGAACATTTTTAAAGCTAAAGCTCTCTTTCAGTTGGGTTGTGTAGCGTTCCCTATGAGTCACAGCCATATGTTAATCAGCAGGGAAGTCAATGGCGCTACATCCATCTACAGCCACTGAGGATCTGGCTGAACATTTTTACCATTATCATCTGCCTTTAAGAGCCTCGGTCAGGTCAAAATCATCCCACCAGTTTCACCGTCTGCCCTACTGTGCATCTCTTTGGCTTGACAGTCAGTGAAACAAGATGGGGTTAGAAGGCAAGCTCCTTACACTAGGTAGGGTTTGTTCCAGTTACATCATCTCCCGAAAAGCCAAGCTCCGAAGATCACGCTGCTTCACCAACAATGGGTTTTGTCCTGCCCCAAAATAAGCAGAACCAGAAAGCTGAAATTCTGCATACTCTAAATTGATTTGGAACCCATTTCTGAGACATTTCTAGCCATCTAGTTAGTAGAGCCCTCTGTCTCTATCACGCATGATTTGGAAATCTCTCAAACTTTACCCTCAAGTGTTGTCAGGCACTGAGCGTTAGTCCATAACACTGAAACTGGCCTGTTATTTAAATCGCAGTGATGCCTCGAAACTCCCGTCAGGAAAGACTAGACAAATGTATCAGATAACATCACCTCTGCCCCAAAGAAATTTATAATCTAATGTAAGACAAATTGTTTAATAAACAGACAGAAAGGGACTGGGAGGAGGAAAGCGTCTGTAATAATAACATACAGATACCCTGGCTAGGCAGGTCTCTGGCTGTTTTATTGCCATCAGTTTCATTGTATAATGGTGTGTACATTTCACTGGATTCTTATTTTTAATAGTATTCGGTTGCAAGGTTAATCATAGCTTTCTGGGAAAGCACTATACAACAACTGTATTAAGCTGCATATGCTGTTACTCATGTAATGGTGACGAATGGTAGGCGATGAGTGCAAATATAGTTTATCTCTACTATTTGCGAACATCTGTTCTCTTTCCTTTCGCAACTTTTCTGTTATATCACAGACAGCCATGGCCAACTGTCTAATGGGCACAGTCAAAGCAGCAGTCTAAGAACTCACACCCATCAACAGATGTAATTCTGTGTATGACGAGACAAAGAATCTGGGTGGTGGTGAGAGCCAGCTGGGGATGAGTTTCCAGGTGGCACCTGACCAGATATTGACTAAAATGAATCATAAATGACATTGTCCAGCTGAAACGCTGACCTCCCCAACAAGTACGGGGTAGGATTTGATGGCTGGTTACGGGCAAGGTAAAAATCTGATTTTTCTATTTCCAAATATGATGCCCAGTTCCTCAAAGCAGGTCATGCCTGAATAGTCATGGTACAGAGGTAATCCCATGACACTCAATAAGACCTCCTAAGAGAGTAAAGGCTCCTTACCTGAGTCAGGATTTCCAGGATCCATCACTTGTCTATTCTGTTGTATAGGAATCTTGCTTGATCATCACCTCAGGGTTAGCTCTTGGGCCCGTGCTGTGTTGTCTAACATCCCATTATTCTTTCGGCAATGCCATTCAGAGTTAGAAAGGTGATCATACAAAAGGAGCACTTAAAGATGATAGAGTCATTGTGGAGAAACTAAATGGATTCTTTGCTTCGGTTTTTACGGCTGAAGATGTTAGTGAGATTCCCAAACCTGAGCCGGCTTTTGTAGGTGACAGATCTGAGGAACTGTCACAGATTGAAGTGTCACTAGAGGAAGTTTTGGAATTAATTGATAAACTCAACATTAACAAGTCACCGGGACCAGATGGCATTCACCCAAGAGTTCTGAAAGAACTCAAATGTGAAGTCGCGGAACTGTTAACTAAGATTTGTAACCTGTCCCTTAAAATGGCTTCGGTACCCAAAGACTGGAAGTCGGCTAATGTAACGCCAATATTTAAAAAGGGCCCTAGAGGGGATCCCAGCAATTACAGACCGGTAAGTCTAACGTCGGTACCGGGCAAATTAGTTGAAACAATAGTTAAGAATAAAATTGTCAGTCACATAGAAAAACATAAACTGTTGAGCAATAGCCAACATGGTTTCTGTAAGGGGAAATCGTGTCTTACTAATCTATTAGAGTTCTTTGAAGGGGTTAACAAACATGTGGACAGGGGGGATCCAGTGGACATAGTGTACTTAGATTTCCAGAAAGCATTTGACAAGGTCCCTCACCAAAGGCTGTTACGTAAGTTAAGTTGTCATGGGATAAAAGGGAAGGTCCTTTCATGGATTGAGAACTGGTTAAAAGACAGGGAACAAAGGGTAGGAGTAAATGGTAAATTCTCAGATTGGAAAAGGGTAGCTAGTGGTGTTCCCCAAGGGTCGGTCCTAGGACCAGTCCTATTCAATTGATTCATAAATGATCTGGAGAAAGGGGTAAACAGTAAGGTAGCTAAGTTTGCAGACGATACTAAACTACTCAGGATAGTCAAGACCAAAGCAGATTGTGAAGAACTTCAAAAAGATCTCACAAAACTAAGTGATTGGGCATCCAAATGGCAAATGAAATTTAATGTGGATAAGTGTAAAGTAATGCACATTGGAAAAAATAACCCCAACTATACCTATAATATGACGGGGACTAATTTGGCTACAACGAGTCAAGAAAAAGATCTTGGAGTCATTGTGGATAGTTCTCTGAAGATGTCCGTACAGTGTGCGGAGGCGGTCAAAAAAGCAAACAGGATGTTAGGGATCATTAAAAAGGGGATAGAAAATAAGACTGCAAATGTATTATTGCCCTTATATAAATCCATGGTACGCCCACATCTCGAATACTGTGTACAGATGTGGTCTCCTCATCTCAAAAAAGATATTCTAGCACTAGAAAAGGTTCAGAAAAGGGCAACTAAAATGATTAGGGGTTTGGAGAGTGCCTCGTATGAGGAACGATTGAAAAGGCTGGGCCTCTTCAGCTTGGAAAAGAGGAGACTGAGGGGGGGACATGATAGAAGTATATAAAATTATGACTGATGTGGAAAAAGTGGACAAGGAAAAGTTGTTTAAATACTCCCATAATACAAGAACCAGGGGTCACCAAATGAAACTGATAGGTAGCAGGTTCAAAACAAATAAAAGGAAGTTCTTCTTCACACAATGCACAGTCAACTTGTGGAACTCCTTACCTGAGGAGGTTGTGAAGGCTGGGACTATAACAATATTTAAAAGGGAACTGGATAAGTTCATGGGGGCTAAGTCCATAAATGGCTATTAGCCAGAAAGGGGTTAAGAATAGTGTCCCTAGCCTCTGCTTATCAGAGGATGGAGACGGATGGCAGGAGAGTGATCACTTGATCATTGCCTGTTGGGTTCACTCCCTCGGGCACCTGGCACTGGCCACTGTCGGTAGACAGATACTGGGCTAGATGGACCTCTGGTCTGACCCAGTACGGCCTTTCTTATGTTCTTATGTTCAAACGGCAGATGGATAGCAAGGTGAGCAGATGGGACCATTACTTTATCCTACACATTTTCACTGTAGTGTTAAGAGGCAAAAGAAGAGCAGTGCAAAGTGTCCAAGCTGGGTCTGCAATCTGATGCAATGGGTTTAGTGTCTGAATTAAAAACTTGTCAGAGGCACTCCACCAGAAGAGCAGAGATGGAATCTGATCAAAAAAGAACCCATCTGGAGCTGGGTGGCCCAAAACGTTTCCTCACTATAAATCCAGCTGGAAGAGGACAGAGTGATGCATTCATGCTTCCATACACATGGGAAGGCAGGGAGCAGCATTGTGCTCACGCTGTGGTCTGGAGGGCGGGGACTTTAGGCAAAGATAGAAGAGGGAAACACCTAGCCAATGAATCGTCCATCTTTCAGCCCATTTATAAGGAGAGAGATGAAGGAAACGTTCAGCGGAGTCGGTGATTGCTCCTTGTGTCTGCTCAGCATCTCCGTTTGTCTTTTCTCTTGCTTCAGTGCTTTCTTCCGAAAAAGAATTCCACGAAGCTGCGAAGCGGAATGACGTGGCCAGGATGGAAGAGCTCATCCAGAGTGGGGTTAACGTCAAAGCCAAAACCAATGTAGGTGCCTTTTGCTTCCTACCTGCAGAGGGGACCCAGCACAAAAGGGTTAGCGTCCAAACTGGGTCTCCAGACATAAAAGAAACATTTCTCTCCTCACTGGTTGCTGCTCTGTCATGCAGGGCTGAGCAATCGGTGATAGAGCACGTTCCTCAGTACATTGAAATCCGGGGAGTTGCGCCCTGTCACAAAGTTGCTCACCCAATGCAACCCCTGCTGGCTGGATGTGGCATTGCAGCTTCCTTGCCTCAGTTTCCCCACAACTCTCCTTTGACCCGTTCCCGCCGTAGGAGTGTTCTGACTCTCCAGCTATAGAACTTGGCAGAGTGCAGCCCCATCTGGGGCCACAGAGTCCTTCATTAAAGGCCAGTAAGTGTAAACCGAACCAAAGCTTTAGCCCACCTGGGCTCAGCTGACAGCCCCCTTGTCACAGAGGTGCCCTCTTGTCTAACCAGAGGCATCTGTGCTTTGGGTTCAGGGCTGGAAGACTTCTCCTCTCAGGCTACTTCTCCTCAGGGCCCCTGGCTCTAGTCAGGGTTCTGGCTAATCCCTGGAGCAGCCTGTTTGCTCCTCTCAGCCTTCCTTCAGGCTGCTTCCCAGACAGCAGAAACTCTGCATCGCATCACCTCTGGTTCTTCCCTCTGCCAGCTCGGCTCACCCAACTCTTTCTGGAAAGGATGGGCTCCCTCACCTGCCCCAGATGGGCTTTATCTCTAATTAGGTCTGGCCCATCCTCCAGGTGCACCCAGTCTCTCCCAGTATGTGTGGGGCGAACAGCCCTGGGAACACAGCCTAAAAGGATTTGAAAGCTGTGGACTTTGTGGGTGAAAGGATGGGTAGCGGGATTGTGAGGGGTTATAACTAAAAATTACATTGGGCCTCGGGACGTTCACTGATAGCGAAGGTCATCTCAGAGTCTCTGTGGGCAACAATTCACAGAATATATTCATCCCACACTGTTGGTCAGCAGAGCCATGGGGACTTTGGGGGCACAAGGAATTCAGACTTGTGGCCACACTGAAAGATTTGTTCCATCTCTCCATCCAACCAGATGTGGACACAGCCCTCCTTACTGCAGAATCCAAGCCCCTTGTTCTTTGGAAGGCACCATTCATTTTATGGGCTGGCTTCTCAAAGAACAATATGTTTTCAAGATGTGCCCAGGCACCCATTCCCGATCAGGTTCTTGCACCTGAGACCATTGCACCCACTCGGTGGATGGGTGAATGAAAGAATCCCTCCCAAATATTTACAGATGTTCTTTGGGAAATTGGCCCTGAAGGCTATAGATTGAGATGGTCCCTAACGTTTTTCCCTGCTTAGGAGAGATATGTCTTGTGTTTATCATTACCTCTAGTTGCTCCCAACTCACTCTTGTTTTTAAACAAAGACTTACATTCCCCACAAGCTAGTGGGCCAATCCTGCAGTCCTCACAATGGGAGCTTTGCCTGAGCCTGGATTCCAGGGTCTGGTCCTAAACCTGCTAAGTCCATGGTGTCTCTTGCCCTTAGTTTCTTTCCAGTGCAGTCTGGTGAGTGAATATGCACTCGGGGTCAAATCCTGCCCTTGTAGCCAATAGGAGTTCTGCCCTTGACTCTGCTGCACTAGGATTTCACCCCGTGCTTGTATCCACCGTACCTTTCCTTCTCCTCCTTTCCAGACAGACAGGACCGCCCTGCACTGGGCGGCCGGAGCTGGTCACGAGCAAGCAGTGAGGCTGCTCCTGGAGCATGATGTCCCGGTGGACGACGAAGACGGTGTACGAATATGACTCTCCTTTCCAGCTGTTGCTGGCTGTCTGGAGGGGATGAGAGAGGGGGATTTGTCCTGAATTCAGTGGAGTGCTGGTAGAAGGCGAGGGGTTCGGTAGGCTGGGAGGCAGCACAGACGTCAGTCTTGCCAACGTCCTTCTGCCTGCATCTCAAGGCACTAGGGGTGAGGAGGTCAGTCAGGTTCCAGAAAATCCTACATCTCTCCTCTGAGGCTGATAAAGAGGACCGGCTGGGTTGGTGGTTTGTGGGGCTCAGCAGCAAATGCAGTCCAGCAAGCTCATGTCCAGATGGTAACAACTTTCTGCCAGTGGGTATGAAACACCAGCCTAGAGGTACAAGGCTGCGTACCATCCTCCCGTGCATGAGTAACGGTGACAAGCTGGGCCAGGAAAAGGGAAAACATTGGCAACATTTTATGTATTTATTTTTCTTTATCTCCATTTTCTCAGAAATGTTGAAAACGGCCCACTTCAGTGTTTGGAGGGAGGGTGGGGACATGGCGGGGCTGTCGCAGGGAAGATGCAAATGGCTCTGTTTCCTTTCACACAGTTTGGAATGAACGCTCTTCTCCTCTCTGCTTGGTTTGGCCACCTGCGTGTTCTTCAGATCCTCGTGAACGCTGGTGCCAAGATCAATTGTGTCACTAAGGTGAGGCAGCTCCCTGATACATCAGCTATTTATTGCCTGCAAGCCGTAGAGCAAGAGAGTTAATTTCAAACTAATCCCAGAGGGGAATTACAGTGGGGAAAACCTGTGAGTGCTGCGAAAGCAGGAACCAGGAAATGACTGGGAAAGCTGATCCTTGTAAGCACAGCGGGACGACACTGTTCCAGGTGCTGCTTTTCACCACAGTCTGTAAAGAGCGTGGAGGTTGCAGCAGTACCGGTGACTTCTGAAGCATCTCTCTCATCATTCTCATACTCCTCTTACACAATTCCATTGTTGTCTGGCTCATTCAGATTTTCGAGCTCATGTTTTAACATTATAAGAATTTAAATTGAACTACAGCCTTTCCCCTTCTCTGCCATGGGAAGTAAACTCCGCAAGTTCTCTCAGCCATCGAATATTTGTATAAAACACAGGGTAACGTGACTGTCTGAATTCTGTGCTCTTATCAGTCCCTTTGGGAGAAGTGATCCAGTGCAATACTGCTGTTGACACCCAGACTCGCGCCATCTGTACACATGAAATTCCTGCTGAAGGTCACTTCCCAGGGGGTGTTATAAAATAAATTCATGTTACATCATGTCACGGGTATGGTGTTTGCACACTCTGGCTGCCCTGGTGAAGAGGGTGTGACATGGTAGTCCCTGTAAAAGGTTGATTATTTAAGATCATCATCGCCTGTGACAAGGCAGGGGCAGCGGTTGGCGATTCCAGTAACTGCTGTTCATTCTGCAATAGCTAACGTTTGACTCCATCCTCTCCGTCGTCATCCTCGCCATGAGAGTGGACTTTCTGGCTGGGCTGCAGTAAATTTCGGGGAGTCCAACGAGTTGAAGTGGCCTTTCCAGTTTGGAGCTGTTCTAATCACGGCTGGAAACCTTTGTAACTGGCTTGCCAGTGTGTTGGGAAGTTGTATTTTTATGAGACACGTCCTCAAACCAGGCTTGAGCCATTTTAATGGTGACTATAGAACAGCTAGTGATATGCAAGGAGTTTATTACCATGAAGGAATGGCCTCTTTGTGGAGAGGTGTATATTTTCCTGTCTATGATAAACACACATTATAAACACCGATGATTGGAGGGCCGGGAAAGTTCACCAGGAAATAGGAAG
Organism: Pelusios castaneus; assembly: GCA_007922175.1. Taxonomy (NCBI): domain Eukaryota; kingdom Metazoa; phylum Chordata; order Testudines; family Pelomedusidae; genus Pelusios; species Pelusios castaneus. Next base: position 28,709,086 of record ML685765.1, read on the forward strand.
AAAGATTGCATCATCTGCTGCTTTGGTCCCTTTCATCAGTATTTTGTAGTAATTTTGGAGAGGAGATATAGGATAATCAGTGGAGTCGTGGGGTGGCAGCCTGCAGTTCTGGGTTCTTGCATGGCTGGACCCACGTCTTCACAAATTCACTGCTGTCAGATCCATTTGCTGGTTCGAGTGAGCGGCAGTCGATCCACAGATTGACCTGTTAAAGCCACCTCCAGAAAAAGAGTAGCATGCGTCGGCGGGTGGCGTTTCCCATTGATGCAGCGTACTGGAGATGGGGCACAGAACGGAAGTTAGGAGGTCAATGTAAGTTACCCAAGCTACTCTACGTAGTTTGAGTGACTCCCGTCGACTGGTACTGAATTTTTCAGTCAGTGTAGACCAGGCCTGGGTAAATTACTTCCGTCTCTTGGGATCTACAGTCATCTGTAAAATGGCTTTAATAATTTTTGTTGCAAAGCTGTATGCATCATGTTAGTATGGCACTTTGCAAGCGGAAATGGAAGGTGCTATGGAAATGGACCCCGTTATTGATAAATCAGCACCCGATGTGTTTAAAAATCAACCTCAGTTGGGCTAGAGACCATTGGTTCTCAGGACACTGAGCAACCCAAGGTGACCTAGCTGCTGGATGGTGCCAGCTGGGTTTTCTGATAGGAACAAGCGAGTTAAAAAAAAAAAGCAACTCAGTTGCTGACACTAAAAAAATATGGTTTCCTCCCTCTCCAGAATGGCAGAAACCTGCTGCACTGCGCTGCTCAGAGAGGTCACATCAAGGTGATGGAGTTCATCATGGAGGACCTGGAGGATGTGCGTGTGGATAAGAGAGACAAGGTAGCAAAACTCTGGACCACTTTCATTTTCGCTAGGGCTGATCTTTCTCGCTCCATTGAAGTTAGTGGGAACATTCCTGTGGACTTCAACAGGAGTAGGATCCAGTCCAGGGAGGCGAATTTACCCGTAGATGCCCACAGAGGGCAAATCCAGGTTGTGGCTTTTAAAAGACCATAGCAGGGCTCATTCAGACCCAGATTTAGACACCTTTACTAGTTCCATAGCATCTCACTCTACCAATGCACCTAGTAAAGTCAGTCAGACCACTCCTGGAGTAAGGTGCTTGTCCGCGGGGACGAAGCAGGCAGCATGGCCTAGCAGAATGGGCACTTGAATGCAAAGGAGGAAACTAGGATTCAATTCCCAGATTTTCCACTGGTCTGTTGGGTGACTGTAGGCCAGTTGCTTCTCTCTCTCCCCATTAGTTGAAGCCTCTTCCCCTAATGCAGTGGGGCATGGGAAATAGTTTCCTTTTCTAATTATATCTCCCACCAGTCTTTTCTTGATTGATTGCTGCCAATGTGTTCAAATGGCAGGCCTTCTTTTCAATCTGCTAATAAAGAAAGCAATTCACAACTCCAGCACCACATTCCAGCCTACTGCAGGCAGACTCCTCGCTGATGTCAATAGCAATCCTTTTTTTCCTTACCACACAGTTCCTACAGTGATCCATTCTCTTAGCTGCTCGGAAAGAGTGGGTCAAACATGCAAATTACCTTTAACCAAAACCCTTTTTAAAATAAACGACTGGCCAGATAATCAATGCGGCCAATCGTTTGCTTTTTTGCTTTTTCTAAACTGTTATTTCCTTTTGACAAACTTTCCCTTCTTCCTGTGAAATAAATATTGAGATTAGCTTGTTCTTTTATTGTGCCAGAGGAAATCAAAGTGCACCAAATTGTTAGTACCCCGGGATGGTTCAGATCACCTTGTTTGTATAGGATTGTCTCCAAATTTAAAACAAAAAACATTTTGCTACTGGTGATGTACATTATTACCTTTAAGGTACAGCACTAATAACTGGAACAGAACCAGCTGGCTAAGTTGAGTAATCAGACACATTATCTTTAGGCCTTTAGCAAAAGTCGTCGGGTTTGTGCTTTCTCGGTTTACCATGTCTTATTTCTTTCTGTTTTCTTTTACCTAAAGATGGACAGGACAGCATTTCATCTGGCTGCCGAGCATGGGAGGCTAGAAGTGGTGGAGTTCCTGATTGGGTCGGGTTGTAGTCACAGTGTTAAAGACAAGGTATGGGAGGCGAAAGCCATTGGACAGGGTCAGAGAAATGTAACGGGACTAGGTGGCTTGAGGGACTGATAGTAGGATGGGGCTGTTCCTAGGTGGCTGGCTGAAATCCAGGATGGATGGGCTGTGAGCAAAAGCTCATCAGCTGGTCGCCCTTGTTCCTCAGTGTCTGTCCACGGGAATTCTTCCCCAGCTGTTTGCAACCCAAGGACGCCATTGTAGTGGGGCTAGGATAGGAGTGAAACTTCACTGTGCTTTCTGGACCTTGATGTCATAACTCTAAGGTACATTGCGATGAAGTTGCAACGTAAATCTACCAGGAAAAAAACCTTCCCTAACCCTAGAGGGGAGGAGGACACAGTGGGATTTCTATGCTGGGGCCCAGACTAGAAGAATGAGAGAAGAAAGGATGTGCTGAACAACATGGTGCTTCTGTTAAATTATGGTTCTGGGAGATGTCTAAGTTAACTAGACAGATAAAAGAAACAGAAGACATTTGCCGCATCCAAAGAAGGTCCACAGAGACCAGTGCACCATTGCTTTGGAGTCTGAAATCTAAGACATTACTGACGCTACAGGGATAACAGGAATAATGAACATCAGCTAGGATATAAATCTGGGAGAAGCATATTATTGTAACCAAGTAATGTTCAGTTTATATTAAAAGAGTCTCTGAGACCTGCCTTTGACGCACTAGTGTCTCGGCAGGAGTATTAGCTTTTCAGAAATGCATCTTCATCGGAATTTGATCTTTTTTTCATCAAGGATGTTATTAGAGAAGAGAATGGCTGCAAGATTTGCTATCAAACTAAATCATCCTGTATGTTGATTTGCACAGAGTTGCTTTGTTTAGGTACTTGATCACACAGTTTAATGACAGCCAAAGCAATGTTTATTTGTAGGAAAAGAACACAGCTCTCCATTTAGCTGCTAAAAACGGACATCCCACGGTGCTGCAGAAGATTATAGAAGTTGGATTGGACCTAGAAGAAAAAAACATAGTGAGTGCAAAACAAAACAAACCAGAACCCTCCCTTCCACACTATCTGTTTTAGTCATCCCTACTAGCCAGGACTGATGGGGAGAGTATATAAAATACGTTTATGTAGCTAGCTGGTTTTATTTAAAATGCACCAATCCAAACTGCTGGGCATACGTATAGAACATTAGGCCTTGTCTACACTTACCGCTGTTTTTAGCGGCCGTCAAAGGGAGATACGTAAGCTACATAAAATAACTTGCATATCTCCCGTCAACTCTCTAATGCTCACTTACCTCCCGGTCTCCTTCCTGTGTTGAGTCAAAGAACAATGCCATTGACTTGGCACTACCTTTCTTCTAGGGCTGGAGTTACTAAATTGAACTCCAGATCGACTGAGGGGGTCTTGACTGGCCGCTCAATCAAACCCGGAAGATCGAACTGAGCAAATTTGTCGCCGTCAGTGTAAAATTAGCCTCAGTGAAAGACAAAATTCTCATTGGACCAACAGCCAAGACTAAAATCTTGCCTTTGCCCACATCATAGCACTGATTTATCACTTGATTATCTTCTCTGCCCTGTCCAGTCAGATGCCTAAATGGCTAATGAATTTTAAATCTTGTTGAAACAATGTTGATTTAATCGCTGAGCAAATCATCCTTCTATCTGAGATCTTTCTCTCTGCAGGTAAACATTGAAAAAGTCTGTGATTGGAACATAATTAAGGCTTCTATTTTTCTGAGGTTTATTGATTTTATTTTTCGGTGTTTATTTGCTTAGCAATTTTTGAGTTTTATGTAGATGTCCAAAAAATCAGGGGAGGTTCAGGACTTCCTTTTTGAATATAGACTCATAGGAAGCATTTCTGCTGTTTTTCTGGTGTTTATTGGATAAACAAAACAGAAATCAATATTGGGTGTGTATTATCCATTAACACCTAAAATCAGAAAACTTGAACACAGTTAAGACCCTTGATCACAAATACTGGCTCTGTGAAGTCCTTAGCAGTTTGCAGGGCACATGACTAGTTATGTTTACCAGGGTTCCTCTTATAACTTATTTAATATTCTCTTAGAGTAAATAAGACTCTGGTAAGATGACATCTGAAGGCAATGGACAACAATCTCATCTGATAAATTTACCAGTCACTGCATCTTCTCTATGGTTCTCATTCTGAACACCTGCCCTTCTCACTAACAGTGACAATGAAAATAGATTCCTTTCCCTGGGACACTTCATAGTACTCCCCTGACCTAGGGGAAAGTGTGCTCCACCAGTTAGAAGAGAAGAATGGGAGTCACAATGCCTGGGTTCTCAGCTGAGCTAGAGACTGGGATTTGAGGGAAGTCATTTTTCTCCCTCAGTGTACCTATCTGTGAAATGGATACAGTTGACTCACCTGCAAAAATGGGTATTGTGTTTACCAGCTACATACTTCCTCCCTGGGAGGATATGTTGTTATTCTTTTATTATAGCGTTCTTACTGAGGCACAAAAGTATCTTTAGATCACATTAAGGTTGTGACCTTAACTAATCAAAACTAGTAAATTACAGGGTCAGGCATGGAGTCTTTCCGAATTCACTCTTTCGTGCCTAGGCAGAATTGCACCGGCTAGCACGTGTGGGTAAAATCACTCATTGCTTGCAGACTCGGAGCAGATGGGGTAAAGAACAACACATTGAATAGGACTGATCAGAATTCTCAGAGTCTCACGCTGCAAACAAAACGCCCACTGAAGTCAGTCCCAAGTGGCCTTCACTATATGGTTACCGTGGTTGCGTTAATTTCCTTCCTCGTTCTAAGAATGACTCCCTGGTCCCCAGAGCCATGATTTAACACATCCTCAATTCAGAGGACAAGCTGCCAGAGAAGCCCGAGTTTGTGAATGGATTCTCCTGCCTCACAGCTGTGCTTTGTCCTTCCCTCTGAAACAGAGCCTGAGACTTGCTTTCGGAGAGGTTCTCATAGCCTAAGCTAACATCCCCATGTAAGGCTTGCGCCCTTCTTCTGCTGTGTTTCTAGGAAGGACTCACTGCTCTGCACTTGGCTGTGGAGGGCGGCCACTACGACTGCCTGAAACTCCTCTTGGAAGCTGGTTGTGATGTTAATGCACAAACCCAGGTGAGCGAGGACGGACTGAAGCTGAGTCTGTCTCTAGTCCCTTGACGTTTGTGCTACCTGTCTGGCTGGCACAGCCTTGCACGTGCAGTCAGCAATGCCCACACCACGCTGATTTCCCATCACCGTCTGGAATGCTACTTCTGTTAGTATCAGGGCAGAGTAGACAAGCCATTTGCCTCTGCAGGAATTTTCTTCCTGACCTCTCTGAAGTCATCAGCTTGTCTCCTACAGGGTCTCAGAGAGCGTGCCAGTATCACACGCTGCCTTGCGGATCATGACAATCTGCCTGCTCGGGGGATGGTGCAGCTGGGAATAGCCAACAGCCGAGATGCTTTCTCGGTGCTCTGCTGAAAGGAGAGCAAACAAGCCAGCTTTTTGTCATGTTTGCCATCGACTAAACTGACGTTCCCTCCAGGGGGATGGAATCTAGTGGTGCTAAAGCACCAGGTTGATTGCCCAGGTATCATCTTCCTCTCTGAAAACATGTACTGTTTGAGAGCAGAGGACAGTCCACCCAGATAGAAGGGTTTGAATATTACAAGGAAAAAACACACAGCAAAAAATTAGGGTTTTCTGAAGGATCCTGGGGCAATTGGGAGATGGTGAAAATCATCTGAATTTGGTATATTAGAGAAGTTTTCCCCCTAAAGGGGTCAGTCTTGCACTCTTTGGACCGCCAAAACATCCAATTTCACAGCAGGCAATGGACAGTCAAGGCCATTCAACCAAATAGTTCCATTCCCTTGTGAAAGTGGTTATGGTTTTCGTTTCAGAGCTGTCCAGTTGAAATCTATCATCCTAATATTGCAGCCTGGTCAGCTTTGTGCGCTGGTTTCCTACATTGCTTCCCCAGCGAAAGGAATGCAGGGGGGCCTCTTAAGGAGGGAAGCAGAATGAGTTGAGGCCCTGCTGGAAATACATCCTTGGCTTGATAAAGTGCCCCAACTAATCTCGGCCGTGTTGATGTTTCTCTTAGAAGGAGATGACCTGCCTTCATTACGCAGCTCTCCACGGCTACGAAGACATGGCCAGGCTCCTTATTGACGCAGGAATCTACACAGATGCCGTGAATCATGTAATGAATATTAAACCGGAGAGGTCCCCAAACTGGGGCAGGTGCCTCTAGGAGGGCACAGAGGAATGTTGGGGTGGGGGACCAGGCCAGTGCCCATGGGGGTGGGAAGGGAGTGCCACCCAACTCCACTTCAGCCACAAGTGGGACCACAGCTCCACTTCCAGCCCCGACCTCGGCCCACCTGTGGCTCTGCTCCTGGCCACAGACCCACTCTCAGTTGAGGCTCCAGTCTTTGGCCCTGACCCCACTCCCGATCTTGGCTCCCAACCACAGTGTGGGGGAGGGGCACAAATTGGGGTAGGGGGATGCAAAAAATTTGGGGACTACTGTAAAATGGTTTTAAGCAGTGATAAACAGAGAGAGCCAAATCCTAGCTTTCTTCAGGCTTGGCCGAATGACACAGGACTCAATTTAACACTGCAGAAGTTAGCACGGCTGTGGCGAATCACAGCTCTCCATCCTCTCCCTTGCCCGGCTCATTACTGCAGAAGTAGGATCACCTGCCCGGGTGAGGGTGTATGCAGCCAAGCCAAGATTTGTGTGGACAGAACATATTCTCTCCTCCTGGGCCCTGGCCAAGAATGGCCCATGGCTGCTTGGTTATGGAGGGCTTACGACAGGGAGGGCTCCTGCTGGCCATCCCAAGTCCGTTGTGTGCCATCACAGAGAGCTGGTTCTGGGAAAGCAGAGTTCAATTGCTGGTTGAATTTCACGTGACAAGCGTAGCCACAGTCCTGTTCCCACTGACTTCTGTAGGAATGAGGCTAAACGTAGCCACACTTCCTTCCCTTGGGCATTAAAGAGGAGCACTTTTAGAAGTCACCATTGCGTTCTGGCCAAGATGCGCTCGATGTTAGGAACGGGGACATAGGCAGTCCAGCCTAGGAGGTGGAGTAGACATCCAGTGCAGGGATGGTACGAGCCAGCGTCAAGTGCCAAGTACCAGAGCTAGAGGACCGAGTGAGGACCAGGAATCAAAACTAAGGATCAGAGCTGCAGTCAGATGCCAAAGGCCAGAGTCGAGGGTTGAGCAGGACTGGTAACCAGTGGTCAGGGGCAAGCTGAAAGGGCGGGAGCCATCGAGCGGCAAGGCGCAGGAGCGAAGCAGGAGCTAGGAGGGAGGATCAGATTGCAGGAGGCAGGCCAGAGAAGGGTCCAACATGAATACACAGCTGTTGAGACAGCCCCCACGACTCACTTCCTGGCTTATGTCGTGGCTGTGAGCCAATCAGGCGGCTGCAGGCCATGGGGGCTGTAGACCGTCCTGCGTCAATTGATTGTCCGGGTTTAACAAGTTGGTGTTTTGCCTGTCTCCCTTGGTGCTGACAAGGGTCAGCGAGTCCGGGTCCCCACAATCCTGGTATCTTGATCTGCATCCCCGAGCCCTTACATTTGTCCTCTCCAAGCAGATTCCAGTACCCCAGGCTGAGTGTGAGCTAGAAACCCCAATGTCTTTCGCCCCACACAGGCAAATAATGTACTTTATTTCCACAGCAAAATGCAACAGCTGTGCACATTGCCGTGCTACAGAACTTCCCAGCCATCGTTAAACTCCTCATCGACACAGAGTGCAACCTCGACATCCCGGATAACGTAAGGCTGGGAACCCTTCCGTCTTCGATTCGTGAACCACAGTAACCGAGGGTTTAGGATCAGTTAGCTCTGAGCAGGGGTGGGGAAAAGAACAACTCTTTTAAATATGAAAGTTCAGCTTCCAAAACATGAAAGTGACCAAGAAGTTCGCATTTCCAAGCAAGCGCATGGGCCAGTCCTGCAAGTGCTCTGTGCATGTGGGATTCCTGTTGAGTTCCTGGGGTGAGCTATACACAGAAAGTTTGCTGATTCAGTCCCTCACCTCTGAGCTGTATACAAAGAGGATGAATTTAAGTAGGAAAGGATAGTTGGAGACAGGTCAGAGAGACTGAAAACAGAGGGGAGATGGATTTGGTTGGTTCTCATTCAGAATTATGATATCACGAAAGACGAGCCTGTAACACGAGAAAATTTGTATAACCTAGCATTTGATTTTTAGTTATTATGCATTCTACTCCTGCAGTTATGTTGGTGTACACTTGCTTGCTTTATGCCTGCATCAAATGGCCACATTATTTTGGTTTGGTTTCTTTTAAATTTCTTGAAATTTTCTAGAAGTCCTTCAGAATGAAAGAAAAAAATCACCACAGTGGCATCCATATTGGCCACATGAGCCGTAGAAAGTAATAGCTATTGACTCCGGCTCCATCAAGCCAAAGTATTTCGTTGCTGTCATGGACGTTGTCTGTGGAAAAGGCTTAGAGCAGATTCTCCAGTTTCTGAACAGCTCCCTGCTTGAGCCACAGGGTTTAAAAATCTTCCTTCCAATAGCCGCAAAGGTGCTTTATAAAAGCGTATAAGGTCCTCCATCTATAATGTGCACCACAGAGGACTTTCCAGTGCTGGTGGTGGTGCAGCTAGAACATCGAGTGTTATTTCTGAACTGCTCTTGAAGTTCACTGTGGGATCATTCCAGCTGATGGAAGGGTTGATACTGACTGGGCATGAGCGAGACCAGAAAGTCCTTCTTTGTACACCCTTTGCAGTTTCCTCGTACGGTTATAAATGGCCATGTTTCTTCCCATCATTCCTCCCAGCATTTCCTCATCTTGGCTTCTGCTTTCTTTTCCCCCAGAGGCAGCAGACACCCCTCCATATTGCTGCAGAACACGGCAGACAAGACATAGCTGAGATGATTCTTGTGGCAGGAGTTAATTTAAAGTTAATGGATAAGGTAAAAACTGACCGTGTTATTAACACACAATATTTTCAAGGAGTAAACAGTTAAAAAAAAATTGGGGTGGGGCGGGGAGGAGCAGGGTGTTGAATTTTGAGGGGGATATGAATGACTGAGAAAAGTACAGGGTAGTTCACTCTTTGCTATGCAAAGGTCCCTGACCCCTTTCCGGCCATTGCTGCATATTTCATCTCTAGTAACTGAAAAAAGTGTTATTTTAGCGTCATCCTAAATAATTATCCCTAAATTATAGGGATTATCGTGCAAAGAAACATCTTAATGGAGAAAAGACAAGAGCCAATGAAATACCCAACATTCAGTGCTCAGCTTGCTGGAGAGAAAAAAGACACCCCACAACTCTAATTAACTAAATGAATTTTCAGTGTGCCAGGCAAGTTTTGGTCTCTGTTCTGAGTTTAGCAGGACATACTTGCATATGTCCGGGGGAAACTCAAGAGTCTTTAGCCACAGGTTATAATTTGCTATCAAGCTAAACAGCCTATTTTATAGCCAAAAGCCAAATCCAACCACTTAGCCTTAGGTGCTGCCCCAAAATAATCGCTTGTTGATGCCCCCATCTGGCAGTGGTTGGAAGACACAGCACAGGGGAACGTGCGTGCTCTACTGAGGACATTTTATCCACAGTACAAAGTGGGAGCTCTTCATAATCATTACCAAAAAAGTAACACCAAGGCAGAATCTGGAGAGAGATTTCCAATCCTGTTCCTACCTATGCGCGCACACACACACACAGGTCATGCAATATACATTATTGGGCATTATACATTAATGGTCCAACCGGCCTGTGTCATTTTCTAGATGTTTTTTGTCCGTACACGTACTGCAGAAATCCCTGGGGTGACACAGCTCAGTTCAGATGCATACACCTCAGTGAATCTGGTGAACAAAAAGCCATCATTTGTCTCGAACATAACAGGGAGTGCTGAGCTGTGCTTTTAGAGACATGGGTGCAAGCGTTCATTACTCAGCGACTGCCTGTAATGTGCTTTGAGGCCTCCCTCTTCTCTAATGAAGTGATCAGAGACATTTAGGAACAAACTGCTGTTGTTCCTGCATGGGGGTGCGGCAGGAAGGAGTGGGCAGAGGGCGGACAAAGACGGCATGGTTGCTGTCCAAGAGAGGCCAGAGGGAACCTGGATTTGAGCAGGGCACAAGTCAATCAACAGTGGTAACTCTAACCCTAGCACAGTACTCGGAGAGCAGAAGAGAAGGCGAGTGCTGAGTGGCACCCAGCACGCTACGGGACGGGTGACCGGTCAGGCTGGGAGAACGGCAAGAGCCTGCACTTACTTGTGCTCAATCGTGCAGAAAATACCACTTTGAGACTTCCACTAGCACCCCTAGCGGTACTAGGGTGCAATGCCAAATGCAGGTGGGAGTTGCTCAAAATGCACCTTGTCTACCCCCTTCCTTTGATTTTTGTAAACCTTTCTCCTGTACCAGCAGGCACAAATAATTATGCCAGGAGTGCAGGGGACTGGACTCGATGGCCTCTCATGGTCCCTTCCAGTTTCTAAGATTCTGTGCTTTAACCACTAAAGAGCTGGAAATAAAGTAATGCTGTGTCACATTTGTCCATCATCAGGATCATTGAGTGTTTCATCTCCCACTTATGATGGAAGTAATAGAATCACGGCGCACTCATGAAATGGAAGGCTGGGCTAATGGTTAAGATGCTAGCCTAGGACATGGGTTCAAGTCCCAGCTCCACACCAGACTTCTTGTGCGACCTTTGAGATGCCACTTTCATCTTTCTGGGCCTCAGTTTCCCATCTGTAAAATGGGGATAATAGCATAATCCCTACCACCCCAGGGTGGTGAGAGATGCTCATAGACTATGGTGACAGGGGGCTAGATAAGTTCTTAAGTGGTGACTATACATTTTGGACACAATTGTTCATTGGATTTTTTTTCCTCCTCCTTAATTTCAGCAAGGAAAAACATCCCTGGATGTAGCTGCCCGGAGCAACCATATCAACTTGGCAGACATGATTATCAAAGCGGACAGGTTTTACAAATGGGAAAAGGTAAGCTGCTTACGCTGAGACGAATATCCTCAAAAACATCCTTTTATATGGAGAAAATTCTCTTTGTTAGCCACTGTGCTCATTGGGACGAGCGGACTAGAAATGCAGACAGTCCTATGGCAAACCACTCTCCATTTTCACCGGCCACTTTAAAAAGAGAACAAGTCAGCCCCCAACTGGAGCAAAGACTTCGCTTATCAGAATAGGCGTCTCTGCTGTTAAATATCCCAGGCTGCAGTGGGAGAATTGGAGGCCAGGTTTGCAAAAATATTTAGCTATCTATAGATCCAGATTGGTGCCTGGTGCGAGTTCATAAAGCACCTAAGCGGGCTGGACATCTAGCCGCTATTGAAAGTCAATGGCTATGTCTACACTTACAAAAGCTAATTCCAACTAACTAATTCGAACTAATTTTAGTTAGTTTGAATTAACTTAATTGGAACTAACATGGCCCCACTAGAATGCTAGTTCGAACTAGCCATGGCCATGAAGGGCACTTGCTTAGTTCGAATTAGTCGGTTGCATGAAGGTCAATCTGCCGATCAGTTCGAACTAAGCCGTTAGTTCGAACTAATATGGCCACATTGACTTAATTCAAACTATTCTGAATTACCCGTTAGTTCGAACTAAGCAATCGGATTTATTAGTTCGAATTAAGGAAACCCTTAATTCGAACTAATGAAAGCCTAGTGTGGCCAAGGCTTAAGTTAGTTTGAATTAAGCTTCCTTAATTGGAACTAACTTGCCAGTGTAGACATAGCCCATGAGAGTTAGACACTGTCACCACTCCTCCTGGCCACTCACCCCCAAATGTTTTAAGTCTCTGGAGTCTGAACAGATCCCACGTACTATTCTTATCTTGGATCCTTAGGCACATTCTCAAGGTCGTCTTCCTCGCAGCCCCTCCTGAGAGCTGAGACCTCAGAGTTCAGTTCATGGAACCAGCACTGACCCCAAAGCTTAAACACCCCTTCTCCCAGAGCTCCTGTGGTGTCAGCATTCTGGCCGCAGTGTCTCCATCTCAGGGATAAGTGCTGGGCGTAACAGATAACATATAGACCCGTAGTTCCCAACCTTTTTGGCTTGAGGGCCACAGATATCATTTTTACAATCCTCATGGGCCTCCAGTTTCCACCAGCAGGCTTCTGCCCCCACTGCAGCCAGATGGAAAGAGTTCAGCAAGAAAGCCGGAGGTTGGGAACCACTGATATAGACGCTTTGCACAGGATCCTAACACTATTGCTCTTTCTTTAATAGCGTGAGACGCACACAATTACATATAAAAAGAAAAGTAAATCCCACCCCTACTGTCCTGGAGACTCCAGTAACTAAAGATTAATCATCAATTAAAAATTATGGCCTGTGGTGAAACCTCTAGCGGGTGTAATTCAGCACAGTGCAGGAAAGCTAAATTGGTTTTGGAAGTGAAGGAGTTCATGATTCAGGGTGGTGCTGTGTTTGGAGAAGTTTTCTCTCAACGCAAAAGAATTTGGAAGCCTCGCCCTGAAACTCGTATTTTGCCATTGTAGGACAATCTAAACAGCGACTCCGACTCCTGGGTGGCAAAGCTCTTAACCTTCAAACAAGATCACACGCTGGAAACGCAACACATTCGCTCAGTGATGTGGCGATTAGCTACGAAATACCTCAAACCCAATGAATGGAAGAAGCTTGCGCATTACTGGAAATTCACTGATGCACATATCAGAGCCATTGAGCAGCAGTGGACAGGTATGAATCAGATGACGTCTCATTTACGCCAAGCATGTCCCCCGTTTCCTTTTTAATGTATATATTGCCAGTAGGTATTTCTTCAACAATGGCACTGGCCCATATGCTAAGGAAGCCAGCTGGTTCAGAGGGAACAGCCCATGAGATTGCATTTGAAATGCTTTTTCAAGTAAATAATAGGAAAACATGTACTCACCTGAAAATAAGTAGGGAAGTCCACAGCTCCTAAACAAGGGGTCAGCTGCCTCTCCCTGGCGGCTCCGAAGACACCCCAAGCGTAGGAGTCTGTCCCCAAAGGGAAGACTGTTTGCTGTAACTGATGGAGCAAGAAAGGTCCGAGCATCTTCCTCCTGAGAGAGGGCATTTTCAGGCAAGCAGAGAAACATTCCTTATTCTTCTGTTCAGGGAGGCCACAGACATTACACAGTGAGATTTCATTAGCTGTGCTTTGCTCTTAAGGGGAGTCAACTTCCACCCAAGACCCTGGTCCCACTGAGCTGGTTTGCTGTCAGCTTGCCCCTCCTGCAATTAGGGGCTGTTACAGAGAGGGCCAGTTAGAGAACCAGCAAAAAAAGTGACATCAGCAACACCCACCTGCAATCCTGGGGGAGGACAGTGTTCTTTTTCCCTTTTGGCTCAGCACACGGAGCACTACAGATGGAGGTAGAAGGGTATGTCAGGACAGACGGCGTTCTGAGCTTTGGAAATACCCCTGCATTTGCAAATCACAGCCCTGATTGAAGCAAGGAAGAGCCCAAGACTCGGTTTGCACGAAACATGCTCTGCCAAATTCAATCATTTGCCCACCCGTGGCTTTCAGAAAACTTCCAGTTTAAGGCAGCCCTGCACTGCTTAAATAAGCTAGACGAAGCCCTTCCATTTTTTTTGCAGCCTAGTCCATTAAATCTTTGACGTTACTTTGGATGTGGTGCTAAGGCATTTAAGGGGACCAGATTTCTTGCTGTAGGAAGCGTGTTTTGACCCAACCCTTCCAGCCAACCGCTCTCACTTGTCCCTGACATTGGCGCCTTGTTTCCTAGTCCTGATTGCCAAAGAGCTCCAGCTGTGGAGTAAGAGTGCAAGCGAAGACAGGGGTTCTTTGAAATTCACACTATGCAAGTTAAAGAAATGCCATTGCTTACGTATTTTCAGAGAAGATGGACGCTTTTGTCCCATCAGACTTTATACAAACTTGCTCCATCAGTAACTGCAACCCTGTGTGCTCAGATAGATCATTAGGCAAACAGATCAGAGCAGATGCCGTTCTCTTTCCTGAATCTTTATTCTCTTCTAGAACCCTTTTAAGTACCGGTGCAGCTTTTGAGCTCCAGCGTTCAGAAGACCAGCGAACGCAGCTAGGGCAGCATGCTCAACTGCAGGCTACAAGAATTAGAGTCACAGTTCTGAGGCTAAGGAATTGCCTTCAGTGGCTCCAACCTGAGTGAAATCTGAGAACTCCTTGGTTTAAGACATATTTTTCTTCCTGTAGAGCTGCACCTAGATCAGTGCAGAAAGGGAGACAGGGCTCTGGTTTTAGGGGCCTAAGAAAGTTATTCAGGAAAATAGCAGAGCATGAAGTACGGGGACCTACAAAACCCCACCTCTCAATCAAAGCTACTTAGCACCAAGCCCAGCCCATGTTGCCTTTATATCTCCGTACTGAAAGCAGAACCAGTGTGTTGCTCTCTAGGCCAATGTGGTTTTAGTGCCAGCAGCTTTGAGACCAAATGGTTTAAAAAGCTGGAGCTGCTAACCAATTACAGATCAGGTTTCATTTCTTTTCCCGATTGCTTCAATTTAAAAAACATTGTGCAGATACAGCCAGAATATTACACCTGTCCTGCAAATAGGGCCACATTTGCCCTCCCTTCCATTCACTCAACTCGCACCACAGATGAAGAGTTCCACATCTGTCAGGTCAGAATTTGACAGCGTCTATTCAGGGGTGTCCAACTCATTTCCTACGGTGGGCCAGATTTGACTTAAATGTACTTCAAGGGGGCCGTACATACCATAAACCAAAATACTAGGGCACTCTCGCAGCATCGTGGACCGCTAGATATGTAAGACTGTGCTCTGCGATTCCATTCTCTGTTAGGGAGAGAGCGGGGTCCTGCAAAGCATAGTCAGGGGCCGGATGGAAAATGTTCACGGGTCGTATATTTGACACTCCTGGTCTATGCCTTGCAGAGTGAATATGGTTTCATCTGAGTATCCTTCTTGCCAGGTACAAAAAGCTACAGGGAACATGGCCACAGAATGCTGCTTATTTGGCTTCATGGTGTGATCATGGCAGGAGAAAATCCAATCAAAGGACTATATGAAGGCCTGGTGGGGATTTGTAGACGAGACCTCGCAGGTAACTACCCCTCATTTTCTCTTGCTTTGAGTAATGCAAACTTAGCACCATCTGAATTAACCCTTCAATGGTTCATTGAATTTCTTCCCTTTATCTTTATATATATCTAGTACAATGTAAGGCCAATACATTTTTCTAAATATGTGTTAAGCTATTAACATCCTCAAAACTCCTGTGCTACTTTGAAAGCTTAGTTGTGTTCCCTTGTTTTATGGAATACACAGATATATACAGACCGCTAGGCCATTTCTCCTGCTGCTCTGTACCTCCCATTCATCAGGAGCATTTAGTAGAGCAAAAATACACACGCCTAGAAATCTAGAACCTCCTTGTTAACAGATTAAAATCAGACTCAGAAGTAGATACCGCTGAGGTAAATAAATCAGAAATTAACACTGACGTCAAGCTTCAGCTCAGCTCAAACATACAAGTGATATTTTTTCTTCCGCTTCCCCAAATGGGTTAGAGGAAAAACTACAATTTTTTTGTTTTACAGAAAGCATTAGGAAAAAGGCAAATGCAGACTCCACTTCTCCAAGGAAGTGTACAGCAATGTAACACCGGAAGGGGAAATCCATACAATGCTGCCTCAGATGGCCTTTTCCTAGAACTAAGTGGCCATAATTTTAAAGGGCTTCTTGTCGTAGTAAGTGGCACTTCTGCTGCTTCCACTTGAGATCAGGTAAACGACATCAACAGATGCTAATAATTTTAAACACCTCTTTATATAGATGTGTGGTTTTATTTGCTGTTGCATAGATTTTGGTCATGTAATACAAGCTAAGTGAAAAGTCTCATTTGTGATACTGTGACTAAGTTTCAATCAGGACTGATGTTTTCTTACTGTAATTTGTTTAATCTCTTTTTTATATGTATAGTTTTTTACTGTCTCTTTTATAAATTCCAAAGGGGGTAACCTTTCTATTTAAAATGTAGTGAGATGTGCTCTGTACACAAACATCTTCAGTTTTTGCCCATGTCATCTGTGGTTTATTGTTGCTAGAACACTCCCTTGTTTAGCTGCTGGCATCAATACATTTGTTGCAGAAAAAAAGTTATATGGACATTATTAAAAAAGGGATCAGATTTTGGACCCCAGAATCTCAACCGTTTCCACGTAGTTGGCATTCGTAAAGCTACAAACTGCATCATTCTGTGTAATTGAATGTGAATTTAGAAGCTGCCCATTCTGAGATTAAAGTCTTATTATAGGTTTGAGGCATCTTCACACAGATACACATTTTTTCAGAGAGTCAATACTTTCCCAATTCATTTTACCTTACGTAGAAGAACCACCTCTAACTTTTTGTGTTCTAAAAGTGCACAACTCATGGGGGGACGTGTGAGGGATTAGAAGAGTGAGAGTCAATTCCCCTCCATAGAAACAAACATCTGCATATTATCTAAAGAAAAAAACGTTAAGATATATGGTAACATGTTATCGCCACACAGATAGCATGGAGGGCCGTCATGTACGATTTCAGTGTAAAGAGGCAGTCAACTTATTTATACCAACCCTCACAACGAGCACACTTTTCTTGAGAAACACTCAGCACTGTCTTGTGAAGTTTTGTATTTTTTACAGTGTTTAAGGGGAAAATAAAATCTGTTCTCCAATAAACTAGAATATTTTCCCCCATAAAGGTCCTGGGTGATTTCTTCCATAGTTCAATCTGTTTTACAAAATGCTTTTTGAAATTCACATGCTGAGAATACTCTTAACCAACAGAAGTAAATTGGACTCACTGTGATTAAAGCTGTCTTACTGTTCAAAAACATCCTTAAAGCAAATCCAAGCAGAAGCCAACATTCTTCAAGAGACTTTCAATGGAGCTCTGCACTTTGATGCTATTTACATCCACATGCAGCTCAGAAAGATCATGTTTGGCCCTGGTAATTCTATTTAGTCAATCAGAAAAAAGCCACTTGTTGAAATGGAAGTTTTATTGAAAACCAATGTTCTAGCTAGGAAGAAAGTTAAAAATTTTAATGCTTTGTATTTCAGTTAGAAATAAAGAAAAAACTTGCAACCCAACTTATAAAGCAAATAAGTGATGGCCACATTGGCACTTTAGCACTTTTTAAATCCAAATATTCAACAAAATTATAAATGACCTTTTAGGTACACACCTTGCATGTGCAATATATACAGCTAAATGAAAATATAAAAAAGAAATAGGGTTCCTTTTTAAGAACGGAGTGGTGACAACTTTGGTAGCAAAATATCGCAATTCTTTAAAACTGGAGTCTTCTCAAAGCTACTTTCCTTAAATTCAAAGACTAAAACTTAAACAAAAAAAGTACTGACTGCTGTAGATTACCGTCCTTGGTTATATTTCACTGAATAGCAATCCTGTTGAAGTTACACAGTGCTCACCGGCTAACATGAGAAAAAGGCAGATTGAAACAGCTGATTATATACAGGAAGACGTCCAGATTGGTTCGTTGCTTTCACCAATAGTGGGAAAGCTACTGCTGTTCTTGCTCAGTGCTGCTGTGAAGCTTGACTTTCTGGACTTCCAGTTCTTCTGCACTAACCATAGAGGGGTCAATGGCTGCGTATCGGGTGCCGTGGAACTGCAGTAAGTGTATCTGTTGGACAGGAAAAGGACCTCTGAAGTGGTAATGTAGAATCAGGGGTAAGGGGCATGATAGGGAGAAAGCGGTAATGCCTCCCCTACTAGTGAAATACAGGATTGTTCCCCATTATTTGGGAGTATATTTCAAAGCACAGCATTCGTTTCGTACAGCGAAATCTGTTCCGCCTACACTGAGCACAAGGGTCCTGGTGGAATGCAGAGACATAGGGCAAGTGAAAGCCAATGCAAAGCCAGGACTGACAAATGTGGCTGCTGTCACCCAACCCCTTTGCACCAGCTGGGTTCAGTGTCTGGTGCAGCAGTAGACGAGGCTCTGAGAAAGATGGGACTATGAAGGGAAATTTCTCTACGTGTCAGCAGGAAAGTTTGAATTTCAGAAGCTTACTTGGATATAGAGATTGACTTCGGCGCTTCTGCAGAGATAAGGGAAATTGCCCCCCGTTTTAAGGTGTGCTCTTCGGGCATTGGGGTACAGCTTGTACATTTCCTCCTTAGCTTCAGTTGAAAGTGCACTCTGATCGAACACCTTGAAAGCAATCACAGGGGACCTCTGAAGTCAAATCAAGTTTTTGCAGCTATTTATCATAGAAGTGTGCCATCCTCACTGCTTCCTAGCTTTTGTGGTGTGGTATTTGCCTCTTGCTGAAATCCATCTCCAAGACAGAAGGCCACCGTATTGTGTAAAATAAGTTATACGCATCCTCCAATAAACCTAGGAGTGATTTCCTATATTGTTCACATCTGCCTTATAAGTTATACGCATCCTCCAATAAACCTAGGAGTGATTTCCTATATTGTTCACATCTGCCTTAGTTATTACAGTTTGATCTCAAGATGAGAGTGAAATGAATAGGGACAGAGAACATTTGTATCTTTCAGAGCAACTAGAATTTTACAGGCATGTCACAGGCCAGAAAACTGAAGTTGCACTGCGTGACTTAAGAGCACCCAAAGCTCAGACTGTACTGTACGTGAGACCCCAAATGGCACTTGTCATTTAACTCATTAGTGTTGCATAACGAGTAGAAAGTAGATCTTTCATGTTTTGTTACACAAAGGTGACAAAGTCTTAATGTTGCTCATGGAATGGCCAAACCCTGCCCAATCCAGCCAGGTGAGGCAACAGACAAATATAAAGAAACTTACATCCATAATAGTTACAGGAATGTCTCGAATTTTATGAGGTTCCACATAGGAGTTCTGGCAGTTGAGGGTAAGTCTCGAAGCTAACTCACTCTGCCCGAGGCTTTCCAGCTTTGAATAAATGGAAATAAAGATAAAGAATCCAATTTCACTTTGGGATGTTTATGTTAAGAACACAGCCATAGAAAGAGGGGCACAACCCAAATTTTGCTGGGGGGGAGGGGCTATATTAGCTGCCCTTAATTTGAATGGCCCTGCAAACACATGCGCCAGGTCATCACCTCGCTAATCACTCAGATTTGGTCCACTGCCCTTCACCATGATGGCAGGGGCAGGAGAGCAAAGGGGCAGCACAGGACAGGGTGGCCAGGCCAAATATGAATGAGTGATTTTGAATCCTGATTCGTGGGGTTGCAATGTCACTCGGATTTGATCTGGCCACCCCTCTGTCATCTGGTTGGGGGGAAACCACCCCCACCCCATCACTGCACCCTGCAAAGCAATATGGTGGCTCATTTTTAAAAGGAGTCCTGACCATCATTTTCCTAAGAAGGGCTTAGATTACAGTTTTACATCCCTACGGTATTCCCTTTCGGGCACGAGAGGCAGATCTCAAAACAGTCTCAAGTAAATAACGACTGGAGACATCCTGTTGGCCTTCAGCATTCTAGGTGCTGCTTTTCTAGGATGCCAAGGAGTCAATACACTTCCAAATATATTAGCATTTTTCTCTTCAATGGAGCTTAAACTTAAGGGTTAGCTAAGTAAGACAGACTGTTTGCAGGGCTTCTGGAAAGTAACAAGTGTCACTTAAGGAAATGAGACAAAGAAGAGGCAGATTCTTTGCTGGTGTTAACTGTCTAGTTCCACTGAAGTCAACAGAGCTATGCAATATAACACCAGCTCAGGATCTTCCACTTACTGTTTATCTTTTCTATTAGGTAAGTAAAGATGGCAGAAAAGTGTCCACGGCATATATGGGATGCTATCTCTACAAGCGATGTTCATCACCAGAATTACCCATCCAGTAGTCACTTACCCTATCAACCATGAAATCGATTCCATCTGCCATTACAGGGTCTACAGGCCCAGAAGCAAAGTTTCCAAGAACAATTTTCTTCAGCATAAATGCAGGCATTAGCCAAAAACTGAAATGTAAACAAGAGATCACATGAATCTCCAAGTTTGAAGACCTCCAAAATTTAAAAGGTTATGTTTTCTTCTCTCTCCCCCCACCCTCCCCCCCCCCCCCCCACGCCTATTTCTTGCAAAAAATATTTGAGCTTCATTTCAAATCAAGTGGTTTGTGCAGGACTTCACTAGTCCAATCATTAGATAAGCTTTTAAGATAACAGATGGAGAACTCCATGTTTACCAACATAATACACAGATTTTACAAAGTTACTGACTTTTTCCTGAGTGTATTTTAAGTGTATTCTTCCCCACACATTGGTCTTATTCAAGCTACCCTGTATTTAAAGTTTACCTAGCTGCTACGCAAAAAAACAAAAAAAAACCTCTAGTCTAGACTCAGTGTTTCCCCAAGTCTGATTATATCAGTCATAAAAGATTGAGACAAAAAGACTCCTCCAAAATTTCAGGTTTCAAAATCCTGATTTTGAAAATGTGCAGCTTCCTTGTAATGTAGCTTTTTAAAGTATTTTACTACCTATTTTTCCATTGCTCACAGCTCAGATTATGTTTTTGAAACTACATTTGTCTAGAACTTTGAAATTTTACTCTAAAATGTAACCTCAATCTTTGACTGTTATCAATATTTCTCACCTGTTTGCAGTCCATGTCTGGTTAAAGATAGAAGTGTCACTGAAAGAATTACAGAGGATCAGAGACTGAACTCTGGGAGATTTGTGTGTGTACTCAGCAAATTTTTGAGCCAAAAAGCCTCCCAGCGAAGCCCCGAATAGGTGAACCTAATTTAAAAATCAAGCACAAGTACACCTATTACGTAACATAGCTTAGCTCTATCCTGAATTCCCATGTATAACATATTACAAAAAGCATAATAAATAACTAATCCAAATATTATTCTTTTCCTCATAGTCTGACCAACGGAAAGGTCGGTAGAAATAACTGAAGCTCACAAGTTTGTTTTTAAAAAGTCTAAAACTCTTCCCTCTCAGCTGTTGTAATTTAACAAAAAACACCAAAAATAAAGGGAGGCAATAGATTCATCTCAGAAATTCAAACCACAACTTTTGTATATTTATCATACCAAGGTCAAGATGGCATGAACCCTTATTTTAACCTCTTTTCAATAGCTATTTCAATTCAAATTAGACAATGATGTTGTGATAGACCATTTACTACCATTACTTACTACTGGAATTGTTTGTTTGAATTATCATAGCACCTAGGAAACTGGGTCATGGACCAAGAGCCCAATATGCCAGGTACTGTAAAAATACAGAATAAAAAGATTCTATCTGCCCCAAAGAGCTTTTAACCTAAATCATTAATTAATACCATGAACCTTCCAGTGTTTTTTTTTTTTAAAAAACTAAAAAACTGATTAACAAAAAAAATCCCACACAATCTTTTTTTTAAAACAAGACCTGAAAGAAGTGACTAGTCAAATCAATGCAGGACAATTTTTGGATAGTTTTTACTTTAAATTTTTAATTTCTTGGTTTTAAATAAGCTTGCATCATAGCATAGGCATTTTCTGCAGGTTAGTTCTCAATAAACTCTAGGCTTTTTTACCTAACATTTTTATAGTAACCCCACGTTATTTGTCAATCTCAGGGCACTAACTTTATCCAGCTGTAGGTGGTCTAATAGTTTTCTGAATCCATCGCAGAACTCAAGATGGTCCCAATACACTGGATACTGCAACTAGAGGAATAAAGTAAAATTCATCAGTAATCAAATGAAGCTGTTCTTCGAGCAGCTCTTCTTTTATATCTCCATGAGCAGCTTTTGGCTTTCTGCTTGAAAACTAGTTAAAGCCCTGCCAAACACAGACATTGATAAGGCATTCAACATGATCACTGGATGGTGTGCAAAATTCCCACTCTGATGTATAACAGAGACTGCTGTTGGTTCTAAGGCTCTCGTACCATAACAAAATCAGCAGAAATAAACCCTAAGTTAGTAAAGATGTAGTGAGTCATTTAAAACTCCACTACTGTTTGCATAAATAAGGCTTCTGCTAAAAATATTCAGATCCTCCCTGTGGAATTCACAGCAAAAGCAAGGCATCAAGAAAAACACCAGAACCAGATTTTTAGAAAGATTTAGTGATTTAAGATTTCCAGTCATGCTAGCTAAGCCAATGCTAACTAAGTTGAATGCTTTTTCAACAGGATTCATCCTCTTGAGATAAAGGGTGGCAACCCCTCATCCACTATACAATTGGCTTGGGAAAGGAGGTTTCCTTCTGACAAAGTGGGTTGCAGCCCACGAAAACTTATGCCCAAAGAAATTTGTTAGTCTTTAAGGTGCCACAGGACTTTCGTTGTTTCTTCTGAAACAACAGATACTGGTCACTACTGCAAGGAGACCAGATAGACCAATGTCTGATCCAGTAGGAAGACTTGTATATTCTACCCATACCAAAAAACCCCAGTAGCTTTGCTCTGTTTTGGAAGATGGTAAATGAATGGTAGAACTAGGATGGAAGCAGCCATAAATAAAAAGAGCAGGGACAGACGTGACCAAGGAAAAACAAAGGCGGTACTGAGGCCTTAGGTTGGGCAGTGACCCATAACTACATAGCTCAGTCATACTGAAGCTAATAGGTTAAGACAGGCCTTGACAAATGTTTATGGCCACCATGGCGACCAGTTTTATTAACCTGCCATCTAGCTCCACTGCAAAAATGTAAGGGAGGAGCACCCTCTGGCATCCAAAAGTAAACTTGCTAGCACCTAGCTGTGAGCCAATTTTGTCCTGGTTTAGGTTACCCATTAGTTTAATTTTTAGACACTACATGATGCTTTTTAAAATGGTGTGGATCAGTGGTGTACTCTGGCTATATGTTGACTGAAGTTACATCATACCATATTGACCTTCCAGAGAAGCCAACAACCATGGTTATTTTCCTGTCCAATACCAAGTTGGATCAGAGAGGCGCTAAAGGAGATCCAACTGGAGACAAAGTGAGATAGTTGGAAATTGTTGCACTAGAAAGAGTGCCAGCTGCACACTTAGAATTCCTCTTGTACAAAATTGAGAAATAAATGAGACATCAGGAAACTCCAACTCCTGGTTCAGGGAGTGAAGAAAAAAAAAAAAAAAACAGATCACAGAACTAATCCACTTAGAAATAAACTCAATATAGTTTTTGTGCAAGTGTTTCGTGTACTAACTTTTGTGAATACAGGTTTGATTTTGTCCCAGTTTTGCATGTTATATATCTGAGACTATACCTTAATATAACCCTCCTTGAAGTTCTCTGCTTTGATTCTCCAAAAATTGAGCTGAACAGACTTAGGAGCTGACTTTTACCAGATGAATCTAGAATTCTGCTTTTATCTACTATAACATAAGAGCAAACACATGCTGAATTTTGGTGTTGCATTGAGAATACTCACAGCAATAATTCTGTAACCCCAGCCGGTCAGTGCCAAAATCTGCTGGAAAAACACATCTGCTGTTCCACTTACAGGTGGAAGAAATATGAGTGGGCACCTGATGGTCCTGGGTCCTGCATCATATAGTGACCACACTTTACTGTCATCATCGTCTACTATGATCTGGAGAAGAGAGTTCGGTAAAATTTGTATAAGAATAATTCCAGATACTTCCTAATCAGTTTCTAGTAATCATGCTTTTCACAAATTTTAGTGTCTAACTAATGCTACAAGATTTTTCTTTCAAGCAAGTTCACCCTTTGCTCCCCTTCAGAGTGACTTTTTGCCTCTTGCCTATTTAAAAATGTGATATTTGCACTGCCCTATTACACATATCTGGATGCAGAACAGAGGTTGTGAAATAGTCTGATCAGCTACTTTATCTCTGAGCAGCACAGCTTTTGTTAACAGTCATTGTCTTGCGGAAGTTTGCAATGTTCTGAATAACTGAAGTCCAGTGCAAGTACTGGAAGAAGTGAATTATGTCAACTTTGCTTCAGAAATTGTTGTAAATAGGAATTTTTTTACTCACCTATATACAAGTTACATAACCCCAGCTAAGGTAATTTTGGGGTTGAATTTACCACCTTCCTTAATTAGGTACTCTAGTCCCTCATACGAAATGGATAATTTTAGATCTGAAAACTGGTACAAGATTAAATCATGGGAGCACCCCACTATTCTGTTTACAGACAGGACAGAATCTTAGAAGACAGTATGCCATAAATAGAGGCACATGTTTGGCCAAGGAGGAGAACTCCTCCTTTGACTAGTCTCCTTGATGCTATAGGCCTGCTAATCTACACCAAGGACATCCTCCTCTTATTTAGAAACATCAAAGTTCAGAGGTCAAAAGACAGCACCCTGCAACCGAGTAATTTTTTGTAGGCCCTGATATAGGGCAGTAGATGGGGGTGGGACAAAGAACTTGCAGATCTGGTGACTGACTATTCAACACCAGAAGCAGGCACAGAAAATTGTGACCACTAATTTGAAATAATGGAGGTTTGATTGTAAAACAGGGACACTGTACAGGGGGTCCCCATAGCACATCAAGCTGGAATGGGATGAGAGAACTGCTTTACTGTCAAGGAAGAATTCACTGGAACATTTAAGGAGAGAAGCGGAGCTGCAGAGCGACATGTGACCAACTGGATGTGGCTAGTTCAAACCCCAGCCGGTACTGCTGCCCTTATAGGCCAAAAGCCATCAGAACTTTGCATTCTGCCTGTCTCATGCTAGGAATTCAAGACCCAAGAATGGAATCCTGCACAAATGGTATCATTAAAGAACAGGAGTTTGAGAAGTCTCATGTTTTCAGGGTTTGCTTTTCAGTGCATATTTAGGATGCTCTTTTAAAGAGCACCCTAAAAAACCTCACCAATATTGCCGGACCACAGGCCAAATAAACTCAGAGACCACAGAAACCCCTGCTAATGCCCATGTAATACAGCGGATGTACGGCATGTAATTATGCATCTGTGATGCATGTTACTTTTACAAGTTATTGAAGTGGCAGCACCGCTTTTCCTCCTTATCACAGCAGTACAACCCTTCTCCTGATACTCACAAATCCCAAGATCTGCCTACTTTACAAGGAAGCCTGAACTTTAGATTCAGGGAGCATGTGATTATCACATCATCAGTAGGTTTTGTAATGTTTCCAAGAAAATCTAGGATGGACTTTGTACCAGGCCTTCGAGAGCCCTGGAACCACTAAAAAATTTGCATTTCTAGTAAGTGAAAGAAAATTCTCTGCTATGTAAGATTATTAATTGAATCTGCTCATTATGGCCATTTGTGTCTGTGTAACAAGAGCACATCTTTATGAAAGTGAAACAACAGTTTACACTGAGTGCTTCACTGGAGCATATCAACAAGTGTTAAAAGAGATGATTAAGGCTCAGTGCATCAGCGAGGGGAACTGTGGTCTAGAGCAGGGGTTATCAACCTTTTTTCCTCAGGACCCAGTTGCAAAAAACCATTGACACCCGCGATCCAACAATTACATCTTTGAGCAGTGCATGCCAGTCTTTCGGTGGTGGCAGCAGGGGGCGCCACAACCCAGTGCCTGAGGGTATGTGACCCAGAACTGGGTTTGAAAACCCCTGGTCTAGAGAGCTTAAATAACATTTCCCAAAACCAGACAATTAGTGGCACACGGACTATAGAAGATCGCCACATAATACATTTTACTGTGATGTGTTGGCTCTGCAATAAACATTGCAGTTGAGTCAAACTGATTAACAGTTTATTCAGAAGGTCACTGACCTTCTTCTGTTCTATTCCAACAGTCTTGAATGACAACTGCATTTACATTTTAGGTGAAATCTGTCTCCACTAAAATAAGCAGTAAAACTGCCATGGATGCCAGTGGAGCCAGGATTTCACCCTATGACTGTCCCAGAGCAGGATATTATTTTAGATAGCAAGACATACTATTTTACAGATATTTTAAAGACATGGTGCGCTCCACTTATATAGGGCCTCCTATCTCAGGCTCTCAAAGCACTTTACAAAGTTGAGTTAATTTATCCTCTATGTTCCCCTCCTTCTCCCACATTTTGCAGGGGGAAAGCTGTGATCCATGCAGTTTAAATGACTTGCAAAGTGTCCCACAGGAAGCTCTGCAAAATTAACACAACACAAGGGCTCCTGACCCCAAACCCGTAATCTACCCACAAAACCAACCTTCCCAATGACACGCATCTGCAAGTTACAAATTGCATCTATGTAGCACTTTCTTTTGTAACACGGCTGACTGAGAAATGACGTCTCCCATTTCTGAAATGCAGCCACCAGTGGGGTGGACAGCAGAAGCCATTTTGCCACCCTGTCATTTACCCAGTTGGAACTACAGCAGATATTGTGTAACCAGAATAATTATCTGCCCTGAAATTTAGCCAGCACATCAGTATCCCTGCACTTCCCAAAGAGTGCCACAGGATCTTTACTGATCACAGGCAGTAAGGAGTCTGCTACAGACAGCATCCACAAAGTAGGATCAGACACAATGAAAGCTGTAGTCTTTAAAAACTGATTTAATATTCGGCAGCTCTAAGTCTTTTTCTAGAAGGAGCAGGCTTTTATTTGTGAGGGGGGAGAAGTAGCAGTGACAACAAGTGGCTGATGTGGGAAAAGCAATGAGAAACAACTTAATATCTCCAAGCCTCTCAAACCACTTCCCCAAAAGAACAAACTATGGGAGCTCAATACATCGAACTGCTGGCAGCACAAAGCAGCAGCGGGGAGGGAAGCAGCAGCTAAGCAGTTTTCTTGCCAGCCCCATTTTCACTCCTTCAGTATCAGGTAACCTTGCCTCCTCCATGCTGAATCACATCCAAAGTGAGACAGATCTTATCCCTAGAAAAAACTCCCATAATGAACTATAATTAAAACTGTGTTTTCCCCTTCAGAGACCAAGACTGGCTTCTTTAGGTCTCACCCACTTTCCTGTGTTCATCACTGTGCATATTTGACTTGTCTTCCTTAAAAAAAAAAAATATCAGTAAAGTTATGCCCCTATTCTGAGGCTTACCTAAAAACATCCTCTCTGAATTTCCTGCAATGTATGGATATTTTCTTTCAATAAATCAATCAATTATCAGTAAATGAAGAGTTATACTTGCTAAAGAGTTTATATGGAATGCAGTTCTTATAGAAAGCGGCACAGCATTCCACTCTCACTGGTCCTCTGTCCGTCTTATGCATCCCCAGCATGAGGATATGCAAGCTAAGTTACGGCCTCAATACACCTGATCACCCTCACTGCCTGTCTCTCTACAGATTAAGCACAACTGTACCTATGCAAACCCATTCTGAACATAACCTGGAGACAATGGGACTGCACAGAGGTAACTTGGCCTGCAACACCTTTATTACTAGTCATGATTCGTGAGATAAAAGACACCATAACTTGTCTGTCGGAACCCAGCATGAATTTGGGACACCAAAATCAGAAGTATTTTCCTAACTGCAAACTGAATGAATTTGACATGGAAATCAGTGAGAAATGAGGAGGGAATCTCGCGTGTCTTTTATAAGACGTGTTTAAAAACAAAGTTACCCACAGTAACTGTGGTTCAAGTATATTGTCGGTATAGAGAGTCACACTTGTGAGGTGCAGCCCCTGGCATAGTGAGCTGCAAAGACCTTCTGAAAAAGAGTGGTTTTGGGTAGAGTGAATATGCAGAAGTTCTCACCCCTGCCCCCCACTCCCCAACCCCAATTAGCACAAATAATGATTTTTCCTCCAGTGCTGCCTATGCATTTTTCCACTTGTGGCAATAATGTGGAAAGCAGCTCAATCCTGTGATGGAGGCATGTTGATACTTAGATCTGCCACCTCCAGTGACTGCTTATTATTACCCAAAAACTCTCTGCTTAGGCAATTTCCATCAATGCACACCATGACTCTTTGGAAATAAGACACTACTTCATAAACAGATGACTAAAACTGTACATACCTTTTTAAGAGGAACTGTACTTCTGAACCAGTTATAATCAGGAGAGATTTTAATCTCTCCCATGATGTTAAGATGAAACTGAGGTTATATAAACCTGAAACAAAGACATGTAATGTTTCAGTTCCAGAACACAGATTTACACTAAACCAGTACATAGAAGCCTCATTGTGCATATAAAAGATTTCTTTTCAGGGTAAGTTTTTACCTCTTCTCAATTGATTGTTCTCTCTCGTCGGTCTTCTAACTTGTGCCGTATTTACTTATCCTTTAAGTATAAACCACTTGGGGATATTCAGAAAATACAATCTGTTGATAGTTTGAATATTAACCCTGTAATTAAGAATTGATGATATCCTGTACATTAAGGACAACTTTTCATAGCAAAGCATTCCACTGTAGCAGCTCCTGAAAGGAAGACAGTATTGTAGGGTTTAATACGTAAATTATATTATAACATTCTTTTAAGCTGATTTATAAACTGTTCCAAGGTTACCTCTATTTCAATTTGCTCATACTTCACTCAGAGTTAGACAGACTATATAAGAACTTCTGTTTCATGGGTCTGCTGTCCAATTAATAAAGGAATTGGACGGCACCCTCTCATTTAAAGTATAATTAACTTAAAAGCATCAAAAAGCATATTAAAATACTCTTCTGATTACTTGATACCCATTGTAAAGAACAGTCAAATCTTCAAGAAATTGACCGGAATAGCTATTGCAGAATAGCTTCCTGTGTGGATAGTATACCAGAATAAAAATAATTGTATTCTGGAATAAACAGTGTACCTCTAAAATGGGAGTATTGTTCTGGAATAAAAAGATTTTTATTCCAGAACAGAGTATCTAAATGGAGCTATTCTGGAGTAGCTATTGCAGTTAATTTTCCCATGTAGACCAGTCTTAACATTGCCAGCACATTATGAATGTTATATATTCTATATGGAATCCAACTTATTTGTATAATGAAACTTACATGACGGATACAGGACACTTACATTTTACTGGAACATTGATAGCAACAGAAGATTAAGAACTTCCCTCTCTATAGCAAATGATGCCAGATAATTTTTTTAAGTTTTTTTAAGTTCACAGCTGTGTGTTGACTGCTTGCTAACTTTAGGTTGCATGGGAAATTCTGCCACAGAAATTTTTCCATGGGATCACAAGAATACAGAGGATAAGGAATGCAAAATAAATGTCCTTTTATTATTTATCATGACAATTACAATTAATGTCCACTTGTTTGTTCTTTTTAATTAGAATAAAGCTATCATTGATTTTGCAATAAGTTCTGGGCAATTTCCCTAAGGACTTTAAAAATCCATTAAAAACTGATTTGTTTTGGAACTGGATTAAATGGTTATAATCCACGTTTCTGTCTCCAGAACTCATATACCCATTCTTCTGCTGCTGTTTTATGAAATGTCAGCTCTGAAGGAAGAGTATATTCCCCCCACCCCACAACATGAAAGAAAATTTGCACCTCTTGCCAACAGTTTTCTGCACTGTAAGAAGTCTCACTTTCTTTACACAATAAATGTTTCAAGATTCGTAGATTTCCCATTCAACTGTGCTGGCTATCATTTCAGTTTTGGCTAAATTACCTATTATGGCACATATTTTACCACTTGTGCTAACTGGCAATGCATAAAAGATATAACGGAGACCAAACGCCTCTTTCACCCAACAGACTGCAAAGTGAAACAGGCTAAAAAATTACTGGAATGTGCATTAGAAAAAGAGAGCAGTTCGTTCTATTAATCCCTTCCATTTGCCAAAAGCAGAGTTTAGTCAATTCCCATATAAAACAGATATAGGATGTGATGGTGCAATGTAATACAGCAAAAATAGTAACAGCAAGAAAAAAAGTATAAAAAGCTTTATTCTTTTGTACTATATTTATTATTTACATTACAGCAGCAGTCAGAAGCCCAAGTGAGCATCAGAGTCCTACTGTATAAGGTATTGTATGAAAACATGTAAGGAAATGCTTAACAGGAAATATCTGTTTAATCTGCTAAAAGGAGCAGTATGGTAAAGAATAATCTTATTCACTACAAAAAGATGAGACTAGAGTTATCAGTTCCAACTACAAACACCTCTCCTCATCTTTTCTATCTGTGGTTGATTTAGTACCATTATATGGTGATGCAGGCGGCTGGTGATGGGTGACAGTTATTACTTCGTACATGCGGTTCCTCAATCAATATTGTGGGTACAGGGAGCATCTATTGAAATTTTTCCCCTTTACTCTCACTGTCCTGTCATGAACCTCAACAATGATCTGAAGGGCCTTGCCCTATCAAGTGACTGATAAAGCATATCAATCTCTATGTCCACTTAAATCTTGGAACCACTACAAACTGCTAATAAAGATCACAATCAGTGCCATTTGTGCAGTGGACAACTAGCCACTACCATCTGGACTGAGATCCTCAAACTCAGGTCACATAAACCAGGAAACTAATGATAACTAGTGCTAACCACCACTACAAAATATTTCCCCTAACTTAATAAATTTGAAAGGGGTAGCCGTGTTAGTCTATTGTAGAAAGACAACAGAGTCCTGTGGCACTTTTAAAGACTAAGATTTATTTATCGCATGAGCTTTCGTGGGAGAAAATCCCACTTCACTTGACGACTTGTTAATAGCTGTGTTGAAACAGATGAATAACAAATCACAGCTTCAAAGAGAGACTGCAGAACTCGAACTTATATGCAAATTTGACTCAGTTGTCTTGGGGTTAAACAGGGACTATGGATTTTTCTCGCATTACAACAAGTGATTTGACCTCCCCCTCCTCTATGTGCTGTTCCCCAGTGTTTTGAATCCTAACACCTATTTTGATTTGCTGTTACAGCCTGACCAGATGCTATGTCATACACTCCCCTGCATTTAATTTCCTCCCACTCTGTAACTTTCCTATCTTCAAAGCGTCTGACGAAGTGGGATTTTCTCCCATGAAAGCTCATGCGATAAATAAATCTGTTAGTCTTTAAAAGTGCCACAGGACTCTGTTGTCTTAATAAATTTGCTCTGTTCTTAAAGTTAATTGGGTCTGACCATGTATGTCTCTTTTGTGTTTGCATTGCACGAGTGTACGTGCAAATGAATTTCACTGGTATGAAATTCACTTTCTGTGAATATCCAAAGCAACACAGGCAAGTGTCTACAGAAACAGAACATCAAGTTCACCCCTGTAAACATTTGTGCCAATGATGTTTTCATGCTTTTCCAAGTCAGGGAACAGAAATAATGCCATGAAATGTAGTGCAATTCAAAGTAGTGAATATCAAGTATTTTCAGATAAGTCAATGATCAAGACAGTGTAGGTTTTTAAAAATTCAAATACATTAACTATTTCTTTTAAACAAAGAAATGTAGGAAAATGTTGCCAGCTTATGTTCATCCCATAAGCGGGAAGAGAGTAAATGTGCCCGATAAGTTTTTTGTGAATCATTCACAACACTACTAACAACTTGAGCCCTCACTGATGCTCTGAACTGCTTTTGAGCCTGTCACAGGAGACAGAAAGCTGCAAGAATTCTGCTGACAACTGCTTGGACTCCTATTCCCTCAAGCTACATTTGATCTACAGGCAACAGTTCATAGGAACCACTACTCAGCCCACCCATCAAAAGATTTGCTGTCCCGATGCTTCCTGCCATACCATCCCTGCCCCCAAGGGCACAAAATCTGAATCAGTGAGTCAAGGACTGTGTGACTGAAACAAGCTGGTCTCTTATGGGCAAATGCAGTTTAGTTATCGCTCTAACTGACCAAATACATGAAAAATGGCACAACAGGGAATTAAAACAGCAAATTTGCAGATGTGAGATTACAGGCCCCACACCTCTCTGCATTCCTGATACCACTTTTCCTCACAGCAGAGAGGTATATAGCCCTTCCCATCCACACACCCCCAGCACGTGGAGGATGATCAGAGCCTCCCCGTTCCCTCCCCTCCTCCTCCTCACCCCAGCACGAAGGGAGGACCCAGAACCCCACATTCCCTCCTCCTAGCACAAAGGGGGGCCCTGAGCCACCCATTCCCTCCACTCCTCCTCCAGCACAAAGGGGGGCCCAGAGCTCCCATTCCTTCCCCTCCTCCCCAGCACAAAGGGGGGCCCCAGAACCTCCATTCCCTCCCCTCCTACTCTTCCCCCAGCACAAAAGGGGCCCCAGAACCTCCATTCCCTCCCCTCCTACTCTTCCCCCAGTACAAAGGGGGCCCCAGAACCTCCATTCCCTCCCCTCCTACTCTTCCCCCAGTACAAAGGGGGGCCCTGAGCCCCCTATTCCCTCCCTCCCCGGTATCTAGGCTTCTCCGCTCTCTGCCCCGGGACCGTGGCTGAGGAGAGACGAGGCGGGTGGGGGAGGGGGCTGTGGCACGGCGGGGGGCTGGCTCACCCTCAGCCGGGGGCTCCCCGCTGGGACCAGCCCCCTCCTTACCGGCTCGCGCTCTTACCGCGGGGCGGGGGCGTACGGCCCGAGCCCCCCCCTCTCTGTCTGCCGCCTCCCCGCAGCGAGGAGGCGCAAACGGATCCCTCCCCGCTCGCCCAAGACCCCGCTTCGTGCTTCCGGGTCTTGCCTGCGTCCTCCGGGCGGGGACAGAACGTACGCGCTCGTAACCACGTGACCCCCAGCAGCCGGCGGCCATGCTTCCCGAGGCGGAGCCGTGCTGTCACGTGTGACTTGAAAAGCTTGCCCGTTGGCTGCCTCGGCGCATGGGGTCACGTGAGAGCGCGGATTGTTGCCTGGCAGCTAACGTGGAGCTGCTGAGGCGCGTGCCAGCGGCCGTCCGCACGGGGCGGGGCAATGTCAAGGCTCCGCCCACGGGGCCTCCCAGCGTCTTATCAGGGGCTGAGTCCTGCTCTGGGCTGGGCTCCAGGGTGATCTGGGCAGTGCCCGCCCACTCCACCCCACGTGCTCAAAAACCCCTACCCCTGTCTCCAGTTATGAGATGGGTTGGAAAATCGCCAGGGTTATAAGGGCAGAACATGGGGGGGCGGTTCCTCTCTGTGTTAGGTGCACTTGGGGTAAGATTTACCACTTCTCCACACCTGTGAGGGCTAGAAACTTTTGTTTAATAACAGCTGAGTTTCTTGGGAAATAAACATGACTCCAAGAGCTGGGGCTTGAAGTAACCAGCAAATAGTGTGAGACTCCTGATAAAGAGCTGAGCACTGGCCCTAGGGCTCTGATTCCAGCGTCTCTGGAAAATAGTCCCTTTATTAAAATGAACAAGGAGTCCTATGGCACTTCTGAAGACTAACAAATTGTCTATGTGGATTTTTAAAAATTCTAGCTAAAGCCAGAAGAATGGAGAATCCTGCGAATTTGTGCAGCCTCATGAGGGGAAATGGAGAGAGGGGCTTCAGGCACTTTCACTGTGATCAGTGAGTTCAAATCCATGGTGTGAACAATGAAAGTTAGGGTGACTGCCTTTGTTGGATGGAAATCAGGTAAAACCATATGCAAAATAGGAGACAATGCTTTATTTTATGGGGCATTTTCAGAAAACACCATTTCCCTCAAGATATTGTGTATTTTTTGTCTCAGGTGTACATTTCTACTGCCCTCAAGTATACAATGCAATTATCACAGGCTACACTTAAATGTTTAAAATAGTGTTTTCAGTTTTAATATATATAATATAGTTTTATATAGTGCTTTTCAGTTTTAATATATTTAAGCACATCTACAAATAAAGAACAAGTAGTCAACCCAAGGGACAAATAAATGAAATAAGGGACTATCCCTTCAACTAAGGAACAGATAGTCATCATACTGAGAGTATTCTGCTTAGCACTATGTCAAGATATGCACCACTAAAAGGCCAGTTTCTGCTCTCAAATGCAATCCCGCAGCCCCTGTGGTTTTTGACGGAAATTGCAACTGCACATCTGAGGTCAGGATTTAGCACAGCCAAAGACCAGGTTTTGCTGGTGTGTTTACAAAGATTCTAATGAAAGTTCTGTTTGGATCCTTTTGAAACTATTTGGGATTAGATAATGATGGGCAGAACATGATGCTTAATTTTGGCAGGTACTGTTCTATGTGTATCAAATTCTAAAAAGTTTATTGTCACATTACAATATATTGGTTGATTAAAAAGGCTGCATAATTCAAATGATGCATAACTGGGGTGGTAAAATGTTTCTTTTGAACTAAGATTCATTAATACTCTGCAAGTAGGCAGTGAATTTGTATTCTCTACCAGGAATGCCAAGGAACTGGGGGGAAAAAAATCCTTTGTTGAATTTCACAGAACAAGTGTACTTGCAGCTGTTGTGGCATAAAACCACCAGATGGCTCTGATTGGAAGTACTGTTGTGTGTTTAAAAAGGCAGTTGAAAGCTGTTGAAATGTATTTTAACAGCAAGAAAAAGAAGATAACAGCTCTCCCCTAACTCCAAAGCCACAATAAGAGTAAGTCCTGATTAAAGAGAGCCTAAAATTTGTGGGAAAACAAACAGAATCCTGTGGCACTTTTAAAGACTGACAGATTTATTTATGGCATGAGCTTTCGTGGGAGAAAATCCCACTTCATCAGATGCTTTGAAGATGGGAAATTTACAGAATGGGAGGAAATTAAATGCAGGGAAGTGTATGACATAGGATCAAGTCAGGCTGTAACAGCAAATCAAAACAGATGTTAGGATTCAAACACTGGGGAACAGCACATAGAGGAAGATGAGGTCAAATCACCTGTTGTAATGAGAGAAAAATCTGTAGTCCCTGTTTAACCCCAAGGCAACTGAGTCGAATTTTCATATATTATTAAGGAGGCTGACAAGGGAGGTGCCATCGTCATCATGAATAAATTGGATTACGATCAGGAGGCTTATAAACAACTGTCCAACACAACGTTCTACAAACCACTCGTCTCTGACCCCACTGAGGAATACCAAAAGGAACTGCACCTCCTACTCAAGAAACTCCCCAAAGCAGCACAGGAACAAATCAAGACAGACACACCACCAGAACCCCGACCAGGGATCTTCTATCTACTACCAAAAACACATACAAGAGGAAACCCCGGACGCCCCATCATCTCAGGCATTGGCACACTTAAAACAGGATTATCTGGCTATGTGGACTCGCTCCTCAGACCCTATGCTATCAACACTCCTAGCT
Organism: Pelusios castaneus; assembly: GCA_007922175.1. Classification (NCBI taxonomy): domain Eukaryota; kingdom Metazoa; phylum Chordata; order Testudines; family Pelomedusidae; genus Pelusios; species Pelusios castaneus. The sequence continues at coordinate 28,744,199 of ML685765.1, forward strand.
ATCTGAGAGCCACTACGGATTTCCTGAGAAAAATCCAATCCATTGGTAAACTTCCAGAAAATACCATCCTGGCCACTATGGACATAGAGGCTCTTTACACCAACATCCCACACAAAAATGGATTACAAACCATTAGAAGAACTATCCAAGATGATACCACAGCAAAACTTGTGACTGAACTTTATGACTTTGTATTCACCCACAACCATTTCAGATCTGAAGATAATTTATACCTCCAAGTTAGTGGCACTGCTATGGGTACCCGCGTGGCCTTACAATATCCCAACATCTTTATGGCCAATTTAGAACAACGCTTCCTCACATCTCATCCCAAAGCACCTCTACTTTACTTACGCTATATTGATGACATCTTCATCTTCTGGACCCACGGTAAGGATGCCCTTGAAGATTTCCATAGAGATTTCAACAATTTCCACTCCACAATCAAACTTAGCCTGGAACACTCCACACAGGAGATCCACTTTCTGGACACTACAGTGAAAATTAGTGATGGGCACATAAAGACCACCCTATACCGAAAACCTACTAATCGCTATAGTTATCTACATCTCTCGAGCTTTCTTCCAAAACACACCACACGATCCATTCTCTATAGTCAAGTCCTAAGATAATAATCACATTTGCTCCGATCCCTCAGACAGAGACAGACATCTTCAGGATCTCTCTCAAGCATTCTTAAAACTACAGTATCCACCCGTAGAAGTGAAGAAACAGATTGACAGAGCCAGATGGGTACCCAGAAGTCAACTACTCCAGGAGAAACCCAAGGAAAAAAAAGAACAGAACGCCATTGGTCGCCACCTACAACCCCCAAGTCGGACCTCTTCAACACATCACCAGAAATCTACAGCCTTTCTTCAAGACAATCCTTCACTCTCTCAAGCCTTGGGAGACAGACCTCTCCTTGATTACAGACAGCCCCCCAACCTTAAACAGATACTCACCAGCAACTACAGATCAGAGCAGGAGCATATCCCTGCAACAGACCATGCTGCTAACTTTGCCCTCATATCTACTCCAAAGACACCATCACAGGACCAAATCAAGCCACCTACTCCATCAAGGGCTCATTCACCTGCTCATCCACCAATGTGATTTATGGCATCATGTGCCGGAAATGCCCCTCTGCCTTATATATTGGACAAACAGGGCAGTGTCTGTGCAAAAGAATAAATGGACATAAATCTGACATCAGAAATTGCAACACTAAAAAATCAATAGGGGAACACTTCAATCTCTCTGCTCACTCCATTGACGACTTGCTGATAGCTGTGCTGAAACAGATGAATAACAAATCACAGCTTGAAACAGAAACTGCAGAACTTGAATTTATATGCAAATTCAACTCAGTTGCCTTAGGGTTAAACAGGGACTACGGATTTTTCTCTCATTACAACAGGTGATTTGACCTCATCTTCCTCTATGTGCTGTTCCCTAGTGTTTGAATCCTAACATCTATTTTGATTTGCTGTTAGAGCCTGATCTGATCCTATGTCATACATTTCCCTGCATTTAATTTCCTCCCATTCTGTAAATTTCCCATCTTCAAAGCATCTGACAAAGAGGGATTTTCTCCCACGAAAAGCTCATGCAATAAATAAATCTGTTAGTCTTTAAAAATGACACAGGACTCTGTTTTTCTTCAATAGACTAACACGGCCTCCCCCTTTGGAACTTGAAATTTGTGGGTAGCAATTAAAGGTGACCTGGAAAGGTAGAAAAGTTGGTCTGTGCCCTTTTTTCTGCTTTATGCACATCTTCCATTGAATTCTGCCATGCTTCAAAGAACAAAACTTGGACCTTAATTTGTGAACCAGAAAAGCAAACCACCAATAAAGTCTTTCAATCAAACCTCTTTTGACTTTAATCTGGTTCCTGCCCCAAACTTTTTATCTTGTGGGCTGGTGCTGCCACCTAGAGAAAAATGAGAATATAAGAAGTCTGATGCTGTTACATACAGCCTGACCTGATCCTATGTCATACACTTCCCTGCATTTAATTTCCTCCCATTCTGTAAGTTCCCCATCTTCAAAGCATCTGACAAAGCTGGATTTTCTCTCACGAAAGCTCATGTGATAAATAAATGTGTTAGTCTTCAAAAGTGCCACCGGACTCCTTGTTTGTTAGGCTGACCTAGACTTACACGGCTCCCTCTTTGGAACTAGAGAATATAATAGTTGCTCAATACAAGGTGCGGCAATTTAAATCCCGGTTCTGTAAACACAAGAAGGCTGACTTCACATCTCAGTAGTCCCATTGACTTTAGTGAGACAAGTTGTGTTCATAATGTTAAACATGTGCGTGTTTGCAGAATTGGATCTTATTTTAGGTAGCACATTTCACTCAAACGCTATCATTGGAACACTGCATTAGGGTATCTAGTGATGAGATTTCTGAAGATGAAGTTTTGAACTGGGGAAGATACCCTCCTGCTCTTATTTGATAAATCTGGACCACTTTGCTACACTGCATTCAAAGTTCTAGTCAAGTTAATTAAAGATAGAGAAATCAATGCCATCAAAAGGTTAGCTAATTATCTTAAAATGTCTGAACAAGCTTTTGTATACAATGGGCAACAAAATTTAATGTATAATAACACACATACTTGAAGACAATAGTACCCTTGCCCCCAGACCTATCTGTGCTCTTTGGTTCTTCAAGGCACTTTCACGGGTGCTCCTTGCACAAGAAGCTCCACAGGTGCAGCAGAGATGTATTAGAAGGAAATTTTCCATTGCACCTGCCTGCCCAATGTCTGACTATAGACAGTGCTGTTGGATGTATATTTCACATGGCTCAAAATCCTTCCAATATGTGAATAGAAACTTTAAATAAAAAAAAAAATTCAGTGTTCATGAAACTCTGTACTGCAAGGGTCCCTCCCTCTATGTAACTCTGCTCTCAGGAATGGCCTGATGATTTGCAGAACTGCTTAAGTTCATATACAAAGGGAGCAGGTAATAAATTCCTTCTTCTGCCCCATTACTTGAGAGGGAAGTCAGGGCCAACTCATTTCAGCTGGTCCATATCCAACTGGCATCACAAAGGTCCGCAAGGATGAAACAGAACCCACAGGCATCTGTCAGAAATAGGCTCATTGTTCTTGGGATAAGTCTGTATTGTGTATTTGAGGGTGTCTCATTGTCTTTTCTGTCCCTTCCTGATCTGATTGCAGGTTGCCCATGGCACAATGCCATCATTTTCATCTCTCTTTCTTCCCCGGATTATACGTTGTTTTGCCTTTTTTTAAAATGTAAAATCTATGATAAATTCTGACAATTTGAGGAAATATCTTTCTGACATGCCCTTGTATTTTATACACTGAAGTAAAATATTAAATGCCTTCCCATTTCAATTTCTCCCTTGGGTCCTATATTGGGTAGTCAATCCTTTCTGCATTTTCACTGTTTACTGTTTTGTGTCTCCAATTTCTATCTCTGTGGATACTGATTCTGCATTTGGTCTAGCTTTGTATGTTTCACTCTGATGCTGCAGGTGACAATGTGACAGTTCTGTGCAGGGATTTTCACGGAGTTCTCAGTGCTGATTTAGCAATTTGAGCCATCATTCAGTTTGGAGTGTAGTTGTTCATTTCTTTGTTCAGGTTAGTACTGCGATTTGGGAGGACTATTATTGATGAGAAGATTATATTGGATGTATAGTTGGATTTTGTTAAAAAAAATTTTTAGTTACTAGTGCTTTGAAGGAAGTGAGCATTTGCTGCTTTGGTTGAGATGCCATCAGAAATGTATACTGAATGGGAAGGAGAATTGACCCAATTACTCTCTCTAGTTCGCTATGTACACATAGTATTTATTTCCAGAATTATAACTGTAGGTTTTTGTAATGCGCTAGAGATCAGCCTGATGTGCCCCCTGTGGTCAGGCACAGTACTGCTTATGAATCCCTGCCTCAGTTTCCCCCCAACCAGAATATAAGCAAGTCCAAAGTGATCTTTGTAGTATTAAAAACCACTCTCTTTGGAGGGTTTCATTTATGTGACAGAAAAGGATGACACAAAAACATTATAAAAAGCTCCAGTCAGCTACTTTTCCAGACACTGTGCACCAATGAGTTAATCGGTGTTGTATCTTGCTCCTCTAGCCCCAGAGCATTCTCAGGCTGAATTCCCTGCTTGGAGCTTGGGCCTCTTCTGGGCATTCAGCCAAATGCCAGTCTTGTTTTGACATTGCCTCACTCTTTGCAGAGCCAGACCGTAGAAGCTCCCCAGGTCAGAGGTCCCATACTCAGCTTTTCCTTCTAGACTAAGTGAGAGGACCCTTGCCTGCAAGAACTTTCTTTCTGGGTCTGTTCCTCTGCATGAGCCTCTGCTCTCCAAAAAGATACCACTGGAATACCACTTCACCACTTGAATAGCTTCCTAAGCAGCTTCCCTGAGGAGTCTCTCTCTGTTCAGGAACTTCTGTTCTGGAGCTTCCTGAGTCCGAGAGAGCCATCCCTTGAAATTTTGTCTCAAACAGTGCCTATTAAGTTAGATCTCAGACTTCATTCCCATTTAGTAGGCAGGGCTGAATAACTGTAAGCTACTGGCCTGTCCCCCACAGCCCAGGCAGGACTAATTCTAAAGTTCATTTAAGTCATTCTTTCCGGTCACAGTTTTATTCTTCAGACACAAGATTCACAAATACAGTTGTGAGAACTGGGAACCCTGTCGGATTATTTGAGAATCTCAGCTTTCATTATAAATAAAGTAAGTTTCTGGGCTCATGCTTGTGAAGAGAAACTTGAAATGGTGACCCCCTAAAGGATCAAAAGACCAGAAGGCAAATAAAAAGCCTAGCATTTGTTATATTTAAGAATCTCATAATTTGTAAGACAATTTTGTGATTTTGAGAGTGACTCATGGTTTTTGAAAGGTTGGGGTTGGCATCTGCCCCTGTCATTCCTGCTCCCTGCCAACCCCACAGCAGGAAGAGTGGGGAGTGGGAAATGTGCCTGCAGATACCTGAGGGAATGGGTACACTTTACCGGGGACCAGCCCAGGCTGCAACCCCCATTACAGGGGGCCCGTGTTCCAAATTTGTGCTGGGCCTGAAAAAATTATTCTTGCGCCTTGGGTCCCTACAGAAACAGATTGACCCAAAACAACAGGGCACCACCCCTATACCAGCCATCCCCCCAAAAGCACTACAACTCCCAGCATGCAAAGTCCCGCTGATTCCGGCTCCCGGCATGCAACGCTGTCTCCTGCCCCCGCCCATTCTAGGGAGCCGGCCCACACGCTCCAACCTGCGTGGCGCGCTGGGCGAGAGCCGGAACTCGCGCGAGAGGCGCGCGGCGGTCGCGCGTGACGACACACTGGCGCCGGCGCGAGCGTGTGACGGCAGCCACGGAGGAAGAGTGAGGAGAGGGCGGGGCGGTGTTTACTCGGCGGCCGTGTGGGGCGCGCTGAGGAGGCGGGCGGCGCCATGGCCGCCTGTCAAACCTGCGCTGCTGCCGCGCGGCTCCTCAGCTCCTCGCTGCCTGCGGCGCACAGAGGTAATGACCCGCCCGCCGCCGCGCTCCCCCGGCCGGGGCCTCCTCAGAGTCGGGGCCGCTCAAGGAGCGAGGTCGCCTCGCGGTCGCACCGGGCCCCTCAGGGGACCGCACCCTGAGCGCCCCTCCCCCCGCCGGGGCCGAGCGCTGCCCGTCCCAGGGTCCAGTCCGTTGGCGCGGCGCCGGGGCCCGGTGAGCGCTCCGCCCTGGCCTCCCCCTCCTCCCTGTGTCCTCACCTCTGTTGGCGCTGAGCCCCAAGCCCTGCCCGGGGAGGGGCGAGGTTTGTCTCCCGCATCTGCCTTGCCTCTGATCCCCTCAGGCCGCTGCGGTTTCTCGCCCCCCAGGGCGGGGCGATGGCCCCCAAACGCGGCCCAGAGGCAGTGGGGTGCCCCGCGTTAGCCTCTCCAGCCTGGGCTCCGCCACTCAGCATTGCTGATGTCCATAATCTGCGGCTGTGGTTCCCGGGGCACACCTTGAGACGTTTCATTATTTCGAGGCACACCACCAGATCGTCTCCAAACGCACTCATGAATATTCATGAGCCGATCCCGAACTCTTTGAGGGGTTTTTCCAAAAAAAAATTCCGTGGCACACCCGTGCGCCGTGGCACCCTGGTTGGGAAACACTGATCTAGTTACCTTGACATATCGAGAAGTTACGGAGCTCATGTGATAAATAAATTTGTTAGTCTTTAAAAGTGCCACCAGATTTCTTGTGTGTTTCTCTGAACTAGACTAACATGTCTACCCCTTTGGAACTTGCAAAAGCAGAGTTGTTTTGGGGATACTTTTTAAAATTTCTGTCAAAACTTACTGAAAGAGATGGCCGCCTTCAATTCACCAGGTGCAACTTAATTTCTGGTTCTTGTGGCCAGTGACATTCTAACAAGACTTTTATGTTGCTCAAGCTTTGTAGGGTATTTAATCCAGCAATATTTTACTCTGTCTTTTAGTTATAGTTAGTTTTGATCTCAAAGGCACACTTGGCTATTTCAGGCCTAATTGAATATTATGTGTCTAGAAGAAAGTTTTACAGAACTAATGTTAATAGAAGTGTGTTCAAGGAAACAAAAAAAGAAAAAGTGAAAATAGGTTTAGTTAAGATTTAAACAATTCTCATCAGTGCTAAATATTAAAAACTAAATATTATCCTGATGAATGAAGTTTTGACTAGCAAGAACCTTCAGATTTATCTTAATAGTTTAAACTTGAAGTGCAAAAATTATAAATTATAAATGTTAATGGTGTAAAGTGATGCTAGTAATACAGGTAAAGACTTTTTTTAAAAATGCCTGTGCATGTTTAATGGCTGTGTAGTGAGCACAGTGTTTTGTCAATCTGAATAACAATGGCCCAATGTGGTAGTTCCACACAGGGTGTTTGTTAAACTGCATTTGAGAAGCATTATGGAAAGACCCATTCCAGCTGATTCGATATCTGCCACTCCAGTGTGACCTACATACGGAGGTTCAAATCAATATTTCCAGCTCTGAACTCTCTACCTTACGTGCACCCTCTAAAAGTAAATAAAGTTTAAAAGGTAAAAAGTTCTGGTTAGTACCTGAATCATGTAGTTTCCATATACAGTATAGCCAATATTTCTCAGAGAGAGAGAGAGAGAGAGAGAATTGAGTAAAATTGAAGTTTTTCAATTGCATCTTCCTAAGAATAAATGAAGAACTAAAATTCAGAGTAGCAAATTGATTTTTAAATCAAACTCCCTGTAAAAGTTATAGAGGAGTCAGAGGAGACTATTCCTATTTTGCCATCTCTTAATGCCTGCAACTCTTACCCAGTATTGTAGGTGTTTGTGGTTGACACCTGTGGCAATCACTGATGGTTCTAGCCCTGCAAATGGTAGAATGTTTAGAGTGCAAGTATGGTCTATTGGTTACGGTGCTAGTTGGGACTTTTGTGTGTCTGTGCTTCAGTTCTCTAAAATAGGATAACAGAATTTCCTTTCTTACTAGGATATGGAAGATAAATACATTAAAAGATTGTGAGGCACTCAGACACTCATGGAAAAGTAATAAGAACTAAGTCAGTCAGTGGTTTTGCACGTTATATAGCTGCCCTGGAATTTACAGCAACAGTCAAGCATGGTAATCACTTGAGAAAAAGATTATCTTTCATCCAGTATATGTTTGGATTTAACAAAGCGTACTTTACTATGCATGAACAAGCTGTTCAATGTTGAAGTTAATTCATTGGTTAAAAAATAATCACAAGTTCCTTCAAAATTAACTTCTGTTATAAAGATGAAACAGAGGTGAGGGAATGTTGGATCCCTCAGGGCTTTGACTAAAATGTGGAGTGAAAGTAAATCAAGTATTTGTTTGGAGTGTGGAGTATTCCTGGAAAATTGTACTTTGTTATTACTTACATTTTATGGAAATGGGTGCAGTAAAATTCTTCCTATTATATATATTCTTTAGGAACACATTCAGTAATCTTTTTCCACAATCACAATTTTAAATTTTGCTACATGTTTCTGTATCATGAAAAGTTTCTTCCCTATCTATTTTGTTGGGGCTGGTAATATCTGACCTTTCCTTCTTAACCTATTTACACCCTCCTAAAACCCAGCACAGGTGAAAAGATAAGCTGCAGGGTTCCCTGGTAGTCAATCTTATAGGTCTCTTGTCATACTAGTGGGAGGGAACATATTTCAAAAGGAAGAGCACCTAAAAAACTGCTCTGCCAGCAACTTTCTCCCTCTTCTAATGGGTCACGGGAAAACTGTTAACTAGAGCAGCAGTTCTCAACTGCTGTGTTGCGACGCAAAGCTGTGTCGCAAAGAGCCAGGGAGGTATGTCACCAAAAATTGGCGGCTGCCTTGCTCCCAACCTGCCAGCAGTGGCAGTGGTGCTTGTACTGGAAGAGCTGCAGTGCTCTGGAGATGCTCCACAGTCCCACAACCTTGGGAGTCCTCCCAGCCTGAGTACTCCTGGCCTTGGTTCTTCTCACCCTGCTCCTAGGCTGGCTGATCTGTGAGGGGAGTAATCAGCCACCTTTGGAAAGGTGTTTTCAGTTCATGCATAGATAGAACTCATCGAGGCAGGCAGAACAGTAGCTTTCTCTTGTTACTTTGACAATGCACTAGCTATTAAATACACTTGTCAGGTTTAACTGAAGGATTTTCTTCCCAGAGGAGAGACTAAAAGCAAAAAAAAGTACACAACCCAAATTAAAATGAGATGCTTTTAAAATAAGCTATCCAGTTGGATTGTATGTTTGTTTGTTTACTTCAGTCTCAAACAATAATTTTGAAAGAACAGTTTTAATTTATTTTAGAAGAGAAGAAACATAACTGGTTTGATTAAATATCACTGCTTGTAACTTTGCAGTAGCAGATGTCAGCAGATGGTTTTTCTTTGACCATGTGAATGTCTGTGTGTAATATTCTTCCTTTTTATTGTCTGTTCTTGGATTAAAATAGTAAGGTGGCATTTTTTTAAAAAACCTCCTCTTTCATCTGACACCACGAATTTAAAATGCAAGTCTTAAGAATGTTTTTAAATTAAATTATTTAAGTTATATTCTTACTCACTTCCTGAAATGTGTGGATTAAGAGGATTGCATGTATATGTTGTGGGGAATTGATGGCCAGTGGAAAACTCAGAACGTCAAATATTAGAACAAAATCACGTTTCTGTGTTTTATCAGGGTTTTGTGAAAATAAGTTCAGTTAAAAATTAAAATAGACTTAGATTTATATGAACAATAATAGCTGTCTTAGAAGTGACTGGAAGGCATTTTCTGTCTCTTCTATTGCAAACCAACTCCACTTAATCTATCCTCCATATCCTCTTTATTTGTGTGTCTCATGTTTAGAATGGTGTATTAAGATAATAAACTTTCAGTGGATGATATTTTTCACAGGGTTCAATCCTCCTCCACTTACCTCAGTCCAAATTTAGCTGGAATAGAAAAATAGGAGCTGACTATATACTGCTATATCATTGTTGCTAAGTAGCATTTTCCTGTTAGGTCAGCCCTTAGGATTCTACTCGCATTGTTTACTAGTTAAATGCAATAGCTCTGTAACATGGAATCCACATATCAAATGTATCATTGCTACTTGAATTTTGTACCATTTCTCATATTTTAATCTAGGTGAGAGCTGCTAAAACTGTAGGAATAGTATAGATTGGTTCATACCCACTCAAGGCTGGTCTACGTTGTGGGGAGATTTTGGTGGCAGTCGAAGGGAAATACGCAAGTTACTTAAAATAATTTGCATATCTTCCTTCACCTGCCTAGCAGACAAGGTCCCCATAGTGCTGAGTCAATGGGAAATGCTTTCCCATCAGATCAGCACTATGCTCTTAACAGATCAACCTCTGTCTAATTCTGGGTTTGATTGATTGATTTGTATCTTTACAGGTGCTCAGTCAAACTTGCAGAATCTATGGAATGCTCTTGGGGGTGGTGCTGACAATGTAGTCTAATCCCCAGTTGTGGCCTGTTTATCCAAGGCTATGGCAAGAATATCAACATTTTGGGTAGCCTAACGTGAGTTTTTTTGTGTTGGGAATAAACCATTTAAAATGGTCAAAGTTAAAAATAGCATACCTAATTTAAGATAGCCATGCTGCCAAACATAACAGAACCTCTTCATTTCTCTGACTAATAATTTATTTTCTCAAAACTGACCTTCTGAAAATTCCTGGAAACTGACTTATGGAAATGTTTACAAGTCAGTTTCAAGGATTCTGATTCTGCCAAATGAAGACCAGTGTACTGCACCACTAAGAAACTTACGTGATACATATTGTATTAGGAGACATTTCAAAGGTCATTTCATTATCATCTCTTGCAGTTACCTCATTTCATAATACATGTTAAAGGTTGATCTTTTTTCATTTCGCTTGAGGTTTTTTTGTAACGGAATAATTTCAGTCACCAACATGTTGCAGAAGACATGAAATTGGATTTTGGATTATTAAGAAAATCTTTGATATGACCTATGTTGAGTGGTGACCTGCTATATTAATTGATGTTTGGATTTGAGAGCTCAACTGCAGTACTGTTTGACTTAACATTAACTAACCATTACTCAGAGTTTGGCCATGTCCAAACTGCATGCTTCTGATGGCATAGCTGTGGTGGTCAGAGGTGTGAAGGGAGCTGATCCTTGAGAGACCTAACTGTGTCAGCAAAAGTCCCTAGTGTAGACACATTAAAATTATGCTTGTGTTATAGCTTATATAGATTATTTTTATGGAGTGGGGTTTTGGGGGGGAGTTGGGGTGCTAGCATAAATTATACCAGCAAAGATGCCATTTTGCTAGTAAAAGTTGTGTCAACATGATAAATGTTTTTCTGGAATAAGAATAATATAGCTATAGCAGCAAAACATTTCTCCTGTAAACGTGGCCTTAATTGATCACTATTCCATTCATCAAAAGCCAGACCTGGCTGGGATACCATCAGATTTAAAAGGGAGAGCAATTTTCTGTTGATACAGTCCCAAAAATTGCTAATGTGCTTTTTTGTTCAAACTAGAGTTTTTGGCAAAATTTCACTTACGAAAAACATTAAATGATTTTGTTGCTGCTGTTAGGTGAAAGAATGTTTAATAATAAATTAAGTGGTTACTTTTGTATTATGACACTGACATTTTGGACACAGAACTAAAGGACTGATGACTGAATACCTGTTGTTTGTTGTTTATTGTATGTGAACTTTCTGCTGAAGTGACTTAACTTAATGCAAAATACAGTATTCATCACTGTGAAGACTATTAGAAATAGTGTTCTATTGACTTCCTTAAATCAAAGGCAGTTCAAGCTTGTATTCGTTCATAATGGTAGCTCTGTTTCTACTTCAAAAAGGAGCTTCCAAATAAATCTTATTTTGAATTGTTCTGAAATGCTGGAGACTTTCTGATCAGAAGGAAAGTCAAATTTTCCTTCTAAGTCCTTTTCATTCCCATATGATGACAATTCCTTTTCCCAACTTCCTCAGTAGTTAATACATGATATATTGGCATTTCAGATGCTTCAGATAAGTGGTAAATGTTAGCTCCAGTAGTAACTATTATATCTTGTTCTCTCTTACACCATAAAGCAAACTAATAGATAACGTGGAGTATTTTACAAAAAGAGTTTGTTTGGATTGTAGGGAGTAAGATGTATGCCTCACAGACTCACAGGATTTGTTTCGTTTCCAGGTGTTACTTGTGGTCGTACCTGTTTCCCTGTTTTAGGAAGAATTGGGACTTTTGAAACTCAATCTCTCAGAAGGATTCCTTTTAGAACTTTTTCAGAAACACCAGCATACTTTGCTTCGAAAGATGGAGCGAGCAAGGATGGCTCTGGTGATGGCAATAAGGTAGTTTGCATACACTACCTATTTCTTAAAGAGACCTTTTATCCCCGCTCCTTTCTGAAATTATCTGTTGTTATAAGTCACCCTTCAGATTACTGTAACTGAAAAGATTAGAGGAAACGTACTTTAATTGTATTGTTTTAGTGTCAAATGCACTAAAACTTTATACTCACTTTCTCCTATTGTTTGGATCTTTCAAACAGCAAAAAGTGAGAAACATTTTTGAAAATATAATGATGAAATATGGTTAAAAAACCACTAACATCTGCAGGGACTCAAATGGCAGTAGTATCCAAAACTGTTTTAACACTTTTTAAAAAAACCTGACAATCTTATTTTGGTTTCTTTAAACCAAACATTTTAAGGTTTTTAATTAATTCTGTGATATGTTGCTGTGAAACTAAGGAAGAGTACTTTTTAGCGAAGACTTATTTTAGTCTTATATGTTTAATTGCTACTTTTGTTATGAACTTACTTTTAATCTGTTTTACCTCATTATTTCTCTTGTACCTACAGTTAATAAGCAGATTCTTTAAGTATGTGATTATTTGATGTGTTGCTCAGTAGTCAGCAAGTAGGATTTTGGCAGCCATATAGGATACTTCAGTAACTTTTCCTTATATTGATATTTCCTAGGGTGTGAAGGACTACCCAAAGGGCATGGACAGATGTCTAGTTTCTTCAGAAGCTTCTGTTTGTACACATGTATTTTTTAAAGTAAATCTCTAGCTGTTAAATGGTTAAAGGATACCTTTGGAATACGAAGAGAGCGTAACCAGGGCAGTAGTGTCTGTATGAGTTTGCAGAGATCCCGAAATAGTAGCTTTCAGATGTGGACTTCCCCATTTGTTTCAATGAGCACGAACTAAAATACTTTGTGTCAACGTTGTTAGCTATTTCAGGGCTTATCAAAGCATGTTAAAGAAAAAAGAGAGATGCTTCTATCATTTCCCAAAATGTCGGATGAGCCTTGATCACCTAGCACAGAAGATCTATAAATTGAGATGTGTGGGCCTTTAATTACACCTGAGGTTGCAGGAGAGTGCAACTAGTTTAATTTTACCAAAGTGGTGCTCAGCTTCAAAAGTTTGGGAAATGCTGCCTTAAAGATTAAGACCTACATTTTCAAAAGGGGCTTGTGATTTGGGGTGCCTTAATTTTTGAGTGCTCATTTCGAAACCTTGAAAGGGCCTGATTTTACAGGTATGCACAACATCCCTTCAACTTATCTCAGGTTGAGCATTCAAAATCACTTGTCGCTTTTGAAAAAGTAGACTTGTTCTGTCTCTTGGGTGAGTGACATGCTGCTTTTTCTGGCTTCTTTGTAGAAAAGCATTAGCCTGCTTTAAGCATGAAATTTCAAACTTATTGTAGACATTTTAAGTCTTTCAAATACTGAAAATAGACAGTCTTGTCTGCCATTTTTAATTTTAAACTTTTTTCATTATATGCAGTCATATGTATAACAAATCTGAAATTAACTATCTGGAACAAACAATTGAAATCTTATTATTTATCCTTAGAAATCTGCCAGTGACGGTGGCGGTAAAAAGTCAAGTTCTGGAAACTCAGGGAAAGGAGGTAACCAGCTGCGGTGCCCAAAGTGTGGTGACCTATGCACACATGTAGAGACCTTTGTATGTAAGTGTTAACAAAGGATTATTGTGTTCTGATTTATATGGGTAATTCAGAATTTCTACAAAACATTGAATGATTGCTATGCTAAACTGAAATTTTTTAATCATTTTGTTCAGTTAGCTAAGTTTTATTCTCAATACTGAGAATTTCAAATATTTATTCCATGCATATAAATATCCAGCTATGCTGATGTTAATCCAGAGTAACTTCCCTGCCATTGTAAATCAGGAGTAACTGCATGAATTTGGTCAACAGAATTGGTCTGCAGAATTTGGTCAACAGTATACAGAGCAACATTATGAACAATATAAGCTTATTTTAACTATTCTGTTTGTATCTTGGTGGAAGAGATGTTTATACAGACAATGTTACTTCAACTGCTTCCTTGCTTTCTAATGAGCATGTGCATGTTTTATGACTTTTGCTTATTTAGCAACAAAGTTTTTTTTCTTAAGTAATAGGAAGAATAGGATGAACTGCTCATCAGCTAAGAGAATCACCACATTTTAGAATATATTGGAAGAAATGTATGTTTTGGACCTCGTAGGGCAGAATAAGAGCCATAGTGTATTCAAAAGAGTGGTTGAGTTAGTAATGAATGGAAAACTTTGAATGACAATGGAAAACTTTGGATGGAAATTAAAAAGAACTAAATCTAACATTGAAGGCCAGATCAACATGGGTGATCAACCTTAGTTTTGAAGTGCAACATTCACCTTTCTTGGACGCTTGTTTTACTGTACAGCAAAGATTGTAATACGTGAAGTTTAAAATATTTAGAATTAACTCTTTAAAAGAGAATATTAAAGGGGTTGTAGTACACCAGGATTATTGAATGGAGGGGCAATGAAGAGAGGAATATAACTATAGGACTAAGGGTGGTCATACTGTAAACACTTTGGGCAGATAAAATGAGGCAGTGGTGCAAAGCTGCATGAATCCCATGACCTAGAGTCTACTAAAGAAGGCACAATCTCCTGCTTACTTAAGAAGTGATAGAGATCTTTAAAAATTGGCTTGTCAGGGCACAAATTTTCATCATCTTGTCTTAATGAGACTTAAGGATGAGGTCTCAAGAATAGCCAGGCCTGTGGTGGTAATAGTTTAAAAACTAAGTAAATTTAAAGTCACTATAAAGAATGTAGGGCAGATGTAATATTATAGCAGCTTAAACGAACAAGCAGATTTTTGATTCTTTGTTCTGAACACTCTGCAAACAGAAAAACCTTGAGGGGAGGGAATTTTTGTAATCCAGCTATCTCAAAGGACATACCTTGCTGTTACAAGGTATTCCAAGATAAATATAGGATCAGCCTGGAAAGGGCACTGTTTTTCAGAAGTATTGAGCTCCCGCAGCTCCTGTTGATTTCAGCTAAAAAGTTTGGGTGCTTAGAATTTCTGAAAATCTGATCCTACTTTCACAGCTGGAATAGAGATTTCATAACCTGCTCATGATGTGGGACTTTCCAGAGGAAAAGTGTGATTGAAAGTGAGGAAAAGATTCTTAATCTGACTCCCCATCTTCAAAAGAGACTGAACTGTAAATAGGGAATCAAGAAACTATCACTGGATTCCAAGTAACTACAAAATTAAAAAAAACAAAAACAAATCATTGGTAGCCACTGTAACTTTTCAGATGTTCCTTTAATGCTTACATCAACATTTCTTCCTGAATCTATTGAACTCCTTGCATCTTTTTTTTTAGTTCTCATTCAAGCTGTTAATCTGAGTACATTTTACCCTAACTAAATTGGTTTTTGTGTTTAATCACTCTACTTTTTTTCTCTTCTGGGTTCATTTGCACTACTGAGTGCAGAATATCTGTGGGGAAGCAAGATGAGTTCTAATCCTCCTTACACTGTCAAAATTGTCATCCAAATTCCTTTCCCATAACTATTAATGGGTGATTGTATTCTTTGAAATAGACTAACTCGATACCCATTGAAGTCTGGCGTGTCACTACTTCAGGGGTCAGCAATCTTTGCCGGCTCCCTTGCCAGCCCCGCCCACCGAACCCTCAGCAGGTGCTGGGGGTGGGGCCCAAAAGGGGGCGAGGCCAAAAGGGGGTGGGACCAGGCTTCAGGTGCCCTGCCGGCCCATCAGCTGGCGGGCTGACTCCGGTTTCCCACCCCGGAGCTGGCTCCTGTCCGCAGGGGCAGCGCGGGACTGTTGGCCCCACCCACTGCTGGACGGTGGGAGGGGGGGAGCAGAGTGGGTCGCGTCGCCCCGGCCCACCCAGAGCCGTGCCGCTGGTGGCAGGGCAGAGCCGGCCCCGGCCATGGCCGGCAAGAGGGTGAGTCGGCTCGGCCCACCCGGAGCTGTTGCTGCTGGCAGGAGCCAGGGCCAGGAACCAGAGGCTGCCCGCTGGCAGCAGCGGCCCCGGCCGAGCCAACCCGTCCTCTTGCCAGCCATGGCCGGCTCTGCCCTGCCAGCAGCAGCGCAGCTCTGGGTGGGCAGGACAATGTGATGCAACCTGCTCCCCTCCCTTCCTGCTGTCCAGCAGGGGCCCTCAACTGCACGCCACAGCTGCTGGCTGCGTGGTTTGTGGGGCCAGCGGGGGAGCCTCAACGGCACCGCGTGCCGCTCAGGCTTGGACCGTGTCCCCCCTCTGGCACGTGAGCCGGGGGTTGCCGACCCCTGCACTAGTTTAAAAAGACAAAACAAACCTGTTATTTTGACTTAGAAATCTGCAGGGCTTTAATTACATGTTTACAGACTAATCAAAACGTATATTTATCCACATGTGTCCTGCAATTTAAAAACATTGAACGGAAAGTTAACTCTGTGCTCATCTTGAGGGCATTAGCAGAAGTGAAATGCTGCAATAGAATTGAGTCACAGCGCTTCTATAGTCATGAATCAAGTTGCAAAGAGCCATTGAGTGCTGGAGTGACACCTGGACATTCCTTTGCAGTTGGTTTGTAATGTGCTTTTTCATCATATTGCTGCAAACCTTGCACAATGGTTTGGTGATTCTCAGCTATTCCAACACACCGTCGTCTTCCCTGACTCTTTGGCGGTATTAATGCGTCAGACCCACCAATATCAGTGCTCAATACTCCTTGTACCTGGCCTTAGGCATCAGGCTGTACAGGAGGGAGTCCTGTAATCAGCTCAGTGTTCCTGTTCCTTTTGACCTCTATTATTGCTGATTCGAGAACTCTTAAAAGTAGGCACTCTGTTCGTCTTCACCTCCTTCTGCCAGGATGAACACTCAGCCCTTCCCATCCTCCCGAGCAGGATTTTCCTGTCATGTTGCTTAAACTTCTTAGGAAATTAGTGGCTTCCCTGCCCTTTTCCCCCACTTGACATCATGCTCCCTTAGGGTAATTGGAATGTAGTATCTATCTCCACCCAAGAGTATAGATTCAAGCTTTTTAAAAAATACTACCGCATCAAGTTTCTGCCCAGATCACGAGGACACGGCTCTGGCGTGGAGTGGTGTGGTCTGCACTGTAGCACTATAAATACTGACTCAGCAAATACCTTTGTAGTGTGTAGCCCCCGCAAGCTGTGGGAGCCAAGTCAAGAGCTAAGCTTAATTTTCTTTTCACTGCTCAATGTTATATTATAAAGATTTGCAGACCTCATCGCGCCAATGAAGTTATTTGAAATCGGAAATGTTTCCTAGACATTTGTTGTACTTGTTAATACAACATTATTGCTGGCTCTGAAAGATCTGCATGGATTCTTATGCCTCCTCTGTCATGGGGAAATGGCTAAGGAGTGGGCAGGTGAGGTTCAGTGGCCTGCAGGAGATCAGACTAGGGCAGGAGTCTGCAACCTGCCATTCTGGAGCCACATGCGGCTCTTTGGCTGCCCCTTTGTGGCTCCAGGCTTTGCCCCACCCAGCATGGGGGACCCTGTGGGTGGCCCACTCCTGGTTCTGGGCTCCCCCACCATTGGGGGACACTGTAGGGGGTCTGCTCATTCTGCATTCCTCCCCCCTCCCCACCAGGGGACTCTGTGACAGGCACCCTGGCCCAGCTTACAGCTCCCCCACCAGGAAGCTACACCCACTGTGGCCCTCAAAACACTTGGTTATTGAAGGAATTTTATAAAACGGCTCTTCTTATCTTTTGGGCTGCTGACCTCTGGCTTAGAACACGATGGTCCCTTCTGGCCTTAAAGTCTGACCCTGAGAACTGTGACCTGTGAAGCTGGTGATGTAAAATGTTCTGCCAGATGCTTTTGGCACTTCAGTTTGAGAGTTAAAATAAAAAGGTTTGAAGTTTATGTTTACAGAGTCTGAGGCATCACCAGTGTACTGCAACAAGAAGAAAATGTATCCCATTCCCTAGTGGTTCTGGTCCTTTCCATTTGAAGATGATCACTGCTGTGGCAACAAAGTGATCTTATTCTCCTTTGTCACTGCTGTTGGAGGGAGTGAGAGAAGATCTTGGGGCTGGCCTGGCTTCTGACCTCAGGGAAAATGACCATTGTGCTACTTTTTCCTTATCTGTAACAAGGGGGAAATGGCCACCTCAGAGTGGTGTTGGGTGGCGTAAAATGTTTGTAAAGCACTTCGAGATCTTCCAGTGTGCAAAATAGTATAATGCCTCACCTTTTTCTTCAGTACTTCAGGGACGGATTATACTCGTGTTCACTCTGGTACTAGTATTGAGTGTTAGCATCCTGTGAGGGAGGAGAATGGTCCCATGGTACTAGTAATTAACAAGGGTGTCAGGAATATTCTCTGCTTATGTGTCCCTGTGCTATTGGCAGTCAATAGTACTGTCATAGGACAGTTCCACTTCCATCTCCCCATGATACCAGAAGTTCATGCTGCTACTACTGGAGTGTTCCAGCTCCTCTGTTCATTTTGCTTGAAGGAACAGGATTAAGAGAGCGTGGTTTTCACAGTGCAGCAGTGCTTTGATAATCTTTTAAAACTAACAGATTTGTACATTTTTAATAACATTTATTTATTTGTACAGCTGCAATATTTTAGCATAAGTGTATCTTATTTGTTAGAGGAGTTTCTCCTCAAATCTGCTCTAAGGATGGCATGAGCACAATTTAAAAAAAAAAAAAAAAAAAGGTTGTTTCTTGCCATAAGTCAGCAATAAATCATCCAGAATGTAGCTGTGTGTAGTGTGTTTTCTAAAAGCCTTTTTAAAAGCTCCAAGGATTGTTACAGAGTTCTCGTGGTCATTTGTTGAAGCAGGTCATGCTGCACTTATTTGTCACGTTTAACAGAGGACATTCAAGTGCTGGAGCAAGTTTATGGTTTTGTTCTTTAAAATCATGTAGAACAGATGCCATTTTCTTGACTTTTCTGAAACAGAAATGAGCTTTGTTAGTTCCAGTTCATAAGTTGTTATACAATATTTCTGAATTGAATGTCTTCCTTTTGAAGTCTGAGTTGCTGCTGTCCTAAGAATTAGTTCCCAAAGGCAGCAAAATGTTTTCTTTTAAAAAAAAAAAAATTTTTTTTTTGAGGGTTTTACTGACATCTCCAAAAAAATAAAAAATAAATCTAGAACAGTAGGTTAATTTCTGAAGTGATAACCAAAATCTTGCTCGCTAGATAGGGAAAGTCATTGAATACTTTGTATACTTGACATTTTCCTAAGTGCGTTGCCTTTTAAGTGTAAATGCTTGTATATGCTAGTTGTATTCACTGGAAATTGTCATTACTAATTTAGTATATTTGGATTGATGTCATTCAATATAGTGCCATACTAAACTAAAAGAAACTGAAATACCAATTAGATACAAGTTTTGTTCAAATTTGGTTAAAAATACATTGACAGCAAGCAGAGTTTTTTTTATAGTGTGTTGTTTTATGGGAAATTTCCAGACACCTTCACCTTTCACAGTAGCCTGATTAATTCCATGCAGGGGAGCACACATGAAGGGGGCAATGTTAATTTTCAAGCGTCTGGGTCAGGCCAGTAGTTGTTTCCTCATCTTGTTTATTGTGGATCTAGCCTGTTCAGACCCAAATTACGTACCTTCCCCTGTGCATACAGAGCTTCCTGTGTATTTTAGGTTCAAGTAGCACGAAAGGTGTTGCCACACAATTTCATCTTTAAAATATAGTTGTTTCTGAAGAGGGTACCAAACTGGAAGTAGCTAACTGACTTTTCCTAGGTCTGTCATTGTCTTTCTCTCAGATCTTGAGCAACTTGCATTGCCTCTCAATATGAATTTCACCATCTGTTAAATGTTTTGTAAAGCTTTTGAGGTGAACGGATGAAAAGTGTATGTAAATGAAGAGTATTCAGTAATTTTGTCTCTTGATTTGGCATTATCCCAACCTAAAATATACCTTGTAGACAGAGGAAGGACATAAATGTTTTTAATACAGGTGTTCAAGTTCTGAGCAGTATGAAACTAGAAAGTTGAATTAATGTTATCTAAACAATCTCTCATCACTTCATTTTTTGCAGCTTCCACCCGTTTTGTGAAGTGTGAAAAATGTCACCATTTTTTTGTTGTGCTGTCTGAGGCAGACTCAAAGAAGAGCATCATTAAAGAGCCTGAATCAGCAGCAGAAGCTGTGAAATTGGCATTCCAACAAAAGCCGCCTCCTCCACCGAAAAAAGTATGGCTCTTAATTTCACCCTAGTTTACTTATCTGCATTGTAGCATATTGGAATGTGTTCATTTAAAAAAAATTGTATGGAAGTTTAAAGTTCAGTTTGGACATAACCCCCCCAAAAAAACCTAGTCTCCAAAATTGAAATATTTACTAATTGTATTATATAGGACATAGTAAAGTATTATTGAAGGAAATATTATAATTTCATAATCTTTAATTGTATTTCTTTATTGTATACGTAATAATTGTTTCTGTAACCTTTATTAGTTTGTATCACAGACCATGAAACCACATGTAAATATCAGGACTGTGTAGATCATTTAGTAAGCCTCCGTATATGGACAGTGCACATTGTGCTCCAAAGCCTTAGAGTCCTACTCCTTTCATGTATTAGAATTTCAGATTTGATGTCTCTTAAACTCGGGTTTTGTTCAGTTTTAGATAATATCTGTAGTCTGTGTTAATTTTGGGCCTGTGGCATGCTGTAATGCTCTTATGATGCATGGCTGGCTTAGAAATGTAATTAAGTTAATTTTATTTTTCAGATTTACAACTACCTCGACAAGTATGTTGTGGGTCAGTCTTTTGCAAAGAAGGTGCTTTCAGTCGCTGTGTACAATCATTACAAAAGAATTTACAACAATATCCCAGCTAACCTGAGACAGCAAGCAGATGTTGAAAAGCAAACGTCTCTAACACCTAGAGGTTTGTATGATGTTTCATATTCTGATTATAACGTATATTCTCTATGGACTTCTGTTCTCATGCAAAATTGTTATATGTGGTCCTATTAAAAATGCAAACATCCATTGTGCATGTAAAACTTAAGATAAATTCAGTGGTGTGTGATACTTGCATGAAGAATATATTATTGGCTCCTTAAATGATTTCATTGAATAGTGTAGACCTAAATGTTAGGTAAAAGCAAATGTTTTCAAAAACTTATATTGGTATGAATGCCTGCATTAATATATTTCAATACAAAGACTTTTGCTTAGATTTAAGCTCTCTAAAGTGTTTGCAACTACTTTTCGTACACTGCAACATTGTTAGTGCATGAGAACCAAGAAGCAAAGTGAATTCTTTGTTGGCCGAGTTGTGAAGTGCAAGAAGTAAAGATGTAACGCAAATGATGAAAAGTAAACTAACATTTAACATTGACTAGATGTAAATTTTGTAACTATTATTTGAATAAGTCATAAAGTTGTATGGCATCATGGGCATTTTCTAACTTGTTTAAATATTTAGCATCTGTTGGTGGCACACTTTCAGATGAATCTGATATTACTTTATAAAGTGAGCCTATTGAATTTTTTTTTTGATCTGCTTTATTACTGGAGCAACAGATTTAGTATTAAGATGCATGTACCACATAATGGGGTTTAAGATGGAAATTGTATTCTCTGCAATAGTACCTGATGAATAATTACTACATATTTTTGCTCCTGTGTCAACAGAAACTTGGTCAGCTTATTACTGTTAACTGTCCAACAAGTTCATATGAGGTTACTTGTTGGCCATACTTTAGCTGCATAAGTTATGCGATAGTATCAGTTTGCTTTATTTTTAGAAGTAAGACTTAACTATGAGAACTGATTCAAGGCTCGGTTTTATTTATAAAGTGTCGTTCTGACTTAGTATGCTAAGTACATACAGAAATGATGCTTTAAGAATGTTCACACTGTTTGCATTTTGTTATAACTTCCTGGTTTCTAATTGCATTCTTTATATGCACTGCAGTTGTTACTAACGGTCTAAGCACAGACAAGGATTACATTGTGCTAGATGCTATACAGACACAGAACAGAGACACTTCCTGCCCCAGAGAGAGAAAATTTAATAACTGATAGTCTTTTAAAATATGTAGAATAACCTTGTATAGAGTATTGCAATGCTAGTTTAAATAATTTGTAAAAAGTCCAGATTAAATATGGTATGATTTCTTATCAAGTGTCTTGTATTTTAAGATTTTGAAGTATAAACAGCTAATTTTTTGTAATCAAGAGGAAGTATGCAGTCAGTTTTAGATGACTAAGTAGTCTCAAATAGGGACTACCCTTCAGAGCTGACAGAAATAAAAAATAACACGGTGATTTCTTGTTAGTTATATGTTAATTACACCATGAAATGTATTCAGAAGAGGGCAAGAGGTGGAGTAAATATAATCTTTTTTTATATTACTGTTTTCATCCTCTCTCTTAGAATTAGAGATAAGAAGACGGGAGGATGAGTACAGATTTACAAGTAAGTGAACTCTCCTCATGTCCTCCTCTGCAATATCAGCCCTTAGAAATAAACTTTAGAACAGGGTTTAGTAGTGGCTTGGTAGAAATTGTGGGCCAAATCCTGCTTGCTTTTATTCAATCCATTGACTTCAATGAGCATTTGTAAACAGGATTTGACCGTGTATATAATTCTATGTGGAGGGCAGGTAAAATGTTAACCCACGAGTTTGTAAATAAGCATTTGTATGAAGAATTAACTTTGATAAAGAGTGAAAGTTTAGACGTGTTTACTCAATTTGAAATATTTGCAGTGTATACTGTCCATGGATTTCTATATAATACCAACTCTGTGGCAAAGAGAAATGTAAATCACTGCCTAGTAGGTAATGCCTCATTTCAAGTTTTGTCTAGCATTAATCATGCAATGTTATATTGTATTTGTGACAATGTTGTACTCTGAAAGGTGACTTTCCAAAATGATGTGCAGTTCCACATTTGTCTCAGTGACATCTGGTCACATTTACTCAGCTTATATCTGAAATGTTTTTTCTAATTGCAGCCTGACTTTCCAGCTTGATTCTTCTCTGGCTCATGTACCATCCATCATCAGTAATAAGACTTCTGCAGACCAATTTATAATTCCAGTTACATCTGTCCATCTCCATTTTCTTTAAATTACAAAATTCTGTCTTCCAATGGGAACTAGTTAAAATTCTTTTGATGGATGAGAAGGAATAGAATCCGGCTCATTCTCCCTTCTCTCTATTGGCACTGCAGTACTAATGGATAAGAAAAGGTCGTTAAAAATCTTAATTGACCACTAAATATTCACAGATCCATGTTAGGAGAAGTTATTTTTATATAATCACTTTTCAGAGTAGAACAGTATGTTGTTTTTGTGTACATTAGTAGTTTGCCAGTTTTATATCAGTTCTTGTATTTTGCCTGGCATTATGGTATCTAAGTGCCTTTTATGCATGCGTTTGTGTGTGGAGGGAGGGCGGGGGTAGGAATACTTGGTTACTTACTCTGTGTGTGGAATAGGAATTTTGCATGCACTTTTTAAAAAATATATAACATTTTACATAAGCCAATGTAAAATTTCTGTTTCTGTTTGAAATATCTTTCAAATATTTGAAAATGTGTTTGTGGAAACATGTAAATACTGTTCCTCTTTTTTGATGTTTATGCTAACTGTGTTTGTTGCAATCCTGTCTGACTACAGTACTTTTTTAGATAGGATGACTAGTTAACAGAACAAAACACTGACAGATTACAAGGACCATCTGTTCAAATTTTAATTATGTGCTCAACAGTAGTGTCAGACCCTGCCGGTTCAAGTTAAGTCTGGTTCTCAAACAGTGCTCCTGTTGTCAATTTCAGAACTACTGCAGATTGCTGGAATAAGTCCTCATGGTAATGCTTTAGGAGCATCAATGCAGCAACAAGTGAACCAGCAGATGCCTCAGGAGAAACGAGGAGGCGAAGTACTAGATTCAACCCATGATGATATAAAACTTGAAAAAAGTAATATTTTGCTGCTTGGACCAACTGGGTCAGGTATGTAACTTAAAAATTCTGGATATTTGAGTATTTTGGGATGAGATAAGATAAAAATATTGTTTCATGTTACCAGTTGTGTGAATAAAAACATAGCATAGAATTGTAGGACTGGAAGGGACCCCAGTAGATCAGCTGGTCCAGTCCCCGGTACTGAGGTGGGACTTTCTAGACTATCCTTGACAGATATTGGTCTAACCTGTTCTGAAAATCCTCCAATAGTGGAGTTTCCATAACCTCCTGAGGTAGTTTGTTCCAGCACTCAACTACCTTTACAATGAGAAAGTCTTTCTTAATGTCTAACATAACATTTCCTTTCTGCAATTTAAATCCATTCTCTTTTTCCTGTCTTCAGTGGATAAGATGAATAATTTTTCATCTCCCCTTTTATAACAAACCTTCTACATACTTGAAGACTTATCTTCCCTCCCCCCCCCCCCCCCCATCCTCTCTTCACACTAAATAAATGCAATTTTTTCAATCTTTCCTCATGAGTCGTGTTTTTTTCCTAGACTTCTAATCATTATTATTGCTCTCCTCTGGGCTTTGTCCAGTTTGTCCACATCTTTACTGAAGTAATGTGCTTGGAACTAATTACTAGAACAATTCCTGTAATGCTATCCTATGTAGTATTGGGCATTCATTTATTTTTTCCTAGCATATCTCTAGAAATATTACTGGTTAATTTAACTAAAGACATAAAATGAATAATATTACATAACATCCTTAAATATCAGGGATATTGGAATACTATTAATATAATGATTTAAGGGTATGCAGTTAAACAGTTATGCTACACCATGACTGTAGACACAGTATCAAGTTATTTTTTAATCTACCTACTGAGGCCTTATTAGTACTGAGTAGAATGGAAGAATTACTTGTCTTGCTGACACGTCCGCTAATACACCCCAGAATGCTGTTTGGTTTTTTTTTGCAACAATATTACATTGTTGACTCATTTAGTTTGTGATTCACTATAAGCCCCAGAACCTTTTCTGAAGTACACCTTTCTAGGCAGTCATTTCCTGGTTTTTATTTGTTCAGTTGATTATGCCTTCCTAAACATAGTACTTTGCTTTTGTCCTTACCGAATGTCATTGTCATTTATTTCAGACCATTTTTCCAGCTTGTCAAGACCTTTTTGAATTCTAATCCTATTCTCCAAGTACTTGCTACCCCTCTTATCTTGGGACTGTTCACAACTTTGTGTGTTCTCTATGGCATTATTCAAATGAGTTCTGAAGACATTGACTAGACTCAGACTTAGGATAGGTGCTTGTGGGATCCCACTTAATATGCCCTTCCAGCTTGACCAGGAGCCATTAGGTACTCAGAGTATGTTTTTTTCAACCACTTGTGCATTCCCCTATAATAGGTTTGTCTAGGCTGTATTTCCCTTGAATGCTTTTGAGAAGATCATGTGGCATAGTATTGAAAGCACCCAGTTTGAATTCCTGTTTTATGAAATTTTAGTCTCTGGTGGTTCTTTTGGGCAGCTGCAGCTGGTTACTAGCAGGAAAAGCAGCAGGAAGTAGAAATGGTAAACTCCAGCCTTTGCTGTATAGTGTATATTTATCATAAACTATAAGATATCTATATTGAAATATACTGTATGTTGAATTTCACCTTAAAATGGATTGAAATGAGTTTTCCTTTATGGAATAAAGTTAGCATTCAATTCTGCACTTCAGACCAGGGTTCTGCTAGCTTATATTACATCTCCTTCCTTTCCAGCTAACCGTTTGAACCAATTTGCTCTCTGCCAAACTACAAATGCATCCACTACGATGATTTCTTTCAAGAACAGGACAATGTTGATTGCAGTCATTAGACTGAAAACAAAAGTACCATGCCTATTTTTTATATATTGATAATGGTGCCTGTAAAATGTATTTTCAATGGACTTCAAGTCCAAGGTGACAGGTGGCCACCTAGAGTAGCCCACAGATATGTCCATAATGTCCAAAATCAATTGTACTGCAAGGCTCAGGTAGTTTTGCAGAAAAATCATAAAAATATTTGTTAGAAACAGTTATAAGAAGGTGGTGTAATCATCCTTCAGATACTAGAAATGAAATACAACAGTTACTATAAAGGCGATAACATGGAAACAG
Organism: Pelusios castaneus; assembly: GCA_007922175.1. Taxonomy (NCBI): domain Eukaryota; kingdom Metazoa; phylum Chordata; order Testudines; family Pelomedusidae; genus Pelusios; species Pelusios castaneus. The sequence continues at coordinate 28,770,135 of ML685765.1, forward strand.
AATTTTCCGGAGTCGGGTAGGAAAGAACAAAATCAAAGCACACTATGCCTGGAGGTATTCCAGATCAGGAAGTTGTATATGCTGATAAAATAACTAGTATTTATATTCATTGTGTTGTAGGTGCTTTACTAAAAACATCCTATAATATGTGGTTCTGACATAAAATAATGTGTCTGCTTGGAATCTGATATTGAAAGGTGTGGAATACCCATTGAGGTCTAGTTACATTGTGTAGATGCTCCTACCTCTCAGGATCAGGTTTTTTATGAATGTAGTTACTGAGGTGTGATGTACACTAGGAATTAATTTTGGTACAGCTATCTCTCTTGGGAATGAAAAGTCCATACCCTGGCGAGATGCAGCTATCCTGACCTACCTCCCAATGTAGAACAGCACTAGAATGCTATCATTGACCTAGCCACCATCTCTTAGGGAAGTGGATTACCTATTGTGATGTATTCTTAGATTTTCTGTGAGTTCTGTAAGTGCTTTAGTTTCTCCCGTATGTTACTCATGTATTTTTGGTGATGGGATCCGAGTGTGTGATAATTGCAGAGACCACTAGAAGGCAGTTGGACCTCCCACCACTCATAGGCGGATAGTAGCCAGACCCCTCTGCCTCCTGCATCAACCAGCTGCAACAGGTTGTAACCGATTCTGGCAGGTAGAGACAAGGAGGGGTGGGTGGCCACCTCGTGAGGAGACAAAGAGCTGTGGAGGGGCAAGAGGATGGTTCTGGGTGGCCGGATGGAAAGGCAGTCCCCTGTAAGGGCAGGAGGCAGGGTACTGGGCCTGAGAATGAGCTCTGAGGCTCCCTAGTTGATTGCTGCTGTAACTTCTAATTAATCTGCCAACAAAGACTTTCTATGCTGTGATCCTGAGAACTAATAAACCCTTCTGATTTCTGTGCTGGCTGTGACTTGCTTCTGATGGCAAGGCGGGGGGTGTGGCCCCTTTGGAGTGTATAGGAGCATCCCAAGTCCTTTCCAGGAGGAGCTTGGGTGGAGTCGGGGTGCTGAAGATTGCAAGGCCAAATTCAGGAAGTGGCGGCCCTGGTGTGTGGAGATCCGGTGTGGGTGGAGCAAACGCCAGGTGCTAGAGTCCTGAGTGGTTCCAGAGCATTGTTCTTTTGGGACTCTCACACCTGTGTCAACAAGAGAACCTTTCCCATCAGTTTAGATGTCAGAAGTGGTGCAGCATTTTAAGTGTAGACCTTCTTAATATGAGTGACAGACATGCATGTCAGTCACTCCGTAGTAAACTGGCATCCTGCTTTTTACCTTTTTGATTCACTCATGTTAAGGCATCACTCATCTGGTTTTTAATTCACTGTAACACTGGAGTTAAAATAATGCCCATAGATATCTTTCATTGACAAAATCTTTTAAACAACAAAATGGAACTACAAAGACTTGGTCTCTGGTTCGTACCCCTAAATGGCAACTGAATGGTCCTGTACTCACCTGTGCTTATTGGTGTTGGGAAGAGAGAAGGCCTGCAACTGAATCTTCCTCCCTTACACAGTTTTCCCCCTTAATTAGTCATTTAAAACCATGTTAAAATATAACTCATGTAGTTAGAACAAATATGTTCATAGTCTTTAGATGTCTCATGGCTAGAGGAGGATGCTATTTCAACTTCTGAGCCATAACTGTTGTAGGGGCTAAAAGAGAAAAATTATATATTTTTTTTTAAAATATGTGAATCAGAAGTTTATGTGCAGGTGCATAAAAATAGAAACATAGTAGGATGTTGTTCACTCATTACTCTCCCAGTCAGAGTATGGCTATACTGAATAAACAAATGGGGGTTGCACCAGGCCCTGAAAGTTAACAAATGAATGGTATAGTAACTTAAGCTTCCATTTACACTGGCACACTGATTGTTACACTACAGTTATCATACGCATTCCTGCCTTTTAGAGTGGTATTAAAATCCATGCAACTTGGCAGAGTCAAAAGATGACACAATTGTTTGTCAAAGATAGCTTACCCAGAAACCATTGTTGAGTGAATATGTAGACTTTCATTTAGCTGTCTGATGAAGAATGCCACACTAGATATGTTCCTGGGGAAACGCTTGTGGGTTGTATACTGTCGCAGAAATAAATTACAAATATTACAGAACAAGTGCTAGTTTTGGTTTTGTTTTAATTTTTAGGCAAAACCCTGCTGGCTCAGACTCTAGCTAAATGCCTTGATGTACCTTTTGCTATCTGTGACTGTACTACCTTGACTCAAGCTGGCTATGTAGGTGAAGACATTGAATCTGTTATTGCAAAACTACTGCAAGATGCCAACTACAATGTAGAAAAAGCTCAGCAAGGTAAACTTGGACCATGTGTTTTCTGAAGTTCATCTACAAAATGTGACTCCCCTAAATGCTGTGCAACTTGCTATCAAGAATAATTTTAATAATTTAGCATTTTTGGTACATATACTTGAATTTTATTTCTGATTAATGTGTAAGAATTTTCAAAACTTAGTGAATTAGTTTAAAAAATATTATAAACAGGTGTAAGAAGTTATTCCTTTCTGGTTGTCTAGCAAGTTGCCTTTGTAACATGGAGCATTCTGTAACATTGCTATAGCAGCCTCTTCTGTTTCGGATGGCACTCTTCTCTGTGCATAGATTGTTTCTCTCTCACAAATAGCATTCCTTAAATATATTCCTTGTACTACAGGCATTGTTTTTCTGGATGAAGTGGATAAAATTGGCAGTGTGCCAGGCATTCATCAGTTACGGGATGTAGGTGGAGAAGGTGTCCAACAAGTAAGTATGTAATTGTTTTCTTACCAGCCTTGTAAAGCAAATTGTTAAAACTGATGAAGGTCCCCAATGCTGTCTTGTTACTTTTCAGATGATATATGTGTATAGATTCATATTTCATTAAATTCCTCTAGGGATAATCAAAATTCCCTCAACAGCCAGTCTTTCTTTCCCCCCCTACATCCCCTCTCCCGAAAACCAAAAACAAACCTCAGTGGAATTGTTTTATTAGAAATCATTCTTATCTGCCTTCAAGTATCAAGGTACATAAACTGGAAAACACTATATCAGGGTTCAGCAAAATTGGCTTCCAGCTAGGTGCCAGCAGTTCTGGTTTTGGTTGTCAGTGGGCGCTCCTCCATGCATTTCTACAGGGGAGCTAGGAGCCAGGCTACAAACCCTGATTGCCATGGCGACCTGGTGCCCAGGTTTGGCAAGCCTTTCATTACATACTGCTTTTTCACTTTATCCAAAACCCTCTCACTGATGCTTTGTGAAGAAATTTAAAAACATTTTTAGAAACAATTCTTATATGGATGGTGGCATGTAGAGATGAGAGATCCAAGTTCTGTTCTCATCTCTGGCTCTTTATGTGGCCTTAAGTTTAATTCCTAAGTACTCTGGAACTATGGGCCAAATCTGGCTCCTCATATTCAGGTGGTCAGTCTCATTGAATTCAGCATGTTACAGGATTTGTGTGCATCCCGTTCTAAAGTGATCATGTGGATTCTTTATTTACTGCATTTATCTGTTCTGTTTTTGCTTAGGGCTTGTTAAAGTTACTAGAAGGTACAATAGTAAATGTTCCAGAGAAAAATTCCCGTAAGTTACGTGGAGAAACTGTGCAGGTTGATACAACAAATGTCCTCTTCGTAGCTTCTGGTGCCTTTAACGGTCTCGATAGAATCATCAGCAGGAGGAAAAATGAAAAGGTGAGAAAGCATTGTTCTAGAATATCTCTTTTTAGTGTACCAAAACTATACCTAGTGGCTCTTCTGTTAATGACTTTTGGGAAGGTTATCTATATTTTAGAGTCCTCTCAATCTGCATCTAGAAAACGCAATTCTAGTGCTAAAAGTGAATTTTGAAGTATTGTAATGTCCTTTACTTTCTAAAGATGGTTCTCCTACGACCCCTACGTGAACCATTCAGTTAAGGAAGTGTCCAACCATCACGTTTCTCCTATCTGATGACATGATGTGCCGAAAGCTTGAAGCAGAGAACAAGTATTGGAAACTTAGGGGAAATTTTTGCTGGTCAGTCTGTTGGCGCACAGTCTTTTTCTGTGCTGCCCAGACAAGCCAGTTATTACTTTTAAAGATTACACACTTGATTCAATGTCACTCTCCTTATTTGTCTGCAATTAGAGAAACACAGCTTGCTCTTTTACGAATGACATAAGAAGCCTTCTGAGGGCTACTAGTTGTATTATTGGATCAGTTTCCTGTTCCCAGCAGATACCTAACCTTAAATTCGGACTCCAACTTGCTGGGTATTTGTAAAGCTTTTTGGTATAGGTTTTCTATTAAAGGTTCATCTGTTGCACTTCGGAAGAATATTTTTAGTGTTTTTGGAGAACTAAATGTTACAACAGGCTTTTGTTAGTTCATACAACTTCAAAACGATAGCCTTTTATATCTTCATTTTTAATCAGATCATTTGTGATGAAAGCTTATTGGTCTTTTCAGTGTATAGTGCTGTCATTTGTGTATTCTAGTACACATATACAACCAAATGTATATAGCTAGCTCTTTATAAACATGCACTTTTTATTTTGCAGTACCTTGGTTTTGGCACACCATCTAATTTGGGGAAAGGCAGAAGGGCTGCAGCCGCAGCTGACCTTGCTAACATAAGTGGGGAGTCCAATTCACAGCAAGATATTGAAGAAAAAGATCGCTTGTTGCGCCACGTGGAAGCCAGGGATCTCATTGAGTTTGGCATGATTCCAGAGTTTGTGGGACGCCTGCCTGTGGTGGTTCCCCTGCACAGCCTGGATGAGAAAACACTTGTACGGATTCTTACTGAGCCACGAAATGCTGTAGTTCCTCAATACCAGGCATTATTCAGCATGGACAAGGTTCGATATTTTGGTTTGTTTTTTTTTGTTTTACTAACTAACATCCTTTTGGTATTCTTGTTATAGAATTCACTTTAAGGCTTTTTCAGTATAAAGATTTTGTGACTGCTTTATGACTAAGGAGAATAACCTCCTTGCCTTATCAAATAATGGTAAGTAATGGGAGGTGCATAAATCCCTACTCATTGGGAGAATCCCTGCTCATTGCTTCAATGATTGCATTTGTTGCCAGTGCTTGGCTTGGAACCAGAAATTCTAATTTACAGGGAATAATAAGATCTTATTACATTTATTGGTTTTCTCTTCAATAATCAAAACTATGAGAGAAATGTATATGAATGTGATCTTTATTTTTATTATTTTATGAGTACAGTATTAAATTTGGCCAGCTATATATGCTTTAATTTCTTTTAAAATCAAAATATCTATCTTCAGTGTAGGAAAATATTGCCTGATCTCACTAAATATAAAATGGAATTACTGTCATTATTCCATTAGCTAGATATTTTTGGGTTCTATTTTGGAGTCGAGGTTTCAGATCATGATTTGAGTATTTTTACGGTTTGGGGAAAGGGTTTTTCCTAATCTGCCATGCTTCCACTTCTTGTATCCTCTGAATAGGCCAGTTAATCATAGTCTTCCCCTTGGAAGTGTTAATAAATGAGATGCTTGAAATTCTTTCTATAAATAGCAAACAAACCAAGGTCTATGTGAAACTTCACTAAGCTGCTTGCTTTTATTGAAGTTTATTCCCTGCACTCCCCATCCTCATGTTTATATGTTGTCTAGCTGGATTCTTTGCGGGGACAGTCTTCGTACCTGTCTCTAAAGTGCCTAGTATACTGACACTATGCTAACTACTACTAATAATAATAATCTGGCCTTTTTTAAATAACATGTTTATAATATTATTAATACATAATTCAGGAGCCTGATCTATAATAGTTCCAAAGGGGTAGCCATGTTAGTCTAATTCTGATTTATACTAGAAAATTTAAAATTGGTTGAAGCACCTGCACTGTTTGTGGAACAACGGGGTCACACACAAAAAGCCTCAAATGTTTTATGCACAGTTATTAAACCAGATTCTTTCAGAAGACTTAATAACTAGTTACAACTTAATTAGTTGCGTGTGAACCAGTTTAGTACCATTGTGGATGAAGACAAGTTGAAACAGATCAACTTCTCTTCCCACTGCAATCCAAATGTAAATGGGTGATCTTGCAAAATCTCCCGCATTGCGGTAAGACAGAGTTTGGCAACCTTTAGGGCGGTGTGGGTGTATGTGCACGCGTGCCAAGGACCCGCCCCTTTCCCCTTGATCTCTCCCATGTGCTGCATTTGGTGGCGGAGGGGCGGGTGGGAGGAAGTGGTTCAATGGCATTCTGACTTGGCCCCTGAGCCTCCTGTCCTCTCCTCTCTTCTCCTGCGGGAACCCTGGGCACACAAGGGCCAGACAGCCTTCCCTGCTTGCTTGCTTGCTCCAGCTCTGGCCAGGAGTGGGGCTGGAAGGAGGAAGTGGCTCAGCTCTGGCCAGCAGGGCTCTGATGGGCCCTAGCCCACTTCTAGAGAAGTGCAGGACTGGGAAGAGGAGCAGCCGCCATGCAGCTCTGCTTGGGACTGGGAGTAGTGCAGTGTGCCACAGGTTGCTGACTCCTGGAATAAGAGCTGAGTTTAGGTACACAGAGGGCTTTGAAATGCAAGTGTTCAGGACAGCACGGGTATGAATGCAAGGCAAAACTTAAAATTAATTCAAATTCAATATGGCTTGTGGGGATAAGTTTGAACTGTTTGTACTTAAACTCATTCCATACAAATGGTTCCGTTAAAAGTGTTCCATCTGTAGTGTAGACGAGACAAAGGCCAATAGTAAATACAACAGAATCTAAGCAAACCATCTTCACAACGCATTATTTATCATTACTGCTTTGTGTGGAATGCATCCTAGTCTCCTACTACATTTGTAGCTATGCAGCGATATTGAAATGGCAGGAGAAAAAATGCTGTAATTGCAACTGAAAAGCAGATACTTAAAGATTTTTATATATGATATGAACGAACTGAAAATTATCTGCAAACTACTGTACTTTATTCCATTCGTGACAATTCAGTCCTTTAAACTTAGACGCAAATTTGTCCAGTGTATGTTTTTAATACATATTAGGATTAAAATTGATGTAGCTGTGGTTTTCCTGTTGCTTTACTTATACAGTCCAAGGTACCTGCCTCAAAATAATATTAATATACATACAATATATATTTAAAGGTGAGAGGTACAAAAGCAGAAGGACAAATCATCAGGGGTGTCAAACATGCGGTCAGCAAACCTGTTCTATCTGGCCCATGACTGTGCTCTGCGGGACTACACTCTTTCCCTAACAGAGAGAAAGTGTGTGGTCTCGTGGAGCGCAGTCTCGCATATCCAGCATTCTGTGATGTCACAAGAGTGCCCCCCTATTTCGATTTATGCTTTGTATGGCCCACTTGAAGTACATTTAAGTCAAATCTGGCCTGCCATAGCAAATAAGTTTGATACCCCTGAAGAGCTTCTATGAACATCTGTTCTATAGTGAAATACATTGTTTGGGTAAAGTTTCCAAAAGATGAATAGAAGTGCTATTTAATTTAGTGAAATATTATTAAATATCTAGTTCATTATTTTGCAAAATATATTTATTGTTAAATGAAAGGTAGGCAACCCATGGATTTAGGAGAGTTACAAATGAAATTCTTAACCAAGTTTAATGTATTCTTATGTATGTAGTGTGAATTGACTGTTACTGAAGATGCATTGAAGGCTATTGCTCGACTGGCCCTAGACAGAAAGACTGGTGCAAGGGGGCTTCGATCTATAATGGTAAGTGTGCAGCCTTTCTTAGGGTGTACTATCAACGTGAGTAGGTAAAGAGAATATATTTTGAAAGAAAGTATTCTCCTTGCCAAGACAACTTAAAAAAGGATCTCTATGTGGGCTGTGGAGATTTACAGAATAAATCTCATCCTAATGATACTAGGTAAAGTGATTCTTCTAGTACTGCATCCGCGATTAAGAAGTGACTCAGAACTACTTTTGTGTAAAGCATTGTAGTCAAAATCTTTTTTTACTTTCCCCCTCTTTGTTCATAGGAAAAGCTGTTGCTGGAGCCCATGTTTGAAGTACCCAATTCTGACATTGTATGCGTGGAGGTTGACAAAGAAGTTGTGGAAGGCAAAATAGACCCAAGATACATTAGGTAACAGGAATTGCAATGCTAAAACAAACTAATAGTTCAGACAGTTGTATAAGGCACCTTGACAGGCGTTAATATAAACAAAACACTTGTCTTATTTTTTAACAAAAATCTGCATATATACCTGTTCCAAAAATAACCTTACAACTTTGTGTATATCTTACAAAGTTGGTAGATACGGGGCACTTAATGGATATTCTGTACTGCTGATTTTGGATTTTTTTTATTACCATTGTTGCATATTACATTTTAAATATTAAAAACAAAATCATTTTGTAACTTAAATTTAAACATATTACATTCTGTTTTTAACTCTTCCCAGTGTGTGTGTGTTTCTTTAGAAACAGAACAAAAAAGGCATGATGAGTTAATTGTGAATATATCACTAAAACTATTTAAATGAGTGGTACTGTGGTATTTGCTGAAAAGAAAAAAAAAATCTGTGTTCTGTGAGGGCTCCAGGACATTGGAAGTTGCCCCCTTTCCTTGGTTGGAAAAAGTTGAATTTGATCTAGGCATGCTGCAAAATATATCTTTTATAATATTTTTGAGATGGCAAGAGGTATGCTTCCCACAAAGATGACAGGAATGAGATATAAAAGTGTTTCTGCAGGTAAGTGGCTGGTTGGTTGAGTTCCTCTTGAAATTACTACTTTAATTCTGCTGGGCTTTAATTGTCTTATTAGACCTTGGATATGTGTATGGAATTTTCCTGCAGGGTGGATTGGCAGAGGTCTTAGCGGGTTTTTCGCCTTCCTCTGCAGCATGGGGCATGAGTCTCTTGCTGGTGGATTCTCTGTACCTTGAAGTCTTTAAACCATGATTTATGGACTTCAGTAATTCAGTCATAGGTTAGGTCTCTATTGCAGGAGTGTGTGGGTAAGGTTTAAATAGCAGGTGATGTGGACAGGGGAAGGCCAGACTTGTGTTTAACATATAGGACTAGGAGTCAGGATTCCAGGATCCTGTTTCTGGTGAGATTCCCTGTGGGACTTTCAGGAAGGTGCGTAGCTTCTCTGTGCCTCAGTTTCCCTTTCTGTGTAATGGAGATGTATTGTAGAGCACTGGTTGTGTCCGTGCAGGATAAACTCTGATCAGTCTGCTTTGCTGAGTCTTACACACTGGTCCCATGTGTTCATAAGCTTCCCTGCATCTCTGTAGGCAACAGCACTGATTCTCCTCCTGGCCACTTTGACACATTTCCTGTGCACAGGCATTTTACCACTTCTTGGAAATGGAACCATGTGGCCCAGCTGCCCTAGGCCCAATATCCTGTCTTTTGACAGTAGGCGATGCTACATGCTTCAGAGGAAATGAACAAAACAGAGCAATTATTGAGTGATCCGTCCCCTGTCATCCAATCATGGCATCTAGCAGTCAGAGGCTTAGGGACAGTCAAAGCACTGGATTGCATTCCTAGCCATCTTGGCTAATAATTATTGATGGACGTATCCTCCATGAACTTACTGAATTTCTTTTGAACCCAGTTATGGTTTTGGGCTTCACAGACTCTTGTGGCAGTAAGTTCTACAGAATGACAGTGTGTTGTATGAAGAAATACTTCCTGTGTTGTTTTAAACCTGCAGTCTATTAATTCTTTTGGTGGTTCTGTTATATGAAGAGGTAAATAAAACTTCCTTATGTCCTTTCTCCACACCATTCTTGATTTTATAGACCCCATCATAACCACTCTTAGTCATCTTTTTTCTAAACTGAATAGTCCTAATCATCTTAATCTCTTCTTAGATGGAAGCCCTTCTATATCCCAAATCATTTGTTACCTTTCTCTCTTATTTTTTCCATTTCTATTGCTACATCTTTGAGATGAGACAAACAGAGCTGCATGCAGTATTCAAGATGTAGGTGTACCATGGATTTATATAGTGCTATTATGATATTTATTCTCTTATCTCTTCCTTTCCTGTTTCCTAACATTCTGTTAGCTTTTTAGACTGCTGCCACACATTGACCAGATGTTTTAAGAGAACTTTCCATTATGACTCCAAGATCTTTCTTGTGTTAACAGCTAATTTAGACTCCATCATTTTGTACGTATGGTTAAGATTGTTTTCCAGTGTGCTTAACCTTGAATATATCAACATTCAGTTTCATCTGTTGTTTTGTCGCTCACTCACCTAGTTTTGTGAGATCCTTCAGAGTCTGATTTATACTTAACTATCTTGAGTAAATTATCTTCAAACTTTGCTACCTCATCATTTACCCCTTTTTCCAGATCATTTATGAATGTATTGAACATCACTAGTCCCAGTACAGACCTCTGGGGACCCCACTATTTACCTCTTGCCACTCTGAAAAGTGATAATTTATTTAAACCACTTACGAATCCGTGAGAGGACTTTCCTTTCTTTCCGATCACTGCTTACTTTGCTTAAGAGGCTTTGGTGAGGAACGTTTTCAAAGACTTTCTGGAAGTCCAAGTAAACTGTATCCGCAGTATCACCCTTGTTCACATGTTTGTTGAACCCTTCAAAGAATTTCAGTAGATTGATGAGGCACAATTTTCCTTTACAAAAATCCCTTTATATAATTTCCCTTTACAGTGTTGACTTTTTCTCTAACAAATCATGGTCATCTTTGTCTGGTAATTTTGTTCTCTATAGCATTTAGATTAAATCTCATGAATAACTTCCTAACTGTAAGAACAATTGGACAGTTGAGGGGGGGTTGTGGAAGATCCTTCAGTGGAAGTTTTCAAAAGGCAGTTGGATAGTCATTGATTTTTGCATGGTTTAGATGTGTTTTTAAAAAAAAAAAAAAAAAAAAATCCTCCATCTTGGCAGGGAGCTAGACTAGATGAGCCTAGTGGTCACTTCTAACCTAGTGATTTTATAGTTTCAATCAACTTGCCTAGTGCTGAAGTAGGCTTACTGGCCTGTAATTGCCAGGTTCTCCTCTGGAGCCTTCTTAAAAATTGGCATCACATTCCAGTCATCCGGTATCGAAGCTGATTTAAGCAATAGGTTATATACCACAGTTGTTAGTTCTACAATTTCATAGTTGAGTTCCTTCAGAACTCTTGGGTGAACACTGTTTGGTCCTCATGACATATTACTGTTTAATTTATCATTTTGTTCCAAAACCACCTCTATTTAATACTTTAATTTGGGACAGTTCCTCAAATTTGTCATCTAAAAAGAATGCCTCAGGTGTGGGGACTCCTGGCAAACTCTGCAGTGAGACTGATGCAAAGAATTACTTCAACTTCCCTGCGATGGCTTAAGCCCATCCTTCCCCAGAGGGCCACCCTGAAGTCGTACAGGGTCACCTCTTCAGCACATGGCTTCTCAAAATCATGGGGTGTCTGTGTGTGCCTACCTTCCCCACCCACTCTAAGGCAGTTAGCTTCCTCCATCCTTGGCAAATGCAGCAGTTAAACAGGACTCCCTCCTACAAAGGCATGCTTTCCTCTGCCTTTCACCTGTCCTGCTCTTCATTCAAAAGCCTGCCTTTGGTTCTATCTGTAAGTCACCCCTGCCCCTTTGTCCTATTTGGGGATTTTCTGCTCTCCTCTCTGCAGAGAAGTTGGGGGTACTATTTCTCTGAACTTCAGCCAACTCATTGTGTCAGTGGGTTTCCTCCAAAATAGAAAGCAAGTAAGGTTTAACAGCTGAGCACCATCCTTGATTTACCCGGCAGATACATGGCACAGCATTTGTCAACTTGTGGCTGACTCACTACACCAGCGGTTCCTGAACTATGGGATTTGAGGTTGTGCCATCAGCAGATGGGGCCACGGTGATCCTTAGTGTGCAGAGCCTGCCGTTTGGCTTTACACAGCATGACCTCACGTGCATGAGGAAACCATTTTACTCTTCAAAATGGCACCATCTGTGCCGTGTTGGGTCCCAGGAGGAAATAGTTCATTAAAATAGTCATTCCAGAAAAAAGTTTGGAAACCTCTGGACTGCACATTGAAGCAGTTAGTATCATCTGCCAAAAGTCATAAGTTGTATGGAGACAGATTCCCCAAAACATCACAGGAGAGAATACTATTATATATCTCAAGTCAGTATTGAGGCTTAATTCTGAGGAGCTCAACCAGCATATAGAGTGATAGCGGAAGTGTAAAATGTTATCTTCAATAATAGTTGGAAGTACACTGCAAAATAAATGACAACAGAGTCCTGTGGCACTTTTAAAGACTAACAGATTTATTTATCGCTTTTCTCCCACGAAAGCTCATGCGATAAATAAATCTGTTAGTCTTTAAAAGTGCCACAGGACTCTGTTGTCTTTCTACAATAGACTAACACGGCTACCCCTTTGGAATGCAAAATAAATGGCATCCTTCGGTGTTTATGGGGAAGCTAAATTTTACCCTGTTGGTTATTTCTGGTCATTTAATCTGTGATAAGGAAAGACTATTTAACCTTCTTTATCATTCAAGTAAACAGGGTTTGATCCATGAATTACCTTCCCAAGATGTTTTCGAGATCAGTATTTAAAGTAGCACATAATATTAAATTGAAATGATGCTTTATGGAGTGCCTGTCTGTGAAGAGCCATGGTAATCCACCAGGATTCTCCTCTCAACTTTTAAAACGTGATCAATTCTTTTTAATTGTAGGACTCCGACTAAAGATTCATCTGAAGAAGAGTATGACTCAGGAGTTGAAGAGGAGGGCTGGCCTCGTCAAGCAGATGCTGCAAACAATTAAATAATGTCACTATTCTCCTGCATATAGTGCGCTTGGTTATTTGTAAGATCACTATCTGGCATTACAGTCTGATATTAAAGGCATTGGATCTATTCTGGATATAATACATGGTCAAAACTTAAGATTTAAAAAAAAAAATCAGATCATGTACTTTATTGTAACATCACATTGATTTGTGCAGTGGACATTATTTGGACTTGAGTAGCATAATGTTCAAATATAAACTGTACATTACATTTTGTTCAATTTTTAAATAAATGTGCTTTAACAAACACTTCTAGAAGGCAATGAAGATATTGCTTGAGCAATGAGGTGTCACCGATAGTTAAGAAATTTTACAATAATGTTACTCTACAAATGGAAAAGCAAGTTTAATATAAAAGAGATGATAGATAAACTATTAATTCTGCATATATCTATATCACTCGTTTGCGTTAAGTTCATTCACTGTTAAATGCCAGTGTTCGATTTATGTCCATATGGAACCCAGATGGATGCTGGAGAGACTTGTTACATTTGTCATGAAAAATTCCCTAGAAACTGGATTCTGAAAACATGACATGTTTTATGACCTTTTTAATGCAATTTTGCTTAAGTGTAACAAATTTATTATGATGATTGGTTGCAATACCAAGTGTCATATTATTTACTTCTCTTAACATCACAGGTAGGTTTTAATAGATCCTTTAGACTACTGTAAACGCGGATGAAATCAGAAGTCTGAATTTCTTTTGGAAGGAAATGATTTACAAGAAGTGGTAGACCATGAGGATTTAGACTATAAAATATTGGCCTAAAATTTAAATATTAATGTTCTATATAGTACGTTTTGTTTAAAGTATTGGAACTATCATGCATCAGTTTTTTGATGCCAGATATTTGCCCACCTATCTTCTTAAACATTGAGATGAAAGAAAGTAAAGTGAATGTATATTTTTGATGTAATCAGTAGTAGCTGTTGACATGACAGTGCTGTTTTTAAGTTATATGCTTAAATGCTGATATTGCTTTTTGTGGTTTTTGTCTCTTGGTTTTAGACTTTCAGCAAAGCAAAGCAAAATTAAAAAAAAAAAAAGCCCTAACTTTGTTTTACACTCTAACTTGATCCTTTAGAAAAGTATTTGTAAAGCACTAAAGGACTTGTACATTTTTGATTATTTCAAACATTAAAATCTATGCTTAGAACTTCGATGTTTTGTTCTTCCCAGCAACACGTGGCTCTAGTCATGCTGATTTTGTTAAGTTATGAGTCAAGCTAGTTAGTCAAATTAAAATACCCTTACATTTTTTGCTCTAGGAATAGAGTGAATATTTTAGATCAGAATAGGTACTCTTGTATTGGCCCAAACCTTCATTTCTTCATTAGTAGTTTAGAATTAACATGGTTTAAGTATGTCATGTAATATGTACATTCTGATATGGAATGGATACAATAAATATAGATTTAACCAGATGCAACAGAGTTTCTGTTGCAATTTCTGTTTTCTTCTGGTTAAACTACCCAAATAATGATTCAGGAAGGGTTCCAGATACTTCCAGAAGAATCAAATGTAGTTAATTTATAGATAACTTAGAAATGTCAGACTTGCAGCTTCAGTAACTTAGCCTCATTTTCCTTTTTGTAGAATGAAAATTGAAGTAGCTTTTAATTGTTAATTCTTTTTTGAAATGATTGATGAATGTTTTATTGAAAATAATTAAACTTAATTTTGAAAAGAAATCAAGAAATATTTTGTAAACATGTGGTGTCACTACAAACTTCAAAAGCAGCGTTGGAGTTTGAATAAAACAAAGCAAATCTTCATGAATTACAGATATTTCTGTAGGTTAAGCATGAGATTTAAGTAATGGCACAAAATGATTAACCGTTCTAGAAAATGACTTGTGTTATGTTCAGGGTCCACATTAAAAAACTGAATTAAGTCATATATGTACATAATGAGTTTTCACAATTGAGGTCCACTTGCATATTCTTAAGACATTTTTAAATTTACATAATAGAATAATGGTGCTTTAGGAATTATGCAAGCTACTCATGACTATTAGAATTTAAAGGTGTATATAAAAAATACAATAAACAAAGTAGGAAAATGAAATCTGTTTAACACAAATTCTTTTGGTTATTCACATGGTCAGGTAAGTGCTACTTCCAGTAATTGTTTAATTAAAAAGTTACCTATTGGAATAGGTTCTGAAGGGCCATGCTCATTTGAAACCTTGTTGTAAGTTGATATAGGGGGCTATGAGGCTCATTAGAACAGCCTTCTATATAGTCAGTTCTAGACCAATAATTGCCTTTCTGAAAAAGCTTGCTTTTCCTATCTATTGGATACTGCAGAGCCTAGGGAAATTTTTCACTTAAATGAATGCTGAGTGTCCAAAATAGCAATGAAAAGGCTAGAATGTGGGTATTAGTAAATATCAGCCATATTTTTTAAATTCACCAAAACAACTTATGATGGAAAGAGGGAAGAAGTTTTACATGCATGTCTCATTGAGAAAGTGTGTTGTGTAGTATTAGCAATTGTGGAAGTTACCTGGGTCACTTATTTGCATGTTGAGGGGATTAGTCACATAATGCATCACCTAATATGGAATAGGAAAAGAGGTTAGAGCTGGCTTTTTGTAAAGAGTTTTACACAGTGACTATTTGTTCCTTATCTCAGGAGATGTGAATGTGTGAGCGAGAAACTCTAGGAACCAGCTGGAGAAGACTAAGGTTTGAGCAGGCTTCAAACTACATGAGACCAGTTCTGTGCTGCTGAGGATAAAGAAACTGAAAATTAGGACTTTCCCACACTGCTTTGTTTAGTAATATGTGTACAGTCCTTGCTTCACAGTTGGAAACTAAGCTCTGGCTGGGAGTTATAGGAATGGGATAGATACCCAAACTTTTTGCTGCTGAAAGGATTTAGAATAGCAGGAGTGCGGCAAGGCCAGGTGGAGCTGCAGCGGAGCAGTTCAAGAGCAAGTTGGACTAGAATGGACATAATGAATCAGCTGGGAAAAGATTGGTGTAGTAGAACATTTTCATCACTTCATTGGAGCAAGTAAGGCGCTACTAAGAGGACGCTGTCAACACGTGTTTTTCTAACTTTGCTGTAATTTACTAAGTAATGTCTAATAACAGTCAGGTAATACATAATGTTGATTTATAATTGCCTCTTTTGTACATTAATTCTGCTCCTTGTGATGTCCTCATACTGTTGCCTACTCAATCTGTGTACGTGCATTCTCCTAGGTCATTGGAAGAGCATTTGTGTTTAGGTAGCTGGCACTGAAGAAGTTACATTTTTTGAGGCTCTCGGCTGCAGTCAGTGGTAGTGAGGCCAGCCGTGTCACCTGCTTGACCGTTGTGGGTCTAGAGTGGCCAACTCAAGCATGGAGTCAATTAAGGCAATACAATATAGTCCATCAATCTAGTACAGGCCCTAGTCTACATAGGATGTTAGGGCATGCATGGGCTACATGATCATTCTCCACATGTTTGCAATGACTTGGCTGTTTGATTGACAGTGTTAAGGGTTTAGGGGTGATGAGAAAACTTAGTTGTAATTTCAATGGACTCTGCATTGGGGCTGTGGAGCAGCTGGTGCAGGGCCTTCTGTGTTCAATTCTACTCCTAACTTCCCACAGTGTAACAGGAGGAGTGATAGATTAACACACTTTACGCTTTGGAAATTGTTTGTCTATTGCAGAAAAACAGAGTCCTGTGGCACTTTTTACAACTAACAGATTTATTTATCTTCAAAGCATCTGATGAAGTGGGATTTTCTCCCACGAACGCTCATGCGATAAATAAATCTGTTAGTCTTTAAAAGTGCCACAGGACTCTGTTGTTTTTTAGATAAACTTAATGCATCCAAATGAGTCCAGTGGCACTTTTAAAGACTAACATTTATTTATTGCATGAACTTTTGTGGGAGAAAATCCCATGCAATAAATAAATGTTAGTCTTTAAAAGTGCCCCAAGACTCGTTTGTTGGGCTGAACTAGACTCAGCTGGCTACCTCTTTGGAACTTAATGCAGTGCTGTTAAAGGACAGGTTCTCATAGCTCTGTGGGAAGGAATCATGCACACGTCCTGTTGCACTGTGTGACCTCCCCCTCCTCTATGTGCTGTTCCCCAGTGTTTTGAATCCTAACATCTATTTTGATTTGCTGTTACAGCCTGACCTGATGCTATGTCATACACGCCCCTGCATTTAATTTCCTCCCACTCTGTAACTTTCCTATCTTCAAAGCGTCTGACGAAGTGGGATCTTCTCCCACGAAAGCTCATGCGATAAATAAATTTGTTAGTCTTTAAAAGTGCCACAGGACTCTGTGTGATATAGGAACTCTTGCAGCCTGTTGCAGCAGTAGCCGGGGCTGAGGCGAAGCTAGGATGTTAGAAATTATTTTCAAGTTCCCAAGGGGAAGTGGTGTTAGTCTATTGCAGAGAAACAAACAAGGAGTCCTGTGGCACTGTTAAAGACTAACAGATTTATTTATCACATGCGCTTTCCTGGGTAAAAATCCCACTTCCTCAGAGGCTTTGACGATGGGAAACTTACAGAATGGGAGGAAATTAAATGCAGGGAAGGGTATGAGCCACGATCAGGTCAGGCTGTAACTGCAAATCGAAATGGGTGTTAGGATTCAAACACTGGAGAACAGAAATGCTTTTGGGGGTGGAGGTGTTTTCTCTGGTCACGAGCTGCACCCCAGCAGCTCTGGTGAGTTGCACTGACGGGAGGGAAGGGGAAGCCCGAGGGTTACTGTACCAATTGGGGCCAGCTCAGGCTTTAGCCCTCATCCATCCCCCTATCCCCGGCGGAAACCCTTCCCTCTATTTCCGCAGCCCTTTCCCCACTGCCCCAGCTGGGCTCGCAGCCCCCCTCCTCATTAATATTCATAGCGCCGGGGCACAGCCACAGCGTCAGACCCCTGCCCGGCCTCCTCCCCGCCGCTAGGGGGCGCTGCCGGCAGCAGCTGCGTGAGCCTCGCGCCGGCGCTTGCTGACTGACAGCCCCGCGCCGCGCGCGCCGGCTGCTGCTGCTGAGAGGCGCGCGCCGGGCCCCATGGCTCAGCCGCCGCCCTTCGCCCGCTTTGCGGGGCCGCCCCCCCCCGTACCGCTGCTTCCCGCCCCCGGGGGGGCCGTTCCCCCCGCCCGCCGCCGCGGGCCCCTTCCCGGGAGCCCAACCCCTGCCGCCGCCCGGCTTCCCGCCCGGGGGCCCTGACCTGCCCCTGGCGGGCGGCTCCTTCTTCCCCGCGGCGCCCGCCCCGCTCCCCCGGGAGGGGCCGCCGTACCCGGCCCAGCCCCCCTGGCCCCCGCCGTGGGTCGAGGGCGGCGCCGAGCCGCGGGGCTGGGAGGCGGAGGACGAGGCCGCCCTGCGGCAGCGCGACGAGCTGTGGCTGGCCCAGTTCCTGGCCCAGCGGCGGCCCCGGCCCCGCAGCCTCCCGCCGGCCGCCCCGAGCCTCGGCCAAGCCCGCCAGCTGGCGGCGGGCGCCCTGCGGCCGGTGGCCCGGCTCGTCGCCTTGTGTCGCGACATGCGGCGGCAGGAGGCGGCCGGCGACGAGGCGGGCTGGGGTCAGGCCGGCGCCCTGCTGGGGGAGCTGCGGGAGCTGGTGCAGCCGCTGCGGGAGCCCGGCTACCTGGGCGAGCTGCGGCGGAAGGCGGAGAAGGCGAGGAAGAGGAGGCTGCGTCTCCACAAGAGGAAGCAGGAGGCCGAGGCAGCCCGGGAGCAGGAGGCCGCCAGAGCGGCCGAAAGGGAGGCCAGGATCGACCAGTGGCGGGCCAAGTGTGTGCAGGAGGTGGAAGAGAAGAACAGGGTACTGCGCCCCGACCGTAGCCCGCAGGGGTAGTACCTGGCTGGGAGACTCCGAGGGGCCACACATCGGATGCCGCCCCTCACCCCGGTCAACGCTGTATCGGTGCCTGGGGATGTAACAGTTGATCATTGGTGGTCTTTAAAGCAGAGGGGCCTGATGGGCGAATGCAGACCACGAACCTCTTCCATCCAGCCCGAGATGCCGTCGGCGGGGCACGCTCTCTCCGCAACAGAAAGAGAGAGCGATCTCGCATGCCCGGTGCTCCACAATGCTGCGAGTGTGTCAGGTCTCGCGGCGCCATAGAGCGTACTCTCACATACCCAGCACTTCGTGGTGTCGCAAGACCTGACACGCTGGCGGCATTATGGAGCACTGGGTATGCGAGGCCGCTCTCTCTCCCTAACAGACACAGAGAGGGGTATCGTGGAGCGCAGTTTCACATACACAGCACTCCGCGATGCCACGAGAGTGCTGTCGTATTTTGCTTTATAGCATATACGGCCTCCTTGAAGTACATAAATGTCAAATCTGGCCTGCCATCGCAAATGAGTTTGACACCCCTGCTTTAAAGATTCACTGGAGCATTGGCGCTGTTTCTCTGGCCAAGTCCTGCCCTGCGAGTGATTGCATTCAGTCTCTATAACGCTTTCCTGTCACTTTCACCTGGACACTTCCTCCTTCCTAGGCCTAAACTGCAGTGCTGCCAAGTGGCTGCTGCTGCTGCGTTCCATCCTACTTATGTTAAATTGGAGGGCGCACTGATCCTTGGTGTCTCCCTGGCCTACCTTGCTGGCATTTTGTAAGGCTTGTACATTTATATGCATTATGCTCTTCATTTTTGTTTTGTAAGTCTTGTGAAATGAAGTAACATTCTTAAACCCCCACTTCCTGGAGTCAAGCATTATATGAGAATTCTTGCTTTTTTTTTTTAAAGTAAGTTTTTAGCTTTTGTTTTCATGGAGGAAAGCTTGAGAATGTGACCAGCATATCCTCTAGATTAGTGGTTCTCAAACTTTCTATATGGTGATCCTTTCACAAAGCAAGCCTCTGAGTGTGACCCTTGGTCCCCCATAGGTGTCCACCCCATTGCCTCAGCCCCCAGGGCATCACCTTCCCTGTGGCTTCCCCACTCTCCCTTCATGGCTGGCCCTCTTGGGCTTCCTCTTTGCACCTAACCGCTGCACCGTGCCTCCTTTGCCCCAACTTTTGCACCCTCCTCCAATGCCCCTCAGGAAAACAGCTATATGCAGAGAACGGCTGATATTGCTGCTTGTTCCCCTCAAATGCGGCTCCATGCACCCTATGGGAGGGGTAAGAAGCAGGGACAGGACTCCCTGCATCCAGGTCACTTTCCCCACCTGGGCTATGTAAGGAGAGGGAAGAGAGCAGTAGCCCAGGTGGGTTCAGGTTTTCCCTGTCCATCCTTCTCACAGGAACGTGAACTGAAAGCTGCAGCAGATAGTGTTTTATCTGAAGTAAGGAAAAAACAGGCAGACACAAAGAGAATGGTGGACATTCTGCGTGCGTTGGAAAAGCTTAGGAAACTGAGAAAAGAAGCAGCAGGAAGAAAAGGT
This sequence comes from Pelusios castaneus, assembly GCA_007922175.1. Classification (NCBI taxonomy): domain Eukaryota; kingdom Metazoa; phylum Chordata; order Testudines; family Pelomedusidae; genus Pelusios; species Pelusios castaneus. The sequence goes on from ML685765.1 coordinate 28,790,281, forward strand.
AAATTATTGGGACTTTATGAACTATGCAAGACTACAAGAAATAAATCCTTTTTAGATGAGTATTATATAGGGCTTCAGATGTGGCTAACAAATGTTTTTATTTCACAAAACTCTATTAGTATTGAAAATCTTTCGTCCTTGCAATAGGTAGTCCCTTATTTTCATTGTTTTGGATTAAAGACTTAACATGAATAAGGTTGGCAAAATCTTGCTCTGTGTAATACAAACTGCTAAAATGGAGTATGATAATGGTGTCTTCTCAAGCTCTTAAACTTCTGTAAGTTTATGGAGAGCTCAAATAACTTAGGAAATGAATTGGTGCTCTCATTTTGTAAATAAAGGCTATGTTTACACTGCTGTTAAAAACCTGCAGCTGGCAGGCTGTGGGATTCTTTAATTATGCATAGATTCAGGCTGCTATCTGAGCTCTGAGACTGCCGCTTCACAGGGGCTACTTGGGAAAACTTGCTTAATGACTTGCTGATGATAATTAATGAATGATTATTTCATAGTAGGTGGTATTAACAATCAAGTTGTATTTATTTAAGCGGTATGTACTGAATGTATCCAATAACCAGGCTAACAGGAACATTTTGTACATAAATAAACTTCATGCATTCAGTACCTGACTCGTGGAGGAAGATACTGGTTGAGTAAACATTCTTTTAGTAGTTATTTTAAATTCCATTCTTGTATAATAGTACCTCTGAAAGATTTTTGTGTCTCGCAGAATACAGTAGCTACACATTTTGTTTCCTAACTCCTCCTTGACCCATATCATTTAATTGGAGGATAGTCAGGAAGAAAATGAGTAATTTGAATTTCTGCAAACTCCTCTCTATATATGAAATTGAAATTGATAACTTAATTCATTTTCTGCATAGGTGTTTGTCCACCACCATCAGCAGATGAAGCCTTTGAACTTCACATACAGAAACTGAGGACTCTGATCAAAAAACGCACTGAACTGTATGAGGCTGAAGAGAGAGCATTAAGAGTTATGTTAGAAGGGGAACAGGAGGAAGAGAGGAAAAGAGAAATGGAAAAGAAGCAGAAGAGAGAAAGGGAAAAACTTCTACAGCAAAAACGTGATATTGATTCCATGTTATTTGGGGATCCAGGTAAATTTCATGTTTTAGGGGGGTATTTTTTTAAAACAAGTGAAGTCAAAATGCAAACAGAATTTTGGTTGGAAAAGCTAATATATGATGTAGTAAGTTACACTACGAAGAGCAGGAGAAAAGGTAGACAAGTTCAGTTATGCTCTTTTATTATCATTCATGTAGTTTGATAAGAAGAATTGGAAAATTACTTTATGTAGAAGGCAGTCTAGTCATGGTGTCACAAACTGTGAGTTCACTAGACCTTACAAGCTAAACAAGATGAGACTTAATTTGGTATTTAGATGGAAGACCTCCCACAACATGTAGATTATTTAGTACTGGTGATTCAGCAGGTGCCATTATTCCTTCTGATACGGACCCTATTATTAGTGTGTTCCCAGGGACGGAGTTGAGCTAATGAAGATGTTGTCTGTTGTAAGAGCAAGAAAAGTCCTAACCACCTGTAGTCATCAGAAATCCCCTAATATTTTTTGTAACATTTGGAATATGTTAATTGGCGAATAACTTTAAACAGCAATGGAGTGACAAGTGACTTATGGCAACTTTGGGAACACTTCTTGATATTGGAGGTCTTACGTTGTTTAACAATTTTCTTATGTATATGTTTTAACAGATGAGTTTCCCCTTAATCATCTACTGCAACCTTTTAGACAATATTATTTACAAGCTGAGCATTCAGTGGCAGCCCTCATCCAGATAAGGTGAGAGCAAGCATCTTTAGTTTATTATATTAGCATGGTAATATGTCAGAGATTTGCAAAGATAAAATTACAGCATCGGCCTCCAGAACATCATTTTATACCATGAATTCTCATCAAATCTCTTTGATTATAAAATTGGCAGCTCTATTAGCTTAACTCAGCTTTCAGCTAATATAAATGTCTTCCCTCCCAAAAACTACATTAATATAAGAGAGATAGTTGCTGAAGAATATTTCCTCATAATAACATGAACATGAAGAAGCAAGCAAATAATAAATTATGGCACCTTGTATACACAATATAGCACTAATCTCAAGCATATAGTCACACCAACGCACTCATGCTCTCTAAAAAACTAATTTTCAAGTCAGCAGTATTGCTGCACTCTGCACACACAAAAACCTTGTAAATCTTCCAGGAACCCTCTGACCTGTTTTTACATGGGAGCGTGCTTTTCTTCTAAGAGAAAGTTTTAAAATTAAGGTTTACAAACTTTAAATTTTATGAAGTTCATAGGATAGCAATATTAAAGCTAGCATCGAAACAGTCTAGAAATGAAGGATCAGAGTTCTGCTTCTGATCCTAACCTACTGAGTAACTATATAAAGTGGAGACAGACTTGTACAGCCAGTTAAATGGAGGCAACTTACCCACTAAGGTAAAGGGGTGCATGATTTAAAAAAAAAAAATTGATGTCATTTTTAAAAACTAATACAGGGACAGTATGTTTTTGGCTCTTTAAATATCCTGTAGACTTCAGTGTAAACAAGTGCAGTGAATCTTCATATATAATTGTCACAAACTTATATGTTCACTCCTGCTCACTTCATGTTGGTTTAAAAATGTATCTTCAAGTGTTGCTTTGAAAAATGTAACTCAGAGAGAACATTTTATAATGAGCTTGTATTGGGGGTGTAAAATACTAAACGGTTAACCAATATATATTAGTCTTACTGTTAAGACTAATACTTATCTGTTAACCAGTGGTGTGGGCTCTCTGTTTCTAAGGTGATGGCACTGGGCTATGGTGGAGATGGCCCTGCTGCTATCACTGCCCGGGGAGGTTGAGGCCCTGGGTCAGTAGCTGTGAAGTGCCCCACTATGGAACACTGGGGGCCATAGGTCTGAGGCAGTAGATCTCCTGCAGAGCCAGGCTGTGGGTGCTACCCAGGGACTTAGGGAAGGGAGTGGGGTGTGGAGAGAACACAAAATTGTATCAGTTAAACGCTTAACTGATAAAATTTTTATAGTTTAAACTATTACCTTTTGTAAGCAATATTTACATACCTAGTTTGTATATCAAACAACATGAAAAAAAATACGTATAGAAATATATTTTTATCCATGTGTGTGAAGTAGCCTCTCACTGAAGTTGGAATAGAACAAATGCCTATCTGAATATTTTTTTCTGTTAAAGGCGTGAATGGGATCAATACCTGGTACCAGATAATCATCCTGAAGGAAGCTGCGTCCCTCCAGGATGGGTCCTTCCAAGTCTCCCTGCTAGTGATACCTGGGCCACAGCTGTCAGATAATTTTACAATAAGTCAGTCTGAAGTTGTAGGAATGTCACATATAGATGGTAGGACCCAAGGAAAATGTATGTTGTAAATATGTCTGAGTTAACTCATGGCTAAAAACAGAATCTGCACAGCTCTACTCTACAAAGTTTTGTTGGCACAACTATATTGGTTAGATATGGAGAAAACAGACACCCCTTCCCACCCATCGTAACTGCCTGCAAA
>ML685765.1:28793860-28878465 GCA_007922175.1 Pelusios castaneus
CCCTTCCCACCCATCGTAACTGCCTGCAAAGCTCTGAGGGTGAAAGAATGCTTTTGTTGATGTAGCTGCTGCTGTTTGGTGGAGATGGTGTTACTGCACTGACGGAAAGACTCCTATTGGTATAAGCTGTGTCTACATTAGAAGACTCTGCCAGCATATCTGTAGCAGTACAGCTCTACTAGCAAAGCATTTGTAGTGGAGACAAGGCCAAATACAAAACTGGGTGCATCCACCACATGGCTGATCTTGTGCAGCTGATCCCGTTCTAAGCATGCAGCATGTTATATTCCATAGAAGATTGAAACTGAAACAAATTCCTATCCAAAAGCAGCATCGAAGTTAATCCTGAAGGTCCAGGTCTCTTAAAAAAATTCCTAAACAAATAGCCAACACCACATAAGTGTGAAAGCACTATAGACATTTGTAAGAGTCACTGTGCTCAGCCAGAGTTCTAATCTGGCTGTACCACTGGCTTGCTTTGTGTCTTTTGGCAGTCAATAAATTCTTTTTGTCTGTAAAATGAGGAAAATAATTTCCTACCTCACAAGGATTAATGTTGTATGATGAGTTTAAAATGCTAAATACAATATGTAAGGGCTAAGTATTACTTAAATTTATATGCCATTGAGCCAGTATGCATCAAACATACTCCACAAATAGCCGATTCGTTATCTAAATAAAAAGTGAGATCTCCACAGATGGACTCCCTTTCTTTCAGCAGTTAGGCAGTCAGCCTTTTGGGAAGTATACATGTAGTAATAATATAAGCATCTCTGAAAATCTAGATCTTTGATTGTCTCCTGTTTTTAGTTTTAAGAATGAAAAGGTTCCCCTGCCCCCATACTTTGCATGTGATAATCTTCTATCGACTAGAGCCTACTGTTCATGTAGCACCTGTTCCATTTCCATCATATTTCGCTATGATATAGCAGTATCTTAACTATCCCTAGTTGTAATATCAGGAATGTGGTAAATATTTTTTATATAATACAGTAAAATTAATAAAGAAATTATATAAGTGCAGTTATCTCTTTAAGATTGCAGTTGAGTCAGTGTGAATTTTAATTTAAGAAAATGAACTAAGAATGCTATTGATGTTCTTATTAATACATTCTCAAGAGAATTTATAAATGATTCAACTTCATCCTTCAGTCGTTCCTAGATGTTACAACACATTGAGGATTATGTTTTCATCTAAATACACGCACAAGTCCCATTAAATCTAAATGGGAATTGCAAAGTGAGTGGAGAATTTCTTCCAGTGTATAAAAAACTGTTAACGCTTGGAGGCTCTTGCATCATCTAGGCCCAGAGGAGTGAGAAAAGCCATCAGGTTTTTTTTTCCTGAATATCCTTGCTTTTATGGATTTGTGACACTTCACATTTATTTGCTGGTATATTTACACTAATGTTTCTGTAGCTTTCTTTTAATTTCAGTATTGAAATAATGACTCAGTCACTAATGTAAAAGGACTAAAAAGTGAGCCTGTCTCAATTTTTCAGTTATTTGATATGTTCCTACTCCTTTACATATTGAAATGTTTTTGCTGACTTTAATTTTATTAACAGGAATCAAGATTACAAAGACATTAATTTTTTTTTTTTAAATCACTAGTAAGCAAGAAATTTTTCTCATGTTTAATAATGTATGACTCTCTATCAAGCATCGCTATCAGACTCTTTTCATAGTCTTGTTAGTAGAAATTAGCAGTTACAATTTGAACCAAACCCTTAATATGCAAATTATGGTTAAAAAAATTTTAAATCCTTGACTGTAGCAGCAGTTCTTGACATTTTGACCTGATGAATCTTAAAATGGGTACCGTACTGTGGAAAAATATCTCCCAAATTGTTATGCTCAAAGAGGTATACTAGCCGTGGGCTCCATATAACTTGATAAATAAGCCTACTAGAAAAAAAGATAATGTAATAAAAGCTGAAGTCTAATTTATTGTAGTTGTTCTTGCTGGTTATTTATTTTCTTTGTAAGTAGATAACGTTTGTGAAACATAATTTAATCAAACTTTCATTTTGTAAGTATATTTTATACTTGAAATAATTTAAAAAAATCAAAACTGTTATGTGTACCTGTTCTATGGAAAATTTCACACTGTAAATCCAGAGGACCAGCATAACCCTTTGTATTGCTTAATCTCCGTAGTCTGGGAGACCTGCTGGCAAAGTAGACGTATAGAGAAACTTCCACAGCTCTTTTCTCTAAACATGGCAGAATGTTCTGTTTTGCAACAGTTTTGTGTACAGGCCACTATATTGGACTGAGGGGGCATGCAATGCAATATTTGTTTATGTTCTGCCTATCAGATCTAACACCCCATGCAAGTGATTCAAAGTTGAAAATGCTATTCAACACTGTTTATATTGTGGCTTTAAAAGTAAATGTAAATGTTCATAGATTTTAAATGAAACTTGTTACTGGACTTGAGATCTGTTGGTATGGACAGGCTGAAAATTACTTACTTGAAAGGGTTAAAATGAATGTGAGACTTTGGGGGGGGGGAATGTGCAACAATTGTTGTTTTAATGCCTATAGGCCCCATATGAAATAGGTTATTGTAAAGTAATTAATGGCAATGCCAGTGTTTCTGATTTAAAAAAAGAAAATCTGCTCTTTCTAGCTTCTCGTTTTACAAGAAATCTTTTTTCCTAGAACTGAGAATCTTATTTGATGTAAACAAAACATCAGTTCTATAAAAACAGTGGCAGCTGTGTCCTCAATTCATAAATCTTAACAGGTGACCAGACAATGTTCAGCATAAGTGGTTAGGCTCCTTACTGTGTCTGCAGCTCTGGTAATGCAGGCTAACTGATTAGACAGCTATAATCTAAAACAGTAGAAACGTGATTCAGATACCCGACTTATTTTGTGCAAGCATTTAAAGACCCGAGCAGTGGATAAACAGGCAGCATATGTAAAACAACGTACGTTTCTCTGCTTCATGAGAATAGCTGCATGATAAGGTATGCATAACTTTATACTTGTACATAAAGACATACAATTTAAAATGCCAGTTGATGTACTGTAGAGCAAAATATACTACAGCCGTATAGTTTTAATATAGTTCATATAATAAATATGCAGTATGGGGTAGTATCTCTTCCCTTCTAAAATATTGTGATTTTTCAAATGAACACTATATGTGTTTAAGCCATCAATTGAAGAGGAACTCTTAAAATATTATACAGCTTAGAAACTGTTATAATCAACTTGTGATTTGATTCTAAAAGAATCTGTCTTCAAATAAACACTAATCTGATTAAACCTATGAACTGAGCTGTGTCTAGAAAGGCATTTTCCTATTATCTTGTGACATTTAGAAAAATACCATGGCTCAAAAGAAGATTGATATAACTTTCCAAGGCTCCTTTGGATCCAGTTCTCTATCTGGTTCCAATACAATTTCAGTTTTGTATGGCACTAAGACATTCTGAGCACTCCTGTACTAAGTGTCTGTTTTAAAATTGATGTGTATTAGTTCTTCTATCAACCTGGAGCCTCTAGTGTGAAGCTGGCTAGGAGTGATGTGAAGATGTCTTTGGATGAATGAGCTCAGAATCCTTGTGAAAGAAGTGTGTTTTGGTATTTACTGGTAACTCTGCTTTTATTTTTTGGGCAGGCAGGCACCCCTGTAATCTTAAAAGTGTAAGTGTCAGTTACATATTTTTATAGCATATCATGATGGTCCATGTGGCATTATAGCCCACACTACATATTTCTGGAAATATATGTAGGGCTGACAAACCATTGTCTAGAGTGTCTCTAGTAGTCACCACTTCTTAGATCTGATACAGTTTTTATACTGATAGAACTATTTTGATTATGGAATGAATTTTGGTGTTAAAAAAAATGTAATACCAGTAATAAACTGCTGTGGATACAGTTTTACCACTATATTTTATTCTCCTTGTATGGGAATAGCTGAACTGGTATAAATGACATATGGCTATGACTGTGTCCCACTAAAACTATTGTATTGCTTTAACTAGTGGATTACCTTTTGTTTGTAAACAAGCCTGTGGTTTAGCAAATCAAGTATAGCAAATACTTCATAGAGATGGCAGAATACCAACTGTTATGTTTATTGTGGCTTTAGGGAATTGCATTGACCCCCCTCATTTTAATCCATAAAAGCGACTTTTAAAAATCTTTCCTTAGGAAAAGGTCACAAAATGCTCTTTTTTCCATATTCATGCCTAACTGCCATTGACAGTAGTGGAAGTTCTACCTATTCTGAGAAAAAGGCCCTGTTTATCTATAGAAACATCCTTCCTTTTCTGCAGTACACAGTGTCTGCAAGGTAATATTAACTACCTACGTGTGGACTCTTCAACATGTGCAGTCCAGGTAACTGAAAGAGCAATACCTCTCAATAATTGGTTTTCAGATGTCATTTGTCTGTCTGTCTGTGACTCTTACGCAGGCAGTAGCTTATGCTGAATCTCTCTGACGTATGGAAGCAGATGGTCTAGCCCTGTGTGGGATTCCAACTTGTTCCATGTGAAATGTATTAATGAAAATACACGTACAGCACTGCAAAGCTGGTTATTGTCCATCTGGACAATAATCCGTGTATTAACAGTTCAAATGATGACCCTTCTATAATGTTAGTATAAACAATGTATTAATTAGCTCACTTGTACCTAGGAATTGTGCCTAGGAATGTTAATATTTTACTTTAGTAATAGCAGTATTTTAATTGGTTTCCTAATGATGGAGGTCTGGCTTTGAGTTGACTAGCTACTGCCTCCTTTTTAGATCCATGTTCTTCGGTTTTACATGTGGTGCTGCTATGTCCCCTCCATAAAAGTTCTGTTTTTCTAAAATGTATCCTCATTAATAAACATACCCTACCTTTTGATTGAAAAATTTATAGGCAAAACAGTTCTGTGGAAATTGATACGATTTCAGCTACTTTTTGTTTCTTCAGAATAATTGTAAGGAACTGCTGTGTAGGAATTTCTTTTAATAAGCACAAACTTTAGATTCCAAATCTTGTTGGAAAACTTAATATCAAAACTTGTCAGTCAACATTACTGGAATTCTTCATCTGACTGTACACTAAACTGAACCATTCACAGAGAGCCTAAATCTATCAGAGCTATTATAGCAATATTTTCCATTGCACTAATCCCAGTTCACCAGATTTCACCCTTCTCTCCCTACCATGCCTGTCCCAAAAAGTTTTCCCACAATAAACATTTGATTTCTTTTTAAAGTTTATCAAGATAATGTAATAGTAACATCTCCTAACAGCATGTGTGGTTGTATCTCAGCCCTCACGATAGCAGGATCTGGAAAATAACATTGGCAAAGCCTCCGAAAAAAAGGGCTCAGGAAAATGACTGCGATGGCAAAGAGATTTAAACTGAATAGGCTTGACCCTCTTTATTCTGCATTTTTTAATTTAAATAACTTGTATGAATAAATGTGAGCGCATGAATGCTGTGTAACATAGCTATGTTTGAGTCTGACATGGAGGCCAGCTCTTACAACGAGACATAGCTGAAGAAAGGGATGTGTATGTGCACAACAGGAACTTCAGCAGTTCTCTCATTTTTCCACTAATCCCCTCTGGATTTGTGTGCATCTGTTATGATGCTCTAGTGCCATCTCAGGAGTATCCTTCCTTCTGCTCTTAAAAACTCAAGTAGGCCAGCCATGTGGGGGGAAGCCCTTGGGACTATGCTGCCGAGCTCCTACTTTGCTAGGGTGCTGTTGGGTCATGTCATTTGTGCTGGGGATGTTCATATGAGCTTCCCCTGCACTGTTCCATAGTGATCAGGCTTACCAGTCCATGGCTGAAACTGCCTATCCTTCCGCTAACCTAGGGCCATCCTTAAACTGCATGAAGGATAGAGAGGCTGAGCAATGTTTCCATCGATTACCATTTTAGCTTTTGTCTCCGGAAGAATTGCCAGTTGGTTTCTTACCCATACTCAGATTTCTGGTTGGGAGAGGGAATGGAAGGAAGAATGGTGAGTGGATGGGGATTATTGAATATATACGGGGAATTCAGCTTGAATATAGTATAGGATGGAAGTGGAGAATGAATGAGTAAAACACAGTCTTCATCATGCTGCAAGCTGGAATCAAGGTGACTTGGTGACTCAATTTCACATTGGGACTATATGCCCCCTGTTCAATTTATTATCACTTACCATGGGTGCCAAAACAGACCTGATCGGTGGATTGAAGAGAGGACTGTTGGCTATCAGTAACTTGGAAAGCAATTTAAGTTAATGAACTGAAGGTTCACATATACAAGAGATCAAATGAGTTGGCTATATGCTCTTGGCTGGGAAAAAAGGATAAAAGAATAATTACACGCTGACTGATCGTAAGAACTTTTCCTAACATTAGAGACATGGGGCAAAGAAGGCGGATCAGTTGGCTCAAGGCACATTCTAGACACGGAGACATATGTACTGCAGTGGAACCTACAAACATTTGTTGTGCAGAATGCAAACTGGCACATGGAAAAAACCTGTCTCTAATGAGGTGTGGCCAGAGTTTAGTTGTTGGTTCCTCAGAGAGCCTAAAGTGCATGTGAATGGACAGCACTGACTCAGCACGAGAATAGCATGTCGCTCACGTAGACTGGAACACTGACCGTAGCACAGACATGTCCACGTGCAGAATTACAGAGACTAAGATCGATAGTCTGAGCTCTGGGAGTGAAGTAATTGTGTCTGATCTGAATCACATTTGGGTTCTGCTACAGCTTCTGTCATCCAAAGCCTCAACCCTAGATGTTTTGGCTAAACAGACTCCCTATTCTGTGGTCACCACAAATCCTGCCATCTAATGATGGTTTAGCCTTTCATGTAAATATTTCTAGTAGCTGACATGGCATCAAATACAGTTTTTAAGATTTTCAGTGTTGTTCATTGTGGACAGTGTTCTACTTTACCAGAATAGGCAGCATAGAGTACTTTTCACTTACCGGTCATCTTTGTTCTAACGCTAAATTCTTTTTATTTGCAATTGTTAAAATATATCTATTTTGCTTCTCCTTTGTTTTTTTCTTGATCTGGCATGTGAAATGCTATTTATCTTGCTGTTTCACTTTACATTTACTGAGACTTCATTTACTCATTTTCTGTTAGATTGCAAAATATCAAGTGACAATATGAGCTATCTGGATGGCGTACCTTTTAAAATGTCCAAGAGCTTGGAAGAGGACTCTGCTGAAGACACCAACTTAATCAGTTTAGCTGACTTTGAGATTCCTGACTGCATTGAGATCCTAATGTGCACGATGGTAGGTTAGTTACTGTTCTTAGAGCCTTTGTTAATGATCCCAAAAAAATCCTTGCGATTGAGTGGTTTAGTGGGTTTGTTCCCCACTAAAAAGGAAAAAAAATCCTTGAAATATTTCTTTTTTGGAGCAAACTGACCCCTGTTTTTGCAGTCTCGTGCAAGGCCAAAAATTGGCTTGTGCGCTATAACCTGAAAGGGAATTTTGGCCAGCAAAAACTAGCCAGGTTGGCTAAGACATGCTGCAGTGTGATTCCACAAGAGTCCTTGTTTGCTCTACCACATTATTTCTCAACCCCTGCTCCGTGGAACGCTGATGCTCCTCAGACATAGTGCAGGTGTTCCCTGACCCAATTTAATGCTCCAGTCACAGCAAAGCTTCCAGGTACACAGCAGCAGATGTTGAATGCACACCTGGAAGCTTTGCTATGACTGGGGCATTTATCTCCCGCCACTGTTATCAGCTTTTTTGAGAATGTTTTTATCAAATGATCTTTGTAAAGTAATTAATCCCCGACCCACTAAAGGTTGAGAAACACTGCTCTAATGGACTTAGACCCCGTTCATGTTATGGTCGACCATTGTGTTTAAATGCACACGCTGGTTGCTAGACCAATTTTGCTAATCATATGAAACTGCCGTGGATTTCCCCCACCAGCTGGCGGTAGTACTGTTTTATCACAATTGTCTCCGTTGTTGGCATTATTCCAGGACTCTCTGGTGCAGATCTCCTATGTTACAGTTGTTACTAACAGTTTCAAACATAGGATGGATAGGATTATAGTTCCAGAGGGAGAGCCATGTGAGTCTATTTCAGCAAAACAAACAAGGAGTCCTGTGGCACTTTTTTAAGACTAACATGCTTTGGTTTCAGATAGATTCTCACCAATAGGTGGAGTCTTTGCACTTTATTCTTGGCAAGCCTATTTTTTGCAGAGCTCTCCATAGCAGAGATTGATGCTGTTACTCTTGCTTTGAGGAGCTGCAAAGTGTTTAAAACAACATCCTGCTTTTTCACTAGTTCATTTTTGCTCAGCTCTGCTCTGCTCCCTACTTTAAATATCTCAAATATACCAGGAATAGTTTTGCATTTGAAATGTTTCAGATATTACTACAGCTGACATTCTGACATCCTGGAAACTTGTTTTTGAAAGCGATTGCGGCATCTGTGCCTCATGCAACACGCGTAATTGTTTGCAGACTGGTAGGTATGCAGTCTCTTGCTTTGTACTTTCGTGTTTGCAGAGGCATACCAGTTGTCCCCCTTCTAAAATTCGAACCTTTGTATTTTGCTTTGGAGAAAAGCAATATAGTTCTTTGCCAGAATTTTATAAAAGGTACAAGATTAGATTTAAAATCTTTCCTCAAAATATGGTGTGTTTTGAATCTGCAAGATTTTCAGTCATAACAGTAGCAAGTGCTCTGCCCTACTGTACTTAAGTGGTAAAACCAGAACTTGACGATGGGGGATGTTTGTCAAAGCTCATAAGAGTTCTAATTTGGCAAGCTCCAAGGCATGATATAAGGCTTATTTGCTCAATCGGGTCTTTATATTACATCACAAATATATTTATACTTTAAAACAAAGTATATTAAAATAGTTCCTCGTCTACTTTCATGTCAACAGTCTCTGTCCTCAGTTCTGTCTTTCCCCTTCTCCAGTACTGTAGTTGATAAATACTTGAAACAGGGCTTGTGGCTTTGACTGTGAACTCAACTCTTGAAGCAACTGATTTTTAAGCATAAGTCAATGATTGGGAAAAAGAAATTCCAGTGTGAACGTATTTGAGTTGGTTGCCACTCTTTCTGAGTAGTACAGTTCTATGGCCAGGATTACAAGTAGTGGGGCAGACTAGATAAATTGGCATAACTCCCTGCCCTGAGATGGAGTTATGTTCATTTACACGAGCAGAGGATGTGGCCCATAGGGCCCACTCCTTCACCTCTTACTCGTGCAGCTTGTTCCATTTTAAGTATTATTTAGGTGAGTAAGAATGCAGGTTTGAACCCATACAAATGTCTTTTAATTGACATCATATGAGGTTTTTTATAAATACTGAATTACTCTGATTACTGCTATTCTACAGCATGATTTCTCACTGGAAAGAAAGGTGCTTTACTGGATTGAGGCTGCTTCTGGGCAAGCAACTCCCTGGTATGAAGTTACTACTGGTGTTGTCCCAACAGCTCCCCCTTGCTGGTTGCTTTTGGTTGATCCTAAAGAAACGTATGTCATCGATACACCGAAGGAAGAGACAGCTGGTGGAACAGCAAATGATGGTGTTGCACACGCAGCCTCTGTTCGGCAGTATGTAAGTCTAAGTGCAGCTGATGTGACATGTGGTCCTCCCCAGCCCACAGGGATGCCATCTGAAACAGAAAGCGAGGACTGGCACTCGGAAGAGAATGAGTATTCTGAGGATGATGAGTACTCCTCAACGACCAGTGAAGAAAGTGACAATGAAGAAGAAAATGTTTTGGACAACAAATTGGAAAGTGCCGTGCTTCAGCGTTCCAGAGTTCACCAGTTTAGGCCAAGGACTTCTCCAGTGTTGTTAGACCCATCTTTTGAAAATCACTGCCATCAGCCAGTTACCTCAAATCTGATCAAGCAGAGGAGATCTATGATTTTATTTAATAATATGAAGAATGAGTTGGAAGAAGCCAAAAAGAAGCTAGCTGCACTAGTGCATCCTTCAAATAGATCATCTGTTGAAAGGCAACTGGCTCCAGGACCATTTCCACTCTACCAGCGCTCTCGAAGTAGCAGAAATTTTAGATATGGATCTGCCTCTGATGTATCCTTGGTGGGAACTTTAACTCCAACACCTCCACCTACTCCTTGCTGCAGTCCCAGGACACCTGCTGCTGCTAGATCAATACCCCCAATAAAAAACCATAAACCCACAATTGCGGTAAGATACAGCTTTTTGATATTGTGTACCTTTCTCAGTGCTTTCTGGATTAGTCACGTAGCCCCATGTAAAGTGGGGTAAAGGATGAGAAAGACGGGAGATAACGCATCATATATACAGTATTTCCCAAATTTTTGGAAGCTGAGTTCTGTTCAGGAAAGCATAACCAGTTGGCCTGTTATATGTTGAGGCTGAAAATACTGACAAAATTAATTGAGGAAAGTGTGATTAGTGGTTGGGGGACAGATTGTCATTAGAACTGGTCTAAAAAAATTTTCCTGAATTTTTTTCAATGAAAGAATATCTTTTGAATTATATTTTGTGAGACGCTTTCCATTTTCATCAAAGAACAAAGGGAGACTGTGGAATGAATGAACATGAAGACGGTCCTGTTTTCTCAGCCATAACCAGCGTACGGTGGAAGTAGCGCACCATAACTGTCTCTTTTGTCCTTGTTCTGTTGAGGAAAGGGCTTTAGCTATCACAGCTGCCAATTCTGGCACCTTTTCCTTGCACAAAATTCACTTTGAAAAAGTCTAAATGGGAGAAAAGTGATTATGAACTAACTTCATAATTGCATTATAAATTCTGATCATGTAGCAATAAGAGTAAGTACCACAAAATGATGGAATAAATTGTCGTTTCTCTCTTTCGAAATTGGAATTTAATGACATCTTAAAAACTTTTCAGGTTCTCTCATAACTACTTGAGAGATGTATGACTCTTGTTATTTAAAAGGTATGGCTAAAGTGACCAAATAAATGAAAGGCAATGTTAAGTTGCATGTAGTTATATCAGAGTTAGAGAGGGTAAGTATGGAATGGTTACATGCCTATATCTACTCTGTAAATGAAACCACTGTTAAATCTAATTACTTATCCATCATCCCAATCTATTCAGCTATCATACATCACACAGCATTCCCTACGCCCCTAAATGGGATGAGTGCACACACAGAATTTGTATTTCTTTTTACACACAATACACACTTAGATAGGAGATCAAGTGTTTAGACAGTCACTTTTTCCAAGACGGCCACCTGGCTGTCATCCTCATTGATATCATGATGATCATTTCCTGCTTGGCCAACTAAGGACAAGTAAAGAGCTTGTTCTTGGAGTTATGAACAGGATTCCCATCAGTTTACCACGTATGCATTCTTGAATGCTAGCGCCTTTGATCCATTATCTGAAGCCAGGCCTAGGCTTAATTCAGTCTGGTCGCATTTGAAGGGAGAGCTTGTGGACAAATTGTTGTAGCTGTCCCCAAGTAATGATTCGATTCGATTCTTTTGTTTGTTTTTATTTTTATAGTGCATAGCTTAGAGTTTTCCCAAATTTCCGTTCTCTAGTCATTGCCATCTTGGTCTGTTCAGAGTTTCCCTGGAAACACAATTTCTGGTCTCAGTAAGGTCATTTGAAGTAAACTTTAGAATATATTTAAACAAGATATGTAGCACAAAAATTCACATGCATGATAGCTAACATGTAATCATTTATTTATACACTCACGCACAGAACCAGAAGGGAATTGTTCCATTTGTGGGAATTTTACTGTGGTTGCCCAGTCTAATTCAATTATATTAAAAAACAAATGTTGAAATGATGTTTTTGAATATCCACAATTAGCTTGTTGTTCCAGAAGAGGAGAATGGGGATTCTTTTTATAGCTTCACACAGTATTAAATGCTAGTGTCTTGTAAATGGATGTGTCCTAATTAGTGAACATAAAGTACTCTGTTTATTTTTCAGTCCCTCAGCCCCTATTCCTGCCTTCCACCCCCTTCAGGGGCTCTTCGACCTCCAAGTTCCCACAGTACTCATCCAGATTCAACAGCTGACCTCCTCTCGGCATTGAGCCAAGAAGAACGTGACCTTATCGAGCCAGTTATAGCCTTGGGTTATCCAATACGCAGAGCTATCCTCGCCCTCCAGAAGACTGGCAGACAAAGTTTAGGTCAGGTTAGTGGTGCCAGGATTGCTTTTCTTGAATGGTATGGAAAACTCTTGATAAATGACAATCACGTAAGCATCTTTTTAAAGCAAGATTATCTGGTACCTAGCCAAGTCTTAAAAGAGACATCCGGTTCTGCTTTTGGTAAACTGGAGTAGTTTATCATACGTCATAATAAGAACGGAAGTATTTCAATTTTTTAGTAATAAAATTGGCTTACCTTATGTTCAGGCAGTAATAGTTGCAGTGTTTCTATTTTATAGTGTTCTGTTTATGTATAAAACCAAAAACTTACATCTGTGACCTAAATCATAGGATTATTTTGAAGGGCAGATTTCTTGTTTTCATGGGATGGAAATATTTTTGCTAACAGATTATTTTATCAGTCATTAGATCAATATGATTTATCTTGGTGCCTCATCTAATCTGAGCTGCACTGTGTCATTACTTTTGAGATTTCTTGCTTTTTACCTCAAAATAAAAAAATTGTCTGCAGAATGGTGATTAGTCACTGAATATGGGCAAATAATGCCTTTGTGTTGCACTGGGTCACAGAATATTCTAAGTGGTCACCAATACATAATGTTACTTGTAATTACCTTACTGGATGCCTCTATAAAATAACTAACAAGGAGTCCTGTGGCACTTTTACAGACTTACACATTTATTTATTTATTTGTGTATTATTATTAGTCTTTAAAAGTGCCACAAGATTCCTTGTTTGTTTTGCTGAACTAAACTACCACAGCTCCCCCTTTGAAACGGCTAAACGAACTAGTATCTAAGCATATGCCAGTCTTTGACATATTTATCCACACAATACCCCATGAAGCAGGAAATTACTGTTATCCCATTTTACAGATGAAGAACTGAAGGCTAAACAGAGACTAAGTGACTTGCTGGAGGTCACACAGGAATTTTGCGGCAGAGCAGGGAATTGGGCCTAGGTCCCCCAAGTGACCGGCCAGCTCCTAGCCACTAAACCATATTCCCAGTTCTGCTGTTTAATGCAAGTATTTCTGTAATCCTGATTGGTAAACATTATTTATTCCACTCACAAAGGCTTAAAACTAGCCAGGCACAGAGAAGTGAGCAAAGTACAGCCCTTAAATGCCCTAAGTAGTCAGTGGAGTTCTGTAATATGCTCCTCCCTGGTTGCCATCATTTTTAATGTGGAGATACATAGCACAGAGGCTATGCGTCCTGGCTGGCCGTGCTCCATATTACAGATGAGGTTGGTCTCAATCTGCTCTATTTTATGCAAATTGACTGTGGCACTTAGTTTCCCACAAAATTTCCAATGCAGCACTTAGCTAAATATACGGCTGTATCCTTCTGCTCCGGAGCTTCTCAAGTGTGTGCTGGTCTCTCTTCTTCACTGGCGTGATCTCCTCTCTCCTCCACTTGTGCAGGGGCACAGCCAAGATGAAATATGATGGTTAGCCGTGAAGATTTCCAATCTCAAATTACCAGTGTAAATCTGTCTCAGTTCAGCTAAAGACCTTGCTGGAAAAATGTTACTACCAAGAGTTAAAAAGAAAAGCAAAGCAGACTGTTCCTTGCTCCTTGGTGTCATGCTGGATTACAATATGAGGTTGACAGCTGCAGGCAGCCGGGTAGTAACATTGTGTGGTCACCAGAAATCACTGCATTCTTGATGGTGTTGAGTAAATCTACCAGAAACTACCCTGATTCCTAAAGCAAGAATTTTCAAGGCTTCAGCTTTAAGGAGACATCACTCCGATTCTGACAAAAGAACATGATTAAAAGGCTCGTGCAGGAATAGGAATTGCCGTCACGGTTCAGTGGTCCATCTGATCCACTCTCCTGTCTTCGCAAGTCACCAGTACAGGATGGTTCTGAGGACGATGAAAGAACTCCAAATTGGGTGGGCTATTTGGAATAACCTGTCCACAGTGACAATTATGGAATTACCTGCTCTTCCTAACTCGCCACTGAGTGAGTGGCTTATGGCTGGTAGAGAAGTTGTAGTTCTTCAAGGCTTTTAGATAGATAATAAAAAAAGTTACTTTAGAACGGATTGTTTCAGTATCCATTCTTCTTCTAACTCTTGGCCCCAATCACACTACTGTGTTGTTGTAGGGAGATCAGTGGGCTGACTTTGCATTTTATAAGTTCTTTTCATTTTAAATTTGCTGTCATTCAACTTCCTTGATGATCCTATTGTTCTTGTATCATAGAATATTTTAGGGATGTTCTAAACATTGGATTTCCCAGGCCTTGTCCCACAGCTTGCTCCCAGGGAGGAATGGTGGTTTTCCCAGTCCTTCATTCTGATGCATCCCTTTTCTCCTTTCTGCTTTTACCTGTTCTTGCAGTCCATGCCATTCCTGTGCTTCATCTCTGGCTGTGATAATGGAACTTGCAGGCTGCTCTCTGAATTGCTTGGCAAGACACTTGGAACTTAAAACCAGTGTACAGTGCAACCTATTTTAAGCAGCCACATATGGACTCCTCAGAAATTGGTGGCCAAAGAGAGGTGGGCATTTTTAGTGAAGGACAAATAAAATTGCTCTGGAAATCCTGGAAATACATTCCTCCCGTTTATCTGTACTTCTCCATCTTCAAGCATCTGACAAAGTGGGATTTTCTCCTACAAAAATCCATGCAATAAATAAACGTGTTAGGCTTTACATGGTGCCACAGGACTCCTTGTTTGTTTTATCCAAGTGAATGTGTAAGCCAGGGGCTTGTTAGTTGGCATGGATTTAGTTTGAGTCATTGCATTGCTTTTCTTTTATATGAAAAAAAAAAGTATTTTTCTACATAGCAATGACAGATAACGTAATGAAGGGGGAAGGGCAAATGAATTACCAGGTTACAAACATAATGAAAAACGTAAAGATTGTTTTGTACCTTTAGCATATTCCATTGATTCTAATGCCAGAACATACCTTTTTTTCTGATACAAGATGCTGGCCCTGAAGCTACATGATTTTTATAACTATCTTCAAACTCATGACAGATCCCAGGGAAAAAAACCTCAGAGAGAACACTTTGTGATAGGTGCAAGCACTAAAACTGTTCATGAATTTAGTTTTAGTCTTGCAGAGTGTCCATCTAATGTTTTGTGGGTGCATTCGTACTCTTGAAAACCAGATGCACAATTTTTTTAAAAATGCATTCCTCCAGGGTAAGCTAACTCCATTCCTTCTCCAGGCAAAAATAAGTCTATACTATACCATAAAGGTCGATATATCACAGTATTTAAAAACCTGTTTTTATTTAGTCTTACTGATGATTTTTTGTAATGCTGAAATCATCCGGTTTACAGCTGTTTTGCAGAAGTTCCACTCTGCACTTACGCAAAATGTCAGATTCTCTGATTTGTTTGCTTCTGCAGCGAACATTGTCAGCCAATGTCCCAGTTAATGGCCAAAGAAATATTGTCAACCACAGTGGCTTTTTAGGAAGGAAGGTCATGAGACAAATAAAAACAGCACGTTATTCATGTAAATGGCTAGCAATTACAGGTTACAATATTTGATATGATAATACCAAGTGAATTTAGATTGTGCTTTTGAATCCTCATTACTGCACTGATGGAGAAATGAGTTTTCCCCAAATTTTATTCTTCACTTTTGAAGGCCTTTCTTTTTTGGATATTTAGCAAGTTTTATGATCTTTTAATGAATCATTCTACTTGCTTTTGATGCTGTTAGTCTGGCTGGGGTCCAGTCATTTTCTTTTACTAGTAAAGAGTCCATGATAATAAGTCAAACTCTCCTCTTGCATCAAGAGACACAACTTCAGTGACATCCATGGAGTGGCACCCACTTACACAAATGGTGAATTTGGCCCTGTTTTTTTTTTTAACCATGGTATATTTCATTTATTTTTTGTCACATACATTTTTGGGCAGTGAATGGTTTATGTGGTATTTATAAGATACCACTGGGAATTGTGCTGTCAGAGCTCCAAGAACAATGAGAAAAAACAAAAATAATTGTTGACTTTCTGAAGTGACAGCACATATGCCTCCATGGGGGGGGGAGGCACGTTCCGGTCCATATTCTGAAGCGAGCCCTTAGAGGGTTGAAATTGACACTGAGCACGGCAGGTTAGCATTCAGCACACCTTTAACACTTCAGTGTTAGTCTTTGAAAAACCGAACAAATCTTAAAATATTTTCCCCACATCAGGCAGCATTAAGATCTTTGGATCCCCCAGGGTGGGGGTCTCTCCATTTGTTCCTATTTCTAACACCCAGAGAATGGGAAGATCTTAAATGATTATCTTCCCCAGGGAAGTGATGGAAGTCCCGACGCCGGAGTCACTGAAAACTAGAATGGACAAAGCATTAGGCAGTGAACTGAATGGAACAAGTCTGTGTTGAATCTTTCCTATCCCCCCTTCTCCCCCTGCTTTTGATCTTTCCTCTACTCTCTATCTAAAAACTGCTGCAGAGTTAATGGAGACTGAAAGACAAAAGATCTAGTTCCCTGCAGTGTGCAAGTAACACGTATTCCATGCGTTTCTTGTTACAATTGTAGTCTATCCTCCAATCCCACGCTCAATTGGAACAATCCATTGGTAGCTTTGTTGGGCATCTAATAATTTAGCCTCATGAAGTAAAGCAGCCAGCGTTACACTTTTTTTTCCACTGTAAAGGGCCAGATCCTTAGGTGATGTAAGTCGGTGTAGCTTGTTGGAGTTGCATTGAATTGCACCAACTGAAGATCTGGCCAACACTGGAAGAATGTTTTCATAAATAAGCCTGATACAACACCCGGGCTGATATCTTGGCCTGACCGAAGTCAGTGAGACCAGAATTTTTGAAGCAGAGGGTCCAGTCTCTCAACCAGGAAAGCTCCACTCCAGCCCTTTATGGATTTTCCATCCTGATGGAACAGTCTGTCTGTCTCCGTATGTCTGGCTCTGGGTAATAAGGTCTGCCTCATCTTCTTGAGGCGTTCTGGTGGGACCATAGTCATAAGAACAACTTCAGAGTGGTGGGCAGAGAGTCTCCTTAAATCAAAGATTTCATATGCAGGCAGTGGATTAGGATTGCTGCTTGCCGTCTCTCCCAGAGGTGATGTTAATCCAGTTTCCTTCTTGCTTCTTCTCTTGTAGTTTCTCGGTTACCTTAGTGCCTGTGATAGGTTGCTGAAACAGGGCTATGAAGAGGGGCAAGTGGAAGAAGCCATGGAAATGTTCCAGTACTCAGAGAAGAAGGTCAGAGCCAGTTGGGCACATTCAGTGCAAAGAGTAACACTGCTTAGGCTTTATATTAGAGGTGGGACTGAACCAAACCCCTGCAACCCCTTTCCTTGTGGGCTACCCAGAGCTGTTGAGGAATCCAGGCCTGCCTAACTCAGGGAGTAGAGACTTATTCGTGCTCTCTCTGTGCAGTGGAAACATTACAGTTCCATAGCCCCTGCACTGATGAATTCTCTACTGCACGGGCATCAACTTCCCCAGCGGGCCATCTACCTGCCGGTTCCCCAAGGGTTCCCAAGACCCCGTCAGGCCCTCGATGGTGCTCCTTTCCCCAGATGGCAGAACTGTGGCATTATGACCATGTGGTGGCCTCTGTGAAGTCACATCTGGCCCAGGGTGTTGGGAGATGCCCGTAACAGTGTGAAAAGCTGGCAGGGATGTACAAGCATTGCTGAATTTCATGCCTGGACAGTTGGCGTAACCCCAACTTTCACAAGACACAGGATAGCCCCTTTCACTTCTAGTGACTTACCTGCTGCTGAGAGCCTGTGGGAAGGACGGAGGCCAGTAGAGGTCTGGTGCAGGATGGGGGAACAGAGCACTAAAAATTAATTCCCTCTCGTACTGTTTTTCTGATCTGATATATTTTTATTGTAATTATTTCATCATGTAAATGGCAATTCTGTTTTATTATTGGATATTGGTGGTAATTTCCCCCGGTTAGTATTATTTCACCTTGCTGTTGGATATGAGCCACTTTAGAGCCAGACTGACACCCTTTTAGAACTGGTGAAGTTAGTCCCATTTCCTGTTTTATTGTAACCTGGAGTAAATAAATAAATAAGAAGGAATGAACGAATGAAGAATTGTTCCCTGCCTTTGAAAGCTAGCCCCTGTGTCTGTTGAACCCATGGAGTGTGTCCAGAAAAAGGATATTTTCTCACTTTTAGAGAGGTGGGATCAAATTCACCACTTCTGTCAGCGGGTATCACTCCATGAAACCCATGGACTGGTGCCCACTTTTATCCATGATGAATTTGGCCCAGGGTTTTCAAATTGACCTGGTACCATCAGAGGCCCCAGTTCTGCATGGGCAACCTCTCCACCTGTGTGGAGCTGCCCTGACTTCCCTGGGGCACAGCAATTCGCCTGCATGGAACAGCGTCCGAGATCAGAGCTTTACCACATTCTGCGCCACTGATTCAATATCGTTCTTTAAACATAACGAACCCTACTAACTCACAAAGCTCAACTGCATCTTTTCACATCCTGTTGCTTCTGCTGAAACCTTCCATTCTGTTCCTTTTTTTCCCCCAGGCAGCTGAGTTCCTGCATCTTTTAGTGCAATTTAAGGATATGGGTTTCCAGCAAGCCGAAATCAAAGAGGTTCTTCTGCTTTACGAGAATCATAGAGATAGAGCACTAGAAGAGCTGATGACACGATCCCAATGATTGAATTGCTGGTAACTGTGACGTCTTTTCATCTCTCAATTGACCAGCATAGCCCCTGTGAGTCAGTTTTTTTTAGATATGGGCTGTTAACTTAGTGAAAGAAATGAATACAGCCCCTCAGAAACAAACCATTAAAGCTGTATCTAATTCTCTCCTTACATTCTGTGATCACCTTATAAGTGGTTTTGTTACTCTACCAAGGCATTGGCTTTATACTAGAAATTTTCCTCTGTACCACTGCTTTCTACATGTGCAACTTGACTCTCTCAGTGTTTGGGATAAAATGGAGCTAGATCCAAACTCCCTGTGGTTTAACTTCTGCAAAAATTGGAACAAGGTTTAATAGGCTTTGTGAAACAAGTCCTCCTCAGGCACTCGAGGATCGCATATAGTTGAGTATAGTTTCTGTTTCTTCTGTAGTACAATACCAGCAAATATAGCCAGATGTAAATTTTAAAAAATACAAACCAACAGCAAAGGTTGGGTTTTTTTTTTAATAAAAGCAGGACATTTCCTAGAAAATTAGTTCCTATTTCTTGAAATGAGTCCACCTTGGCTTAGTCTTGTTTGAAGCATGTAACCAAACTCTAGGTTTCAGCCACATAACAATGGCTTCCCATTTAAAAAAGAAGGTGAAATGAATACAATATTCCACTGATTGTAAGAGAAGAAAACAGGCTTTGTTGTAACTCATATATCATGTTTATGTAATGAAATAAAAAATGACTTATGCCAGATTTATGCCTCATGTTCACAGGAATTTTCAAGAAACAGAAGAGAACTGAAAGAATCATTCTGTCCTACCCACATTTTATCTTGTGTCCAGTTGAAGAAAGTTTGGGGGAGCAACACAGTTCCAAAAGGTGGGCAGCAGTGGCTCAGATAATCAAGTTTTGCAAGGTCTTCAAGATCTGGAAAATGTGGATGTAAAACTTTTCTGGTACAAGTGATAAACAAAGGATGTAACTGATTCAAATCACAGGGGATAATGTTTTCACACATGAACTCAAGCCCTTAATTTTCCTTTGAATTAGTCATCGATGTAATTGCTTGTCAGTAAGGGATGGGTTTTTAAAAATATGTGTGTGTCTTTTCCTATGAAAATGCCAACTGGCACAACTTAGCAGGGACAGTCCTTAATTAGGTGAAAATTTTTTATCATTTTTCCATTGTGTCCTTCCAGAAACTTTCATAGTCCAATCTATGTCAGCTGAGTTAAATAATCTGTCCTTGTGTTTCTCCCCCATGTTCCTATTTATAGTTTTAAGTATTGTTGTTTGGGAAATGCCCCTCTGTTACCGCTTGATATCCTAGCATCCTCCTTCGGATCGCAGCAGAGATGGAGCACTGGCTCATTGAAGAAAGGGTGATCTTGTGGTTAAGGTACTCGATTGGGACAAGGGCAGCAGAGGTCCATTCCCATTTCTGCTGCAGGATTCCTTTTGAAATTGTGCCGTAACTTAATCCCAACTGTAAAATGGGGAGGGTAAACTTTCTCCCGCTCTTTGTTTAAGTAGACTGTAGTCTCTTTGAGCAAAGACTCCCTTGTTATGGCATGCCACGAAACATGTGCGCGTCTCAGGATGTCTTGAGTTTGTCTCTTCTGTGGCTGTGTCACAGATCCTAATGAATGCCTCTTCCTGGCCACACACTAGGATTGCTGCAGAGGGAATCTAAGCTTTTGTCCTCTAGGTCCCTGAGGCATTTCAAGCTTCTGGAGCCGAACAGAGTCCATCCACTGCCTCAATCTCAAAGTCCCTATTTGCATTCTCAGGGCACAGACCTTCTATCTGGCACTCCCTGCAAGTGCTCAAACTTGCTTCCCAACCACCTAGCCACTCTGGGCACAGCACTGGCCATGCAGACTCCCCGGCACCTAAACACACCCCTCTCCTAAGTCCACCCAAGAGGCACGAAGCCTTCTGGTTTATAGTTTAACTCTCAAGGACATTCTCAGTAGTTGTAAAGCAGACCAAGACACACACTGCCCAATCTACCATCTTTCCTCTCTCAATGGATAAAGCAGAGGAGAGCACAGATCATACCAAACACCCTGAATGCGGCATCTGTCCTGGGCTTAACCTTCCCTTGGGGTCCCTGGGAATCATCGGTGTTCCAGCAGGCAGGCAATCTCCCATACCCCCTTGCCTACCCTGCCCCTGTAGTGGACTCCCTCACCTTAATTTGGGGCAAAATAGCTGTCTCCCCAGGTCCCTTCCAGTGAGTCCTGCTGAGATCACCTGCTTTTGTTCTGGTAACTTTGTTACTTCCAAACACTACTCCCTTCAGATAGCAGGAAGAAGTGTCCTCTCCCAGCGAGGGTAAATGCCTTGTCCCAAGAGGTTCTGTAGCTGAGTGCTGTTCACTCACCATTGTCTCTGGCCTGCAGAAACATGACACAACCCTTCTAATTCATGGTGGAACCACATACAACTAGGCTTTTTATGACCCCGTAATTTAATAAAATCACCTATCATTCCAAAGTGGTACGGGCAGAACCCCCAGTTCAGCACAGACTCTGTAGAAGGGAATCACTTTGACAGTGTTTAAAATTCCTAGCCTTTTTTCCCCTCTTTTTTATCTGCATATGTGACGAGTCCCACTGAGATCAAAAGGATCGCTCCAGTGAGAAACTCTACACCTGCATATTAACCCTTGGTCTCCAAATCACAACACACAAAATTAGTTTGCACCTTAAGTTAATTGTGTGTCAGGAATTCTGCATCCCTCTCCGTCACATGTATACTTTTTCCTTTCTCACTTCCTTGCAGAAGTTTCTCACTTAGATATGAGCATTTCTTTTTTAATACAGTCCTTATAAGGCAAGTCCATTCTACAGACAATTTTTCATCCCATTTCTTGTTGCCAAGATGATGTCACTTTAAAAAAAAGTCTTGCAAAATGTTAACATATGATTAAAGAAATCGTTTAAAATCTAACTTAGGCTTCAGAGAAGTACACATAATGAAGATTTAAAGGACTAGATAACAGTTGTGTGTTCATTTCTAATGACTGCAAAATATTTTGGCTGCCGTATCTTTGGGGTAGGAAATAAAATTTGCAGATGCTTTTTTGCCCACGTATTGCTGAAGGGGTGACTGTGCAGAATGGTCTATGGTTGAAACAGTTTGCTTAAAGATTTTTTTTGGCCCTGGATAGCAATTTTTTCCCACCTGTTCTTGTCTGAACAAGTCTCTTTTCAGTCCTACGCAGCAAGCAGTTGTATGTACAGCTGGCGCAAAGAGTCAGTGGGTAGCTGACTCACCCATTTTACTCTGTGTTACTCTCACATTAGCTTGGTGGACAGATTGATTTAACCAATATACTCTTTTCAGAGTCTTG
Organism: Pelusios castaneus; assembly: GCA_007922175.1. NCBI lineage: Eukaryota > Metazoa > Chordata > Testudines > Pelomedusidae > Pelusios > Pelusios castaneus. Next base: position 28,815,980 of record ML685765.1, read on the forward strand.
TGACATCTATATCCTACCTGTGTAGTGAGTCCCAACACACGTTTCTTCTCTAAAATGTTACAGCTGCAGGACATGCTCTGTTTTATTAGTGTGTATTTCAGTGTATCTAAAAGCTCTGGACAAAAGCAAGTGAAGGGGAGAAAAGGTGTTCAAAGGGGACAGGGGTTGTGCTGCTTGGCCTCTCTGGCTATACTTTATAAGGAATGGAAAAAGCCTGCTGTGTTAAATTCTCATGGATGAGTTACATAAGCCTATAATAGTTCTTTTAACTGCTCTACAGTGGGGGCTACACTGATTACTCAGCTAAAAGTGATTTTAAAACATACTGCCCTATACATGCTGCTGTAGGTCCTAGGAGACAACAGTGTGAAGTGCTGACTGAGTTCAGCTAACACCAGACATAGCTCTGTCTTCGCTGAGTTTATGCTAGTCTGTTTGGACGTAATGGTGGCAGGTGTCCAGTTGCAACAGTTTAGTTTTCTAAACTGGGCTTAAATGCAAACGCCTGGTTCTCGCTCGTTACATTTTTGTCCAGTAATGTGTGCAATTATAAAAAGGTTAATTTAGCAGAGTGACTGGAGCAACATGCTGCTTTCTCTTTTTCTCATGCATAATCTCATATAAAAAGGCTTTCTGCGGATCTCTCTCACCCTTGTACCACCTCATTTCAAAATAAAAAAATCAAAATATAAAGATCAAAGCTGTTTATGATTTTAATTGAAAGCAACTGAACTCTAGTGAGGGGAAGGATGATGGGAGTTGGAAGATAAAATCGTGTAACAAATGAAATGTTTATTAAATTGAATGTCCTCATGGACATTTTAGGTAAAGATACTTTATTCCCTTTCAAGAGAAGGGTTGGCTGCACTTCCAGAGCAATCAGCTATTTTCCAGACACCAGAGAAGGACACGCAGGGACCAGTGAAGATGCCTTGACCTAGACGTAAAGGCCTTGTATTTGTATAATTTCCACTCCCATTAATAGCAGGTTTGCAATTATAACAACAATTAGTTGAGGTCTCGGACGGCTAGAAACACTGCAAGGTAATGAAAAAGGTGTTTGTTTAGCATACAGTATACAGACATACATAAATGATCCATACATTTACTGATGAACTTTGTTGTGTATTCAAGAGTCTGGTATTTCGTAGTCTTAATCTTGACATCAGCGTTTAGAAAAAACAGGTTTTTTTCAGTGTTGTAACTGTGTTGGTCCCTGGAGAGACAGACCAGGTAGGTGAGGTAATATCTTTTATGGGACCAACTTGTGCTGGTGGAAAGTACAGACTTTTGAACTTCAGAGAGTTGTTCTTTAGGGCTAGGCACAGTAACCAGAGTGTCTCAGCTAGGTACAAGGTGGGACAGATTGTTAAGCGTAAGGGGTTCACACATTGTAGGAGGCTACTTAAAATGAAGCAAATTGTTGGGGTATTTTGTGTCCTGCCTAGCTTGCCATAGCTAACGGAGCTAGACCCATTGATAGACAACATGGGCAATTAAGGGTTAGCAGGCAGTGGGGTTTGTTACAAATTGTTACCATGAGCCATAACAAACAAGATCTCTGTTGAGTCCATGGTTTTTCGTGTTTAGCAGAGCTATGAATTGAAGTTTCCAGACTTGCCTTTTGAAGACTAGCTAGACAGCCTCTGAAATCCAGCCACCAAATAGCAATGAAATCATCAAACAAAAGGAGTGTCATCATGGTCCTTAATCATGATTGCTACATCTGTGAGGCCGACACTCAGCTCTCTGACACCACTTACTATAAAGAACTCAAAGAAGACCCCAGACCACAATTCACGAGGCGGGAAAGAGGTAGCAGCGGTGAGGAGCCCCACCCATTAACAAATGATAATGAAGATCAAATGCTCAATAATGAACTCCCTGTTCAGGGGCAGGAGGACCAAGCTGGCACCTACACCCTCACAGAGCCACACAGAAGTCAGGGGAGCTCTATGCAAGTGCAGAGATCTGTCCGTGTGCCGCTCCTGATGCAATCTGGGCTCAGAGCTAACAGTCAGCATTTGCACTCTCCACAGTTTTGTGCCCACCCCTCAAGTTCTCCATTCACCCAGCCTAACTCCACCCTCAGATGCACCATTCAATTCACGCCAAAGATAATCACTGACTTCAAGGGCATTTGGTTTGTGTATTCAGCTGGGTCCTGTGAATGGGAAACAGGCTGTTTTATAACCGGCATCCCTGCTGGACTCTGCAGGGGAAACTGTTTTAATGCAACTGGGGAAAACCAAGCTGGTAGCCTAAACCAGTGGTGGGGGCAAGTGGAAGGCCGATGAACAAAAGGCTTTGAAAAAAATAAATCTGGACAGAGAGATGTCTTATAAAAGGCAGTAACTGTTATGCCCCACATGGCTGCATACTTGAAAATGCAGGGAATTTGGCAAGCATTAGAAATCTGAGAATTTGAGGCATGCCAGCTGGCATGTGTTATTGTTTTATTTAGATTCTGGAGGGTTAGGAGCCTACTCAATTTATGGAAAAATGGTTGTGTAATATTTTGGCTTGTCGTGTTGATCACAATTTTATATGCATTAACAGATAGAGGCTTAGCTCCAGTCTAGCCAACAGAAAGAGCTTCTAGCAATACTGTGTATATAAGTTTTGTAGAAAATGAGAGAAGAAGGAAAAGAAGTATTGGGGGGGGAGGGGCCATAGTTCTACAGATAGTCCAGAAGAAAAAGGGAATTAATTGGGTGTGAAACAAGAATGATCTTTCCAAATCTTAGCCTCAGACCCCAAGAAAGGAAGAAAGCTCTGATGGAAGTTAAATATCCAAGTGTTCAGGGATCTACAGAGTGAAACTGTGAGTTCAGCATAAAAACAACATGTTGGGCTATTTGCATCGGGAAATAATGGACCCTTTGATAATGCAGAGTGTTTATGATCTTGAAGGTGAGCCCAGCCTGCTCTTCTTTTGATATTTTCTCCTTATACTCTCAGCAGCCTCTGCCTGCCCCCATCTACCAGCTCCTAAATATACCCTTATAAGCTAAAAAACAAAAACACTTTGTGTCTGTTGAAGTCTTTGCTTAGCTGGCCCTGCAGCTTGCAGGCATCTCAGAGAAAAGGGAACAATCAGCCAGTGCAGTTTTGGACATTATAGGCTGATTTCCAAGGGTGTGGGGTTCAACGAACCCTCGCATGTCAGTGACCCTATCTGGGGCTGCACACATGCGCCAGCAGAGACCACCTTGTCAGAACAGCAGAGTCAGAAAACACCAGCAGGGCCTTGAGCTCTGCCGGGGTTTCTCGGGATTATTGTAAGAGCTGAGCCCTCCAAATCCAATTGCAGTCAATAGGAGAGGTGGACGCTCAGGCCCACAAGGCCCTCTCAAATTCACTGAGAATTTGCCTTCCAGGCTTCAGGCTTCACTCTCCTGGTACAGTTGTAACACAGATCTATCCTAGACCCAGCCAGCCACCCTCCATGTCCTTTGCCAGCGCCCTCCCTGTGACATACCCGCTTGTCGTCACCGTGACTGAGACCTTCTTCCCATGAGTGGAGGCGATTTCGGAACGTGACTGCAGACGTTTTTTCCCCTTGTTTGTGCTGCCCTATTCATTTTTAAATAGCCTGATCTTTGTGCTGAGGTATGGGAAACTTCTTGGGGTAGATTTCAATCTGCCTAATCTAGGCTCTGTTATGCAAACAGGAAATGCTCATTTTCTTCCATTTAGGCGGCTTTCCAAATTTAGGAACACGTCCGTGTGTAGCCCCTGAGGGCGCAGATGTATGTCTTTTTCTGTAGTTGTAGAAAACAAATGTATCAGGCACTGTCTGGAATAATAGATTCTTCCCGGGATCTCCAAATAACACATGAACAAGCTAGTGGCCACTAAAGCTTGCGGGATTCACTCTGTGGGCTTGCTAGGCAGCCTCTGATTGTCTCTAGGGCAGCAATGCAACTTCCATCAAGTCTGCCTTCAGTGAGGGAGTGTCGTCGTTAGAGGAGGGGCCTGGGAGTTCCCCAATTTTAGCGACATTTGCTGTCTGGCAATACCCAACTGTATAAAACCCCATGTGGCTAAAAACTCTCCTCTCATTTTAAGCATAGAAACAACTGTGGCTGCTGAATCCCTCCAGTGGCTCCCTTGGAGCGAAAATGCCGCATAGAAGAGCTATGCTGGCTTTGGACTGGAGAATCTACAAATGAGAAAAAACACACACAGACTCTGAGGTCAGAAGGGACCAGTGTGATCATCTAGTCTGACCTGCGGCACAATGCAGGCCACAGAGCCTCCCGCCCGCTCCTGTAATAAACCTCTAACCTATGACTGAGTTATTAAAGTCTTCAGATCATCGTTTAAAGACTAAGATACAGAGAATCCAGCACTCCTTCTACATAACGGCAATGGGGCCAATTCTGCTCCCTTTTATACCTCGCAGCGTTTGAGGTGTCAGAGAAAGACAAATTGGACCCCACGATCCATCTCTGCAGCACCGGTGTAAGACAGGAGTAACTCCGTTCACAGCAGTGGAATATCCCCAGGGTAAATCTGGTGTAAAGAGAGTGAAATGGGCCCCGCTGTACAGACCAGAGCACAATACGAGCTCAGTGCACCGCGGGAACTTTACCAGGAGAAGCACAAACTGAGAGAAATGTAGCACAAAGGGCTGATTTCCAAATAGCATTTTGACACATTAAATCAAACCAAGATACAAGAGGGGCCGACAAGGCCGGCCAGAAGGATATCTAAGCAGGGGCATTGCCTTCGAGCCGTTCTGTTGGTGTCTCTCTCTCTTTTTAACTTTGCTTTCCCTTTTGGAAATTCTCTTTCTGTCTTCCTTTAATTATAACAAAAGCTGTGCCCAGATGCCCTGACCACTGTTTAAAGGCGCTGCAGGGCTAGATCCTCAGCTGGTGTAAATCAGCATAGCAACATTGACAGCTCAGGCACCATACTAGTTTAGATCACCTGAGGGAGGACCAGACCCATCATTCCTAGTCTGGTGCCAGAGCATGGACCAAATGGAGCTCTTTGTTCCTTCCAACCCCATTGATGTGTCGCGAGGGTGGAAAGGGACGCTGTGTTTTGCTGCCTGTACTTTTCACTAACGTACCTATTATTGCTAAATTGTATTAGCCACTGCAGGGTTTCTATGCGGACACAACGCTCTTTAGATGCCAGTCTGTCCACTGCAGAATCTGTGAAAATGATCCCCCCTGCGAGCCAGATCCCAATATAGCCTCGGACAGTGTCAGAGAAGTCCGGGAGCGTGTATCCCTGTGTTGTCCTCTTGTGGAGGTGTGCTGGAGCACTGAAATGAATGCAGGCAGCTGCTGTAATGCTCTGTGGCTGGAAATGAAGGAGGAGAACTGAAAGCAATATACTCCCAGTCTGTCTGTCTGAAGGAGACTGCTGCAGTGGGCAGGGGGTGAGACCTTTGGGCCAGGAGATCTGGTTTGAAAACATGCTGCAGTTGGAAAAACATTTACCACATGGTATAAAAACCTGATCTGTACACAGCACAGCAGTTTATTTCATTTAATTTCCATGAAACAACAATCCCTTTTTAAAACATGTGCTTACATTAAAAAAAAAAAAGTCTTTCCTTTTAATTCTACAACAGAATTGATCTTTTCCCACCAGTATGAAGAATAAAGAATTTTATAAACATTTGACAGATTCAGTCAACCTGAACTATACTTGGCTCCATAGATTTCAACTTTCTTTACAGAGGAAGACAGTATCATTTGTCCCATTTTACAGAGGGGGAGACTGAGGAATAGGAAGTGACTTTTCTAAGGTGGCTTAGCAAGCCACTGGCAGGCCCGCAAATCAAACCCAAGTCACCTGAGTCCTAGAGCAGGGCTGTATCCCTTAGGCCACACTATTTTGCATTACCAAAATGTTTTTCATCTGAAGGTCTCAAAGGGCTCTTCATACACATAGGACAAGCTCTGGGGTTTTAAAGCTATGGTGAGAAGCACTCAATCCTTGATAACCATTAACCACGAGTGGAGGGCAATTAGCAGGGCCAGCCACAGAACTGCACATGGAAGGGCGAATGTTGAAGGAGCTAGCAGCAGTCAAAGGACATGAATAACTGGAGCCTCATGTTATAAATGGAATTCTACTGAGCAGCTGGAGGGCTTGAAAAGAAGAGGAGAAAGTTGAGACTCCAGAAGTGACTGTATTTAATTGGCCCCGACCCTAGAGCTCCCCTTGTGGCAGTACTGACTACGTTGCAATGCTGTGGTCTCTTTTTGGGAACCTGAGAAAGAAGGTCTGTAGGGACCCACTTCTTGGGAATCCAGCCTTCTCCTTCTTGAACTTCCATGTACTCTCTTCTATGGAGTAGAGGAGGGTCAACATCCTGTTGACTGTATAAACTGTATCCCCTCGGATAACTGCAGTGAAGAGGGCTCCTTTGCTGTTCACGTACTGCCCCGGGAGAGCGGTCCACTGCAGGGTGGTGAGGTTGAAGCAATCTATCATGCACCTCAGGAAGTCGTCGGAGGGCCCATTGCGCATGATGTAGAGGTTGTCTCTGTGGGCCACCATGCAGTGGCCATAGCTCTGAGATCTCTTTAAGGCTGAGATGGGAAGCCATTCGTCTTTCTGGATCTCGTACTCATAAATGACAGTGGTGTCTAGTGGCTTCCACAAGCAAACAAATATCCGTCCCATGGACTGGGCGCAGGGTGCGCCAGCTGTTGGCTGGGGCAGATCAGAGATGAAAGTCCAGGTTTTAGAGGACACGTCATATTTCTCCACCGACTTTAGCAAGGTCTTCTCAAATTCTCCTCCTATGGCATAAAGATAACCGTCATGACCTGTCAGCGTGAGATCATAGCGGAGCTGCTGAGGGCTGGAAAATTCACTCCAGCTGTTAGCATCTACATCGTAGCAGAAACTCACGTCCACAATTTGTTTGCTCGCGCCGCGGACTCCACCCACTATGTAGATCTTATTATCCAGCGTTGCCATGCCGGCAAGGAACGTGCTAGCCGTCAGCGGCAAGCAGGAGAGCGTCTTCCACATGTTGTTATCCTCATCCAGGTAGCAAACGGTTCTTGAGAGGTCCTGTAGAAACTCAAAGGTTGGTGTATGGGCTCCCACGGCAACAAATGTGCTGGGCAGAAGGGAGTCCACATAATCCAGCAGGTCGGCAGAAAGGCAGTCTAAGTACTCCTCTAAATCAGAGTAGCTATCTCTAATATACAGGGCAGCGCTATGAAAAAGGTCCTGCAGGCCAAACACGGCAGCAGCTTGATAAAGAACAATGCAGTTATCGGAATTAATGGAATTAATCAGATACTTCGTCATCAACCTCACCTGGAGGAAAGCAGCACATTCGACTGCCTTGAGATTCTCCTCACAGGTCAGCATGGGTCTTTCCCCTGCCAAGACTCGGAGCATGATGAGAAATCCCATGGCACTCAGGTCTCGGATCTGGATTTCATCTTGCCTGCTCTCCTTCATGCCAGACTGGAAGAGCGCACGGAAGTACTCACTGTGCTCCACCAGTAAAGCCTTGTCTGTGGTGAAAAACGCCTCCTCCACTTTGATGCGCACTCTTTCCATCTGGACTGCCTGGTCCTGAGTCACCCTTCTAACGCCGCGGCCCGCAATGGGGAAGGAGGCGGTGACGGCATCTCAATGGATTGGCAAGAACCCAATGGAACCCAAAGCTCTTCCCAGTGTCTTGGGCCCTTCCTACCTCTTCTGTGATTGTTTGTGATCTTGCTGTGTCTCCCCCTCCGCTCAGAAGCTGCTAACCTGTAATTTAAATCCTTCCGGCTAAAAATAGCTGTGGCCATGTGATCAGAGTTGCCAGCAACGAGGGCGATGAGCGGAGCCTGTCATTGGCATCCATGGAGCTCTCTTTCCAACTAATATCGGCGGCGTTTCTTCGACTTAAACGTAGAGAAGCCATGCAAGGGACGGCCAGCGCCATCGGCAGATCATCAAATAAAGGTTAACTGTACCGAACGGGTCCAGTTCATCCCAGCTGTAACTTGTGAGGTCCCTTTAGGGAATAACCTCTGGTGGTTTCCCAAGGCAGAAGCTTACCTACCCAGGGCGCTGGTGAAGATTTCCAAAAGTGATTAGTGATTTTGGGTTTCTCCATGTTGGTGTGTCCGGCTTGAGACTCTAAGAGTTCTGGTTTTGGGAGGCTGGCCACTTACTACTTTCTAAACTACAGGCCCCTTTAAGGCATTGTGTATTAGGTGTCCCAGAATCATGAGTCGTTTCTGAAAATCTTGCCTTGGGTCTTTGCTAGATTTCCTTGAGGGCTTCTAAAGACACGTAGACGTTGTTGAACTAGAAATACTTATGTTGCAAGATGCTTGCAATGCTAATCGTTCTGTGAGGGTCTCTGAGTGCTTTACAAAAGGTCAGTTCTGCTCTTGGTTATGGTGTTGGGCAGTGTTCTAACTCCAGAATGAAACCGGTGTATCGGGGAGCAGAATTGGGGCTTGTACACTGAGCTTCCCTCTTTGGGGGAGTGACACTATACTAGGGAAACTGAGGCACACTGGTGTTAAGTGATCGACCCACAACAGCACTGGAAATGGGGCCCAAGTCTCTTGACTCCCCAATCTATCCCTTATTCACAGGACCCTCCTTAATCTCTAGAGGCTTCCAGATTGTGATCCACAGAGCAATTGCTGGTGATCCTTGGAGAGCTGGCTAGTCACACAGTACAGGCTCCTCCTAATTTCCAGATCTGGATATGCCTTAAAAGAAGCTAAAAATACATTCAGCACATCCCTATTGTGACTTTTTCAGGTCAGCAGTTGCCACAAGTGTTGATGTGAGTGCAATTGGCAGGGAGTGTGTCTGCACCATTGTGAATGGAGGAGGAGGTGTCCATGAGAAGATCGCTAGTAAGGATGAGAATGTCTGAGAAGCCCAGTGCTAGGAATTTCAAAGGCAGCTTCTCTACTGGGTGTATACAAATTGTCTGACAAGATCTTCATGGGGGGAGCGAGCACCCAGTGCAGAAATGACCAGAGCTAATCTAATACTAACTTTCAATCATTGCCTTTCATCCCACAGCTGTGGCTTTTTGTATTGCTGGAAGGAGCATGCATTTCCCCTGGCCATAAAAGTAAGTTTTATGGCTCCAATTAGATAACTTCCGTAAATCTCTGAGTCTTTTAAGCCCAAATTGCGGAAATGTGCGTCTGCTAGCAATGCAGGCCACACACAGGACAGGGTGTTTTACAGGCAGCAGGGATCGCTTATGGTAGGTTTTTATTTTATTTCTGGCCGTGGGGCGAGATGATGGAAAAGCAGCGTGTGGGGTCTGAGAGGTGAGCAGTCAGGCTGGGGCTTTGAAAGTTACACGGGTGTGTTCAGCTGGTGAAACACCAGAGCCTTCATTTTTGCAGTTCCAGTAACTCTCGGATTGATAGCTGGACTGCGTTCACCCTGCAACCTCAGTGCCTTCTGCAAGGCGCGTTCCGTCTAGCTGCTTCATTCAGGGGCTTGGACGGACACAGGAGGAGCATTTCACAGCTGTGTGCCTCGCCGTGGTTGCAGTAATGGCTGCAGAGCTTGCAGGGGGGGCATGGCTTTCTCCCCCCCCCAGGAGTACCCAGGAGGTGGGATTAGCTAGCAGTCTAGTTTGTCCCTAAGTTAGGTGAGTTCTATTTGGGCATGGGAAATCAAGGGAGGTTAACTTTAAATTACTGTCCTTGCCCATTCGTGGTTTATCCAATCTGCACATCTATGCCGATCACAGCACAGCAAAGCAGAAGCTAAAGCAAAATCCACTTGTTGGGTCAGTGAGTGGGAGAACTAAGAAGCTGGAGGTTTGAATCCTGTAATGAGGGAGACTAGGTGCTCCTGACGCCCTGGTACATAGGAAGGGCCGACTTGGTCAGCATCACTTTGCAACGTTGCTTTCCAGTCGGAAGGGTAATGACCCCAGTCCAACCTCAGCCTAGCCCTCCCCACTCTACCTGCTGGGCTCTGCTGCCTTCCATTCCACTCTAGCCAGCCTGGAACTGGGTCGATGCCGGCTCGCCAGTGGGGAAAAAGGGGGTTGCCGCAGGACAGAAACGCTGCATGTGTACAAGCGAACGGGGAAATGGCACATCAGGGCCTAGCGCAGACTAAGAAAGGAAGTGGGAGCCCAGCGTCTAATCTCCGATTCAGATATTGCTATGCATTGGGGCGCGCTGCCCCCCAACTGGCTAGTTCGGAACAGCCTTAGCTGTACTGCTGCAGTTTTAACAGAGCGGCTCCACACCTTTCCTTGCAAAGGGGGAGGTTGCCTGAGGCTTTCAGGCCTTTAGGCTCCCCCGTCCTCTTTCTGTGAGTTTCAGCGCATGGGGCAGGGGATGTAGATTGGTGGCTATAGCCAGAGGTCAAGCATGTGAGCTTGGAAAGGCCTCCTGCTGCATGCGGAGGGGAGAGACAAAAATAGAAGTTGGGAGAAGACCAACATTATGACTGTAGCGCAGCAGAGCAAAGAGGAAAATTTCCACGGGTAATCGGAGCCCAGGGACTCATGGCTGTGCTGAGCCCTTTGGAGCTGTTCCTAACCGAACCTGCTGGCTTGTTTGTGCTTTATCTTAGGCTGCTGGATCGTTTTTCTGACCCCCCGTCCTCCCCAGTCACTTGGCTTTTCCCTGCATTTTTCTGTGTCCGCCTTTCTCTTAAACAGCAGTCCTTTGTTGTCAGCACCTGGATTTGAAGCCTGCATCATTGGGTCAGGCTTCGGCATCCAAAAAGGGATGAGATTTTTTTTGCATTCCACCTCCACTTCACCTGGGCTCAAGCCAACTCTGAGTCCTCCTCAGCTGTATAGCTGGCAAGTTCTGTCCAGCTCCACCTGGGGCATTTTATGCAGGTTATTTAATGGGAGAATTTGCATATGCACAATTAATTTGTATGTGGCCGGATGTTTCTGTGTGTGAGCATACTCTGCCCCAAGGAATGGCAGGGGGAGGACATGGAATTGCACAGAACTTGGCAGCAGGGGAGTCAACTGGAGCAGAGTGGGTAGCAGAGTGTGTCTGGGGGGTCTGCAGGATGTCTGATTTTATGGGGCCAGTCCTGATATTTGGGCCTTTGTTTTATATAGGCACCTATTGCCCGCCACTCCCTTCCCAATTTTTCACACCTGCTAGCTAGTCACCCTCGGCTCAGTCTGGGCCATGCTCAGCCCCTCATTAGAGTGGCGCAAAGAACAAAGGTTTTGTTTCGCAAAGGATTTTTAAACTTGGCTTTGTTCCGAATCAGAATAAAACCAGAATGTTTCTAAATTCTCCATGAAGCAAAATCCTCCCAAACTTGTGTTCTGTTGGAGCAACACATTTCATTTAGATTTTGATTGTGTTCTGGTTTGTATTATAATTTATGCTGGACTGCCAGAAGCCGGAAGGGAAAGATGGGGTGGATCTCGCCCAAATTGCCCATTCCATATGTTCCTCTGAAGCTCTGGTGCTGGCCACTGTCAGAGACAGGCTTCTGGGCTAGGTGGACCCTTGGTCTGACCCAGTAGGGCAGCTCTGATGTTTTTAGGTAGAATGTAAAACATGCAACCCTACCATATTCCCAGGAGACCCATCTCGAGCCGGTTAGGGTTAGGGTATGACAGAACTGCCGGATGTGTGGGTGTCCTTCATGACACTTGTCAGCTTTGTAGCTGCTGAATGGACCCCAAATCTGCTGGGGCTAAGGGAGCAGCCTATATGCCAGAGGATAAGCTGGGATAAATCTGCTTGTCTGAGGAGGCCATTGTTAGAGCAGGGGATGGGGACCCAGGAAATTCAGGTTTTGTTCCTTACTCACCACATGGACTTGAGCAAATTGCTCATGGCCAGGATCTGTGCCTCAGTTTCCCCTGGACTTGAGCAAATTGGGCATAACCAGGCTCTGTGCCTCAGTTTCATCAGTGAAACATAGGTGGTCATAGCAGCTAGGTTTGGAAGGAACTGGGTAAGTGCAACGTATTGTTATCGTGAGTGACTGGTTTTCTGGGAAAGCTTTATATCATTTCTGTCCAGTGCCTCACTTTCCCTGTCTCCTGGCCCCCATGATTGGTTACTGACCTCTCTGTTCAAACTGAGACCACTCAGCTCACTGTTAACCAACTGGCTCTGTCCTTACCCACTATAATGACCATAACACGCCCTCATACACCGTGTACTAATAAATGGAGGCTATTTGAAAGCCAGGCCTAAAGAGGCAATAGCTGTATGCAAAAGGCACCAGCAAAATCAGCTGTAACCACCCTGTCTTCCCAACTGAGAGATCAGTGACTGAATGGACCAACGACCACCAAACGGGGAGTACTGGTGAGATGGGGTGAGTGTAATGTATCCACCTAATGCTGCGAGTAGCTTAGCACAATCTCCTGTAGCTGACGGCTGGTGGTGGACATCTGTGTTTCTGAAGCTGAAGGATTAGCCTTCTAGACCCACCTTGCGGTGGGCGGGCAGTCTGTACAGTGGTTGTGTCTATTGGCCATCTAAGGCCTGCATTGCTTGGGGGTTGGGGGGTTGCTTCCCAATCGCAATCATGACCTAGGCCAGCACCTTTACCAGGCACAGAAATATTCCCTTGAATGGGATAAATAGGGGATAAGTGGCCTCACACCCTCTCCAGTGCACCTTCGAAGACACAGCCCCTCTGTCAGGTGGGAAGGGGGCCTGGAGAATGCACCACAATGCCCCAGGGGGAATCATGGCTTCAGCTGAGATGTAAAACCAGGATGTTCTATTTTCTGGGCCCCGAAATCTGGGGAGAGAGGAGGGTAGAGAAGCCAGCTCTGCCCTCTCAGTGTGCGTGGTCTGGCCATCCTAAACACTCTGCACTGTCACGGGGGCAAAGCTCCCCCCATGGGAAACTCGGTGCTTCTTAGTAACATGGGATTAGTTTCTTATGCTCATCGCACCCTGGGTCCTTGCCAGAAGAGAGCTGGTGCCTTAAAAATAACATCTGCTTTGTTTTCGCCTCAGACAGCTTCTATGACCTTGTTAAGGTTGCCTGGAAGAAGGGATCCATCGAACGGGTTAACAGCTGGAAAAGGGGCAGCTGTGAAAGACTTCCTGTTATGCTTCTAAAACCATTGCTGTATAAAAAAAAACAACCTCAGACTGAAACAGACCCCAGGAAAGATTGTGTGCCCCCCCCGCCCCTCCAGTAGTAGTGTACAAAACAGCAGGGGAAAGGCTGCAGGGTGTCACCACTAGTGGCCTGTACAATTTAAGCACAGTATGGCCACGTGGATAGAGCCACATTGGAGAGCTGTGTGAGCGGGTGGAAGAGAGGCTGAATGGGAAGTTCGAACCCCATATCCATATGGCTGGTCACTTACACGTCCAGGTCTCCTTTATGTGGCCTAAAAGAGAGTGGATAGCGGCAGAGACGGCCCCAGGTCATAACCCTAGACCAGAGACCTTCCCCTGTTGGTGCAAAGCAGCATAAGGAGACTCTGCTACTCTCCTGCACAGACTCCATCACATAGGCACGTTGAGGCGAGTGCATGCGTGTGTCTGAGATGGCAGAGGGTGTATCTGGGACGCTCTGGGCTATAGGAAGCTGCTATAATTTAAAGAAGACCCCAGGGCTGCTCTAACTTACACTGGAGTCCATGCAAACTCCCAGCGATGCCCAGAATTTGGGGTGTCTTGGAATTACCTTTACCCCTTATCATGGGCTGCATGGACTGAAAAATGCAGTTCAGACTCTGGCTTCCTGGGACAAATTCAGACCTGGTGGAAGCAGGTGTAAATCAGTTTCCTTGACTTCAAAGTGGCTAGATAGAGTGACATACCTGCCGGAGGGCACAGCTGTGTGAGTTCAATCATGTGTCTCAGCTGGTTCAGGAGCGTTAAGAGCAGGAGGGAGGGGAGGGTTCGTTGCCTTTTCATACACAGGGTCCGAATGAGATGTTCCTGACCGTGTGCCCGTTCCTGTAGCTAGCCGGATCCTGAGCTCCAGCCAGGCCGAGCACGGAGTATTTACATAGATATGTGACATGGGAGCGAGCGGAAAGTGCTTCTTTTTGGCCAAGATTATTTAGAACATGCCTTCGAAAAGACAAACTGGCGCCTGGCCATGAGCAATAACGAGGGGAGACGAACAGCTGGACTGAACGTTCCATGGCCGCAGGTCAGGAGGAAGACGGGATGGAAGGAGCAGGAGGCGCTGAAGAGGCCCAGAGGTAATGTCTGTGTGGAGGGGGCAGGGAGGTCCCAAACTGAGTTAGCTGGTCTGCAATTTACAGGAGTTAAATCAAAGATGACTTATGGGGTGCGTGAGGTCATTGGATCTGTCGTATTGTTTGTTCTCTTCCTAGCAGTGCTTAGGTAAAGAGACTCATCTAAGGATGGCCTAATGATCAGTGATTCAGAGTTTGAAACAAATATCTGGTTTGATTACAAAGATTGTAAGGCAGGTTTTCATGCGTTCCTACATTCTAAGGCCCTGGTAATCATCTACCTGACTTCCTGCATAACACAGGCTGTAGAAAGTTCCCTGAAGTAACTCCTGTTTGAACTAGAGCACAGTGGATTGTTTCGTTGGTTACAGTCTCTGCAAAGTCTCACTTCTTGCCATCAGTTTGGATTCAGTCCCACTCAAACTCAACTCAAAGAAGATGGAAGAATTGGTTACAGCAGTCATAACTCCATGTCATGTTTGCCCGGGTGCTAACGGTCCACCTTGTGAGGGAGAAGCTTGTACACAAAGGAAACCAAGTACTATCGAAAAATCCTGGGGAGAACTCAGCTGAAAGCAGAGTGCCCGAAATCAGTAAAGACAAAGCACAAAGTGAAATGAAGCTCAGATGAACACCACTGTAAAAATGTCCCCTGCTTTCTCAATAGCTTAGAGCCCCTTTACTTGGAGGGAGCAGAGAATCAACACCCTCTGATTTCAGGGTCGAGGTTGGGTGCGTTTTTCTCTTTGAAGTCAAGCTGTGCACCTCTTTGTGCTGTGAAATTAGGTTCTGGCTTTTGAACATGCACCACCTTGCCCTTCGACTCCCCTGGAGCACGTTTACGTTGTGGCGTCGGGACAGAGAAGATGCTGTTCTGCCTCCAGGGGCATCAATACCAGTGAAAAGGACGGCAGAGTGCAGTGCAGTCATTCCATGTGGCCAGGTCAAAGAAAGGGAGGCAGTGAGAGATGATACAGCAAGCGCTGGTGGATAGAGCACTGGACTGGGAGTCAGGTGAGATGGGTTCTATCCATCTCTCTGCTACTGACCAACTGTTTGATGTTGGGCAAATCACTTCACCTGCCTCTGTTTCCCTCTGTCTTGTCTATTTAGATTGTAAACTCCTTGGGGTAGGGACCGTATCTTACTATATTTGTGCAGCCCCGAGCACAGGGGGTCGCCAGTCACAACTGGGGGTCACCGGGTGTTACTATAATACATATAATTAATCACCACTTACATGGCTTGCCCGAGAGCGCCCAGCACAGAGTTATGATGGGAATTTGGTATCGTCTCTCACACGCTTCATTGTTCCTCCAGCCCCTGCTGCCTCCAACATGCCTTAGGAAGAAGGTTGTTTGGTTGGAGGGATCCTCAGTGGGTCCCTTCATCATGACTTGATTTAGAGCCTGAAAAATATTTCGTCCCCACTCAGAATCCTGGAGGTTTTGCTTGTGAGATTACTTGGTAGACTTTGCAGTATCTGCTATTCTGGGTAAAATAGCTATATAAAGACATGTACCCTAAAGAGCTATTTTTGCAGACCCTGGTTGCCAGATCTGATATCAGCGCAGTGGAGTCTAGCTCATGCTTGCCGGCACACATGGGTCAAAGGAAAACACCAGCCCGTTAGCGTCTAAAAGAATCGCAGTTCAGGGATGTAAGCTAAACAAATTCCACTCGAGCACCTAAAGCCTTAATAACGGGTATTTTATGATGATCTTTAAAAGACCTTTTTTAATCGTATAAATATTTACATTGCTCTGCCCCATCAAGTTATTTTTCCCCTCGGATCCACGAACAATTAGCGAGCTCTCTAATGCATCAGCAACCTGACATCTCGTCTTTGCTTTGCGCCGTGATTTCTCTCTCCAAATACCTGGCCAGGGCTCGGGTTTGAAAAAACACTTAGCTCTGAACTCTTGATTAATTTTGAATACATGCAGACCGTCTATCCCAGAAGAGAAGGGCTGCTCATGTCTTTCTTTGGGGCACCTGTAGCTAAGTGGTAGCCGCGAATCGATTTTGATGAGCTATGGGTGGGGCCCTGAGGGATGGCTCCTGGGCGTGCAAGGAGCTGTTGCACTTCTGTGCAAGGACCAAATGCAGCCTAGGTCGGTGTTGTCCCAGCCTGGGAATCCTAGCTCTCCCAGGAGCACTAGAAGCACCATTGGAATGGGTTGATGGGTCCCTTGTACTTTCTTATATCAAGGGTTGTACGCCCTTCCCTGGCACTCTGCCACACTGATCTAGATTCACTCCCTTTGCACTGGGCTAGTGCAAAGCAGCTGGTTGGGCGTTCTCCAGGGTAAGGGCATCCCTAGGTCATCTTGGAGCAGGAATCCCTGGCATTTATAACCCCCCCCCCAGACTGTGTTGCTCTCAAGGGTGGGAGGAAGATGACATGGCTGGAATACTGCGCCACCCTGCCAGTGCTTGCTCTGCATGCTAGCCCCCGGGGTAGTTCTGCTGGGGACTGGGCCAGCACAGGAATGGGCCAGGCATGTAACGGGTAAGTGGGACCCCTCCTCTGCACCAGCCGCAGACTGGGCACAGCAGAGCGTCTGGGCCGTTACCCCTGACTCTCGGAGCTGGCGGAGAAGCCCAACACGTTCCCCAGTGCAGCGACCAGAGCCCTCAGACAGAAGGACATGCTGACAGACAGCCTCAAGCTCTGGCTTTACTGGCTCCCGGCGCAGGTGCAGGGCTGGGGGCTCAGGCGGAGTCCATTGTTACAGAGGCATAGCAAACCCACTGCGTCGCACAAAGGGGGTGGCGTGGCCTAGCAGGGCAGGGCATGGTGAGCCAGAGTTGTTCTCCGGAGTGGAGGCTGGACCCTTGTGATCCGAGATTCTGTCTGGAAGGATGAAAAATACCTCCCTTGTTTTCATAAATGACAATAACAACAACTCTGTAATGACGTAATAATCACAGCTTCAAAGAGAAACTGCAGAATTGGAACTTGTATGTAAATTCGACTGCGTTGCCTCAGGGTTCAACAGAGACTATGGATATTTTTTTTCTCATTGCAACAGGTGATTTGACCTCACCTTCCTCTACCAGCTGTTCCCCAGTGTTTGAAGCCCAACACCTACTTTGATTTGCTGTTACAACCTGATCTGATCCTGTGTCTTACACTTCCCTGCATTTAACTTTCTCCCTTTCTGTAAAGTCCCCATCTTCAAAGTGACGAAGTGGGATTTTCTCCCACGAAAGCGCATGTGACAAATAAATTTGTTAGTCTTTAAAAGTGCCCCAGGACTCCTTGTTTGTTTTGCTGACCAAGATGAACAGGCTCCCCCTTTGGAATCTGTAATGACGGATATTCAAAGAGAGCTGGAGCCCAGCCCGGCTTTCTTTACCCAGCCAGTGAAATCCTCAGAGCCCTGCGTGAGCAAGGCCATGCCTGCGTTCCAGGCTATCGTGGGACAGCGCAGGCACCACAGATGGGCTGGCATCACCCCATATTGTAGACACAGCCTACGTTACGCCGAATCTTTGGAATAGTTTGTATCCAAGAAGAGATCAGGATGAACACACAGCGAGAATACCCAGGGTTAAGTGTCTTCATTAGCAAAACTCTCAGAACCAGCCTAGACTGGCTGAGCTAACCCCTAATAATCTAACTCTATTACCATGGCAACAAGCGAGCTGGGTTCCCACAGCAACCCAGGCAATTAGGTGAGACACAAATACACAACAGAACCGATTTTGTCCATTGCTGTAGGTAACCCACCTCCTTGTAGCTAGCTCTGCATTAGCATTTCCCATCAAACTAGCCACATCTACGTTGGCGGCTGGGCCGGCGTTGCTGCGGTGCTCCGGGGTGTGGATTGCTCACGCCCTGAGTGCTGTAGCTAGATTGACCTCAATTTTTGGTGTAGACCGGGCCTGAGAGCTGCATGATGGATCCTCAGGCAAGTACACGCAGCCTGTGTGATCCAAGTAGACAGGGCCGGATCCTAATTGGCACATCCATTTTGAACCAGCTACTCTGATTTACACCAGCTGCGTTTGTTCAGCGTGTGGTGGAGGATTTTCGTTGATGATCGGTGCACTTTTTGAGAGCGGAGCGGTTGCTTTCTTTGTTTGTTTTTTAGTTTGTTGCCCCCAATCTGGCTCTTCACTGGGCAGAAGATTTAGCCTCAGGGAGCTTTGGAGATGCTGGCCTTACATTTTGACTACAGCAACAGGCACTCTTCATGTGAATGAATAATTAGAGAGAGTGAAGCCTATTGGTTAGAGCAAAGGGCTCCAGGCCATGGGTCCTAGGTTCTAGTCCTGACTCCGCCAGAAGTCTGTGTCGTTCAGGGCAGTTGCTTCGGATTTTCAGGGGCCTAACTGGGAACTGAAGTGGACTGATTGTCCTCAGCCGTGTTTGGCCACATTCTGGAAAAAGCTGGCCTCTGCTGACCTTCAGCGTACTGTCAAATGAAAAAAAATATGAAAACTAGATGAGCTATTAAACTGGCCCGGGAGGATTCACTTCCCGGAGGGAATAGCTGAGAGGATGCTGCTGTTGACTTGATCGTGGTAGCCCCCAGAGGCTGCACTCGGGGGTTACGGCCCCTTTGTGCCAGACATTGGCCTCACAAATAACAAAAACCTGTCTCCTGCCCCCCCAAGTGCTTCCGGCGTAGGTAAACCAAGTCCCACACTATTGCCTGCTGATTTTCTTCGGCTGCTCGGAGTTTATTTAGGCAAGCATCCCCCTAATTACCCAGGACCGTTCTGTGGATCAAAGCAAACCCTCCTGAGCCCCTGGATTTCAGAAGGAATTAAGGGTTAGAACGGCAGCTCCCTGGACAGCGCACAGGATTGCAGCTCAGCGCCCCTTGCTCAGCCCCAGAGGTGCCCTGCTCTTACCTCGCTGGGTTTCTGCCAGATCTGATGAGGCAGCACAGACCCAGGCAACACAGCGTGCCCAGGAGACGACGTGATCAAACATACGTCTTTATTTCCTTGGGTGGCAGCTGAAATAGTCGCTAGGTTGGCAGGGAGCTGGGTGGTTTGAGGAGGGATTGGAAAGAGGAGAGGGTGGGTTCTGAGGGAGGTTTTCCCCGTCTCCTTTCAGCAGCCCTTTATTCATAACAGAATCTTCGTATCAAGTGTGCTTCACGGATGGCATTCAGTGCCAGATGATTGATGCTGCTGTGTCAGGGGCCTGGTCTGCAGCCTGCAGAAGCCCCCAGGGGACCCGCAATTTGGTGTGTTTCTTTCCTCTGTTAATCGCGAGTCTCAGAGGCCTTTTTTGCAGGTTTATTTGTTTGCTGTGAGGAAAGTCCCCTGTGCTGATGGGAAATCGTGGCCAGCAGAGCCTGAGAGAGGCAGCAGCTTTCCTTACAAGGAGTTTGGCTGGGACTCAGCTGGCTAAAGTTGCAGGGCGCCTGAGTTCTCTTCCTCCCTGCCTCATTCATTCACGCGCGGGGCTGAGGACTGGAGCAAGCAGCCGTGGGGACGGTGCAGACGCTGAGTTCCCGATGAGTCAGTCGGCTCATCTGCGCCTGGTGGCTGGCACGTCCCTCTGGATTCGGCGTGTGGGTGCCGCCCTGGCCTGGCCGTGAGGAGGCGTGAGCGTGTTGTAGGGGACAAACCATGGATCTGTGGATATAAACAGCAAAGTCTGCCCAGCAAACCCATCCACTCTGTGTCCCTCATGAAAATCCAGCTCTGATTTCAAGGTTAGAGGATTAATTTATCTTCTGTTTCTAACAGCGGGGAGCAGGGTGCGTGCAGAGGGATAGGGGACAGTTATCCTGTTGTGTGTGTTCCTGGGGGGGTTGGTTCAGCTGGAGGTGCGGGGGGAGGGAATCGCAAGGCAGAACATGGCAAAGCTTTAACATGAATTCTCTCTTGCAATGAGGCACATGTAGTGGGCGGGCTGCATTTACCAGGCCCTCTGCTTATTTCAAGAATGCAAAATAAATTGCACGCAGAAGAACGGGAGATTCCTTTGCCCGAACAGCGGGAGCATGGATGTTCCTTTCCCGGGACACTTCATGGCCCTGGTTTCCCAAGCTCTATGGCTGGTCTCGTCTTCGTGCTGGGAAGAAGTTGTGTGCTGCGAGTCGGGTTGGAAATTGACAGGTGGTGCTGAAGATGAGTTTGCACCTGAGAACTGGGTGGGTGGGAGAGAAAGCAGGGGTGTCCTAGTCCCCCCACCCATCCCGTGCTCTGATCCCACTGAGGCAGATGCTGGTCCGTGCCGCAGAATCTGGGGGGTGTTGGATCTGCTGGAGGAGATAACACTCGGCCCCTGTGTAGTTCTGTCTCACAAGCCTGAGCGCCTTTCCATGGAGTAGTCCGTCTCGTGGTGACGCTCACATGCTTTCTCCTCGCTCTCTTTGAAAGGCAAGAGAATGGCCTCGATGTTTGGAAAGCCTCGGGCCACCCCCAGCACCGCCGACCGCCACCTCCCCAGCCTGCTGCCTGAGTGCAACGTGGCGATCCTAGGATGCAGAGGATCCGGCAAATCGGGTGAGAAGTCACCGTGAGAGAGAAAGATGCAGCTGGAAGAGAGCCCGAGGGTTTGGCTGAGAGGGTTTGGAGTAAAACATGTTCAGGTCATGGTCATTTTAGGCAATGTGGTCTAGTGGGTCGGGCACTGGATTGGGACTCGGGAGTTTGGTTCTATTCTTGGCTCTGCCACTGACCTGCTGGGTGACCCCAGACAAGTCACGTCCCCTCTTTGTGCCTCAGTTTCCCCACCTGTTCCCCCATGAGGGAACTTTGATCCTTTGTGAAGCACTTGAAGATCAATGGCTGAAAAGAGCTATATAAGATCTACGCCTTTTATTATTTCCTTGAAGCTACGGTTATAAAACAAGGTTAAAACTTTGCCCTGCTATTATACCAGGTAATAAATGGTAGTTTACCATAGACACTCAGCTTTATCTGGCTCCGGGGCTTGCCCTGTGGTTCCCAGGCCCCACACAGTCATTCCCAATGCCTACCAGTGCTGGAGGTGAGCACAGCAAAGTGACACCCAGATTGCATTGATTCTCCTCAATGTTGTGAAAATGGGAGATCCTCGCGGCTTCCTCTGGCTTCCACTGCTAAGCCCTCCGGCGGAATTGTCTGGGTGGAATCAAATGTTGTTCTGCAGGAAGGCCATTGTACCTGAGCATTAATGAGAGGGCCAAATGTATCATGCTGGTTTCACGGCAGTCACACCAGCCCGCATGTGGCCCAAACTATATAAATTGGGGCACAGGAACCTTCCTGGGTTTGGAGAGCTGCCTTTGGAAAATGGAACTTTCCTCATTCCCTTTCTCCTTCTCCATATGGGTGAGACCCCACAGAGGAGAAATTGTGATGATTAAAACTAAGACCAACAGCCAACAAAGTGCTTAAGTGGGTGCTGAACATTAAGCACGTGAATAGCCCTATTGAAATCAGTTACATTACTTATGCACTTCAAGTTAAAACGTACCTAAGTGCCTTGCTGGCTGAACCTGCAGCCCCCTTTAGATTCAGTTTACTGGGACTGCATTTACACTGCCCGCTAAAGAATAAAGTCAATAGTGTTGGCCTGTGGGAGACTCTCTCCTAGTATGTAGACAGTCTTCCGGCAAACGTCAGACAATTATTCCCATTGAAGTCAACACATATGTACAAGGCAAAAAGGATGTTGCTTCTGAAGAGGTTAGCTAGAAATCCTGCGGAAAGTCGGGTGAAACTGGAGTGGCAAATTGCTGCTCTCTGGAATGGCATTTTTTTCATGTTGGCATTTAAACAATTATGACACCAACTGAGGGAATAATGAATTATGGTTCGATTTGAACTGAAACTGATTTTCTTTCAGGGTATTTTTTTTTTTTTGTGAACTAAAAAAAAAAAAGAAAACAATTCACTTTGGTGTTTTTGGGTGGCTTCCATCCTTTTTATTTTATTTTTTTAATGACTCAAATTTCTAAACAAAATATCATGTTGAATCAAAAAGTTGTAATGGAATGTTTCAAAATGGTCAGGAAAAATCATTCCAACATTTCCTTTGACATTTAATTCCAGTCAAAACTTTTCTTTGAATTGAACCTGAATGCAG
The DNA here is from genome assembly GCA_007922175.1 of Pelusios castaneus. Classification (NCBI taxonomy): domain Eukaryota; kingdom Metazoa; phylum Chordata; order Testudines; family Pelomedusidae; genus Pelusios; species Pelusios castaneus. The sequence continues at coordinate 28,838,173 of ML685765.1, forward strand.
AAATAATTTCAGAGTCCTAAAAATGCATTTTCCCCCTCTACTTTGCTATTCACTGAAAAAAGTGCCCTGTTCAAATCGTGATTAACATCTGATCCTCTCTGCCTTCCACAAAGAACAGCAGAGACTTCCATTCATTCCTTTTGTTCTTCGAGTGAACCTAACTTCTGTGTTAACACAATGCTCCACGTGTGAAGTTGGATGCTCAACTAGCTAAAATGTCTCTTGCATTCCTTGAGAAACGCATGTACAGAGTAGCGTGGAACCGAAGTCAACCCCTAACCAGCAGCGAAATGAATCTGCTACTCCGTATCAGGCTGGCTCCTTTTCTCCTTATACAGACCAAACACCTATTGATTTTGGTGATTATTTGTAGCACCTGCATGATAAGCGACCGAACCTGTCGCAAAGACCTTACAATCTAAATTGTTTGATGAGTTAAGAGGAATATGGGAGTAAGGACTGACCAGACCCAAGTGTCTTACTTAGCAATACACCTTTCTCCCCCTCTCATTATGATACAGAATATATGAGTGGCCCTGATAACTCCCTCCCTTTATTTAGTGCTCTGCGTCCATTGATTGCAAAGTGCTCTACAAAAGAGAATGTGTCATTTTGCCCATTTTACAGATGGGGAAATCAGGATACAGAAAAGTGCCGTGATTTGTCTAAGGTCACCCAGCAGACTGCATGCCAAGGTGAGACCAGAACGGAGGTCTCTGGCATGCCAGCTAGCATCCCGGGCATTGGTCGCACTTGCTGTCTGCTGTAACAGTACAGTGGCATGGTATAAAGGAATGAGTGGCAGCCTCGAGTCGCCAAGCCAGGAGAAAGTTACGAAGGTGATCTCAGGGGAATGCCTGTAAAGCCTTTGCATTACTCCACAGGTAATACACAGGCTGTGGAGCAGGAAAGTTGGTTTTGAGAGTTTTCAACAGTTTGATGGCTGGGGGAAGGGTGTATTTTGTATAATGCCAGCACAGGGCCGTAGCGCTGCAAGTGTGACCGGACAGGCCATGGAGGGAGAGGGGGAAAGCTGTAGCTAACACTTTTTTAAAGCCTGTAAGAATGCCCCAGGATAGCTTTTCTATATGAAAAAGATCAGCGCTTTGAAGTCTGCTCTCCAGGTTTGGAAGCCAAGGCCCCTTCTTACCAGTGGTGGAAAGTTCCCATTTCCAGCCCCAAAACGTCAGTCCCTGAACCTCTTACTAGTGCAGACTCAATCTTGCCCAGCCTGCGCCTCACGCTGAGACCCAGTTTTGAGAGGCGCAGGAATGCTGCAGAGAAACTCTCGTTTAGCCCCGTTCCTCACAGCACCTAAGCGTGTGTTTAGTTCTAAGCACCTGCTTAAGGCCTGTATTCTTTGAAGACAGTTGCAAAACTCCCATTCACTTCAGCACTGCAGGATGGGGCCTCAAGCGCTTTGCAGAATCACAGCCTTTATTTCCTTGCCCCAGATAAAAGGCAAGGATTGGCCATACCCCGGTTGGGGGGGCAGTAGCTGTGGACTCAAATGGCAAATGACCAGAGTAATTGGGGGGGACGACAGGGCAAAAAATTCCACATTCGAAGGAAGGAGCCATTTTAGGGTAGGTTGATTTTAAAAAATAAACTTCTGGTGCCTGTCAGAAGGTGTTCATTGGTTTGGTAGGGTAAAGGAAGACCTGATGGAGCTAGATTGATAGGCAAAGTTCAGGGAAACAGTCAACACGGCTCACTTGCTGGTGGATTCTCTGCACCAAGTCTTTAAACCATGATTTGAGGACTTTAATAACTCAGTCACTGCCTCGAGATTTGGTACAGAAGCGGGCGGGGGGTTCTGTGGCCTGCATTGTGGAGGAGGTCAGACTAGATGATCATATTGGTCCCTTCTGACCTTAGAGTCTGAGTGCCTGATAATGACAATTATCACATGAAAAGCATGGGCGTGCACCTTCCATATGTTTCCGTCTATCTGTCTGTACAATGTGGCATAAAGTAAATAAACATGAGAACAGTCGTCCGGTAATTTCTAGTCATGCAAATGACTTTATTCTTCCCCGAGCATCCCGTAGTCTTTGCACTCAGACTATATGGAGGGCATGTGACTCTGTCCTGGGACATGCCAGAAGACGCTGTGATTTTCCTGGCAGTACCTGCTGTGCATTTTAAACTCACTCTGGTTCAAGCTGGTGGGGCTTGGCAGGCCCAAAGACCTCATTGGTCCGTGGTCAGCTGCAAGATGTAATAAGTGACAACTGGTTTGGTTTTGACACCTGGCGATAAGAGAAACTGCAAGCTAAATCCTTCTGGCATTGGGGTGACTGGAGGGAAGGAATCCTTGGGCCAGGACCGTAGAGGGTATATGTAGCTATAGCTCTTGTGACAGATGGATTTATGCTAGTCACATAGGATTAGAATTAGAATGGGATTAGAATGTAGAAGTTGTTGGTTCACAGGCCTCTGATGAGACCACATCTCCGTGACATTTCTAGGGGTCTGGCGTCAGTGAAAATTACTAATTGCATGTTTGAAAACGTGCTCTGTCTCAGCAAAAATGAAATTAGCTATAGGGCCAGAAAGTGCATGTAAATATACTGTGGAATAGTTTATACCCACCCACAGATGGGAACTCTGCTACGAACACTGAGGGAAAGAAGAGGCAGAGGGATGCTTTCATGTCATGAGCAGAACTAAACGGGCCCATGAACTGCTTCTCAAGGGAGAGTTTGTCCGTTTCCCTTTGCACAAGGCTGCGAGAACAACATGCTACTGGCGTGAAGTTGAGTTGCACAGACGTGAACAAACCTGAAACTAAACAAACCTTGTTCCACCTTTTACAGCACTGACGGTGAAGTTTCTAACCAAGAGGTTCATAAGTGAATATGATCCCAATTTGGGTAAGATTTTCTTTTTTGTTATTTTTCCCTTGGTTGTTGTCTGCATGCCATTTCCTGGAACACTTATGTGCCTGTCCTATTATTACTAGGATTTAAAGCCCAAGCAGTTAGTTTCTGCAGCATTCTTTCGCCAGCTGGTACCAAGTTGGCTTTCTAAACTGGCGTATAAGAAAACATTTTTCCTTTATAAACGGACAGCAGTTTTTTTCCTGGTCCTAGGTTTTCCACAAATATGGCATGTGAGGGGAGGAATTATGCAATTTTGAAAACTAAACACTTGGAAAAAGTAAATGGCTGGGAACTTAATTACCCTGAAAAATGCTAATTGAAACAGCCTTTTTTCATATTTAAATCTCATTTTCCAGGCACTTTACATCTGTGCTTCCGAATATCATCACTAAAAGCTTTTCATTCAGGAGTGTGTGCACTGAAGAAATTAGCGGATTCTTTATTGTCTCTCTAGGTCCTTGTGGAAGTCGGGAAAACCCAAGCTTTTATTTTCTATGTCCAAAAAAAGTCCCCCTCATTCTTTCCAGCCATCGGTGCTAGTTTGGACATGTACTGCATTCGAGACTCTGTTATTAGCCCTTTAGCGTCACTTACGAGTTCAGCAGTGGTACGAGGCAGGCTGAGGGTAAATCTGCTTTAGACTCCGAGTAAATCAATGGACTTGTCTCTCCTGTCATTTGCACCAGTATAAATCAGGAGTAACCATCCTGGAATCAATGGAGTTACCCTGCGGGGAGAACAGAACCTGCCCCACTGCCCCCGCGGCAGGTGACATGGGTTGTTCACATAAGGGTTTTCTCTTTATGGGTTGGATCTTCAGATGGTGTAAACTGGCATAGATCCATCGGCTTTAGTGACACCATGCTGATTTACACCAGTTCGGTTCTCTTGTGTTGTGTGTAGTTTTTATACTGAACTCATCCCTGTAGTATCTGAGCACCTTCCGGGAGCGCCTTCAGCAACGGGGCTAACATGGGTCACACGTCGTTTGCTCTCTCATCCTCTCCCCAGTGGAAGAAATGTGCGCAGTGGGGTGCATCGTTTGATGAGTTAAGAGGAACGTGGGAGTAAGGACTGCCGGACCAGATCCAAGTGCCTTATTTATCAAAACACCTTTCTCCCCCTTTCCTATATTATACAGAATTTCACATATTATACAACATATTGCTTGGTGGGGTGGGGCTTTTGTGTGTGTGTGTGTGTGTGTGTGTGTGTGTGTGTGTGTGTGAGAGAGAGAGAGAGAAGCGCACACGCACGCACACACGCACACACGCTGCTCTGTGTTCATGTTAGAGAAGGTAGGTCAAAGAAACCAGCTTAGCCCTTGGAGTGGGAAATGGAAATGTTTCTGATGTTGTTTAGTTCCTGGGGGAGTTGATGCCATAGTCTCCAGTGCTGGGAAAGTCTTGTCTTCCTCACCGATAAGATTTACCCCTATGGCAGGGTGTGCCATTGTGCCAGAGGAGGAAATAAAATAGATTGGAATAGAATAGGTCATCTGCTCCCTATTTGGTTTAGAAAAAAGCAATTACTCCTGCTCTCAATTCAGCTCTACTTGTCACATGGAGTTCCTTTGCTATCGGTTCTCTCAGCCTCATGCCATCTGGTGTCTTGTTTTACAAGTCACATAAATACCCTCATGTGTGGGACAATATATCAGGAGAATGTGACCAGGCCAGGAAAAGCTAAAAATCACAGCTCTTGCCCCTGGACGAGGTTGACTAGGAAAGAAAACAAAACTGTCATTACAGACATCAGAGATATAGAAATATAAGAAAAACAGCCTCCGTAGTTGTGTGGGTAGCACCGGCTTAATAATCTGATTAATAGCTCTAAAGGACGAGATGATTTCAGAAATATTCCCTCTGCGGTCTTCCTCGGATAAACTTCCAATGAAGTCAGCAGCCGTGGAATCAGTGGGAATTTTGCCCAAACAAGGACTGCAGGATTTTGCCTAGCATTTGAAAGCCTTTTCTCTTATGATCATGTTCATCAGCAGGGGCGGCCAGGTATAGGTGCCCCCTTTACAAGCTGATATTTCACACAGGGTCGAACCCGCCCTGTGCAGAGGCTGTGCTCCATTTAAGTCCTACCACTCACCCCAGCCATGAGGAAAGGATAAAGGAGCCAGTGAGAACTAGAGGAGCCCAGTTCCTATATGGGAATCATCCACCTAGGGGAGAATGGTCACAAATTATCTTATTTTTGGTTCCCTTTGAATCTGCATCCAGACGTCTGTCAATCAGGTTCAGAGAACAGCTTAAAAGCATATGTAGTTGCCTGACATTTGTTGTGGTGACATGGAATGGCTTGTATTGCAGAACCACAGTGATCTGTAGGATTAAGGACCTGGCCAGAGTTGTTTGCAAACTCATAAAAATGTGTAATGGGGGAAGGACTGCTAGACACATGAACAAAGCAATGTAGTTACTGAAGACTGGATCTGCCTACTGGTCCATAACTTGGTTCTGAAAGTGGCAAGCACCCCGGATCTGGAGGAAGGTGCATGTACCCTGCAATAGGCACTGATGGGATAATCTCTCCATAGGGCAACTTTCCTCCTGACCCAAATAAGTTAGAGGTTGGCTGACGGGTCCTTAAGTTGACTTAAATTGCTAGTGTAAACATACCCAAGGAGTTTTGCCACCCTCCCAAATGTTATCCGGCTGACAGCGTCTAACCAGCTGCTATACTAGTCTTTTATAGTGGGCCTCTCCTCTCGATTGTCCCTAGGCACTACTGGGATAAAGAAGATGGCTATGATTAATCATTCTGAACAAATGGTAATGTTAAAAAATGTTTCACTTCCTGATCTGCTCCAGCCATGTTTAAGGGCTTCATCTGCAGCCCATTGGTCAATGAAAAGGCTCACGTTGAGTTCATTTTGAGCAATGCCCAAGCGCTTGTTCTGTTCTGAGTGTAAACCCAAAACAACTCATTGATTAGAATGTGCTACACTGGAATAGAGCAAAATTTGGGTGCAGAGAGCCAGGCAAAGTACCTGCTAGTTTTACAGAGGGAAATGGACATTCTCTAGTCTAGATAACAAAACTAACAGAACAAATCTGGGACCCTGAACGATGTGGCCATATCTGTATGAAATTTCTTTTCTCTCCTTATCATAAATTAGGAGTTGCATCCACTGACCTCTGATCTGTCCAGAAATAGCTCAGTGTGGATAGATACCATGCCCACATAGAGCCCTCTCCACGTGGGTAAAGGAGTTTACATTGGAACAGAAGTGTATGATCCAAAAACCATCAAAGTTGATGGAAAGATTCCCACTGACTTCAGTGGCTTTAGGTCAGGCCCTAAGAGGGTCAGTATAATTGCTTAAAGAAACAAAGCCTCCTATCATATTTATTTTTTTTCCCCCTTAAGGCTTGCTCCAAAGCTTGGAGAAGTCAGCGGAAAGATTCCCAATGGCTTTTGGAACTGGCACGAAATGTGTTTGAATATCTTGACTGTGCACCATTCCCTCTGAAATTGCAAACTAGCAATTTGGAAAGTTTGTTAATTTTGGTAGGAAAATAATATCCCTAAAATGAGCAGAGGATGCAGAAGTCTAGAGATAATTATATTTTGCACTGACTGCAGTTAAATGCATTTTTCCCATTGAATCTCAGTTTGAGTAATTAGCAACTATTTTTCTGGACCAAAAACCAGGGCATAATAAAGAACTGCAAATGATTTATGGTGGACGTTAGCCAAGAACTGACTAAAGAGCTAATAACTCAGCAACTTGTGTTCTTAAAAATCCTTTCCTCAGATCTTGTTCCGGAACTCATTTTTAAAGAGAGGAGAAGAGAGAAATCATCCCCCATGTTAAAGCCTCTCAGAAACCTGACTTATAAATATCTAGCTGGAGCAATTGCTGAGCACTGATTCAGTGTGGTTGTTATTTAACAAGAAATCTTCTCTTCCCCATTTCTCAAGAAAAAGGCAGCCACTTCAGCCCAAGTTAACAGACAATAACTTCACGGCGCTTTTAGCTCCTGTCTGACGTAGCTCAGTTTTTCTTACCAGATCAAACCTTTTCTGAGCATATCCGTGCAAGAGTTGATCTACCCACTTCCCTATCAGAATATGCAGATGTGCATTTGAGCCATAGGTCCACCGTGAAATACAAACCCTTGATTCCCAGGTGCACCAGGTAACTCCCAGGTGATGGCCTAGAAAGAAAATATATTGAGGCGTTCTTGATTTGTGCTATGTGGGTTTTGGGGGAGAAAAATGGAAGCTCTTGAGCGTATTGTAGCACTTAGCACTGGTAATCTGAAGGCTATTGAGTCACTCACCTGGATTCATTGCTGTGTTGCTCCAGTTTCACACTGGTTTAATGCTATTGAAATTAATGAAGGCAATAGCCAATAAGTGGCTTTCCCACTCCTTTGTGAGGTAAGCAAGTACGCTTTGTAAAGAATCCACGACTCTCTGTATGTGTGCACTGCTGCTCTGCTCTGGATAGGATCAGCAGCGCTTCACTGTGTGTCATACACCCTCTATTGCTGCACAAGATTTTTCTATAGCTCAAGTGCTAGAGGGATCTATTTCTGGAGGAGGAAGATTTGCAATCTCTCCCTGCTGTCAGCATGACTTTTCAAGAAGAGCTAGCATACAGCATAGCGACATCTCTGGTGTGTGGCGTATGTGGTCGCAGACTTGTTAAGAATATTATTGACCCATTTTCCAGATGGAGAAATGAAGGGCAAGGGGGCAGGGTGGGGTGGCGCTTGGGAGCCCCACCTGGGGCTCGGGCCAGCAGATTCACTAGCCACACAGGGCAGGCCAGTGTTTGGTGCTGGGGGGCCCGGCGTGGCCCACAGACCAGCCAGCCGTGGGAGTGGGAAGGGGGGCACAGACCAGCGAATCTGGGGCTGGGGTGGGCCAGTGCTGGGGGGGGGGTCCTGGAACCTGTAGATGGGGCAGCCACAGGGTCGGGGCGGCAGGGTGCTCAGCACTGGGGGGTCCTGGCCAGAGCTACCTGTGACAGGCACTCTGATATATTTCTGCTGGGCTCAAGGGGGACAGGGACCATCAGTCTGCAGCCCCTAAAGCCCTTTTATTAATCTGGCCCTGGTGTTAGCTGATTCAATTAGAGGAGATACTATAGTACTCTTTCTCCTCTTCCTTTTCTGCCCTTCCCTTCTTGCTCCTGCGCTCTCCAGATATTAGTTACATGGAACTGTCTTGTCTCCGGCCATGAAACTTCAAGCCCTGGCAAACAGTAGCGTATAACAAACCTTTCCCTTTGCTCTAATCTTTCAAACCCAAACTCATCAAGATAATTGAGATGTGAACTCCTACCCAGGTGAAGTAGGATCAAAGTGCCTGCGCTGAGCTGTGGCTCTGTTCCACATACGTGTCATTCCTCCCATAAAGCGCCAGAGACGAAGTTCATCAAATGAATTTATAGCGCAATCCACTTACATCAGCTCTTGCGGTTGCCAAGTGAGCAACATGTTGATTTTGAAACAGGTTTACCCTCCTTCCTGCTCCGCGCTGAACCACTGGTAGCAGGATTTATTTTGAGGGTTGGCGTTTTAACAGCAAAACATGACCTATGAGCCATTCTCCTCCTGGAAACCCGTTTGTTAAACCAGGTGTAGCAGACACGTTGAAATGTTGATGGCTGAGGGGGGAAATGATGGCTCTTAGTTAGCCTAAAAAGGAGATTCGATTTCTGGTTTAAGAGGGACGGTTACTTAGCGAAGCATCCAGCGGAGGCAGGAGGTTATTTTGCAGTCAACACAGTGGCCTATCAAACTCCCAGGGAAATCAAGGGACTTTTTCAATTGACTTTGATAGAAGTTGGGGCAAGCTGAGAATGGGGAGTAGCTAGTGAGTTCCATTGTCTCCAAAGGGAAAGAAGAAAAATGCACCAGCAGGATTGAGTGGAAAAAAATACCTTCAGATGAGCCAGCTGTCGACTGCATGGGCATGTTTGTAATGGCCCTAATGATAGGTGAGGTAGGTAGAAAGTCCTGGTGAGGCTTATGGATGTTGAAGTATGGCCTCTCTCAGATCTCAGGGCTTGTTGCGAAGTGTGGCGGCTGAGCTGAGCGCCCTGATACCTGATTTGTATGTGCAAATGCAAGCTGGCCCAGCCTCCGTGGGTGCACATCCAATGTGAGCTGTGCTGTGGGTTCTGAGTGCACACACAGATGGGTGCATTTGGTGGCGAGGGTGGGAAATACGCCTTTTATTTTACCCAGGACAGTGTTCAGGACACTAGAGCTGGTGAAGCAGTGACTCAGCAGAGAACTCTACGCAGCTAGAAAGGAGGCGGAGAGCAGCCGATTGTGCTGGTGGCCACCTAAGGTCTCCCCGGTGGGCCAGACACAGGATTGCGGAGAGAGAATCTGACGGAAATCCCTTGGGGGCTGTTGTACCGATAGCGGGTCAAGATGCTCACAGCAGAAGGCAACATCTGGGAGTGAAGGCTTCAGACAGGAACATAGAAATCTCTCTGTAGCACCTTGATCCTGGGGCCGCTCTGTGCAGGGCTGCACCAGATGGGAGCAGCCTCTGGACCACTCTAATTTTCACCAGCTCACAGGGCTGAAGCCGGTCAGGGAGCGGTACAAGGTGGGGACCCATCTTCTTTGCTCTGATCAAAGCTCACGTGATGGCAGCAGGCGGCTTAAGGCCTGTGTCTGTGATTGGGTCTTTGCGAACTGGAATGGCCCCCTTGGCGCCAGTCTACAGTCAGCCTTCACCTGGGTGTGGCGCAAAGTGTCCATGTACGTTGGAGGGTCTGGCCTAATGTTCTTTGTAGGGAAACTGTGATGTACTGAATTGTTTCAAGGATTGTGATGTTCTGGTGTCAATATGCTCTGCGGGCCAAAACCGTCCCGGTGATAACTGCCATTGACTTCTTTGGCATTACTGTTACTTTGGCAGACTGTTCCCGTGTGAGCAGATCAGCACGTTATAAATACCGACACACGATTAGATTAGGTCATTTCTCAAGAATCTAGGAAAAGGGGGGATGTTTCCATCTCCAATCAGATCATTCTCCAAAGAGCTCTTCCCCAGACTCACTTCTGCCACAGTCCCCACCAGAAACCAGCCAATCAACAGCTGATGAGAACAACTGGCCATTCTTTTGTCTCTTTATAGCAATCAACACAGGGCAAATGTATATCTCCAGGGAACAATTATATTGATTTCACTGTCTCTCTCCCCCGCACCTTTCTCATAGCGCTTGTCTTAGACGGTAAGCGCTTTGGGGCTGGGACAATGTCCTTCTGCATGTTTGTACAGCACCTTGTGTAACCTTTGGGTGGCCTAAAATTCATTTTATTGCCCTTCTCCAGTGCCTTGCAGAAATAAACCCCAACCCCTATGGAGAAAGCATCTGGAGACCCAGGATCCAGTCTGCAAGGGACTCACAGCAAAGATTGCTCAGAGTTACCCTCCCACATTAACATACTACTAAGAAGAAACATAACAATGAACTTTATTAACTACCAACTAAATAAATCTTATCCTAAGAAAACAAAATGAAGTTAAATAGAACAGTCCCCACAGAAACACCGTGAGAAAGAGCCCCAAGAGTCCCGAAGTCCAGGTGGAGTTCACCCAACTCTCAGCTACAGTCTTTGATCAAGTCCAAAGGCTTGAGTGGAAGGAAGTAGCTGTCCTCTTCTTCTTCGGTTGCAGGACTCTTCAGTAGAATTCCATGCAGACTTTTCTTTCTCCTCTGGAACCAGCACTGTCCGGTCAGCTCACTGGTTAACCAGCCCTCAGTCCCATATGCATGTGCCCAAACTCTGCTGCAGAAGACTCCATAGGAGGGAGAAACCATCTTGCTGTTCACTCCTAGCTCAGCTTCTTTCATGAACACAGAGCACATGGGCTCTTCTCATAGCTTCTGCCTGCAGTCTGCTGCTCTCATGTGGTCTGACCACACCAGCAGGGAACCCTGTGGAGCATGCTCAAATGCTACCACTCCCTGCTTCCAGAAATTTCTGGTTCTGGACAGCTAATCTGCCCAGCAACAGTAACCCACCCTGAGCAGGTCTCTTTCCAAGATTGCCTGCTGTAGGCATATGGGTCACACTTGCACAATGGACCTTCAGGTCTGCGTAGAGCCTCCGGGCACCACTGTCTTGCGTTATAATAATAGCCGTGCATACAGGCATAACCATAGCCTAGTCCAGGGGTCGGCAACCTTTGCCGGCCCCTGTGCCAGCCCCGCCCACCGCACCCTTAGCAGGTGCTGGGGGCGGGGCCAAAAGTGGGCGGGGCCAAGCTTCTGGTGCCCTGCCAGCTGGCAGTCTCTGGTTCCACATCCCGGGACCGGCCCCTGTCCACAGTGGCGGCGTGGGGCTAATGGCCCCTGTTGACCCCACCCCTTGCTGGATGGCAGGAAGGGAGGGGAGCGGGTTGCGTCGCCCCACCCTGGCCAGCCGAGAGCTGTGCCGGCTGCCATGGCCAGCAGGAGGGTGGGTCGGCTCGGCCCACCCGGAGCCGCTGCTGCTGGCGGGAGCCGGGCTCAGGAACCGGAGGCCGCCCACTGGCAGCGGCGGCTCCGGCCGGGACGAGCTGACACGCCCCCTTGCCCGCCATGGCCTGGGCCGGCTCTGCCCTGCCGGCAGCAGCGTGGCTCTGGGCGGGCGGGGCGACGTGACCCACTCCGCTCCCCTCCCCTCCCCTTCCCCCATGCCGTCCAGCAGGGGGCGGGGCCAGTAGGGGTGGTTTGCGGGGTCAGCGGGGGAGCCTGAGTGGCGCCGCGTGCCGGAGGTTGCCGACCCCTGGCTTAGTCAAATGACATGGCCAAGGTCAACCCTGATTCCCAGTGGTGCTTCCAGGACTGAAAGTGTGGGCGGTGAAGTAGCAGCAAGGAGCAGTAACCTGGCGTTTTGCCTTTCCCATTCACTGTCCATGTTGGCACGTCTAGTGACCAGAACCTTGCCATCTGCACACTTCTTTGGGAGCCAGAGCTAGAAATCTCCACTTTCGTGATAGTGGAAGGTGTCGGGGCCCCTTTTGTAAGTACCTGGGTCTCAGTCTTTAGGGAATGTGTGATCGAGACCATGAAAGGCTGGTGTCCCACCAGCTCACCACTCACAGGAGCTCATGTGTATTGCAGAGGACACCTACACATCAGAAGAAGTTGTGGACCAGCAGCCGGTGCTGATGAAGGTGATGGACACAGCTGACCAGGTAACGAGGGAGGGCTTCTCAAGGGGATCTAAGGAGGAATTCTTTGCACCTCCAGAAAAGAGGGAGCACACAGCAGGATTTGCACTAGAATGGGGTGATGAGTATGAAATAAATGGGGGGAATGGTCTCATTCTACATGGCCGTAGGCTGATTCCAGTGTGCTGGTAAGTGTCACATTTCACCAGGTGTGAATTTAGCCCCTGTGCAGAGACCGGCACAATGCGTATGTCCAGAGGGCTTCCATAGGATCTGATCAGTTCTGGCCTGCTGCATGGGGCCGACCCCACCCAGAACGTCTACTACCCCATAATTCAAGAGACAAGTAGCAAATGGAGAAGAGCAGGGAAGTCAGAAATCCAAAGTAGCTGACACAGTATATCAAATATTTCTACCGAAGCTGATCTGTGTTCGGGATTTAGCATGCTACCCATCACTGTGGTATCTGGGTGCCTGTCACGTAAAAAGCTAGCGACAGCAAGATCCCTGGGGATTTCATTAGGCCTCTGGTTCTTCTGTCTGTCTGGGGTAAAAACGCTGCTTGGGCTCGAGTTTCTGAGCCAGCCGCTTACAAGAGCATGGTCAGTAAAAGAAGAGATAGCTAACGGAGCCCCATGCCCGGCTCTCAGTGAAGTGCAGTAGGAGTCGGGTGCCAAACTTCCTTATGCTCCTGGGAAAGATATCCAGCCTAAAAGGGCAATGACCACTCTTCTCTCTCCCGCTGCCCCCATGTTGGGCTCTTCTGTGCTCCGTTATCAGGCCAGGTGTGCCGACTCACTTGTACGAGAAGTCGGCGGTCTCCCTGCAGTGTAACACAGACAGGGACGCCTTTGTTTATTTTATTGTTGCACCAGATTCTCAGGGGTAACTGAGACCAGCTGGCCTGTCTGCATGACGGGGCCTCTGAGCCTAAACTCTTTCTGCTGCCAGTGTTGCCAGGAAAAAAGGGCATGACCATTCCCCGCCTCGTCCGCCAGCTTCACTTTCAGCTGCAGAAGGATCAGGGCCCCGGAGAAGTGGCCCTTTGTCAATTTGCACTGTGTGTATTTTGTGCGTAGTTGGGGAGTTTGGGCTCAGGCTAAGCACGTAGCGCAGTAACTTGGCGTTGCTGTGCCCTTGAACACTACAGCCACATCCACACTGTCGGCGCCGTCAGCTTGATCTTTCCGGATTGACTTAGTGGTCAGTTCAGACACGCGTGAGTCGATCCGGAAATCGACTTAGTGAAGCAGTGCAGCGCAGTGAAGACGCCATGCTGGAGGGAGTTAGGAAGTTGACGAGAGTTACGCAAGCTTCTCTGCTTACTCCAATTAACTGCTGCTGAATTTTCCCAGCAGTGTAGACTGGGCCTAAATCAATTTAATCTTAGCCCTCTGCTCACAGATAGTCCTGTCTCTCATGGGTCTCCTCCGTCCTCAAGGCCTAGAGCAGTGCTCAGTGGTGTCAATGGAAAGATTTCCACTTCCTTCAGTGGCCTTCAGCTCAGGCTCCTTGGAGCTCACCTTCACAGCAGCTCTCCCGGCCACAGCCAGAATTTTTTAGTTGCAAAGAAAACCCAAAGCTTAAACAAATCAGTGTGAGAGGCTGCCTGGAACCCTGGTGGAGTGAAAACCCAACACCAACACCCTATGGCTTTGGGTTGCTCTGATTCAGGGCAGCGCTAGCTCTTTAATATCATTGATTTCCTTTCACAAGGAGCGTTTTCATGGAAAGCCAAGTCTGCTCTCAAATGGCCTTTTGAAATTGGCTTCGTTTGAAACAATGTACAAAGCTGGAGAGGAACAAATGTCGCCAGGCAGGCTCCGATAGTGGCACCGCTCCGGCCTCTGATAATGCTGTCCTGTGTTACTCTGCTAGGACGTGCCGGCGAACTGCGAACGCTATCTCAGCTGGGCCAATGCGTTCATGGTTGTCTACAGCATTAACAACAAAAGAAGCTTTGAAGGTTGCCAGCAGTACCTGGATATCATTTCCCTCCATTCGAAGAGCATTCAACACGATTCTCCCATCCTCCTGCTGGGAAATAAGCTGGATATGGAGCAATACAGGTAACAGTCTTTGATCTCTGCCATGCAGGGGGGGTTCGGTGCTTCGCCTAGATGATCTCATGTAGATAAGACATGCCGACTTCAGTCTTTCTTTTATTTTAAGTTGCCCTCTTGATAGCCCTGGGGTTCTCTCTTGATGCAGAGAACGGCAGAGTCAATGCAAGCTTCCCGGACAGTGTAGCTCAGCTTGATCTGGCGGGGATAAGAAAGCTTGGGCTCCAGCCAGGTCTGCGTGTCTTTGCTGGGGCAAATTAGTGCCGATGAGAGTGGAGACGCTGTGATGTGAACACCTGTTCTCTGAGCTCCGGACTGAGACGTGCTATTGTTTTACGCAAAGGTCACAGAACTGTGCTCAGCTTGGGGGGTGTTTCTCCCTCAGAACTGAGCTTGCTTTTGGGTGGGAAACTGCACCGAGACTAATACATTTGGCTGAGTATCAAGGACATTGCTCACTAAATGTCCTCTTGAAGTCAGTGGGACTCACAAAAGGGCTGGAGGAGCAGGTCTGATGTAAATCTTTGGGAGAAAGCTCTGCAAGCGTCAATGCTAAATGGTTATTTCTTATCGCCTTATCTTCAGGGACAGGGTGACATTTAGCCACACAGTTGACATATGATGGGCAGCCAGGCAGATACATGTGTGTTTATTCTGTTAAGGTGAATTGAGAGGAAAATATATTGGTGTCATCCACTGAAGAACTGGCAGACGAGGGGGGCAGGACTGGGCAGCTGTCGGAGCTTAACTTCTCTGATCTGCTCCCTAAAATGACTATTGGCTTCCCCTTTGGCAGGCCACATGGCTCTCTGACTCTTGGCCGTCATTCCCCTGTTGTTTCTCTCCCTCTGACCTTCTGGGCTGGCTGGTAGTCCACATTCGGCTGTCCGTCATAGGGATGGGCCCACAGATTCTGCTCTGTTGTTCTGCATCGCTAAGGTGCAAAATCCAACTCTGAGCCGTCTGTACATTTTCCCCTAGTTTGAGACGGACTCCCCTCGCGAGATGCGGTGTGAGGATACCCTTTACTCTGTGTGACCTTGTCTCTGTTCTGAACGTTGCCCCCATTCCTCCACCCCACCCACTCTTCCTGCTGGCTGGCAGGTGATTTGCTTATTTTGAGTTTGCTGCTATTTTTAGCAGGTTTTTATGGGCTGCATTGTAACAAAGTGGGATCACCTCCTGGCTTAGAAGTACATGAACCTGCTCCAGCTCCTGGTGTTAAACTGTATGACTCCGTGGCCTCCATTCCCCAGAGCTCTTTGCCCTGTGCCTCTCTGCTGGGGCTAAATGCCTGTGATGTGTTTGCCTGGCCATGCATGCTGTTCTGGTTGCTACTCTTAGAGAATCCCTCCCCGCCTCTCGCTCGAGTCCTGTGATTAGAAATCCTGCTATCTTTTCCAATCACAGGGTTCTGTTGGGATGGGTTTCAGGTTTCTTCCGTTGAACTGAAGGAAGCTTGTCAGCCAGGGTGGCAGCTGAATACGCACAGAGGTAGACAGTCAACCATACAGCCGTCTTCATGGTAACAACTTCCCAATGTCACCCAGAATTCCTGATCTGTGACACATTTGCCAACCCACACAGCCCCTACAGAACCATGAGATCTCCTCCTGGCCCAGCACCTTTCTCTACATCCTTTCCCCTATCCAGCAGGTCCAGCCTTCTTGCAACATCTCGCCTCTCTGGTGCATAACCGGACCTGCCAGCTCTCTTCACACCTTCTGGGATGATTTTCTTTCCTCTTGTTCCCTCCATTTCCTCCTGATTCTCAACAGTTTCTCCTGGCTCCCATCCCCACAGCCCCCAGTGTGACACCATCCCTGTTTGGGTCACTGTGCGGACTGAAGCCAGGCTCTGGATCTGAAGGTATGAGCCACCGCTGCCTGAGTTAATGTCTGGATCTGTTCGTTTGGAGGCAGCCGGAGTCTGTACATAGCTTAGCTGTGGTATGTGGGGGAAGGGGACAGGACACAGACAAGCACAGGTTACCCCAGCATCCCACAAATTCCCCTGCAGGCTCTCAGCAGGTATGCAGGCTGTCCTCATATCACAAATGGTCTGGAACTTCCCTGCGTGGGAAGTTTCTCCTTGCTGCCATGCCCACGGGAGGGGAAGATGCCACAGTCTTTCAGCTAATGCACCTAGAGGCTCCCCTACCTGTTGTCCCTTAGAGAAGGCCACTCACCTGTTCTCCTGGCAAAAGGGATTAATGAAGCGAGACCCACTGGAGAGAGGGAGCTCTGGGGCAGAGGTGTATTAACATATAAAGGCCAACGGTCAGCGAGGGGCGGATCCAGCAATCAAAGGAAAGAGAGGACATGATTTTCCCAAATGGTGTTTCCATTTTTTTGCTATGATTTGCCTTGGCTGCGAGTTTCTGTGTGGTCCACAGACTGCAACTGCTTGGACAATGAGTCCAGGGCATTCTCATGTTTGGTTAGGGCCAGGCCTTCAGGCAATACAAGCACACACGGTCGTGCATTACACACACCTGCAGGCCTGCACCTAATGGTGCACAACCAGTTCTAGCTGCACGTGCAAACTGAGCAGACGCACATACCTCTGTGGCCAGTGAAAGAATTGCTTGTGCAGCTACCCGATTTTCAGGCACGGCTGTGAGCGTGGCCTTGGCACGGTCCGTGTGTTGTGGGCCACATCCTGTTTCCCATACTCACGCGGAGCGCGATCTTATCACAAGTGGCCCCATTGATTTCACTGGGGCAGCTCACAGTGCCAAGGCCTACTCAGTGCGAGGAAAGGCAGCAGAATGTGGCCCTGAATTCTGGCTATACATAGTCTCTGCTCCAAGGGGAACTGGGAGGGTTGATCACAGCAGAACTGCCAGCGCCCAGGGGCAGGGGCTGAGATGAAGCCACTGAATGGAGGTTTAGGTTTAGGATGGCTCCAGTTGCACCTAGCACCATCTTGCCAGGAAAAGCCGTGTACCAGCCCTCCGTCCCGGTCCCAGGCGCTGAGTGGCCAGCCAAAATTTGTAACCCAGCGTGAGATCGGCTCCATCTGATGGTCGCCTCGTCTGGGCAGACTTCTCTGGAAAGAGGCCCCCTGGCGGAGGGTGGAAGAGGGCACGTTGACATGTTCCCCTCACACGTGGGCCGTGCCCACGTTCCTGCAGCTCCTAGTCACCTTCTTGCAGGGGCTTTCTTCCCTCCAGGGTGCCTGATTCCTCCTGTTCCCTGATGAGCCTCCCCTGGTTCCCTTCAAGATTACAGCTTCTGGCCCAGTTTCACCCTCTTCCCAAGGCAATGCCCCCCCCCCCAGCAAATCAGCTTCACTGCTCCCCGCTGTTACGTGCTGGGTGAAACATCTGACATAACAACAGTGGCTCCTTTGGGCTGTCGGCTATGACAACAGATGAGCCTGAGCTGCATTGTCCAGGCCTGCCTCTCCCAGAGCCTACAGGGGCCGGAGCTGGAGTATTGATTCAGCCCGGAAGAGACACCAGAGCGCTGGTATTCAATGGCTTGAGGCAGGCCCATCACTAGCTACAATCTTCCCAGCAGTCCCAAAAGTCCATCCGCTAGGAAAAGAAAGCAAACAGCAAATTCCTCAGGCACGGAGGATCCCCACTCATGGCCATTTCCCTGAGCATCCGTGCAAGCAGGAGGGGAAACTGAAATGGAGTTAAACCTCCATTCTCCTGAGACCAGGCAGTTAGACAGCTGTTATGGGTTCTTTTAAGAAGACACCCAGGAGCTTAGTTAATCAATAGGGTTTCCCTTCTGGTTTTTCCTTTCCTAGTTACACTGTGATTGTCTGGGAAGTTAGTGTATTGAGTTGCGTTTGGAAGACGACGACTGATCGTTCATCCAGGGACAAGGAACAGAGCCACAATTTATTGCACCCAAGCTAGTGGGTTTGATGGCCTTAACACAAGGAAACAATCACGGCTCAGAAAGGCTCTTGTTCTGGCCAGGCCAAAATATACCAAGATCTGTTTCCATCTTCCTAGTTGGGAGTCAGCCTCCTGCCGAAGAATTACAGCGCATGGGGGTTTCTATCGTGGAATGCAGTAACACAGGGCAAAATCCCAAGTCTTTATTTCACCTCTTCAGAAGGAAAAGAATCATTGTGTGCCCACACTGCAGAATGGCATTGCTGTATGGATGTGGGGCAAGGCGGCTCCTGCATCTCTGGACAGTTTCATGTTCAAAGGTGCAGACTTGATCTCACGTTAACGTAGGCATTTGATGTCAGTAGGGCTTGATCCTCTGCTCTCGGACGCCAACGGGAGTTTTGCCTGTAACTGGTGGGTTTTGGATCAGGCCCATGGGGAGACCCTAATAAGTACGTTCATGACCCTTTGTGGGGGCCCCGGCCCTGACTCCACCAGGCACATAAATATTAAGCACAGGAATAGTCCTGTTGCCTTAAATGCATTGTCGTTAGTAGGACTACTCACAAGCTGGAAGTGAAGTGCGTGCTGAATTTTAGAAGTGTTCCAGTGTAAATAAACTGTGGCTGTGCATATCCTAGGACCTAGCATGGAGCAAACCAAGACCTCCAGTCTCTATCCAAAGCCTAACGAAGTCAATGGGAGTCTGTCCAGTGATTTAAATCAGGCCTCACGACATAAATTCCTCTTCTCTTGCGCTCAAGCAGTTTCTATTTGCTGTCCTTTCATATCAGGCCCTTGCAGTGTCTGGGGCTGGCCCTAGAGGGAGACATGATCTCCAGCTCTGGGCCCATGCATTCCACCTGCGCATCAGCTGTCATGGTTTGTGGTCTCTGCTCGGCACTCATCCTTTCTTGGCCTCCTTTGTCAGACAGGTCACCAAAGCCGAAGGGGCGTCTCTAGCCGTCAAGCACGGGTGCTTGTTTTATGAAGTCTCCGCCTGCCTGGAGTTTGAGACTGTGCAGCACGTGTTCCACGAAGCTGTGCGGGAAGTGAGGAGGGAGACGGAGAGGAACCAGCCGGTCCGACCGTTGTTCATCACAGAGGAGAGGCCCTTCCTGCACCTTGTTACCCCGGCTACTGTGGCCTCCAAGCATGGCCTGGCCAGCTGCACCCTCAACACTCTCTCCATGGTCAATTACAAAGAGATTCCCTCTGTGGCACAAGCCAAGCTGGTCACGGTGAAATCATCCCGGGCTCAAAGCAAGAGGAAAGCTCCCACGTTGACCTTATTGAAGGGCTTTAAAATATTTTAAGCCTTTAGCCCCTCAAGCATTTGCTGCTTCCAAGGGGTGGGAAAGGAGCAGCCACTGGATTTCATGGCATCCTGAGGAACCTTCTCCAACTTCTGCAGTGGTGTATTTGACAATCTCCACGGCAGCAGAAGGTTGTAGACCATCCTCTGTGATTTACAGACAATGCACTTGGCTGTAGTTCTACAGAAAAGCACTTTGGCGGGAATGCAAGGAACAGGGCCAGGCTTGAATGCAGAAACTGGGTCATAACGTCTCTCTAAATCACTATTTGTCCATTCCCCGTAGCTCAGTATTGACGTGGTATTTGCACAGTAGTTCTATCATTTGCACTGGGTGTTAGCATAGCTATTTGTTATTGCAGAAGCGGGACTTGGAAAGGGAGTGAGGAAGCCTACCTTATATCCATCATGCCAGCGCACATGTTAAATGAATGTTTCATTGTTCTCCCACGAGCCCAGGTTAGGTGCTCCTACCTGTGTCTTACCCGGACTTGAAAAATCAGCTCCCACAAATGCACGCGAGCTGATGAGACAACCTGTGCAGCCCACATGGTCCAGAGTATCTGACTCAATGATCATGTAAATAGCACCACTGTAATACCCAGCTTGGTCCCTGCAGTGGGAATATTTGCTGCAGCTGGTTGGATTACATGATTTCATCACAGCCAAAATGTTTTGTGGCGGTGTATCGGTTTTCCCATCGGTTTCGCCAGGAAGTTTTTAGAGAGAGAGAAAAATAGATGAGTGGCTAGGACATTCAATAGGGATGTGGGTCAGCAGGTGAGTTATCAGCGCGCTGTCCTGGGATGTGGGAGAACTGGGTTCAAGTCCCCATTTCTGGTTGATTTATAGGCCAAATTTGATGGAGACAAATTCACCGCTGTCAGTTCGATCTTTCCGGATCAATTGAGTGGTCAGTGAAGATCCACTCAATCGATCGGGAATTGGATTCAGTAAGTCCATCCCCTGAAGAAGAGTAGTGCTGAGTCAAAAGGATACCATTTCCCTTTGACTCTGCGCAGTGGAGGCACAGAAGTAAGTGAGCATTAGAAAGTCAAAGGGAGATACATAAGTTATTTTATGTAGCTTGCGTATCTCCCTTCGACTCCTGCCGAAAAGGGCGGCAAGTGCAGACCAGGCCATAGTGACAGCAGAGTTTTCATCCCAGTTCACTTTTGCTCAGGCAGACCAAGGATGTGAACCCAGCTATCTCACATCCAAGGGGTGTCTCTCTCTCTCTCTCTCTCTCTCTCAAGTCACCACAAAATGGAATTATTGTACTCTGGTCAAGCTGTAGCATTTGGCTCATGTCAGCATTCAGGATCTGCAGTGTGAAGACATGACATCTGATGAAGTGGTAGAAGTGGTCAGAGACGCGTGTTGCAGATAAGAGTTGTCTGGGCAATCTTGACTCTGAATTTCCATATGTTCCAACTTTAGGGTTTGGGGAGTTTTTTAAGGGTTTTTTAAAGGTTTTTTGTAACTGAAAATGTCCCAACTTTCCAGCATTTGTTAAAATGTCAGTGTTATTCTAAAGTTTTGTCCCCTAAAATTACTGCTATGTATTTACAGCCTTAAATGGATTCATATGCAAATCCAGATGTATCCCGGGCGACTTCCATTGAAAGCAATGGGAAAAACTCCCCTTCACTTCTCTGGGAGCAGGAGTAAGTGAAAAGGTTAGAGATCTACAGCTTTCATTCCAGGTAGCTTGCTACAGCAGGTGTGCAGATGAAAGTCCTTATCGTCCGTGTTGTGTGCAGTGAAAGCGAGCAGAATATTGACACAAAACGCTCCCATGCGGGCAAATTTCATGTAAAGACAGTGGGGCCCCCTGGTGGAATGTTAGCAGGTACTATGTGTGCTCATGAAAGAAGCCGCTAGCATCCAGAAATGTACAACGGGTTGTGGAGTCTAGTATATAAATATATTGCTCAGCCAGTGACAAATTGATTTAAATACTGCAAACATGATGGCCTGCATGTCAGATAAAATCAGCAGGGTTGTTGGCATTTCACTGTTAAAGCAATACACAGGGAGAGATTTTTAATTGGAATGAAAAAGAAGTTGCAAATATAATTGGTGCAGAACATACACTTCAGAGGATGTTAAGAGAATGCCTACACATTGAAATAACATGTACCAGAAATATATTTTGTCATTTAATTTTACGATGCAATGTTTCCTTTCAAATACTTTGCCAGTGGAATACTCCTTTAGCAGGTGGATTTAAACAAAACCTTTTTTGTAGAAGATTGCTATATTTTCCACTTGTCTTAAATTATTTGGGGGTACCTCTGTTCCAGGCTCTCTGTGGCTAATGCTGAATAAATCTTAACCAAGAGCACAATTTACAACAAATAGGTTTAAGGTTACATGTTTTGTTTTCCTTTTCGTATATGGCTGGGAACAGTGACTGCTCTCCTTGTGTGGGGTGCCACTTACCGGCAGAGTAAAATCATGTATCTCTCTAATTATGCAATTTCAATCAATGACTTTGGAAAATGTTTTAATAAAGGCAACTTTTGAACAAGTGGCAGCACATCTCCTTCGTCTCAGCATTTTCTTGATGACACATTCCGTGGCTGACGGCAGGACAAGCCGCCCCCTTCCCTCGTCTGGTTTGGGTTAGAGAACTGTTTTGCAGCGGAAGCGGGTGAACAGCTGGGAGAAGGTGGGAAAAGCTGGCATGTAGGAGTATCCTGGAGGCAACTGACAGTAGCAGGTAAGGATCAGGCTGGATTGGCATCAAACGAGGGGGACCATACTGTATCATAGTCTAGAGCTGATCATGCTGAGGAAAATCCCCTGCTATTTCTTTTTATTCCACTTGATAAACTGGGCTTAACTTTTCAGCACTTCCGTCAGCATGAATTTAGATACACAACACTTTCTGACATACTTGTCCAGGGCCCTGACTGGGATTGTGCTTCCCGTTACACCACGTCCTCGCACTTGTCTGCATATAGGGTGGTAACGTTGCCATCCTTCCACTGAACCTGCACCTCCCCGGGCCTTTGTTCTTTTGAGAGCAAGCCTTGTGTTACAGGAGCCAAGTTACCGACTTCCTCCAATTGCAGAAAAGGCGGCTTGGCCTCTGACTCAGTTAGTTTTGTGACTTCGGCAGCTTCTTTATACACGAGGATAATCTTCCTTCGCCTATCAGGGAGGGATAAAAAAGAAGCAAGAAGTGAACCAGAAGGCTCAGCATGGGGTTGTGTGCAACAGGTGGGGGGACCTGGCATGCACAGTGTTTCATATTCTGTGTACATTAGCTGATGATGTTTAGAAAACCCCAGATGCATCAAGTACACGCAGCTGCAGAGTTTATATGACTATGGTATCAAATCCAACCAACGCTAAAGAGAAAACATAATACATCAAATGGTCTAAATTGAACGCCTCACACCCCGCAGGCAAGCAACAAAATCAGATGTACAGTGGGACTATTCTATAAGAATCTGCTGCTGCTTTTTTCTTCTTTTAAGCAAGGAGAAAACTCTTATGATTATAGTCTGAGTGAGGTGCAAAGATTGTTGCTTTAGGAGAAAACTGCTTAATTCTCAGCTCCATGGTGCCCGACCAATGTGTTTTAGCACAGCCGAGTAGTGTAAAACTTGTTATTTCGGCAGAATTTAGATTGAGGATTTGAGAGAGCCTCTGATTCGCTATCTGACAATGACTCAATCATCTTGTTTCTCTAGAAACAAAATGGTGTGAAAGTTTATTTTGAATAAGTGAGGCAAAAACGCAGATTTATCTATTTTAGCTCCTCACAATCTTCTTTAGATGGATCTTTCCAGACAGCAGCTCTGTGAGCTAAGGAAATGCCATTATCCCCTGTTTACATATGGGAAACTGAGGCACAAAACCCAAATGACTTACCCAAGGTCCTACAAGAAGTTTGTGGCAGAGCAGGAGACTAGGAAAATGAACTGACCTAGGCCGTCCTTCCTGCTAGGAATGAGCACAGATCTGGGATTTCTTCTGCTGTGGGTATGTGGCACAGAGTTAATTCTCATTGAGCTAATGTTTCAGATGTGCCAGCGTGGTTGGTTGGTTGGTTGTGGGGTGGGTGTGGGACTTTTTTTGTTTTGTTTGTGCCCAGCATACAGTCATAATCATTTCCCCACCGGCCATTCAGCAGTCAGCAGAGGCAGCAACTTTCAGTCACTAAAGACGTGTGGCGCGTGCATCCAAATTAGCAACCTCCTGGGTAAGTCGGAATTGGAGAAGGTTTGCAGATGGCCCTGTCTCTGTTTGAATACCCACTGGAATGATTTCTTGGGTCACCTCTGATTAAAACCAAACCTCATAAAGATCCCATTGAAACTAGCACGTTCCTGCACCAAAATCCCACAGGCCATGTCCTGGCTGGTGGGTGGGTGTGTCAGGGAGCGCGCAGAGAACCCAGGCACCTTTGTGCACCTGTGGAGGAAGCCAGAATTCCTGGATTGGCTGTCTCTAGGCACAAACACGGAGGGAATTGTAGCTTGCCTGCCCTTAGGATCCCAGAGTAAAGAGTTTGTACAGAGTTTGGCAGCTGTCCCTCCTGTGTGCGCTGCCCCAGTGTCTCCGAGGCCTGGTTCCTTCTCTGATTGCACCCGTACGGGTTTTATCCAGACAGTCTGGTTTTTGGCCTCTGTGTCTGCGTGCCATTTAGGGTGGCCCGGGCAGAGGTTAAAGTAAGGGGGAATGCACTGGAACGCAGTTCCAGGGCCCACAAATTTGAGGGGCCAGAGTTCTATTTTCTAAAAATAGAAGAATCCAGCAGAACACATGTTCCACCCTGCCCTGGCTGCTGGCAGGTCCCACGCCCCACCGTTGTTAATCACAATACTTATTGTGTGATGCAGTGTTTGCTAGATTGTGACAATAATTGCTATAGACATAAACGCCATATAAAATTATAAATATTTGTATGGAGCGATAACCGATGCATGTGGTACTGAGAAGTGGTTGCAAATGCCTACCTGGGCTGGGGCCCACACATGCATGAAGGGGGCCCGGAGATTAGGAGGGTTCCAGGGCCCATCAAATTATACTTTAATCACTGGGCCAGGGGTCCGTTTTTCAGGACTTGTCAATTCTAAAAGGCACCCAAATGGAAAGCTCAGTTACCACCAGGTAGGGGGAGGTGACAGCTCATTAATCCGTGCCAGCCCCTGCTCAGCCTGAGCGACCTGATATTTGCAGGCAGGCTCCTTGAGCCGATTCAGTGAAAGACCAAGGCTGTGGGTGGAAAGGGGCATATGACGGAGGAGTCGGAGCAGGGGGCAGAGCCTAGGGTGAACAGATAGCAAGTGTGAAAAAGCAGGACAGCGTGGGGGCAAATAGACACCTGTACAAGACAAACCCCCTAATATCGGGACTGTCCCTGTAAAATCGGGACATCTGCTCACACTAGCAGGGCCTTGAAGGAACAGGTGGAGCAGGGGCGGAGCCTGGGGGAAGAGGCGGAGCAGAGATGAGGCTGCCGGGGTCCAGTTCCCAGCAATTAGAAAGGTGGCAACCCTAATCCTCCCATGATGCCCTAGCAATGGGTTTTACAACCTCACTGTACCGTGAACATTCTGTGGTGCTTACCTGTTTCCCATGATATTTATTCCCAGAAGGAGAAGACCCAGAAACAGCACCACAAAGGAGAGGGCTAGAATGCAGTAATTCCACGTAGAAGCTAGGGCGAGAAACATTGAGCGGTGAAATGAGGGTGTGCAGAGCCATTCTGGCAACACTGCTACAGCCGAGTGCTTCAGGGTGTGCCAGGGGGATCCGTTTGGTGCAAACCAGATGCAGGATTCAGGCAGCACAAAGGTGCAGCAGAGGTGCAACCACTGCCTGAGAGGTCTGCTGGGGGGGGGGGGGGGGGAACATTATTAAGGTGATATACCAGGGTAGTCCTGGCTAGTGACCTGCACCCCCTCGCTGCAGAGGTAAGTGGGAAAACGCCCCCTGGCCTCAACCCAACTGACCTGAGGAAAAATTCCTTCTTGACCACACATACGATGATCACTTAGGCCCAGAGCGTGTGAGCAAGAACCAGCTGGCCAAGCGCCTGCGAGAGGGAATACCTGGGGCTGCCTCATAGCTCTGACCCTCCAACATCTCCAGCCATGGCCGTCCCCGAGGCATCAGAGGAAGATCACCTCAGGATCTGGCCTTCACTGACTGCGTACATTATAGGCCTGAAGAAAATTAACTTTTTATAAGTGTGCTGCATGAGTGACTGATCCACTGAAGGCCGGATCCTCATAAGCTTTTAGGCGTCTAACTCCGGGCCTGAATATCACCCCAAAATGCCTGAGCATCCTCCGCTCCCATTGATTTCACAGTCAAGTGCTGTGAAAGGTGGGAATGTTGGCAGGGCAGCACCTGTGACCTTGCACAACCTGCTCACTCCTCTACCTTGTCCTAAGTGGCCATGTGCACCTGAACTCAGGAGCACTCCACGGCAGCTGCTTGTAAAGAATCTGGCAGAATTAACCCTTGAAATGGGGGGCTCATATACTGCCCCAAATACTAGACGGAAGTAATCCAGGGCTGAAACAGCAAGTGCAATTATTTGTCCGGGTGCGTTATCAGCAATTGATCCCAAACGGTCCAGACCTGAAAGCCTTCGTCAGGCAAAAGTCTATTGACTTTGGGATTTGGCCCATTAAAGGCTACTAGTTAATGCTCATACTCTGTGATGGGCCTGAGTTCTCCTCCATTCTCTTTTCTGGATTTAATACCAAAATGTTTCCTATGCCAGCCTCTGGATTCAGCTCCAGTGCAACACAGCCTGGTTTTTCCTTTGGGCACTTGGACCCTGATTCTGCACCACAAAAGTCAAGGGGAATGTTGCCGTTGACCTCGGTTTATGCTCCACTCAGCCCATATTGATCTGTGCCTCCTGCTCTGCCAAACAGCCTGTGATCGCAGATCTTTGCTCCAATGACTGGAAGACTACTGAGCAGAAAGGTCAGCCAGCTCACTGGAGCCAGTTGCATGTTGGCGGTAGAATTTCACAAGGGAGCTCATGGTTAGAAGATGGATGTCTCCATCCCACTTGTCTTTGCCTTTTGTTCCACATCAGGGAAGGACCTGGGTTTGTAACGTAAGTAGCAACCTCTGCTAGAGCTGGTTGGGAATTTTCTGAGGAAACATATTTTGAGAAACAGCTGATTCATCAACACTGAAACTTTGTGGGAAAGGGCCGGTTTTGAAAATCACCCAAGTCAAAAAATAATAATTTTTTTTACAAAAAAAAAGTTTCAAAACTATCCAAACATCCTGTCTCAGCATGTTTGAAACAAAAATTTCAATTTCTGTTTCAAAATGACTTTTTGTTTCAAAACTTTAGTTAAGCTATGGTTTAGACCAGTGGTCTTCAACCTGGATGATACCATCCAGTAGTGGGCATTTTGTGATTTTTGGTGGGCACTACAAAAATGAAGGAAGGAGATAATGGCCTTGCTCATCCAGCTGTAATTTATCAAAAGTTTGTATGAATAATGAATACATTTTGTTTGTTTGATATCCTATTTAAAATATCTGAGTTTAAAATTTAAATAAACTGAAAATTATAATTAACGATTATCAGTACGACAATGTAACAATTAATTTAATGACAGTGGCAATTTGTAAAAAGTAACAATTTATGTAGGTGGGCGATAAACTTACTGCAAATGTGAAAATATTGAAAAACTAGGTGCTGATCCAGAAAAGGTTGAAGACCACTGTTTTAGGCAAAGGTTAAGGAGAGGTTGCCGTTGAAACAAGACGTTTTGAAATGATTAAAACTAAACAGTTTGATTGATCCAATCTCAATAGTTTTGAAATTACTGGTTCACAAAACATTTTTGAGATTTGGATTTTCATCCTGATTCCACCCCGGAAAATATTTCTACATCTCAAAAATTCTCATGAGATGGGAAAACCATTTCTGGCCAACCGTCATGGTTAGAGTAACTCCTTTTGCTATCTGCCAGTGACGTAAAAGGTTCATGACCCCACATCTGTTTCCGTGGCAGCCCCTGAATAGCTACTATGTTTATTTATGGTACCTACGATCTTCTCGCCGGAAAAACCACAGCAACCCCTGCAGTTGTTCTTGAAACGCATCAATTCCAGGAGTGGTATAATCCACCGCCTCATCGGGTATGTGTGAGCTGGTACGAGCCATTGCCACATAACTGCTTCTCTCTGCCTTGGCTGTGAAAAAATAGAAAGATGGATGGGATATGCACAAGATAGAAGGACCTCCCTACTGATTCACAGTGCTGAATGTCTCATGTTTTACATGTACACTTGTGCAGGTGTGGGCACAGCTGGTTGCATGTGCAAAAGTGAGCATGCGAACAGAGATTACAGCTAAAAATGTGGCTCATGGTATCCAAGAATCTGAAAGAAATATCTGTGATTGCTCCGTTATGTATCTTTGTTCTTGTAAGCAAGATCTGAGTGGCCTCCCGGCTCAGCCAGCTGAGAGGGGGGCTGCTCTATTTGCTTGGTCACTGTATTTGCATGAGTACAGCCAGATGCTCAGCACAACGGGAAATGGTCGGTTTGGCTGATACTGGGCATTAGTCTGTTAAAAAAAGTTCCAAGGCACCATCCCCAGCAGAAGGCCACTCCATCCCCAGTGGGGCTGGTACCTGGGGCCAAGTTGGTGTGGGTGGCGCACTGGGGGACCAGCCCAGCTCACGGGTGGCCTGCACCACCCCACAGCGCCAGTCCACCCC
Source organism: Pelusios castaneus (assembly GCA_007922175.1). Lineage (NCBI taxonomy): Eukaryota > Metazoa > Chordata > Testudines > Pelomedusidae > Pelusios > Pelusios castaneus. The sequence goes on from ML685765.1 coordinate 28,866,162, forward strand.
ACCTTGGCCGGTGCTCTGCTCACAATACATATTAGCTCATGCTGCATGTGTTTAGCGAGTGTCTTTTCTTTCTGGTGTCTGATGCTTACCTGGCCTCTCATCACATATGCTCTGCCTCCTGCTGACTTGCCATCGGGAACTTGGGCTTTTTGTATGAGTCAGCGAGACTTTATTCTTTTCTGTTGTCAGGTACAACCGAGTGCTGCCCATGAGACGTAGCCTGAAATTAGCACACTCCCACTTCATGTGTGCTGCACTTCCGCAGGGACTTGTCTGCACTCTGTTGGCTTCTCCTGTAGACAGACATTCCCCGGTGCCTTGATTGATCAAGAATTTGTCTTGCCAAGACCAGTGTTGGACATCTGAAGTGGGATCACAATCCTCTAAAAGTAAATTCTCATCTGCTGTGCTGGCTTGTAAACACAGCTTGGCTTTAGCATTTTCGATAAGAAAACCCTGTGTTCCTGCAGAGAAACCGGAGCGTGAGCAGAATCATCTTGTAAAGATGGCACAGTGAGCTAGAAAGCATGGTCCCAACCGTAATCGAGTCAAGCAATCACCAGTGTCTATGGGGAGCAGACAGGACTCATGCTAAAGCAAATGGCTGGGAGCTCAGTTTATCCCGCTTGGAAGGGCTGCATCAAGTCTACTGGGATTTGAAGCTGTTATTCCCAGGAGCCCAAGTATTTCGGACCAGAAGGAAATCTTCTGCAGCCCTTTATGAGCTACTGCTCTACAGCTCCGGGAGGAGGGTATCCATTTCCCCATCAATGTCCCCAGCTGCTTAGCTCATCTGTGATCTGGCTCTCTCTGTTTCAGTGGGATTTGGGGAGGATATCACGTTCAGCTAACTAAACCCCTTACTGCTTCAGGAGTTAACCTTGGTTATTTCAATTCTAGCACATTTCTGCTATAGAATCATAGAATCATAGTGCTGGAAGGGACCTCATGAGGTCACCTAGTCCAACCTCCTGCTAAAAGCAGGACCACTCCCACTAAATCATCCCAGCCAGGGTTTTGTCTAACCAGACCTTAAATATCTCCAAAGATGGAGATTCCACCACCTCCCCAGGTAACCCATTCCAATGCTTCACCACCCTCCTAGTGAGAAAGTTTTTCCAAATGTCCAACTTCGATCTCCCCACCTGTAACTTGAAACCATTGCTCCTTGTTCTGTGGGCAGGCCGAGAAAGTCCTATCTTATAGTGGATGAACTGGGGACGCATTTAGCCCACACTTACACTCACGGAACTATCCTGACGTCGATAGGTTTGTAACAGCTTAATGGAGGGCAGAGTTTGGACTGAGGTTACTCCAGATGTACACCAAGACGAGAACCGACCCATGGCTCAGAACAGCGGTTCTCAATCACAGGGTCAGGAGACGTTATTGTGTCACCACACAGTGGTAAGTGTGTTGGGGAGAGCCGGGAAGATGGCTGGATTTGGCCAGGGGGGTGTGAGCTGGTGTGTTCTGTAGGGTCGGCATGTCGTGCCCCACAATAGATTGAGAACCACTGGCTTAGACTGTAGAGAGCCATATTATCAAAGAGCTAGTGCTGAACTTGTGAATGGAAACATACAACTATACCAGCACACCAATATGTGTGTGTGTGTGTGTGTGTGTGTGTGTGTGTGTGTGTGTGTGTGTGTAAAATGTAGCAGCTAGGCAAGATGGAGGGAAGCAAGTGAGCATCTGAGTGGGGCACCTAGCCCGATGCCCCGGAGTGATTTCTTTTGTAAGAAGGTGCTGTGTCGGAAAACAAGGGCCGCTCTTCACACTGCTCTTTCTGGCAGCAAAGACTCTACCTGGTGCCAGTAAGAAGAGGATTATCCAGAGTGACTTCATAGTTGTAGGAACCCTTTTGAAATGGATATGGCTTCTTCCGAGTGTGGTATATGGAAACCTGGGAAAGAGAAAGAGCCAGGAGGTTACAAACACTTTCTTGATACCCTGGGAGCCTAGGTTGTGGTATACTGCTAGTATTAAAAGCCACTGCCTACATCGATGCGGCTGTAACAAGCTCAGAGGAATCAGAGATGGCGGCCAGCGTGTCCATTCTCCAGTACCTGTGCTCTCTTCCATCTCAGTTTAAATGACACAGCAATGGGAGATCCAGCCTAGTCCCCTGCAGATAGAGCTGCTCATTCAGATGGATGTTCTGATCTTCAGCTTCAGCTTCCGTGCTGCTTTTCTTCTCATGACGCTTGGCCGAGCTGACTGAATGGGATGCAGAGCTAATTTGAAGAGCCACCTGGGGAGCAGCATTCCTCTGAGCAGCCCTTGGCCTGCTCCTTTCCTAGGAAGGCTCTTTTTCTCTGTTCTTTCCTCAGGTGGCAACTACTTGAGGCACTGGCTCACCTGCCATCCAGCACCAGAGACAGGTCTTGCACGTCAGGGGGGAAGGTAAGAGCATCTGGTGCCAGTCAGAGGAAAGCAGAAGAAGTGTCTGGCTCTTGAGAGTGGAGGGCACAGCTCCCGAAAGCAGAGGGGTGCAGCTCCTGGGGCCAGACTGAAGGGAAGGTGCCTCCCGTTCCTTGAGTAGCTCTTAGAAGCATGGTCTTTTCTCTCACCCCAGGAAGCAGATCATTCACTGCCTGCCCCTCAGGCCTCAGCTCCTCCACTCGCTCCACCAATGGGCCTCAGTCCTGGCTGGCTGGAGGGTGGCAGGTGATTGTTCAGACCATTCAGTCTTTAGCCTCTTTGTTGAGTCTGCGAACGAGGGAGCTAATTACTGCAAACTGACGTGACAGTGTGTGGGGGGGGATACTTGTCCGCTACATTCTGGACGGAGCCCATGAGACTCAATTTATTCAGTCCACTAGATAGTAAAAACTTGGTCACTCCCAAACTGCCCTGGATTCGAACAGTGACTTACCTCTCGGTAAATGATCCTTTGTCCCATCACTAATCTCTGAGCTACGCTGTCTCTACAGGAGATTAATTATTATATAATCACATTGATTTTTTGCATCCTTTCCACACTCTGGCTGTAATTTGCAATAGCTCGTTGAATTTCTTCTGACCCCAGAACTGCCCAGGGTAAATTGTGACCAACACATGATGCTGCTCAATGCGTGCTAACAAGGACCCTTCTGACCATGATGTGGAACAGCTGTCCTTCTGGTTATTCACCTCAGGATTGATTTTCTTCTGGTCACAGGTCAGGGATGGCAATTTCCTAACAATTCAAAGTTCACATTTTTATGGCCAGCGAAGTCATTGGCTCACTTCCTCATGACAGAAAGGCATGCGATAGGCAGTACATGTGCAGGTCTGATTCTGTAATGTCTTACATGCTTTACAGTAGCCCTGCATTTTACATAAGGAGGCTAAAACGGCTCTCCATCGGATGTGTTAATTAAAAGGTACCGTGCCAAAAGTGAAATCCCTGCAAGCTGCATGGCAACTTTTTAAAGACACCACGATAAAGGCCCAATTTAAATACAGTATAGACCCCAAATTAAAAAAGAGGACCAAAAAGGCTCCTCCGTGGCTAACCAATCAAGTAAAAGAAGCAGTTAGAGGCAAAAAGGCATCCTTTAAACAGTGGAAGTTAAACCCTGTTGAGGAAAATAGGAAGGAGCAGGAGCAAAGTGTAAAAATATAATTAGCAAAGCTGAAAAAACCTGGAAGAACAGCTAGCCAAAGACTCAAAAAGTAACAGGAAAAAATTCTGTAAATATCTCAGAAGCAGGATGGAGGCCCTGTCGGGATTGTGTGGACATAAAAAATCCAAGAGCCCTCTCCATTATAGTAGGGGAATTGTCCTAATGTACTTTTCCTTCTCCCACTCATGTGCAATTGGTTGCTGCTCTCCACCCAAGAGACGGCTGCCTTTCATTGGCATTTATTTTTACAGGGCCAAATTCTGGTAGCCTTTCTCAAGCAACTCTCCTGTCGATGGGAGTCTGGCCTGAACGAGGGCATCAGGATTTTGCTCCCAGGTTATGAAGCATTTTGGGATCAAAGGCTATGTCTACACTTGCTAAAATTAGTTCGAATTAGTTAGTTCAAACTAACGAATTCGAATTAATTTTAGTTAGTTCGAATTAGCTTAATTCGAGCTAGCATGGCCACACTGGAACTGGCACTTGCTTAGTTCGAATTAGCGATCCCCATTCATTTCAATGGCCAGTTAATTCAAACTAAGAAATTAGTTCGAATTAACATGGCCACATTGGGTAATTCGAACTAGTTAGTTCTAATTAACCCTTTAGTTCGAAAACCCTATTTGAATTTATTAGTTCGAATTAAGGAAGCCCTTAATTCGAACTAACTAACGCCTAGTGTAGCCATGGCTTTAGTTAGTTCAAATTAAGCCCCCTTAATTCGAACTAACTTGCCAGTGTAGACATAGCCAGAGAGACCATCTTCGTGTCACATCTTCTTATTTGAACAAGCCATTACATAGTAATAAAACTTCACTTCAAGATTTAAAACATTGCGGGACTTTTTGTTTAAACAGATTATGTATCTTGTAGATAAGTTGTTACACGGAAATCTGAGCTAGATGGATCATTGGTCTGACCCAATATGGCTGTTCTGATGCGTTATCTTGTTCTCCGTTAAGTTGATAACCCTACACATAGATCATTCACCATGGAGCTAGTGCGGATAGAATGGAGCCATTGAGACATGGGTAATGGCAGAGGGGGAACGTGCTGAGTCCCTGCCCACTGGCTTCAAGCAAGTTTGTACTCAACACAGCTCAGCTATGCCTTCATTGCTGTGGCCCATGTTACTGTGTCTACTCTGCTTTGTATATCTGCACTAGTGCAATGAACGCTAGCACAAAATGTATACACGCATAGGGGAATCATATCCCTAAGAGGTCTTTGGAGCTGCACTCTAACCAATTCAGAGTTAAGTTTCTGATCCTCTCAGTGACTCGCCTCATGATGTCTCAGAGTTTGACAGCACTCACTGTGCCGAGGTTACTCTATTACTCTGATACAGTTTGGGGAGCTCAGGAAAGAAAGAGAAATTTGGAAAATTGGCTAGCTTTTGTTAATTTCAGGCTTGTTGGTGTTAAGTTTGTCATTTTTGGTGAACATTTATTTTTTGGTCATATTATTTTAGGTGACTTTACACTTGCAACATTTCATATTGTTTTCAGAAATTGGCTTTTCACACTGAAATGTGCAACATTCACACAGCTGCTCACTGGTAAAGACTTTCACAGCTCAAAAAAAAAAATCCCAAGGTTTTCACTCAAAAACAGGTTGCGTGGAATTTTGCAGGTTTTTCATGCAATTTGCACCCTTTTTATTAAATTGCAATTAAATGTGGAAACTCAAATGGTGAGATTATCATATTAAGAGTGAATATTTTATACAGCCCCGGCATCCAGCCCTTACTCATCATAGTACTCCCGAAGCATGCAGGTGATCTGATCAATTACACACATGAGTAAGTTTGTGAGATCAGAGTTCTAGATATTGGATACATCATCTGAGGATCTAGGCCATAAGTGTATATTCCCCCAGCTGTGCACAGCATACTGCAAAATCAAAATCTAGAATGTCGCAAATATACCCTTCCATTTTATTTTGGGTGTTAGCTTTTATTAAGCTTTAACATTTAGACCATTTACCAAGAGACATGATGTGCTCAGTCTGGGCCCACAAACTCCCAGTGATGTTGACAGAAGTGCAACAGCATTTTTTTGACCATTGGGGAACAAATCAGATCAGCTGGCCAACAGACCTTGAAGTCTGCAGTCAAGGTCCTGCAACCCATCTCTGATTTATCTTTTTGATACCAGCAACAGAGGCTCAGTCCAGCCTTCAGAAAGGCCATCTGTATGGAATATCTGATAAGAAATTATTTATTTCCTTCCTGCCTTCTTCCCCTATATTCAGTCTCTGATTTATTACAATACAATTGCAATATGCAAAACACCTTGGAAAATTGTTCCTTCTTGCCTGTCTTCAGCTGGACTCAGTTCATGGTGATGATTGTGTACTAAATTAAATCTTGCATGTTATCCCAGGTACTGTACCTGAAGACTTCCATCCTAATACACAATACAATATCTTATAAACAGAAACCAATGTTTTTGTGTCCAATAAAGTTAAACTGTGGAATCAGTTCAACCTAAATTTTTAGCACTTGGGAGCAAAACTGTTTAACTTATTACAGGAAAAAATATTAAAACAGGGAGACAGGGGTTTTTTTTAAAATAATGTTTTACCTTTTCCACAGTTAAAAATCTAGGAGTAAATCTACTCAACATTTTTCAGTTATAGCATTTTTCTGATTTTCTATATATAAGATGTTAAATATTTGAGTATGGGTATTTCCTTCTTCCCATCAAGTTCCCTTTCTTATCAGTAAAAGGATACACATTCTTTTCTTAAGAATGTCATGTAGACTTTACACAAAAATCTCCTGAAATTCCCATAATTTTAACTTAAGAAAGAAAATATCCTTTTAAAATACCTAAAAATAAACTCACCCCAAAGCCAGCAGTTCTCAGAGGAAAGGAAGTTACATTTCTTATGTAAATCTTGCCACCTGCTGCTCTGACACTATTAAGAGCCCGGTGCAGTCTTGCAATCCAGCAGTGAGATGATCTTGCCGGCTGCTTTCTGTAAGTCACATGCAGTGATTCATTCTGCCGCTCATAATCATGTGGAAAGCAGACACCAACAGGTATCTTTTTCCAAGTCCCAGAAAATAACACACTCTCTCCTATTGGTTCGATTTACAACACCGGGTGAATGAACTTTTCCCCAAGACGAACTTTAAGAACTTTCCATTTGTTTATTCAAGTTGTTGGCATAATCAGTATTAAAAAGGAGCTCTGAATGAAACTAGCTACTGAAACATTTTACTCTGTTTAATAATAAGCTACACAGTATGGTTTTCTTCGGTCATCCTTTCCTGTGTGAAACCATGAAAGAAACATTACAAGTAGTGCCCAGTGTTTGTAGATAGTAAAAACACTGCTTTAGCACCTTCCCACTGGGCTTCTCAAGCACTTTACAAACGAGAATGAGTTAATAAACAACCTAAAACACCCTTGAGAGACAGGAAAATATTATCCCCATTTACAACTGGAGAAAAGTGAAAGAGCTAAATTATTATTAATAATAAATTAATAATATTTAGGGGCCTATGTTTACAGGTGCTGGGCATCCCATAACTCCAAATCTGAATTTGATCCTTTTTAGCTGATCTTTCTATGTATCCCTAACATGCTAAGTTACACAGTCATAATATAGATTAAATATAGCAGTAAACAGAGGAATTGTAAGAAATATTCTGCAGAGGTAAAGCTGTTTGCTCTATACGCTATCGTGGCAGAAGTCAATTCCTCAGTTTCCTAGAGAGAAAGGAAAAGAGGTGTAGTGTAAATATTGTAGTTAGCCAGAGCAGGTCCCTTGCAGATAGATTTAAGTGATTAACCAGTAAAACTTTGCAAGTAATAATAATAAAGCTTAAGTATGGGATTTAATGCCCGCCACATTTGAAAATGGGAATTAATGTCATAGGAGCCATTAGCTTTTTTTACACTTGTTTCATCTAAGTGTTTTAGTGCAAAACTGATCAGTGCACAAAAAGGAAAACTGGAAACCATTTCAACAGCGAGGCTCCTGCCGTCAAGTGTGATTTCATAGGATACATTTAGGGAATGGCTGTCCCAGGCTGGGTTCCACATTATCTCCCTGTTTGCAGCAATTTCTGATTTGAATGAAAGCTTCTTCAGTTTTAAAGATGCTTTGTTTTTGACTCCCTCTTTGTATCCAGTTCAGAGTATTCCCTGCCTGCCCCTAAAAAAAATCTTATCTAGCCAATGTTCAGACTCCCCAGACAGACAGGATTTACTAGTCCTTTTCAGTCTTGCAGGGAATAGGAGTATAGATTTTCATTCAAAATCCATTCCTTGGGAGGATGAGAGCTCACTCAGTCTGAGAGACACTTAGGACCAAAAGGGAGGGGATTTGCTGTTTCTTATACATTCTGTCTCTGAGGCTTTCTACAGTGTTTTTTCTTTCTTCTTTCAAGATGCACAATTTCTAAGGTCTCTGTCATGCCGGACACAGCATTATCGTCATTCTGTGGCGTCCATATGGTTTTTCCTTCCCTTTTAAATGATCACAGAGGATGCGTCCATCAGATTGAGCAAATTGTTCTTTCCATCATCACAGGACCAAATTCTGTCACATACCCCTATCAGTTATTGGTTTCAACAGAAGGATCAGGGGGATGAGGGAAAATCTTGACCTACACAGACCAATCACTAAGTGAAAGGATTGAACAATCAGTACCAAGGTCTTTCCAGCATAAAGCTAGCCTGATCATCATCTTATTTTAATATTTCCCCCAATTGGTGTCTTACAGAACAGCCACTTTGGGTTTGGCACTATATAGCTTACATTTCCAAACTTGAGTCCCTGCGTAAGTGATGCATGTAAAATCATATTTATGGGCCTAAGGAAGTGGCCCCATTGAAACCAGGAGTAGAGTGATGGCTCAGATCACGTGCTGATTTAGAGCAGCAAAAATGTCTGAAAACTGCACTATTTGGCCATCCTCCAATATAGGGCATCCTCAGTGGTCTAGAGACAGACGCTCCCATCCCTCCCCTCTCCTGGTCAAAGGAATAGTGGACCTGGGGGAAAGGATGCAATGGCTCAGGTTCCCTGAAGGCCTTCCACGGTCTTTCAGAATAAAGAAAAAGATTCCTTTTGACACCAGTGACCTTATATCCCAGCAATCTGGGCTGCTACCTTTGTACCCCTTTCCTGAGCTGTAGTAAATGCTCTTCAGCTCCACCCACAACGTACACCAACCTATAGCAACTACAGTAGGGGTTTGACCATACACACTGTGCCACTGAAGATATCTTTCTACTCTGATATTTTTGTCTAGGAAACAGAAGTACAGACAGAACATGGCTTTGTGCTCTATCTCCTCCCCATATTTGTCTTTGGTATTTCTAGGAAGAAACTAGAGTCTGTCCTTGGCATTTCAGTTTTCCTTATCTGTTTGTATTACAGTTTTCTGATCTCTTCTGTGTCTTTGACCCCACATAACTGGTTACAGAATAACTTAAGCTTTTTTGTGTGTGCCATGAACAAAATCAGAGTTCAAACCATTATAAAATCAAGGTCTCTGAGCTTTTATTTGAATAACAATAAAAATGGTTTCTTTAACTATGCAATAAACATTTATATCCAGCAAGCCTCTAGTTACAGCACATGCACACTTTGTACAGTGTGTAATAATAAAATAGCTAGCTGAACTATGCAGCCACGTTACAGTCATGAATCAGTTCTTTGGGTGTAAAATTTATTTGAGTGCCATTCAAACCATTTCATGAAAGCACCGGAAACAAAATACTACTTATTTTGCAAATGAGCATGGCATGAATTCAGAATGAAGTTGCAGTATTTGCAGAATCCTTAAGTATAACCATTGACAGAATTAAGGGAATGCAAATGGTACTGTTCTGAGGCTTAAGTGTGGTATACTAAATTACAAATAGGCACTGCAGTATGGAGGGAATCGATATACATTTGTGAACCATTAGCTAGAACTAATACTATCACTAGAAATCTGGACTCTTGTATTCTCCAATGTTGTCAATATTCATTTCTAGCCCTGAGATGAAATCTTGATGCTACGGGAGTCATGGGAATTTAACAGTTGATTTCAAAGGGGCCCGGACTTCCCCCCAAGATCTCAGAATGACGGCATTTATTCATTTAGGGTATGAATACATTGCAAAAAACAAAACAAACAAATAAAATCCTGCCACAGTGAGTCTCAAAGCCCAGGTTATCTGCCATGGACTCAGAGCTTGCACCCCAGGGCTAAAAATAGCATTGTAGACACTCTTGTTGAGCTAAAGCCCAGGTTCTGAACCTCATCCCCCACTGGATTTTCTTTTCTTCTTTTTTCTTTTTGCCGTGTAAGCCCATGGTTTGCACTTGATTTCAGGCCTACAGCCCTTTCCATCAACACACAAATCACACTAAACCAGGGCTTGGACTCAATCACAGAACCGCATGGGGTGGAGGGTCTAAACCTGAGTGAAGCCAGGACTTAGGGTACTTTGTTATCTAGAAAAGTAGGAAATTTGCACACATAATTCAAATTAAACTTAGTGGGAGTTACATATATAAACCCTCTTCCCATGGAGAAAAGAATCAGAAGATGATAGAATGTTTTCATTCTTAAATTATGGGAGAAGGCTGTTCCTTAAGTGAATACCGTGACCTTGTACTTTACAAGAACAGAACAATCTTTAATTGCTTAAACAGCACATCTCACCAAAAGAATTAACTTTTCAAATGCAGCAGCTACTCACCAGTCTTGCTCAGCACCAGCAGAAAGTCAGTGACTTTGGTGTCAAAACCCTCTTTGGACTGAATTTTTTTCCACTTACTGTTTACACATTTTACATCTAAACGTAGCCAGTTTAAAACACATGGTCAAAGGTTACAAGTTCATGTTCAAGAACAAGGGTTAGGGTTGTGAAGATGATCAAAGAAAGCAAATACAGATGTTGTGAAAGCTACTTAGGGTCACAAAATTGCTTATTTGCCCTGAAATTTCCATGAGGACTCATTCTGAAAAGGAACAGAAGCTGCTATTTTGCTGTTCTGCCATAGCAGGGAGAGAACAGTAGCAGGAAACAGTGATTAAAATATCTTCTAAAAAAAGTGGACACAATAAATTTAGAGAGCTGGCAACATGATTTGGGAGTGACAAGTTTAACACCCTGGGGAATAATTTACAGGGCTGATGTGATGTAAGATCTTGACTCCCAATCATATTTTGGGCTTCCTCATTGTCTTTCAGGAGTCAAATAGTGAAAATGAAGTAAGTCCAAGAATGTTCTTGTTCCTAAAAGCATTAGTACCGAATTACTGTATTGGCCCAATAAAGTCCCTTTCATTTTAAAACATAACATTCTCTATATTAAATGCAATATAATATCTAACTAGGTGATGCATGGTATGTTACATATTGGCTTGGCAGAACTTGATTTTTATATTTTGTAATTTAGAGGGGCAATATTGATGTTTATTTTTAAACTTTTTTTAAAAAAAATATTGTTTTAAATTTCCACAGTGTGAGAAATTAAGGCGGGCAGAGCCCAATAATTATTTCACGAGCACAGACGCTGTGATGTGAAAAGTTAATGATTTGAAACCATTAAATCACCAACTGCCCACGTGAAATGTCAAAACACACAGTCTTAAACTGGAACACAGCTCAAGCTCATGCGTTGCCTTGCTGCAGATAGAAAGACTTTGCGGTCAGTTTCCCTGCGTGCTGGGCAATCGACATTTACGGGAGGCTGCTGTGTCAGCTCTGTTCTGCAGAGCAAAACGAACAAGGAGTCCTGGGGCACTTGTAAAGACGAACACATTTATTTATTGCATGAGCTTTCGTGGGAGAAAATCCCGCTTCGTCCGACACTTTGTGGGGAACTGTAGAGAGCATGGTGCTGTGCCCTGGGGGCTGGTGCAGGGGTCGTGGGACAAGGCGTGAACGCTTGCAGGGCATTGTGACCCACTGCATGGCAGGTGTACATGAGTGGGGAGCCAAGGGGCGGAGCAGGGGGCGGGGCTGGGCAGCCACTGGCACCTCACCGCCCCCTAGAGGCCAGAGGAGGCAGAGCCTGGCTGGGACCATAGGGCTTCTGCCCTGCCTAAGCCTCAGAGCTACCTACGTCACGACCTAGCCCCGCCCAACTCTCTAGCCACGCCCCTTCGCGGGGGCTTCCTTCCCTCCAGGTCCCCACGGGCTAGGAAGACGGCAGCGCGCCAGGCCGTGCGGCGCTTACCGCTCTGTGCGCGGCGTTTGCGTCACGTAGCGTGACCCCGGAAGCGGAAGCGGCTGTGTTGTGCGTCCCGGGGTCATATGTTCCGCCTCCGCGGGCCAGCGGCGCTCGCCGGGCAGCATGGGGGGGCGGCTCTTCCTGGCTTGGCGGCGGGGAGCCGCCGCCGCCGCCGCCGCCCGCGGCCTGGCCGAGCTCGGGGCCCCCCGGGAGAAGCCCCCGTGGCGGGTGCTGTTCTTCGGCACCGGTGAATTCGCCGTCGTGTCCTTGAGGGCGCTGCAGGCCGCCAGGTGCGGGGGACATGGGGGAGGGGATTGTCGGGGAAGGGTGGAGCAGGGGACATGGGGGGGGAGGGTGGAACATGAGGGGGAATGGGACTCATGGGGGGAGATGAGGTGGGAGCATGAGAAGAGGGGTATGAGGGGGAGGGCAATGAGGCGGGGCAGGGGGGCGTATAGGGGGAGGGGGAATGAGGCGGGGCAGGGGGCGTATGGGGGGAGGGGG
>ML685765.1:28878475-28978535 GCA_007922175.1 Pelusios castaneus
GGGGAATGAGGCGGGGCAGGGGGCGTATGGGGGGAGGGGGAATGAGGTGAGGGAGGTGTAGGGGGTGGTGTCTGTCTGTGGTGTGGAGAGATGCTTCGCTGTCCTTTTCTGGCTGTGCTGAGCGCTCATGGCATTCTCCCTTTCTCTCTCCCCCCCCCCCCCCACTCTGCCACAGGGAGCTGAGGGAGGAGCCGCTCCTAGACAGGCTGGAGGTGGTGACCCTCCCATCCCTTTTGCGGAGGGGCCTTTCTGTGAAAAACTGCGCCCAACAATTTCAGCTCCCAATCCACGAGTGGCCGGACACAGGGCCCCGTGGCCAGTTTGATGTTGGGGTGGTGGCATCATTTGGGCGCCTTCTGAGTGAGGACCTCATTCTTCAGTTTCCATAGTGAGTCAGCTATGAGGGAGCAAGACCTATTTTGGGGCATGTTTTCTATCATCTATTCTAGGCTGTTTTGGCTGTGAAACTAGAGTTTTAAGTTATCTCCGTGTATGACTGACTTTGGATATAGTCAAAGACTATCCAAGCTTTGGCTCTTCTGTGTTGTGAAGAATTCTTTTAAGGGACACCATCAATGTGAAATCCAATCATTATTAAAAAAAAAAAAAAAGGCATTCTTGCAGATGCGAAACATGTTGTTGAGTTCCATGTCAGATTTTTAGTGCTCTGAAAATCACATTTTGTTGCTCTGGTAAAATCTTTTTCTGTCCCTGTTTGCTATGTAAAGGAGCCACACAACTTGCAGTGAAAACCGTGAAGCTAACTCTACACAAAGGCTGTCAAATGTGCAAAGTTGTTGAACTGAACAAAACACATTTGCTTCAGCTTTGGTACTGCTTCTAGCAATAATAAGTAAAAAAAACCCAGTAGCATACAGAAATGTTTTTGGGGAAAAAAGTTCACGAAATCCCTCAAAATATATGGATGTGTTCCCCAACCTCCTTCTGGTCCCCTTCTACTCTTTACTTGTGGACAGACATTTAAAGCTCTGTAGTGTAAACATGTCTGTAAAATGCTTATTTGCTCTTAGGATTCACATTTTAAATATGACTTAGTGAAACTCATAGGATTTTCAGCATTTCTGAAGAGCTAAAACACGTTTCTTATAAAAAAGGAAGTTCACTATGATAAATGTTTAATGTCCATTTATATATGTTACAGAATTTCTGGTCCTATTCTAATTTAAAAATATTCTGATTCAGTGGCGTGTTGAATGTCCATCCCAGCTATCTCCCAAGGTGGCGTGGCCCTGCACCAATAATCCATACAGTTCTTCACGGTGATACAGTAACGGGGGTGACAATTATACAAATTAAGCCTAAAAGGTAGATCAATGTCCTTTTAAAAAAGCTTCAATCTCTGAAATGTCTGCTTTTCAGAAATATTAACTGAGTACTGTGTTGAATAGTCATTCTTTTTAAGCTAATCAATACTGATGTTAAATTTCATTTAATTAAAATGGATATATGCATGTGTTCATAGATGGTTTAATACTAAACACTTGACAACAGTGTTTAGAAGTTTAACCTGAACAGCTGTGATTCGTGATAGCTTGTGAGTGAACAAATTAATTTTCCACCAGGCTACCATTTCCAGGTTGTCTGTTTGCTAAGCACTTTGTGCAGTACAAGTCAAAAATAGCACTGGATATGCAGCATTACTGATCTCAAGTCAACTGCAGTGAAAATGGTAAATTCTTCTTCTCTGGTAATTGGCTTTTTCTAGACCAGTGGTTTTCAAAGTTTTTTTTTTTTTTTTCTTCCTTTGGGATCTGGTTTTTAAAAAATCATTTATGCCCGTGACCCAACAATTACATCTTTCAGCAGTGCATCTCAGTCTTTCAGTGGTAGCAGCAGGGGGCGCCATGACCCAGTACTGGGTCCCGACCCTTGGTTTGAAAACCACTGTTCTAGATGATATATATGGTGTACTTCCAGGTTCTACAAACGTGTTCATTTCTGAAATTGAACGTAAAATGAAGTGGCATCGTTTAGAGTACGTTAAAAGGTACATGCTATGCCCCTTTACTGTAGACTTTTCTCTTTTTTAATTATACTAAAGGAATACTCTTTCTATCCTACTTCAGTTGGATAGACCTCAGTAGTGTATGAAATTCACCTTGAATATTTCAAGCCATTTATCTTTTGAAAAATAGCACCATGAATTGTAAGTCAATTATTCGGACCAGTTTCAGCTTGCTTCTGTAATATAGTCCTACTTTCTTTCCCATAATATTGTCTTGTGGATCCAGTGTTAAAATTGTTGTTTTTCTGTTCGCAAACAAGTATCGTTAGCAACTGAGTTACTGTAAAATTCTGGTGCTAAATTGCCTTCACTGATACTAGATCCAGTGTACATAGTACACTAGAGGAAGAAGCTAATGCGTATGGTTTTTTTTGTTTTTAGGTTTGATGTAGGCCCAATTATTAAGCAGGAAAAGTTTGCTGTTCCTTCCCAGTGCACAACAAAGGAGCTGGAAGTAATGTTATCAAAATTGGGTGCAAGCATGGTAAACCTACACAAGTAACTACCCATTTTTATTTAGTGCATTGTCCTCAAACTGTCCTTTATGAGCATTTTTTGTTGTGAGCTATTTGTAAAATGCATTAGAAAATGAAGGAGTACAATCTCTCCGCACACGAACCTAACTGCTTTAAATGTTAATGTGAATTGACTGCAAGCTTTGACTGGAAAATAGATTCAGATGGTCTGAACTTTGGCCGTTCTTAGTCTCCTGCCTTGCTGAAGAGATTTATTGGTAGTATTGGTGTCCAAGTCTAAGAACTGGTTCCAGCATTCATTCCATCTAGTTTAACTGCCCAAAGAACAACTTTAAAAATATGTTGAATGAATACTTGGGCTGCCACTGCTGCCCTTGAAATCAATTACTTGATTTCTACACCAGTGTCCATCCAGGTTCAAGAATAAGGGAACATTAACAGGGTAGCTGCTAGAAGGAGGTGAAGGAAATTTTCAGTTTTAATTGGGGAAAAAATTAATTTACAGCGCAGTTGGCAGTTTTCTACGTTTATTGAAATGAGGGGTTTTTGCACAAATCAAAATGTGTATGGCTTTATAAGTGTTGGAGGAGTGCTACTAGAAATATATTGATATCATGGTCTTGTGCTATTTACATTTGTTCTGTACAAAATCTTTTTGTGTTTTCAGCTCATTTCAGTTTTGGAAAACTTACCTGAAAGTTTAAAACATAAAAGAGAGCAACCAAATGAAGGAGTAACATTTGGTAGGTACTGAGTATTTAATGCAAATCCTACACTTTTCATTAAAAATTACCTGGGTGCAGAATTCCATTCCTACATTAGGCATTTTTAGGGCACCATTGTGTGGGTTAGTTCTTTCTTAGGGGTGGGACAGCATCTCTTACAATCAGTAAAAAAATTCCATTGACTTCCGTGGTAAAGGATTAGCATCAGAGAGAATGGAATGCTGCAGATCTTTCCTTGGATTCCACCAGGAGCAATTTTCAGACTGCCCCTGCAAAAGCAAAATGAAAGATGACATTACAAGATTCTGGTCAGGTACCTGCTGTTCCTCTGTGTGTCACCCGAAAATGAACTATTAGACTGGAGCATAGGTATGATTAACTTGCATGAGATTCTGGTGCTGGTGGTGCATCAAGAAGACTGACTTAAACACTTTTGATGGTTTTACAAATTACACCTTTGTTGTTCATTGTAAATGAACTCAAACCAAAAAATAAGGTGTTTTTGTTTGGCTTTTTTGTAGCTCCTAAAATCACTGGTGCTACAAGTTGTATAAAATGGGAAGAACAAACTGCTGAGCAGATATTACGACTACAGCGTGCCATAGGAGCTAGAGTAAGACAAAATAGTACTCATGGGGTTTTGGGGGGTGGGAAGTTTTCTTTTAAGGGAAGTCTTGCCCAAACTGGATGTTGATGCTTTTTAACTGAAAGGGAGCAAACATATTCTTCAGCTATTAACTGCAGATGTACCAGATTTGTGTACACACATTTCTCATTTGTGCAGTATTTGGAAAAAAAAATTAAGATGTATAGGTAAGGATTCTTGAGTCTTCCATAAAAGGGTATTTAGATAGTTAGCTAATTTATCATGCACTGTTAGTGCTAGAAAAGTAACTTTGGTTCATATGTAGGTTAATGTGATTAGTGTGGTGGAGAAGTTTTGAGGAGAAGGAATATTAGAAGAACTAAAAAAGATTAGGTGCTTATACTTTATGACATGTAGACTATCCCCCCTACCAGAAATACTCGCTCCCTAAACCTCTGCCTTAATGCTATTTGTCACACTTCGCACGAGAAAAGAATAAAAAATACTAGGCAGTTAATGGAAACTCTCGTAAAAATGTGCTGTTTGTCATATCTCTTTGTGTGTATTTCCAGATTCCATTGCAGACACGGTGGATGGGAAATACTGTTAAGCTTCTGAACTTTGTTGAAGTGCAGAATATCCTTGGCATTGCTGGTATTTACTTTAACCTGTTAACATTTTCTGCTACAAGATTTACACAAACTCTGACAGTGATTTGATTGACTTGGAAGTGCTGGGCGACAGTTACATGCTGCATAATTTTAACCAGGAGTCAATGGGAATTAAACAAGAGTAAATATTCTCTCATGAATGCATGGAGACTTATCAATTGCTCCTTAGTCATTTTATTAATGACTTGGATAATGCTGTGAAGAGTATATTTATGTGGATGATTTGAAGGTGGGAGGAGTTTCAAGGATTTAGTAGGACAGGATTAGAACTGAAAGTGGTCTTCACAAATTGGAGAGTTGGTCCAAAATCAACAAGATGGAATTCAGTAAAGACAAATGCAGTGTGCTATGATTAGGAAGGAGAACTCAAATGCATAAATACTGAATGGGGACTAACTGGCGAGGCAGTAGTACTGCTGAAAAGGAGTTAGGGGTGACCATGGATCACAAGTTGAATACGAGTCAACAATATGATGCAGTTACGAAAAAAGACTGTCATTCAGAGCTGTCTTAACAGGCGTGTCATATTTAAGATACAGGTATTAATTGTCCCTCTCTCCTTGGCCCTGGTGAAGCATTAGCTGGAGAACTGGGTCCAGTTAGGGGTGCCACGTTTTAGGAAAGATGTGGGAAAGTTGGAGAGAGTCCAGAGGAGAGCAGCAAAAATGTTTAGAAATGTGACCTAGGAGAAAAGGCTAAAACTGGGCACGCTTAGTCTTTAGAAAAGAAAGCAGAGACGGGAGTGGGGATGTGACGGGATAACTGTCTCCAACACATTAAAGGCTGTAATAAAGCTGATGGTGCTCAGTTGTTCTCATGCTCTAGTGAAGATAGGAGAACTAGTAACGGGTGTAATCTGCTGCAAGAGAGATTTATGTTCGATGTTAGGAAAAACTTTCTAACAATAAGTGTAATCGGTTTCCAAGGGACATTTTGGAATCCCCATCGTTGGAGGCTTTTAAGAATAGGTTGGACCAAAACACACCTGTTGGGGGTGCTCTAGGTTTACTTGGTCCTGTCTCAGCATAGGCGGCTGAATTAGATGACCTCTCAAGGTCTCTTCCAATCCTTATGATTCTATTATTTCAATGTCTGTTAAAATTATCTAACTACTTGAAGGGGTGCTCCAAAGAGGAGGGAGCTAGGCTGTTCTCAGTAGTAACAGAGGACAGAACAAGGAGCAATGGTTTCAAGTTGCAGTTGGGGTGGCTGAGGTTGGATATTAGGAAAAACTTTCTCACTAGGAGGGTGGTGAAGCATTGGAATGGGCTATCTAGGGAAGTGGTAGAATCTCCATCTTTGGAGATTTTTAAGGTTTGGTTAGACAAAACCCTGGCTGGGGTGATTTAGTGGGAGTGGTCCTGCTTTTTAGCAGGGGGTTGGACTAGATGACCTCGTGAGGGCCCTTCCAACCCTATGATTCTATGATCCTGCTGAGCCTGACCATCCATAAGGGAGAATCCCTCCGCAACACTGTGGATCCTGGGTTATCCACAAGGAAGGCCAACCTTTCCTTTGTGTTGCCTGGAATCCGATCTTTGGCCATATAACTCCTTTAGGGGTTATTAGGGGAGATGGGTAATATCCAGAAAAAAGAGTTAATTATACCTCTAGTATTATTAACTCTTTTGTATGGGGACCTGAGGCATTAGAGAGCAAAGAGCTTCACTGAGTCCCTTACAGACCAGACAGGCCTTTATTAGTAGCAGGGAGCTTATGCATGCTTTTGGAAAAGTTAGGGTACCATGTTTTTCTGCCACTTTCGGGACCCTTTTGCCCCTTACTCTGACTTGCTCTTCTCTGCTCTATATCATAACGAACAGTTAGGTTTTTTGTGCGAACGGATAATTTTAGATAACAGTCCAGTTTTGGAAACGGACATAAAAATAAGTTTCATATTTCGTACTCTTGCACTTCCATGTCATTGAGTAAGAAACTCCTATTTGTTTGCAGATAAATTCTTAGATGAACACAGAATTGTTCCAGGATCAGTAGTATACAATGAATCGTCACGGACATTGGTGGTGCGGTGCAAGGTATGTTTTCTTCCTTTGCTGTCTGTTCATGTTTCTGAAGATGATTTTAGACCAGTGGCTTTCAAATGTAGGGTCGGGACCCAGTATAGGTCACAGACCCTCAGGCACTGGGTCACGGCACCCTGTGCTGCCGCCCCCAAAGACTGGAACGCACTGCTCGAAGAGGCAATTGTTGGATCACTGGCATAAATTATTGTTTTTCAACTGGGTACTGAGAAAAAAAGTTTGAAAATCACTGCTTAGACTGCCTTCTCTTTTTGTTAATCTGCACCCTAACTATGTGTCTAATCAAGCATGCCTGTGCAGTTTGATTCTCCTTATCCTTACACTGAAGTACTCTCCTTTGCCTGATTACTGGATTTTCACTTAGAAGTGAGAGTTACAATCCAGTATAGCATAAACAAAATACCAAATTACTTCAGTGTTCTGTGATATTAAAGATCGTGGATATGTCAAATTTTTGAATGTTATAATTTTAACAGTTTGGAAGAAGCCGCGTGCATCTTTTATTTTCCTTTCCAGGAAGGCTGGGTAGGAGTCAAAACTCTTTTCTTAAAGAAGCAGCTTACAGCTACTGACTTCTATAATGGATACTTGCATCCATGGTTCCAGAAGAATTCAAAAATGCTTCATGGGGACTGCAGATTTCAAACACTCAATCTCACAACAGTGAAGAAGAGTGAAAGAAAAGGAAATGTTGATGCACAAGATAAATAAACTGCGTGAAACTTGTCAAACAGGACAGTGGGCAAATGAATAGAAACATTAAATATTTTATTGTCCATTACAGTAAATGAAGCAGGTATTTGTTTAATGGTGTTTCAGCTGTAATACGTGTGAATTAATATCATCACCCAAGAAGACTTCCTCATTACTCTTTCATGAAACACGGTATTTATTCCTTAAGAGAAGAGCACACATTTGTGAATCGCTGATTAAGATAATGAATAAACCCCTGTTTTTTGTTAAACAATAAATTTTTATACATAACTTTTTTTAAAAAAAGGTATTCTCTTTCTTTCAGTGTGCTTTGTCAGAGGGTAACGCAATATAATTGTATTAATTATGCTTGTCTGACAACCTTAAAGTAGGTTGTCCTTAAATGGTATAGGAAATGAATGAGAAAACACTCCTCTGCCTCCATCCAGGTCCTGTTTCTGTGAAACAACCAATTTTGGTAAGTAATATGTGCCAAAATCTTATTTGAGCATAATATATTTATTTCTTCAAAGCCACATGGAAGCTGTATAGTAGAATTTCAGGCCCAGCTTTGTAATTTTTCATGAATGGAATATTTTCTAGGGGAATTGTCCAGGAAGATAATATTGACAATTTTTGTTAGCTTTTATCATCTAAAATAAATTAGATCAAAGCAGAAGTTTTGTCTCTAAAATCAATACCTACTGTAATTAGATTGAGCTTTCGTGGGAGAAAATCCCACTTCGTCAGACGCTTTGAAGATAGGAAAGTTACAGAGTGGGAGGAAATTAAATGCAGGGGAGTGTATGACATAGCATCTGCATTTAATTTCCTCCCACTCTGTAACTTTCCTATCTTCAAAGCGTCTGAGGAAGTGGGATTTTCTCCCACGAAAGCTCATGCGATAAATAAATCTGTTAGTCTGTAAAAGTGCCACAGGACTCTGTTGTCTTTCTACAATAGACTAACACGGCTACCCCTTTGGAATGTAATTAGATTGTTCTCTTAGAATGCACAACATTTGGCTAGTGTTTGGTTAGATGACTGCCATCCAGAAAAAGCTGTATCTTAAAGGAAGAAAAGCTAGTAAAATTTTGGCAGTAAACACACTGAATTAAAGAACCATTTATGTTCATTCAAGCTTCTTTACATTTGTATTTAGCTCAGTAGTATGCAACGTAACAGTTTAACAGTTCTTTTTCTCCAAAATTATTTTTAGAGGAACAATGTAAAAGGCTTTATCAATTCATCTCTTTATCTGGATGCAGTGGTATCTTAGTTAATGAAGCATTCTGGAATGCTATTTGTTATTCAGGCTTATTGCACAAAGCTTTCAGAAACCCACTGTACTTGACATAAGAGGGAAAAGCCAGAAGTTCAGTACTTGGGTTTGAAGAAAACTATTTTCCTACCAGATGATTGTGAATGTCAGTTCTTAATGATCGGGGGTCAAGAAGTCCTGTTTTCCTAAAGAGGAGATGGGACTGGCCATGATTGATTATAGAACAGTCATTAGCAAATAGCAGGCCTTGGTTGCTCTGTGCCTTCATCTTTGCAGTGTTCTTACATAAATTCTTTCAATTTTAATCTTGACTTACTAAAAAAGAAGCACAATTTAATATCTAAATGGAAAATGTTTTCACTTAAAATGACTTGATACTTACATTGAAGATTATTTAGTATTTATTGTGGTCATCCTTTGGTTATTTTTGTAAACCAGCCTGTGCCTCTAGGCTTAAGTTGTAATTTACCTACATTTTGAACAATTGTCTTCAGCAGTCTGTAGATATCTAATTCTGACAGTAACTAAGGTTGAGAAGAACATTCGGCAGAACAGCTGACTGGAACTTATAAACAGGACTTGAAAATTGTACCAAGCAATTTATTAGATGGATGCCCTACCAGCTGGAGGTATAAATGAAAGATAGGAGGTACCAGAGAGTTCTTGGGGCCAGATCTTTAGAAGTCTGCCATCCTCGGTTGTGGGGAATGGGTGTAGCACTGGGGGTTTTAGCAAGTTTCTATCCTGGAACCTGTGAAGGTTTTTCATCTCTTGTAGCAACCTCGGTGCTTGTAAAATAGAACTAGCAAGTTCCACCACCCCTCTAGCTGCTGGAAGTGGAAGTTTTATTTTCTTCCTCCTCCCCTTCTGGAACCTCCTGGCTGCTGTGTATTGCAGAAATCTGTTATCTTACCCTTCCTGTGGAACATGTGGGCTGCTCTGACGGGGGCTGGTCTTTGCTACCCTGTCCTCCGCGGTCTCCTGCCTGCTAAGGTGAGACAGATGAAAATATTTTGGGGGTTAAGATGGCATGGTGGGGGCTGGAGGGAGAACATTTCTGGGAATAACCTCAGTACGTCTGCTCCTATGTGTGGCTTTTGCCTTCAGCAGAAGCATCATGGGACTTGATTTGGTTCTTGATTGGTTTACTATTGCACATGGGGTGATAAATAGCAGCAGTGAAACTTTGGAACATTGCTCATTTCACTTTGGTGCTGCTTAGAAAAGCTGGGGAAGCAGCAGAGCTACTGGAGCTGTTTGCGAACTTGGGAAAAAACACAGTGGCAGTTTCCATTCACATCATATTTGCTAAGTTATCTGTTGATGAAATCCCAAGGGCTGTACGCTTTACAAAAAACCAATGCAAGCTCTGCAGAAATAGGTTGGTCGAGTTCCCACAGGCAGTAGGCAAAGTGTCTCATGTTAGTGAATATGCTCCACGTTCTGCCTATGCCCAGACTTCATGCTTTAACCTCTCCTGCCTGGATTGTTGTCTTGTTGGCCAGCTAGATCTTTCAACGGCAGTGTGTATGGATCCTCCCAATGTAAAGAAGAATGTGATGAAAGCTGGAAGAGAAGCACAGGCCTTAAAATCATTCTAAATGTGTAGATGCCAAGGAGACAGGCATCCTCGATATATCTGAGATGCATTGGAGAAGAGAAAGCAAAATCCATTTAAAATGCATTACATTATCTAAAAAGGTGGAAAATGTTTTAATGAAGCATGGGTCACAAGATTTTTCTTTTTGCCTTCAGTCTATCCATGAATTTGTAACAGGTTTCCCAAAACAGACTCTTCCAAGAAGCTCAGGCCTCTGAATCCTAATGTAAATCTGGAAGCGCCATCATGATAAAAGGCTGGGTCTTGAGAGTGATTGTGAAAAGTGCTGAAGACAGATGGTGTATGAACAACGCCAGCTTTGTTCACATCTTGTGCTCTGTGAAGACTAAGGAGATAATTGAGTGTCTATGTTCATTTGACCAAAAGGAATAAGCTGTGGCTTCTGTAAATTGAATGAGGAGCTGAGTACTTAAGCCATGTCTACATTCAAAATGCGTTGATCCTCACGGATCAATGCAGCAGGATCAATTGAGCGGCCAGCATAGACCCGCTCAATTGATCCTGGAAGTGCTTTTGCATCAACGCAGTAACTCCACTCCTCCAAGTGGAGTAAGGTTGCGTCAACTGGAGAGCATTGCTGATCGATGCAGCCGAGTGAAGACCTGGAGGTAAGTGAGCGTAACTAAGTCAATGAGAGATGCAGATTGTGTCTGTCCCATTGACTTAGCCCCGCAGTATAAACCGGGCCTTCGATGCTGCTTTTGGGTCAAAAGTTCCCTGATGACCAACCTATGTAATTCATCTTCCTTGTTCACGCTAATTCTTTAAAACAATTCCATTTAATGTCTTTGGGTTTTCTTTAATTTCTCCATATTTTCTGTGCTTTTTGGGCCCATAAAGTTAACTTTAAACCAAAATGATGATGCACTTAGCATTGCCTGGGTCAGAAAGAGGGTCCTCTTGTGAAACAGCCCTAGAATTGAGCACAAGTCTCATCTAATGTTTGCTTGTTGCACGTTTGTATTTCTGAGGCAGCATCCCTGTCCCTATCTTCAGAGAGCTTTGTGGCATGAAGTGTTAGTGTCACCAGAGTGCAACAAAGCTGTTTGCTGGACGATCTGCCTTGGGGTGCTTTGGAAGAGAGCAATGTTTATAGTGCAGTAGAAGTTCCTACCAGAGAGAAGCTGCAAAGTAGCTTCTACATTTCTTGCCGTTGTCTTCAGATTGTGCCTTGGGCGAGATGTGTTCTTGTTAGGCTTGAAATTACAGCAAGATAACAATGGCTAACTGTACACTATAGTGCAGATGTTTCCTTATTTGTGACTTTCTGGATATTCAAAGTAACGTCTAGTCGAGATCAGCAGATGGTGCTGTCTGCATCTGATCTTGATCTCTGGTATGTGCCATAGATGAATAGAAAATTCCTCTTGGTGGAGACAAATGTATCGGCTTTAAGTATGTGAGTCAATTGCATCAAAACACAAAGTAAAAATAGGGCTCAGGATACTTATAGTCTTGTGAAAAATATTTTTTTCAACCTTGCTGTGCACAGAGCTGCCCCGTTTTCCCTCATAATTTAATCTTTTAATACACACTATCTTCTTTTCTTTTGGGGTCACTAAATTATTCTTTTTTGAAAGCAACTTGGGAAATTTGGGAATGTTGGGAAATTCTCAGTTTAGTAACTCTTTCATACGCAAAATGCTTTCTCGTAGTAGTTTTATGGAGGAAAAGATGATGCGAATTTTTCCAGTTGGGGACCCAATTCATGCACAATAGCTGTGATTATTGGGATTTGGATGTCTAAGTTCCCCCAAGAGTCTGAAAATCTCAGCCAAAGTGTCTGAAAGCAGTGTTTCCAAACCCTATAGGATATGGGGATTTAACCCAGAAAGTAATGAACAATGATTATTTCTGCAGAATACAGACCATAAGAGTGGAGTGTTTGCTAATGAGCTGTGACATAACATGCCAGGATTTACTGAAGTGCTTAGGCATTGTGATTCAATTCCCAGCGTCACTGTTAAGGTCAAGAACAGCAACCTTAGTATGCAGAAATTGGTGCTAGCTAAGCGGAGCAATTCTTGCCTTTCAGAGCAGAGAGAAAATTGCTGCAATCTTATTTTTGTAAGCCAACATCCACTGAGGCTTGACTATATTAAGGGCCCCTTTAAGCCAGGTCAATAGGAGACCAGAAAAACTTCTTGAACTCTGGAGAAGAGCATTGGTATTGTATATGGATGCCGTCATTTTGAATTTCAAATAAATAGTGAGAATAGGAAAACTTGTGTCATATCTCTACAATAGTAACTGCAATAATTAGGGCGTTCCTGCTTGAAAGGTAAGAAAGTGGTAATTTTAAAAATCCTCCTATTGCTGAATATTTTACAGGTGACTAAAGGTGAGCCAGTGTAGACTCAGAGGAAGCCTTAGGTGGTAAGTAGCATAAACCCTAAGAAACGGAGGTTTTGACTGTATAGGAAACCACCTCTTCATGTGTCTTACCTGAATGGTTGAGACCAGCCGGTGAGCCTTTGATGGTGCCAGATGGCTCTTTCTTAGCTGAAGTCAATGGGGTTTTTGCCACTGACTTCAGTAGAATAGGATTTGGTGCAGATGTTTGTTTGGGATTGGGAGGCCGTGTGTTCTTGGTGGAAAATATTTCCCCATTTGTTCCTAGTTTGTAGCTCTTTTAGGCCTCATGAGGCCTACCTATTTAAATTTGTGCTGAGGTTGGTGGTCTGAAGCCAGGATGGGCGGCGGGGGTGAGTTGAATGAGTTTTCCTGTGGGGTTGTCTCTTGAGTTCCCAGTGGTTGACATGATCTAGCTGTATGTTAGTGTGTAATAAGCTAGAGGTTGCTGCTGATGCATCGCATGTAATAAATTAAAAAATAAATATGAGCCAAATATTATGGAAGTCAAAGAATAGATGCAATCTAAGGCCACAAGGCTGAAAACTATTAAAGATGGAATCAGAGGGTGGGGGCTGGCTGAGTTTCTCTGGATTTATTTAATGAGTTTTCTTAAAATTGTGTGAGGACTAGATGGCGCCCGAGATCGGTAATGGGATACGGAGCCTTTCTTCCTTACGGTAGCAGTGGAAGGATTTTAGCGTTTTACTGGTAGCTTTTGAGCCTATATGGCATGAATTGATGAGCTCCATCTAGTTACCAGCAAATAAGTATCCGCATCAGAGAATCCTCTCCTCCACACAAACTTGGCTACCGGTGGTAGCCTTGACAGCAGTCTCAGCAGACTGAGGCTTGAATATGTATGGAGTCCTGAACCATCTTGTCCTTCTAGGTAGGGTTTATTGGTTGGGGCAGTATGGGAAGTGTATGTCCATTCTCTGGATAAACAGGATTTCATTCCCTAGAGCTGTGAATTGGCACCCTTTCACCAGTCCTAAATGCATCTTAGAAAGTTCTCCCAGGAAAACTCTAGCTTCTTGAGCATGCACATAATCTGGGTGAGATTCTGAGCTCCCTTTCTGCAGTGCAAACCCCATGTACCTGTTGAAGTCACTGGGGTTATTCCAGACTTAGACTGGTGCAGTTGAGAGCAGAATTTTACATTGTGTCTGGAAAAACAAAAGGAAGTGTTTAGTCTGGAAACCGCATTGCTGAGCTAGGCGAGCCAGCGACTCTGAAGGAGAAATAAAGCCAGTGACCCATCTTGGCTCCGTGAGCACAAACTTAGGCCAAACCATTGCCGAGGAATAGACATAAATGAAAGTACCAAGCTCACTGCTGTGAAAGGGAAAAAAATGCCAGCATATTCTCCAGCTTTCTTTTCACTTAGCCTCATTAATTGCAAGTTTGATCCACAAGAACAGGTCTTGTTGTGACATTACTTGCCCATTGATCAGAGCTACTCCTGCTTTTTTTTTAACCATTAAAATTAGGCAGGCTAATCCTGTCCTCTCCCTACTGCAACTGAAGATTGAGCCACTAAAGTATATTGCAAGGTTTCTATTGACTTCAGTGAGTTTTGGCTCAGGCTCAAAGGCTATGTCTACACTGGCAAGTTAGTTCGAATTAAGGAGGCTTAATTCAAACTAACTAAAGCCATGGCTACACTAGGCTTTAATTAGTTCGAATTAAGGGCTTCCTTAATTCGAACTAATAAGTTCGAATAGAGCTTCAGAAGTAAGGCTTTAATTCAAACTAACTAGTTCGAATTAGCCAATGTGGCCATGTTAATTCAAACTAATTTCTTAGTTCAAACTAACCGGCCATTGAAATGAATGGGGATCGCTAATTCGAACTAAGCAAGTGCCATGAATGGCACTTGCTTAGTTCAAACTAACTTTTTCTAGTTTGAATTAAGCTAATTTGAACTAACTAAAATTAGTTGGAATTAGTTAGTTCGAACTAACTAATTCGAATTAATTTTAGCAAGTGTAGACATAGCCAAAGATATTCTCTGGCTTAGAAATGACTTAATACACATTAGTCTTGCGTGAATAGTAGGGAAAAAATGAGACCTGAGTATTTGTTTCACTCCTGAATGAATTTTGATCTAACAGTATTGGTTACCTTTTTGTGCTCTCTTTCCACGATCATTCCAGAGCTTGAAGTTTGCTAGAAGCTTCAATATGCTTTTGAAATGATTGCTTGTTTGCAAAATGCACCATTTGCTCTTCGTTGGTTAGCTGCGTACGTCAGCTATTCGGATAACAGTAGCAGGACTGTGTGTCTTGTGTAACTCACCAGTGCAGTGCAAATTAGAACTGTTGGCTGTTAATGTTTCATGAGCGATCAGCAGATCAGGTCTGTGTGCTGAAGAAATGTACGGTTCCTCTCCAAGAATGAACAAAGTTAGAGCTCAGAGAACAAGGCAGGGGCTAGATCCTCACTTGTCTGAGAGCTCTGCACACTGCAGTTGGGTGCTTTCCCCATCTCAGGGGCCGCTGGGTTCCAGTTTGGCTGCGGGTGTTCCTTAGAGTAGCCTGGGGGCTCCTCTAAATTGCACTGGCTCTTAATAGAAGGAATTGTTGCAACATGGTCTGACTATGTCCCACACACCCTAAAACTACTCTATGCCTGGGAGAATCCCCAATTGCCCAGTTAGAGCTCCTTTACAGCTGCTTTTTGCGACCCGAGTTGAACTCCTAGCCCCGGCCAGAATCTGGGTCAAACTGAGGATTTTTGTGATCTTTTGTGAATTGGCAAGAAAAAAGTTTCACCTTTAATTTAGCAAACTATTCCTGGCCACTGATTTACTCAGCTCTATCCTGCATATTTTGTTACATGAATGTCAAACACAGAAGGAACATAGCACTGTCAAAGTTACAAAAATTACCTTTTTATTAATCTACACTGTTATACAGTGTGGACTTCAATTAAGCAAGAATCAAAATAAAACTGTAGCCGTAGGCAAGTGAAACCTAAGCAGCCACATGATTTCTTCTGTGTATGCTACAAAAACATGAAATAAAATAAATGCACTATACAATACTTCAGTAATGAATACACAGTTCTAAAATGAGCAAAGAAATAAATAAAATATTTACATTTCAAGTACAAAATCTTCCAGTTGAATTCAGTATAAAGATATGAGTTTATTCCTTTTTATTGTTGCCAGCTACTTTTCATGTACTCCTAGCTGGCAAACTCTATAGATCCAGAACACAGAACAATATCTTATGTGCATTATTTAATCTCTGAATATTTTAGCCAGTAGGCTAAAGATTGAAGTTGTTTAACATCTGGCAAATATTAGATTTTATGGTGATTGCATTTAACAAAAGATGTTGATACTGTAATACAATTGGCCCCAAATATGTTTGCCTCATATCATTCCTTTGGGTGCAATAAATGATCGGAAACTGATGTGTCTTGATTACTAGAGTTGAATGAGGACAGAAATGGTATCTCAAGAGTGATGACCCCCCAATTGCAGCTGAGCAGATGTACTTAGATTTGCTTATTTGCAGATAGCTATTCCTTGTCGAATATATTTAATCAAATATGGCTACAGTAATGGTATGTTTCTAATCTGTAGGTGGACATTGAACTCTCAGTGAACTTCTGCGTTGAGTAGCTCCTCTCACCCTGGCCTGACCAATGCAGCTTTCTCGTTGTTGCCTTTTGATTCCTGTTCTTTCTCTCTGCCTAGGTGAATTCCACAGAGTCTGGAATAAGTTTTGTTGCACCACATCTCTTTCAACACAGTTAAAAGTTAATGCTACGCCTACGTTGCTTTTCATGATTCTGGAAGTACCATCAGAAGTGCCATCGAAACATCTACCCAGAGCTATTTCCTTGGCTATGCTAGGGTTCTGGTCAGTGACAGTGTAGATTCCATAATTATGTCCAAGAGGGTCAAGAGGGGCCAACATTGTGTACTCACCCGAGTCATTATTTACAGCAAGAGGGCGGTGGTTTATTAGGTACTCCTGGAGCATGCTATTAACACTTTCTCTATTGCACTTTCCTTGGGGAATTATTCTGACCAGCGTACGGTCCACACGGTCTTGGTCATACAGCATGCCACTGCACTTAAATTCCAAGCACACCGCCGAAAGATTTCGTTGCTCCATATCTCGAATGGTGCGCACATCTCTGATGCCGTAAAGCTTGCCGACTGTGTATGGATGCGTACCACCCATGTTGCGAGATCTTATGTTCACCTCTAGGGGTCCATTAATTTTTACTTTAATATAACATGCCCTATACTCCATTGGATTCGGCCACCAAGCCTGGTAGTCTTCAGTCCAACTCATAGGGTCGTTTTCATTGAAGGGAACCGTATTGTATTCATACCTGTCTCTTTCTACTCTGTAAAATCTGAAATGAGGGGCACTGTAGTGCGCTTGCTCACATTCTCTTAGGTTTTCATTGGCGTAGATGGGGCCATTGCTCTCTTCTGTGGTGGTCAAGCTTGGCTTGGCCACACTGATGCTGAAGGCAGTTTTCTTAATTCTAGGATCCACGTGATCTGTCCGCCTGTAGTTGAGCTTGTTGAGATATGGCTGTGGGACTCCAATGGCATTAGGGTTAAGTCTGGGAGAAGAGGGCACAGCTTCAAGTTCTTCTCCCCCCAGGCTTCCCATGATATAAGCTGAGTAGGCATCTGGACGTTGCTCATCGCAGAACGCTGGTAAGCAGGCCCCATTGGAACCAGTGACCGCGCTGTCAAAGCGACCCCAGGCTCTAGGGTTGGATGAATAACCTGATGCGGGCTCCATGTTTATAATGGAAATTACAACACCCTCAACTTGGTCGCTCGGCAGGAATCTCTCACTTCTGTAAGCTCGAACCTTGACGTAACACCTTCTGCTCTCTGGGACGTCAAGGTTGAAGAGCCTCCGCTCTCTGATCTCCATGTTCCCAACCAAGAAAATTCTTTCCTCTCGTTTGTGACGTGTGCTTTTGTTAGGTTTGAAGTCCCCTTCTTCCTCCCACAATCCTGTCTCTGGGTTCAGTGACCAAAGCTTCATCTGCTGCAGGTGTTCTGGTATTCTAACCTGCACAGAGTCCAGGTGAACCATTACCTTCCCTGCATTAAGAGACTCCATGGCGGTTTCATCAGTGAAGTCCATTGAAAACATGCCATATGTGTGCAGTGGAAGCATGTCGCCTTCCTCATCAATGTAGTTCAGGTCGCTCTGTGCTGCTGTAGCTGTTGACATGTTTCTTGGGTCCAGAAATGTAACACTGGCTTTCACTTTGCCCATGTAGAGTTCACCATTCTGCCTGTAAAATGTATTTGGAGGAATTTGTAGTTCAGCTATCGGCTCTTCCCCTTCCATGTCTCCTAAGGGAATCATGTTGGTTTCAGAGGACTCTAATGTAATTGGTGCTTTCTTTCTCAGTAACTTGACCTCGTGAAACACGGCACCTCCCTTTTTGTTGAAAGGCAAAACTTTAGTCGTGTTCACAAACTTTTGTAGACGGTCAACAAAGGTAAGAACCAGCCGCTCTGTGTCTGCTGGGATGTGGACAGAGAAGGTTCCCTTATAGCCAGTCATGCCGATTCTGTTATTCCCTTTGTATATGTGACCAAACCTCATTGGTTCACCGTTATCTATAGCCGTGGCTCTCCCTCGGACTGTCGTCTTGATCTCGGTGCAGCTGCTACAGCCACATTCCACCGCAACTTTGGTGGGAAGGGTGTATCTACTGCACGATATCTCTCTCACTTCCATTTTAGAGACACTGCAGCAATAAGCGACACTGTCTTTGCACTGGAGTCGTTTATCGATCTTTCCAGTGCATAGCTTTGCTGGACATTTACCAACATCATAGTAGAAGGAGTTAGTTGCATTTTGGAAACAGTCATGTGGGAGTCTGATGAAGTAGCTTTCAGGTCGTGGGTTGCAGGAAGCTTCGTGGCTTGCTGGTAAAATAGATTTTGTTAGTGAATGTTTAGATTTTTCTGTGATGTTTTGTTGCTGTATCAGAACACCTCAGATATGGAAAGCCATTATTTCAGTAGCAACAATTCAGAAATTTCACATTCAGAATCGCTGGATGTGTTACAAGCCCCTGGTTAGTCAAATGCCTGTGGTTCCAGTTCAGCAAAACACATGCTTAAAAGATAGGATTAAGATGAGTGCTTTTCTGAACAGGACCCAAGTGCTAACACCCCAGTCAAATGAAGCAGATCCTTTAGTTAGTTAGGTCAAGCATGTGCCTGTGGGTTTTGCTGACCAGGGGTGGACTTAAGCATATGCTTAAAGTAAAGCACGTGCTTAAGTGTTTTGTTGAATGAGGGCTTTGGCCCCTGTATCTAAGCGTACGGAGATACACCACTCTTATGGCAGTGAGTTCAAAGGGCAATTCTTTTGGATAGGCAATTGAATTGGATTTCGTTAGGTGACCCAAAGAGCGTAAGGCTCATTCTTTTGCAAATATCTGGCTAATAATGAATATTATTTCTGCAAATCTTGTCCTAAATTGCCTCAAAATTTGTGCCCACTGATTTCGCACATTGGCAATTCCCAAGCTTCTCGTAACATGCCACATTTTCTTACCTATTACAGAAAGCTTAGCAGCTTGGGATTTCACAGATCCTGCATCGTTGGTAACCTTGCAGAAATAGTCTCCTGCCTGATCTATGTTCAAGTTTCTTAACACCAGGTTGCTATTATATTTATACACTGAGGAATCCAGCAAAGTTCCATTGTGGTACCTGTAACAGAAACCATTGAATAGCCTGATAAAAAGCCAAGCAAATTGACTGGCCGAAGAACAGCTTGTCTAATGGCTAAAGCAAAGGCTTGGAAATAGACATAGGGGAACTATTCCTGCCACGTACTTGCTGAGTTGCTCAACTTCCCATCTGCCTCATTGAAGTAATATTCCCTAATGGAGGTGATGTGAGCTTTTAACTCTAAAAAGGCTTTCAAAGTAGAATGCACTGCAGAGGAGCAAAGTTGTATTTTGAGTATCTAGTAAATACGTCATTGTGGGGCTGCTCAAATTTTGACATAGAGAAATACACTGTGGCAACCTTCTGTAAAAACTCCAAGTTCTTATTTACACTTACTGTTAAAATAAGTACATACAAAGAGCTCTAATATCTGCTTGTGTTGTCATGGGTCGATGGCTAGAAATTGCTTGCTGGCTGAGTTCACCGGCATAAAACTGAAACCAAAACGCCCAAACGTTCACAGAGACATTAGTGGGATACATTCGACGACTCTGAATTTTTCTGTGGTTTGAAAGCTTTCGCCAGCAGATCACATCCCAAGTAGGGGTCTCTTAACTGGTAAAAACTTTCAGACGGGTAAAAAGATTTCAGTAGGGCCGTAGCGTATCAGTCATGTGGCTGGATTTAAAACTGGGCTACGCTGGGGTAAATTCAGTGGTGTTAAATAAGCTCAGAAATTAGCTAGGAGGGGTTAGTGTGTGCGGTCTCGTCTGCACTGAGAATTTCTTGCAATTTTCCTGCCATAACAGTTGCCCACCAGTTCAGTGTAACTGTTGCTAGGAACTGTAGAAATGCTATTGCATGATATTTGCCACTGTGTCACCAGCGTAGGATACCTACATTGGTGCATTTACTATAGCTGGCACATGTAGACGTGCAGCAGTGCTGAATTTGATAATTCTTACTAGAAATCCAGCCTGAGCAGAGCCAGTCCCCACAGGATGTAGCTAAGACATAGCAGAGTGGAGAGTGGCTACCACACACATTTGAAGGTTCTGCTAGGTTAGGGTTTTTTTAAATTATATTTTTTCCAATCCACTCGATACAGACTCTGACTGCAGCCTTGTATGAGAAGAAATGCCTTATAAATCTTAGCGAAACAAATACATAGTATTCTTTCCTTCAGTAGAGTTCTATCCATTATACCTGAAACATTTCAAAAATCTATTTACTAAGCAGATAAAAATAAAAATATCTTGTACTTTAGAGACGTTAATCTCTGATCCATCAGCTTTACTATGTCAAGTCGGCGCACATGTTTTGTGAACCGTACCCTCCACCAGCAGTAATCCAACTAGCATCAATCTTCGTGGAGGAACGTGCTACTTCAGGGATGTTAGCCTGGCCCTAATACAGCAGTACCTTTTGATTTAGGCTGCATTTTGGACATCTTTATACTAAACCTTTCTTCAATAGCCATAGAATTCTGCTGGGGATTTTGAGATTTCTGATGCAAACAACCTGCCGCACTATTGACTGGAAAGCCTTCAAGATAGGGATTGGCTCTTTTCTATAGGTCTACAACAGCCAGCACAGTTGGGGTCTTTGGGCACTACTGTAATATAAATGCATTCTACTAGCGAGAATGTATGGGTTTATCGGCCTGCAGAAGAATTTACATCCAGAAGAACTCCTAAGAGCATCAGTAGCACATTCAACGGCAAAAAATAACGCTTTCTTTGTGAGCTGCCTTTAATTTCTTACCAGAGATATTGATCAGGGGCCGGATCTCCTATCGCGCTACAGCAGAGTGTCACACTTTGCCCTGTTCTCCTCACTTTGTCCACCGGGTTCTTTACAATGTACGGCTTGTCTGTGGGAGGGAAGAAAATCAGCACTCTTTTCAGTTTAAAACCCCGGTTAGATTTGGTGAACGTTAAAAGCAGCAGCAGACTCCCAAGTAGTCAGTGGATCAGACCAGTGCCTTTTATTGCAGAGTGTCTTTGTAGTTACCTGCTCTTTTCAGATGCACGTGGATTGTTGAGAATTTCTTGGTGCTTTTCGGTACCTGAACAGTCACAGTAGCGTATCTGGCCTTTTTAATTTTAAGAACGTTTTTGCCGTCAGGGCACAATCCGGGAATCCTAAACCCTCCATCGCTGTCAGACTCGGTTAACAGTTTCAGATTCTCAGACTGCACGTAGACAGCAGCTGCAGCAGCTGGTGTGTTGTCTGGGAGGAAGACCATCCCATGCAGTACATGATCCTCACACATGCAGGCATCGCACTCAGCATTTACATAGCCCATGGAGCAAGTGAAGTTGCACTCTGGGGAAGGAATGTGATGGGTTAAAATGCAGGGCTCAGATTGAATCTGGTAAGGATTTTCATTAAGGACCCCAGATCTTCCTTTAATTTAAATTTAATAAGGCAGATATTGCATGTGAAATAAATTTTACCCCAAACATATTTTTCCTGATGATCAGCCACTATGTATTAGAAGCAGCTAGGTTAACAGTTATATAGCCAGTCGTTTAATGAAGATATATTCCTATTGCTTTCTGTCTTGAAATAATGAGCTCGGGAGAGCACCTTGTTCTGCCTCCCAACATTGAACATTAGGGAAATTTTAATCTCGGTTTGGATGGGAACTTTCCAGCTTAGCCCTGGCTATACAATGATCTAGAGTAAAACCTCCAATCCAAACGCCTTAAATACCGGGGAAGTTTGGATGCAGATCCAAGAGCACGTGTCATGACTGTGGTTCATCTATAAAACTAACGACCCACTTAACTCTGTGGGTCTAGTTCTGTCCTGACTGGAGCATGCAGCGGGAGGCACTACATGGACATCTGCTGAGACAGATTCATGGATCTAGTAGATTAGCTCCAAAACAGCGAGTCTCAACTTTTCCTTAAATTGCACCACCTGAATGTACAGTGTTTAAGGACCCACTTCCTTTTCCAATCAAGGCTCACACCATTTCCTCTTTCTTTTAGCCATGGGCCACGGTTTTAGAACTGCTGATCTAACAAGACATTAAACATAGATTTTCCTTGATCCACACCATCCCTGATGGAGCACTGAGCATTTCCTACCCCTTGATCCCCTCATTTTAATGATTTGGTATTTTAATGTTAGCTTATCTGTGGAGCCCCCTGTTAAATTGCAGGATAAGAACACCATAGACAGCAGTAGCATGAATTCCCCATCATTGTACTTCTTCTGTAAGCGGGCAGGACCACTCTCAGGGTGAAAGAGTAGATCAAGCTGCATGACTCTTTCACTCCTTGACCTGCCTGAGATTGGCAAGAAGACGCTCAAACCACAACGGTGGTTCCAGACCGCCAGGAGTTGGAGTGAGACCATGACATCATTTTATGTAGGTGAGGAACACTGCGATCAAGTATATATGAGCACCTGAACAAGACAGTCCAATGCAGAGTCGCCCTTCCTCAGTCGCTTCATTACAGTGCAGGTACGAGAGGCTTTCTGCTAGGCAGCTTCTGAGACGGGTCTGAACACCGGTTTGGCCGCATTCAGCCGAGCACTCGCTCCATTTCGACCAGGGAGACCAGAACCTTTTTGGATCTTGCAGCAAGGACCCTGGAACAACATCATGGTTGCATTACTGAGATGCATGTTACATATCCTGCATATTCTCTCATGCCTGGGAAAAAGGCAGTGTTTTTTTTTTTTAAAAATTGTATTTTATGGCAAAGCACTTGGATTTAGATTTTAAAAACCTGAAACATATTAATTCTGGGTAATAAGCTATGAGAAAAGTTCCGAATGCATTTGGTTTAAATCGGCAGGCTACTACATTCAGAATTACTAAAGTAAAACTCAAGAGATATAGTTGCTTAGTTGTGGATGTCTTTGTTTTAAAGGAAATCTATACTTCTCCCTCTTCAAGTGTCAGATGAAGTGGGATTTTCTCCCCCAGAAGCTCATGCGGTAAATAAATTTGTTTAGTCTTTAAAAGTGTCATGGGACTCCTTGTTTGTTTTGCTGAACTAGACTAACACAGCTACCCCTTTGAAACGCACATGCTGTTACTTAAATGGAAGGATGTGAGAGAGTTAGCACAAGCTATTCTTATGACTACATTGTCCGCTATAACATAGGTACGTCTCCCACTGTGAGAATTGCACTGTTTTACGGAGAGCAGAATGGAGCTCTAGAATGCTACGTAGCATTTATATAGCCTTTAATGGATCAGATTATTTGCAGCATGTGCTAGGGTCTTGTGTGTGTGGTTGGACTCTTAAGATACTTCATTTATAAAAGTGATTAGAAGAAATTATCTTAATTTCAGCTGCTTGCTTACAGAATAGACCATCTCCTCAAAGAGTTGAAAAATGAAAGCCACTGGACCCCATAAGAGATTTATTAAAATGATCTTTTAAATATGAACAAATCTGTTTTTATGGAAAAACGCACATGCAGCATGTTGTACATTGTTCTACCAGCTGTTCTAGTGAAACAGGGAGGAGGTCAGGTTATCTGGTAGAAATGCAGACAGATGCTCAGCTAAGGATTTGAATAACAGCATTGGAATAGGAAACCCTCTCTTCTGACAGCAGATGTTTTATGGCAGCTTTGATGGCTGGAGAAGGAAAACAAATTAGCTACAGAACTGTAATGTCTGGTTCATCGAGAAGTGCTGTGGTTTGAATGGACTTTTTAAAGCAGTTGGCAGCCTGATGTCTCAAATCCTGGGTTCTGGTTGGTAGATCTGACAGTCCCAAAAGACTACGGCACAAGTTAAAACGCATCTGGGGGGTGAATTATAAGCTGAGCCCACTACGAGGGAAAATCTTTCTCTAACATTTGACCAGTTTTTTTAGAACAGAAGCATCTAGGTTTGATCGCACTTGGAAACAGGGATTTCAAAGCACAGTACAAACATTAACTGATTAAGCCCCAGAGTCCTGTGGCACTTTTAAAGACTAACAGATTTATTTATTGCATGAGCTTTCGTGGGAGAAAATCCC
Organism: Pelusios castaneus; assembly: GCA_007922175.1. Lineage (NCBI taxonomy): Eukaryota > Metazoa > Chordata > Testudines > Pelomedusidae > Pelusios > Pelusios castaneus. The sequence goes on from ML685765.1 coordinate 28,902,635, forward strand.
ACTTCGTCAGATGCTTTGAAGATGGGAAACTTACAGAATGGGAGGAAATTAAATGCAGGGGAGTGTATGACATAGGATCAGGTCAGGCTGTAACAGCAAATCAAAATAGGTGTTAGGATTCAAACACTGGGGAACAGCACATAGAGGAGGGTGAGGTCAAATCACTTGTTGTAATGAGAGAAAAATCCATAGTCCCTGTTTAACCCCAAGACAACTGAGTCAAATTTGCATATAAGTTCGAGTTCTGCAGTTTCTCTTTGAAGCTGTGATTTGTTATTCATCTGTTTCAACACAGCTATTAACAACTACTTTACCTACGCTATATTGATGACATCTTCATCATCTGGACCCATGGTAAGGATGCCCTTGAAGATTTTCATAGAGATTTCAACAATTTCCACAACACAATCAAACTTAGCCTGGAACACTCCACACAAGAGATCCACTTTCTGGACACTACAGTGCAAATTAGCGATGGGCACATAAAGACCTCCCTATACCGCAAACCTACTGATCGGTATAGTTACCTACATCCCTCGAGCTTTCATCCTCGACACACCACACGATCCATTGTGTACAGTCAAGCCCTAAGATATAACCGCATTTGCTCTGACCCTTTAGACAGAGACAGACACCTTCAGGATCTCTACCAGGCATTCTTAAAACTATAGTACCCACCCACAGAAGTGAAGAAACAAATTGACAGAGCCAGACGGGTCCCCAGAAGTCAACTACTGCAGGAGAAGCCCATGAAAAACAACAACAGAACGCCACTGGTCACCACCTACAACCCCCAAGCCAGACCTCTTCAACACATCATCAAAAATCTACAGCCTATTTTACAAGATGGTCCCTCACTCTCTCAAGCCTTAGGAGACAGACCTCTCCTTGCTTTCAGACAGCCCCCTAACCTTAAAGGGATACTCACCAGCAACTACAGATCACAGAGCAGAAACACTAAAGCTGGAACATATCCCTGCAACAGACCACGCTGCCAACTCTGCCCTCATATCTACACTGCTGACACCATCACAGGGCCTAATCAAGCCACCTACTCCATCAAGGGTTCGTTCACCTGCTCATCCACCAATGTGATTTATGCCATCATGTGCCGGAAATGCCCCTCTGCCTTATATATTGGACAGACAGGACAGTCTCTGCGCCAAAGAATCAATGGACACAAATCTGACATCAGAAATTGCAACACTACAAAACCTGTAGGGGAATACTTCAATCTCCCTGCTCACTCCCTTGACGACTTGTTAATAGCTGTGTTGAAACAGATGAATAACAAATCACAGCTTCAAAGAGAAACTGCAGAACTTGAACTTGTATGCAAATTTGACTCAGTTGTCTTGGGGTTAAATAGAGACTATGGATTTTTCTCTCATTACAACAAGTGATTTGACCTCACCCTCCTTGAATCCTAACACCTATTTTGATTTGCTGTTACAGCCTGACCTGATGCTATGTCATACACTCCCCTGCATTTAATTTCCTCCCATTCTGTAAGTTTCCCATCTTCAAAGCGTCTGACGAAGTGGGATTTTCTCCCACGAAAGCTCATGCGATAGTCTTTAAAAGTGCCACAGGACTCTGTTGTCTTTCTACAATAGACTAACACAGCTCCCCCTTTGGAATTTGATTATGCCCCATACATCCTTGCAGTCAAATTCAAAGGGGGAGCCGTGTTAGTCTATTGCAGAAAAACAAACAAGAGTTCTGGGGCACTTTTAAAGACTAACAGATTTATTTATCGCATGAGCTTCCATGGGAGAAAATCCCACTTCCCCAGATGCTTTGAAGATGGGAAAATTACAGAATGGGAGGAAATTAAATTTAATTTTATTTTTATATATTTAGATCAGGGAGACGTATATATTTAGATCAGGGGGAGATATAGATGTTGCTTTAGAAACACACACATGCACCCATCACAGGAACATGTTTATGTTGATCCACAACTTGTAGGGACACCTGAGAAATCAAAGTCATTGCTTCTGAAGACATGGACTCATCTTTTGATTTTGCTGGCCATGTGGGGAGAGCTCTGAATTTTCTGAGTGGTCCTGGGGCTGGCTGCTTTTCTGCCCAGCCCAACTTTCTCAGGGCACCTTCTTTCTGCATGTGCACTGTCTGGGGCAAAGTGTGTGTGGTGGTACTTTTTCTGTGACAGTATGCAGGGGTACAGAGCACCGGCACCTGTTTAGCCGGCCCAGCTGGGGGGGCGTGGTCAGCAGGGGAAAGCAGTGTGCTGCTGGAAGAGTGTGGGAGAAGCATTTTTCAAATTAACTATCAAGAGATGAGTTCCAGCAGTTTTTTTTTTTTAAAAAAAAAAACATAAAGGTGCTTGGAGACTTTGGTTCAGACCCACTAAGTACGGAGGAGGAAGTGTGGGGCTGGGAGCTGTCCCTCAAGCTCCTGAGGATGGAGACTGCATGATTTTTAGTGGAGTAGGGTGGGCGTAGTGAAACTTGCCCAGTCAGGATTTCTGTATCCATTCCTCCTCATCCCTAAGGAAAGGGGGAGGACTAGATTTCCACTAGAAAAGTGGGTTGTGCTTGTATATTTGATGTATGCCAGGAGCATGTTGCCATGCTGGATAGCTGTGATGGGGCACACCAGGGGGAATGGGTGGTCAGCCCCCTGCCGCACTATTTCTAGTCCAGCTTGCAGAGCTGCGTGCTGGGCTAAGATTGATTGCCTGAGGGGAGGCAGCTGGGCAGAGGCACAGGCTGAGCAACCTGAAGGGATTAATTAACCCATGAGCCTCAGCTGGCTTAGAGGCTCTAGAAGGCAGTCAGGACAGAGGATTTGAGAAGTCAGAGGGAAAGGAGACAGGAATTGTCTGTCTCTCTGGCCCTGAGCAGCCCCAGTGAGGACAGCCCCAGGCAGGATAACGTAGGGCGATGGGTCCTTAAGAGGCATGCTGTAAAAAACCCACATGTGACTGGAAGTCTGTGGCTCTGTGCACCCTCTGTTGGTTCAGAGTGAGGTGGTGAGAAGAGGAACTTCTACAATGACCAAAACCTGCAGGAGGTGAGGTGAGTCCAATGCACAAGGGCCTTATCTAGTTCGAATCTGTTGCAAATTAAGCATGAAAAAAATACACGTGCACAAAATGACCTCCGTCCCCACTAAGCAAAGCTTCTGGAGATGAAAAGTGACTTACTTTCTAGGTTGTCCTTTACAAAGGAAGGGAAGGGTTTCTGCCCAGGCTGGGTCCTGCTGACAGATGGCTTCAGAGCCCACTGATCTGAGGGAGAAGTTTTCAGAAACAATAAAGACAGGAGGAAAAACATTTTCAAGGGCCAGGGGCTCCTGCCAATTGATTTTTTTCCTATAATTTCTTTTAATACATTAGTGCTACGGGAGCCAGGGACTGGATTGATCCTTCAGACAGCTGAGCAGCTCTTCAGTCACCTGATGAATTGCAGGAGGTGGTTCAGAGCGGTTGTAGGAGGTAGCACACCTCTCCGAGAGGGGTGCCGCTGTCTAGACAGGGACTTAGGTCTGCTAACTGTATCACACTGGGGTGTGGATTTTTCACACCTGTGAGTGACGTAGTTAAGCTGACCTAATCTAACGAAGACCAGACCTGAGTCAACGCACATCAGGTAGCAGAAGTGACCTGGGGGGAGATGTGCGTGCAAATCTGGGGCACAATTGAGAGAACAGAATCGCAGTCAGATATTCTTTCAGGACTGATGCTTGCTCCATTTCAGTCAATGGAATTATGGGAGAATCTCTAGGCAGCAAATGGCTGCTGGCCCCTCAAGTGCATGCCCAGGAACCCGGACAAGCTTGTACAGCCCAAGCTTCTGCAGCTCAGTGCTATTGTCATTCTGAGCTGTTCAAGGGTTGCTGTGTTCCACCCTAGAGCTGGCTGCATTTCATTGGACAAGAGTCTCAGCCCTGCCCCATACATTAAAGCACTTTTGTATCCCTTCAGGGTGAAAGGCGTTCTATGTCTGGATGCATGATTATCTGCAGTTTTTACAAATGAAATTAAAAGTGTGCACACAAAAAAACCCTGCTTTATGTACTTGAAATCTGGAAGAGGTGGTTTTCCTTAGGCCACAGCCATTTATTTCCCAGCGTGCATAGATTGCTATTGCTGCATGGAGCATTGGCAACTGATTGGCCCTCTGTTCTCTCCATGGCTTTATCCGCAGAGTCCTGGCTCTTCTCAGGGCAAAGTTTCACTTTACTCTCTACTTCCTGACTGTAAACCAGTGGAAATTCTAAATGAACCAAGCTGTTCCGTAGGCTACAGGGCCAAAACCTGCTCCAAGTGAAGCCGGTGGCCAAAGTCCCATTGGCTTTGATGTGCCTGGAAATTTAGCCCAATAATCTGTTTCTAGCACAGCTGACTCACCAAAAAACCCCCAAAACAGCCCCCCCCCCCCAACCCACCACCCTTCTAAAGCGTATTACAGATTCCAGATAGTGGCTGCCAGCGACTCTGTTTGTTTAATGCTACCATTCGCTCAAAGGCTAAATCTGTAACATAGCCCTCTGCCTGTACATGGGGGAGATTCCTTATTTTCTAAGGCTGCAGGATGTTTCTCTGCCCCATACTTGGCCTGGCCCCAATTCTTTGATGTCTGCATGGTTGCTGTTATGTAGAATCTTGTCTTCACGAGATTATAGAAATAAACATGCTCAGAAGCTTTTTACTGTGGCTTTTTTGTGATGGTGTGATGCACTTTTTTTTTTCACAGCGATGGGGCCCTGGTTCCTGCCGCCGACACCAGTGGCCCCAGGTCCCTGGGCGAGATCTGGCACCTTTGTTTTGTTTTTACAATCACACTAATGTAACCCCAAACACCACAGTTGGAATAGGCTTAAGATTCAGTAATGAAGAGATAAGACTAGAATCATAGAAATAAGGAGCCAGCGCTGTCCCGTGGAGGGAGTGGGGCCCCGCCCCACATGCTGGAGAGGAGCGTGGCGCCCGCTCCACCCCCCAGGGATCCGGTCCTGGGCCGGGATGCTGAGGCTGCCACCTGCAGAGGGGGGAGTCGGAGCCTGCTCTGATCTCAGCCCCGGTGGGAGCTGGCTCCGGCCGGGAGGCCAAGGCCGCCTGTGTGGGGGGGTGCAGCTGGAGCCGGCTGCAGGGGAGGGACCTGGCTGTGTGGGGCAGGCCGGCCCAGAGGCCGCGCCCCATGTGCTCCACCCTTGGGCCTGCCTGCTCCGCCCTGGGATCAGGGAGGGCCAGCCCAGGGGCCGGGCATAGCCGTCCCGCCCCGCCCCGCCCCACTGCCTTCGGCTGGGTGCCAAAGACAGTGGGGCGACCGTGGGAGGAGGGGGTGAGGCACACGCGTGGGCCCCACACTGCTCTGCTGGGACTGGGACAGCGCGGGCCCCACGTAACCGCGGGGCCCGGGGCGATCGCCCCGTTCGCCCCCCCTAGGGACAGCCCTGTAAGGGGCTGAACGGGACCTCAAGAACTCATCTAGCCCATCCCCTTGAATGGCAGGAAGCAATTAGCTAGTTTCCCTCCCGAACAGATAAACTATGAGGTTTGAGGCTAACTAGTTTAATCAAGGCAACAGAGTCCTGTGGCACTTTTAAAGACTAACAGATTTATTTATCGCATGAGCTTTCGTGGGAGAAAATCCCACTTCGTCAGACGCTTTGAAGATAGGAAAGTTACAGAGTGGTAGGAAATTAAATGCAGGGGAGTGTATGACATAGCATCAGGTCAGGCTGTAACAGCAAAAAAAACGGTAAAGAACCCATTACAATCGACATATTACACAGACTACAGTGAGAGATTATGCCATAAACTCTCTCAGAAATTAAGAAATCACCTTATCAGCATCCTGTACAGCAAACAGAAAAAAATTAGAAACGAAGCACCTATTTTGATTTGCTGTTACAGCCTGACCTGATGCTATGTCATACACTCCCCTGCATTTAATTTCCTACCACTCTGTAACTTTCCTATCTTCAAAGCGTCTGACGAAGTGGAATTTTCTCCCACGAAAGCTCATGTGATAAATAAATCTGTTAGTCTTTAAAAGCGCCACAGGACTCTGTTGTCTTTCTACAATAGACTAACACGGCTACCCCTTTGGTAGTTTAATCAAGCGTGGGCCATGTGTCCTCGTTGATTACGAGTGAGCCATTAACCTTGTCGTGGGGGAGCAAATACGTTTTGAATGAAATTTAGAATTGTTTAGGGTGGAACCTCAGGAGGCAAAGAAATGCAGGCAGGGATGGTGGCTGAGTGTGGAGCCAGGGATTTTCGTGAGTCAACTGTGCTAAAGTCAGATTATTGGACTAAATTTCTGGTCACACGGTGGATGCTCCGATTAGATTTTTTTCTTTTAGTTGCTTTAACTGAGAGGTAAGGCTTGTGTGTGTGCGGCAATAAAGGGATGAACTAGGTCAGTTTTTGGGTGTATTCTTCGGTTCATTTGTACTGTTGAAAGGGGTCTGAAAACTAGAGCTGCTGACCAGACAATGGAAACCGTCGTGAGTTTTCTCCAAATTTCAATTTTAGTTTTCTGCAAAAATTAAAATTTGACATAATTTCCCAGCCACCCCCTATGGAGACAGAGAGCCTGTCTTGTAGCAAAAGAAGGGTACAAGCAGGATTGCCGCAGGCTTCCTGACCCCCATTGCCCCATCCACATGCTGATCCTGCCTTGGAGACACTGAGTCTAAGACAAAGTTATCTCCATGGATTTACACAGTGGGTAGCCAGTGATTGGTGTAGCTGCACTGTGCAAACTCGTAGTGTAGAAAATAAGGCACAATTTGCATCGATATAACTTCCCTGGGCGGGAACCCAGGCTCACCTGTGTCAATGCAAATCACATATTTGTAGGGCCGTACAGGGGGCCAACAATTCAGCTGGCCACTGATGACTGACACTGGGGTAAATCCCCAGAATAGACAATGCCTAAGAGATGACCGTGCTGTAGAGTGTCCAACAAACAGGGTCTGCTGAGATATCATCTGGGGCATAGTTTCTCAATTTGGTAGTTCATGTGCCCCTGGGGGTACGCCAGACACAGGCTGGAGATGCATGTGGCAGCCACCTGCTTTGCCTGGTCCCAGCTCCCAGCTGGGAGGCAGTTGAGTGGCGGGGAACTTATTAAAATTTTCAGAAGTGGGGGGGTATTTGCTACTTAAAAGGTTGAGAAAACTGATCGGGAGTTTGGCTCTCACAGTGCCATTGTTTCTGGGACAAATCTTGGAGTAGAGCTGGGAGTGAAAATTATGGGACTTTACTTTAGGGAGGAAGGAGGATACAGTGTTCGGGCACTAGCTTGGACATAAGGAAATCCCAGTTCAATTCCTGTCTTTGTTAACAAACTTCCTATGTGGTCTTGGGCAAATCGCTTAGTGTGTCCAGCCCTCCGTTCCCCCTGGGTAAAACAGGCAATAACACAGGTGAGATCCAGATAAGTACCTTAGATAGAGAGATCTGTGAGGATAGCAGATAGGCCAATATACCATTGATTTTTTCTGAAATGGGCAATTCCACTGGGAGCTGACCTGAAAAGAACAGCTCATTTCATATAGGCCACCAACAGCTAACTGGGTTTTGCCAGTACCATGAGGTTGATATAAATGTTTGACCTTCACTTAGAATTGATGTGGCCTCCAGAAGAAGGAGAGAGAGAATCCATCCTCTTGCTGTGCTCATCTTCTTCATTGACTGAATGGAGAGTCTTCAAAGAGTTTTCATCCCTGTGTCGTTTCCCTGAATCAAGTCACCTGTGAAGACAATTTCAATCATCATAGGCCTGATCCAAAGGCCGTTGAAGACAATGAGTCTTTCAGTTGATGTCAGTGGGATTTGGGTTAGGCGCTATATTCCTGTTCTCTCCAAGAGGTCCTGGAGGGGAATTCCCCAAGGGCCAGTTTTTCCCAGCCTTGTGCTGTGTAGCACCTCCCTCCAGATAGAGGCTGGTTGATTTTAGTCCCCAGCATGCTACAACTGAGATCAGTCAGGCTCTCCCAAGAGCAAAGTATGATTCAACATAGTTACAGGTGGCAAAATGTGGGGTGAAAAGAGCTGAGAATGACTTTGATTCCTACGTACAAGACTCGAGCTGTCGGCTAGGAATAGCCATGATTTCTCTTCTGACGACTGTTCTTTGGGCTATGCCGGATTGCCATTCTCATTAAACATCCATTCATCTGGGTAGCCCAAAGATCACCTTGGATAAATAGACTCTAGGCACAAGGGCTGTAGGCTACATTTTTACAGTGTCTGATAATTTTGGGGTCCTTGCAGGACAATACTTACACCAGATTATTAACCACCCGATGTGAAATCCACTTCTTTGCCACTTAGACTCGCCCTCACCTGTCTTTCCAATCATCTTCCACTTGATGTGGCGCTGATATCACCACTGGCCATAGTTCTGGTGTTATACATGGACTAATATGACCCTTTAGTCTGACCTCCTGTATCGCACAAGCCTTAGGGTTTGGTTTTCTGTCCCTATCCCATTGCAAACATTAGGGTTAATTCTCCTCTCACGGTGATGGAACTCCATTGACTTCAGTGGAATTTTTCCTTATTTTTTGTTCGTGTGGGAGGCGTAGCAGACACAGTGTTCTAGTATTTGTATCCCCCTGTCCATTCAAGCCATGCCCCTAAATCTATTCAGCAGACAGTGATTTCACGGAAGATCATTAAATGGCCTTCTCGTGGATTAAATGCCTACACAATGATGATATTTCAGGATGGCTGAAATAACCAACTCTGACAGTACCACATTCTTTCTGAAGCCGCAGCCTTGTTCCAAGAATGACACAAGAACAGTGGCATATACTTGAAAAGAGTTGTGACCATTAATAAATATTGTTCACAAATAAAATGTAATTGAATCACACACCCAGACAAGTTCCAGAGATGTAGATTTTAGATCACATACCTCTGGCATCCATGTCATTCTTGTAGTTGCAAAGTGGAATAGCATAAAGTGTGATGTAATTTCCAATCCCAGCTCCTCCGCTGACTTAGTCTTATGGACTCTAAGGTCAGAAGGGACCAATATGATCATCTGGTCTGACCTCCTGCGCAATGCAGGCCACAGAACCTCCCGCCCACTCCTGTAATAAACCTCTAACCCATGACTAAGTTATTAAAGTCCTCAGACTGTGGTTTAAAGACTTTAAGATACAGAGAATCCACCAGCCGTTCCCCATTCTATAGAGGAAGGTGACACCCCCCTCCAACAGCCTTTCCCAATCTGCTCTGGGGGAAGATTCCTTCTGACCCCAAATATGGTGATCAGTTAAACCCTGAGCATGTGGGCAAGATTCACCAGCCAGACACCCAAGAAAGACTTGCTGTGTGGCTCTCTCTAAGTTTTGCAGTAATGTCTCAGTGGCTCATTTTCCCCATGTACGATCTACTTATTTAGCTGCATCACAGGGGCGGTAAGGGGCAGAGTTCATACAGTGCTTTGAAAATGTAAACATTCTGTATATGTGGAAAACATTATTGAGACAAGGTAGGTGAGCCAACATCTTTTATTGGATCAACTGCAGTTGGTGGAAGGTACAAGCTTTTGAGCTGCACTGAGGTGTACTTCAGGTCTGGGGAAGGAAATCTGAGGGCAGGTCTACACTCCCTTCCTTTTTGGCAGCAGTCGAACATAGATATGCCAATTACCTTCAAACCAGCATTGCTGGGGTGATGATGCAGGATCAACTTCCTGATCGGCTGAACGGGTGTTCACAGACCCGATCCTTTGATCAGGAGGTTCGAATTGATGGCAGCGAATTTGCCTTGTGTCTCTCTTACCCAGGTACCAAAACACTACCAAAGAAGTATTATTACATTGGTGGTTCCAGATCAGGGACGGGGAGTTAGCACTCAAAGGTTCTGCTCCCAGATCTGCCCATCACTGGTTGGTTTTGAGTATGTCACACACCCATGTTTTCAAGGGTTGCTGACTGTTGGGTGCCCACGTTCTGATCTGATTTTCAAAACTCCGGAGCATTAGCTCCCATTTAGGTCACCTGGAGCTGCCGGTGGCTGAGGTTGCATCCCCCAAAGTTAGTAAACGTATTGAAACTGCAGCTGCACCCACTCTGCGCCTCAGTTTGGAAAATGAGGCTAAGCTTTGCCTGTCTTGCAGGGTGTTGTGATGCTTAATAGCAACAGTGATAACACCTTGCAATTAGAAAGTCGTGTTTTGCAGGTGTCTGAGAAAAGGCTCTATGCGGGTGGGAAACATTTTTACAACTTAAAAGCGACGAGTGGCCAAAAAATGACAAGCAGGAAATTAGGGACAATTTGTGGTTTTATAATGAGAACTTGAAAATACTGCCTAGCAGTAACAGAAAAAAGGTGCTATTTGTTAAAAGCCTATTCCCATTTGGAAATTACTTTTGTAGCTTGTTATGAACTGGATTTCCTGCAAATCTCAGCCAAGAATGAAGACATTTTTCCTTTCTCCTAGGGCGCAGAACCCAGAAACTCTCTATGTTCCTGGAAGCCCAAAACTGAGGATTTTAAAAATGTTCATTTTCAAACTGAGCTTTGCACTAATCCAGAGGGCTTTAAGCACTCTTCATGCTCCACACATTTCCCTTTGTCTGGAACGAGGACTATGAATTAGGAGCTAGTTACAATATAGAACCATATGAACAATGAATGAGTTTGAACAGTTCCATGTAAATTTAGAGGCTCCCTTGCTTAGATGTATGGGGTTTGTGCTTAAAATCCTATGTTTGAAACCTACAGAAGAAATTCTATAATATAGAGATCCTGATATAATGAAGACAGGGGACTTTTCTCCAAAGCACTGATTTAAATTGAGTAGAAATGAAAAGTGATCATTTGTGCCTAGGCTAATGTTCTGTCCAGTGTTTGTCTCATTTCAATGTACAGTCCCTCCCTTCCCCAGTTTTCTGTGCCTTTGAGCAGTCTCTGAAATATTTCCCTTAATGTGCCACCAGTAAATTGCTACCTACAGGAGATAGCTCTTTCAGCTATAATCACAGTCAAACACAAGTATTCAGCATTCATCATAGATTTATGATTTATAATCATGTATCCAGAGGGGGAACAAAGCCCTATATTAATTCACTTCTTTTGCATTAGCTTCACACATCATCGAAGCAAATAAGGAAAAATCCAATCTCATTTGCTACAAAGTGTCTAGCCAAGCTATGAAATGAGAGGTGAAGCAAGACTTAGTTGCAGCCAAAGCATCCTTGAACTAAGGAATTTACTAAGAAGAAATAGAGTTGCAACTTACCAAAGTCTCCTGTACGATACTTCTGAGTTGGGCTACAGTACAAGCAATCTCAACAGCTTGACGCTGCTAGGGTCTCTTATATAGCACAGCGTGTAGCTTAGGAGGTGGCACGGAGCCACGGGACACAGAGGAAACTGAATAGAAGAGTGAGGGAAACAGTCTGATTAATCCCTTAACAGGGTACTTGCACATTCAAATTTTCTGCAAAGCTATGCAAATCAGCAGCAGACTGGGAAGCTGCAGAGCCCTAATGGGGATGAGTAACCCGAGAGAGCAGAAAGTCTTTAAAATATCTTTAAAAGTGCCACAGGACTCCTTGTTTGTTTTGCTGAGGGAGCAAAGGGGCCGGAGAAAGACATGGAAAATGCACTGGAGAGCAAGTGTGTAGTTCAGTGCTGGGATATGAACTCTTCATTACTTACACCAGGGCCTGAGGTGTGATAGGAGCCTCATTGAACAGCCCTGAGTCAGAGCCTGGTGTGGTAGGGAGGGTTAATTTAGGGCTCTTCCTCCATGACGGAGTGGATGCTAACCACTAAGCCACACTGCCCACCGAGGACCCTCCTATAAGACCAGTCTGACTGAACGTTTTCTTGAATGACCTTGGCCCAAAAAGTGGGAGTATCCTAATAAAATGAGCAGATGCCACAAAGCTAAGAGGTGTGCCAATATGAAGATTACCATCCTCTACCACACAAGATTTGGATGACCTTAAAAACTGGAGTAGTAGAAATGAAATGAAATTTCACAGTGCAAAGCACGAGGCCACGCACTTAGGGTGCGTCTACACTTACAAGTTAGGTCGACTTAAGGAGGCTGAAGTCGACCTAAACTACTCTCCGTCCACACTGGGCTTTTATTAAGTCAATTTAAGCATTTCCTTAAGTCCCCTTAAGGAACTAGTGTAGACATAGCCTATGATCTCTGAGATGTAGGGTTGGGAAGCAAAGTCAAGGCATTCTAAGTTGATGCACAGAGTCATGGAGTTTAGAAACGTTTTCCTAAGTAGTCCAGGGTTTCTCATTTATCCTAAACAAATTGCTCTGCCCATCACAGCCACACTACTGGTGTTCCTCAGCTAATTCTAGCAAACTGGGAGTATCTTATATCCTGTGGGGTGGTAAAGAATTGGCCCCTGCAATACTGGTGCCACTTTAAATTTGTTGTCCCATATGTCCAGGTTCATCTGTAATGGGTTCCTAGTCAGGGAAAACAAGTGACATTCTCATACCCCTTTATCTCTGTGCCTGCCAGTCAGCGTCAAGAGGATCATTTTAAACAATGTGGGTCTTGTATCCTCAGGACCTGATAGGCGAGTTGCAGGCAACTCCTTTCACACGTTTATGTTTTAAATTGAATTTGAGTCTGAAGCAGAAAATGAGGAGGAGGTATTAAGTGCTTTCCTTTGTTCTCCTTGTGTGTGAGGGAGTTTTGATGCTCAATGCGGCCAGTGCTGTTGGAAGCTGTTATTGCAAAAAACCATCTGCGTGTTTCTCTAGTCCAGACTGGTCCCTTCCAGGTGTGTGGGCAGATTTGACACTTCATGGATTTTAGAAGGCCTGTGAGGAACAGCGGTGGCCTGCAGCCAAGAGTTTGCGGTTTCTGTTCTGCTGCTGATGTTCCAAGCTCAGCTGATACGCAGGGGGAGCAGAAAAGGCTAGAAAAAGAACATAGCTGTATCGACCTGCTGTAAATCAGGCTGCCTAGGAGAAGGAGCTACAGGTTTACCATTTACAGCTGGTACTCCTGTTACCCCTCTTCATTCCCTGTCAGTGAAGGCAGTGCTTCCTAATGGGTAGAGCACAGGATTAGGACTGAAGAGACTGTTCTGATCCCTGTCCAATGTGGTTTATCCTCGCGTTCTCCAGGACTGGTTACATGACGGCTATATAATCATGCACTGTATTTGTATGTGATTCTCGTGGGTTACTACTCATTCATTTCTAAAATTGTCATTTTTGAGATTGTCTGACACAGACTATGTGAAGTAAGATAGGTCTAAGTTTTCCCTGTTTGCTCTTTGTGTGTGAGGGACACTTGGGAGTTTTCTTACCCTACTGGACACAGATCTGGGCCCCGGGTCTGGTTTCAGATCCAAATGTCACACTGTCTTCAGTGGTCTAAATATGAGCCCCTAATTGGGACAGCACCCACACCCAAATTTTGAACAACTTCCACTCTGGTTTCTAAATCCAGATCTGGACTGTGCAGTTCAGAGTCCATCTCTCCAGTATCTAGATTTTCAACCAATGCAAATTTATTCAGTATTTAAAGCAGAGGAATATGTTAGACTGAAATGGACATTTATCATCCTCTTTTTTTTCCTTCTTAATGCTCTTCATCTGTTCATTTTAAAGCTGGAATTAATCAGAACTTCATCCCTCCCTGAATCTGTGTTCAGTCCAAAGCCAGAATTCCTCCTGAGGCTAAAGTGATGATGCGTCCAATGGTCCTTAGAGATTGTCCAGGGCTGAAAGGCTTGTCTGCTGAACTACCAGGCCAGGCCATCTGTTCTTCCTCATTCCTGTTTGCTACTGTGGATTAACCCTCAGGTGACTGTGTGGTTTCTTGGACAGTTACATCTATGATTTGATATAGGGAGTATAATTAATTATAAAACAATGGCATATTTATCTGAATTTTGCTGGATAAATTCTCCAATGGTGGCCAGTACAGGAGCTTCAGGGGAATATAGACCAGGCAATTTTAGAGAGATCCAGGCGTGTCTTCCCCTCCCAGGCATCATATTCCTGACCATCTATCGTGGCTAATAGCCATTGATGGACCTATCCTCCAGGAACTTATCTGGCTCTTTTTGAAACCAGTTATACCTTCGGCCTTTGCAACATCCCAAGGCCATGAGTTCCATATCGTCTGCTAATCTAAAACGTATCCTTTTTTATTCTGGTTCTTATGCTGCTCCCATTATCATTGCATCTGAGCACCTACTCTTGTTTTCCTGGCTATATTCCCATTCACACTGCCACCCCATTTTAAGGAGCTCATACTAATCTCCCTCTGCTGATGTGTGCGTGCGTGAGCCGATTTTGGAGCGTGCCTGGGGGAAGGCAGCCCCAGCCATGCCCCTTCACCACTGGCCCGATCCAACTCCTGCGGCTGAGTCCTGGGCCGGATCCTACCGCCACCGCCTCTGGGTCCCCAGCTGGGGCCCGCTCCTGCTGCTCACAGTGGCTCCAGGTCCCTGGCCAGGGACGGATACTGCTGCTGGTGGTGGCTGCTCTCTGCCTCCCTGTTGGACTTGCACCTGCCTCAGCGGGGAGGCAGAGAGTGGCCAATCAGGGGAGGCAATGCCTCCCCCTGCCTCTTATAAAGTCCACCCCTGTGTGCGTGCCTCTGTATCTTCCTCTCTCCTGAATCTTTGTACAGGAGGAAAATACAGGATTTTAGGTAGCTAAGACCTAGGTCCTCACACATATTTCAGCCCCCAGTGACAGCCACCTACATAACTTTGAGGAGCTGGGCCTATCTGGCCCCTTGTTCCATAGCAAACACTGGTTTACAGTAAAGTTAAATCTGTTCTAGAGCAATGAGCAGGGAGTTCTGATTTCGTCTGCCACCTGACTCCTTGGAGTTATCCAGCCATTCTACAGAGATAACTAATGCCAACTTTTAAAAAATCTTTTTGATACCCCAGCCCTAATAATGTTTTCCATATTATTATTCTATAGAATAATTAATATTATTAATTAATTAATATTATAAATAATCTATATTAAGTCTTGGAACTGTCATTAGCCCTACCGGTTCATAGTGAGGTTTGAACCATCCTCAAACCTTTCAGTCACCAAATTATTTTGTAACTTAAAACAAACAATCCTTCAGCACAAAGGTCTGGCCCAGCCACCTAAAATCTTTGCAAAAGCTCCAGAAAATGTATTACAGTTGTTTGCTTTTATTGCATAAAGGAGAATTTATAGGCTGTGCCGAGGAGTAAAGGAATGACCAGACATTTCCCACTGGAAGGATTTGGTCATGAGTTAAACTGTGGACATGGTTAAAAGCTCTTCACTTTTACATTCATCATTTATGTAACAGATGTAAAAGCGACCTCTGAAGTGTTAAAAGCACTTTGAGAGTTTGTGGCTGGTGAAAGATTAATTTTAAGCTGCAACTAGAATTCTGGCCTTGTAGACAACGCTTTCCAAACAAATTAGGATTTAAGGTGCTAAGGAAAAAAAGCCAGGTAGCTGGCAATCTCAGAAAGTATGTTTCATATCAGCTTTTCCCGAACAAAATATTGCAGGGTAGTTATAACTAAACAAGCAGAGGAGGATGGTCTCTGCCTCGCTGCTGACTTCTCAAGTGTTGTAATGCAGCATACCATGGATTAGAAACAGGTTCCTGAATATGAGGGCAACATTTTTCCTTAGCCAAGGTATGTGAAACATTCTCATGGAAACACAGAAAAGTAGTGATAGCTGTTATTTTAGTTATTATACGTGTTCGTGTCCTTCCGAAGAGCCCTAGTCACGGACCAGAACCTGTTGTATTAATTTAGATGGACTGTATGGGCTGAGGTTTTGAAATAACCCAGTTACTATCCAACATAAAACAGTGTTAAACAAGGCTCAGGTTTGGCATACAGAGACCTCAGCCCGCTTAGAGCCGTAGGAAATACACCATTAAAAATCATTTTAGCCTTTTATTAAAGATCAAGAAAAGAAGGAAAACCACATAAAGTATTTGAAATGCTAAGTATCATATAAGGCTTTCATTTTAACAGCATCCTGTGTTTCATTTTTCTTTAGCTGGTGAGGGTCCTTAGAAGGAAAAAAAACCCTTGTTTGAAAGTCTCTTAGAAGGTATCAAAGATGGAAAAACTGATGATGATAAAGAGAGGAAGTTAGTTGAACTGGGTGGAGCTGTTAAAATCCAATCTCATTTCATCCCAGGGAGTGGTTGGGATTCAGTTGGAGCCAGTAGAGGTGGTAGTGTCATCTAGATCCCTCTCTCCAGCCTGGTCTGCTCAGGCAATCTCTCCGGATCAGGCTGAGGAAGGCCTGACATTCCTGGAAATGGTGGGAGAGGCAGCCATGATAATGGAGAAAGTCTCTTTCTTTGAAGAGCCACAAAGGGAATAGTGGGCAGAATTGCCCATCCCCTCATTATTTTTCCCCCCAGTTCGGGTTCACTGATTTCTGGTTCCACA
This sequence comes from Pelusios castaneus, assembly GCA_007922175.1. NCBI lineage: Eukaryota > Metazoa > Chordata > Testudines > Pelomedusidae > Pelusios > Pelusios castaneus. The sequence continues at coordinate 28,919,045 of ML685765.1, forward strand.
TTTTTCTTGTTCACCAACTGTGATCTTGATACAGTCCCTGAGCTATATCAGTGGGCTTCTTGTTTGGATTCATTCACTATTGTCGTCTTGCTTTCATACCTTTCCCCAGCATCATTTGTTATTGTGACATCTTACGAGCTTTCATGTACGTCTTATAAGCTGAGCTCACAATTCGAATATATTTGTTGGCCCAATTATCACAGCAGACCCCCCTGTTCGAGGTACTGTACAAACACAGAACAAAAAGATGGTCTCCGACTCAAACAAGAGACAAGAGGTGGACACAGTCAGACAGATGGAGGAGCACAAAGAAACCATGACACAACCCTGGTGATCACAGTAGGCAATGATCTCTTGATTGGGGTTCTTGCTTTCACCTCAGATTGGGTTTATTGAAAAGTTCCTGGCCTTTTGAAGCAAACCTGGTGCCAGTTTTGAAGAAGTGCAGGTCATGTTGTGCTTTCATATTGACACTGGGCAAAATTAGAGGTTTTGATGCAAAACCACAGGAGAATTTGGTGGGCAGCTCCTCCTACTGCTGCTGAGCGAGGCAGACGCAGCTTTTGGGCTAGGCCAAGCATGTGACAGGGCCCCTTACTACTTGGGGCCCTGGGTGTAGGCGTGCACCTGCTTTACCTACCCCAAAAACCGCCTTTGCCCTTTCACATGGGGAATGACATCCTTTAGCCTTTCCTCACATGAGTAGAACCACTTGGGCCAAAATTTGCTCCACCCAAGCAACTCAAGTTTGCAGCAAAGAAATGAATGAATCTGCTGTGTATGTCCCCTGTGCAGGGCATTCCTTGAACCTTGTTGAATGCAACATGTAGGTTGTCCCATACCTTGACTTTATGCAAAGATTGTATACATTTTTTGCTTTGTCTATCAGTGGAATATATTGGTGTCTTCTGTAGACCCCAGAAAACAAGGCTGTGAAGTGCTTATCTAACATTCAGTGGTCAGATCATGTTGGTGCAATCAAGGATCCATGCAATGTCTATGAAGGGATTCAAGGACTCTTGATTCCTTGGCCAATGATAACGATCAGCTAAGCGATAGCATGCGCAATGCTCAAAATCTCAGTAAAGAAAATAGGCAAGCTGGGGACAGTGTTGATGACCATTCTTTGGAAAGAGAGTCTCATCTGTTTCAGTGAAACGGGACTGTGTTAAAAGGAGATGTGAACTTGTCTGTTGTCATCAACATCGTCATCCAGTCTTTGAAGTCATACCTACAAGAACAGAGAGAGCAATCCCATGAATATGAATGCAAGTCAGAGGCAGAAGATCCAGAGGCTGGTTACAGTAAAAGAATGAAACTGTTGCCTAACTCGTTTTGAAAGATCTGCTAGAGGCACTGTCCTTCCAGGAAGCCAAAAGTTCAAAATTGAAACAGACTTAATGCAGTAATCAGCTCATTGATTCAGATGGGGTGAGGTATACAGAGACAGGCAATTTAGTTTCCTTATGAAAGACGGATATGAACGCTGAGGAGATGGTATGAGATGCTCCCCTTTCTTTTCTATAAAATGATCTGGACGAAGCAGATCGCATTGCACAATATAAGCATTATTTCTCGGCATAAGCGGAGTCCATGCCCAGCCCTTATTTGCAGATAGGGAATGTGGAAGCCAGCTTGTCAGTCTAACAGCGAAGATTGCTTTGTGAAATCCCTTGTCTGTGATGGGAACTAACTGCAGTGGCAAATAGTCATTTTCAGCATTGAACCAGATAAAAAATAAGTAATGCAGTCATCTGCTACAGCCAAGATTGAATTCTCTGTCTCTGATGACTATTGAGTCTGATGTGCTTCAGGAAATTGAATTTTAAGGTGTCATTCATGATTTTGCTGCCCACAAATCCAGAAAGCGATGTTTTCAAATCAGAGAATAAATGTACAACTGTTTCTGTCATCCTTATCTAACAGATGCATCTGACGAAGTGGATGGGAGCCCATGAAAGCTTATGGCTGAAGAAATCTTTTAGTTTTCAGGGTGCTACAGGACTCTCATTGTTTTTGCTGTACACGGACTAACACGGCTGCCCCACAGGAACGTGTTGTCACCATGGAAAAACAATGTTTTGCCAAGATGGAAACCGTAAGTCTATGACTATAAAGTCCTTCTTTCATGAAAGATTTGGCTGAATCCAATTAGAATTTATTTTGGGCTTATCATTATGCTAATTAATGTGGGGTCTGCACCTTAGCTGGTTTAGTGGGCACAGAGCCATTGACTTTAGTGGGGTGCAATTCCCTGGGACTTTGAAAGAATGGGTTGTGAAGAGTCACTTTTTTCTTGGTATCTTGAATTTCACAGCAGACATCGCCCTGGAGCTGGTTTATTGGCATATGCATTTTCTCCTTACTTTGTTAACCACTCTAGTGTCTTTGGGCCGTACCCACATTAAGCCTCAAAATGAGTTTGAGAGCGCTGTTTAAACGCAACTTTAGTGTGAGCAAGGCCAAATCCCACCAGTTCTTCCAGTAGCATGACATAGTACTTTTATATCATATTTTCCTGTGGTATAATTATGTTTTCAGCACAAATCTCATTACCGAGTTGCCTAAAATCCTGTCGGTTTTAGAAGCTTACTTCAAAAATGTTTATTTTCTATTAGTCTTCTTGGTAAACAGGGATGGGCTGAAGCTGTAAAATTCAAATTGGATCTTGAACACTCTAATATTCAGGGATCTTTGGAGCTCGGGTTTTGGCTGTGCTTTTATTGTGGCCGAATAAGCCACAGAATAAAAAGTATGGTTACTGTTGAAGTTCAAACAGTTGCTATGGGAAGATATTTGGGATTTGTTTTTAAAATTATGTCCTGATTGCAAAGGCTTCTTTGAGGATACATTATTTGGTGCTAAAGTTGGCCTTTAAATTCACGTGTGTAGAATCAGCACCTGCATTCAGAACTCTGGGATCCACAAAAATATTATGACCCGTATAGCAGATTTGTAAATTTCAGGAGTAGCACTAAACAGGCCTGTGCTTGGACACAAAAGGAAATTACATGCAGGAAAAAATAAAAAACACTTGGCCATTTAAGGAAAATGGCCTTGCTCTGGTCACGGAAAGATGCCAGAAAAGAAAGGTCAGACAACAGTCCTGCAGTAATTGCGGCCCTTCTCTGTCTTCCAGCACCATCTGCAACCTCTGCCAATACGTCTGTGGCTCAAAGATCAGACTCCTCAATCACCAAAGGACTCGTATAAAATAAAACCTGTGAAAGAGCTCATCCTCGACCCTGAGGGATTGCTGCTGCCATACACCTAAGACACTATCTTGCCCTAAGGAATTTACTCTAAATAGCCAAGACAGACAGAGGGTGAGAGGGGACAGAGACCCAGTGAAGGGAAGGGATCTGCCCACACTGATCAGTGCAAACCCAGCACTAAAAACAGCTTCCCTGGCCCTAGCCCTATCTTTTCAACCTTGCTGTGTCACTGGAGTCAACACCTGTGAATTCGAGGACAGAACCTGATGGGTGAACTCTGAGTGCAGTTTCAGAGGCCACCATGTCCTGAAGCAGAGAAGTCAGCCTGCAAAGCCCGGTGATGAACAAACACTGCTTCTGTTTGCCCTGTGCTGCCCCAGAATTGCACTTCGGCTGTTTAGACATCACTTCTGACCGCCAGGAAATCTTAGCAGAGCGGGACATTCCATTGCTCAATTATCTTTGAAAACCCTGTCGGGACGGCATGTAAGAAATACAGCAAAATATGTGTCCTGCCAGGTTTCATGCCACAATGTGGAAAACCTCATAAACCTCCCTCATTCTCGCGCGCACAGCTTGTTTGTCTCCAGAAACGTCCCTTCAGTTCTTGCTGAGAGCTTCTCCTCATGTCCAGCCCTTATTGCCTCAGTGTTGTCTGGTGCTCTGAGTGGTTCCTGCAACTTTGTATGTATAAGATACTCCAGTGTTGCTTCCTCCAAAGCAAACAATCCTATGTCTGGAACATCCATTCCATGGGGTGGTTTCAGCAGCCAAGCCCTGGATGTGAGGAGGCAGGAGGTTTCTGTGAGATGCCGGACTGAGCTCCACTGGAGCTGGAAGGGTTCATTGATATTTCAGGATTAATGAAAACCAACCCCCCGAGACTATAGCTGTTAAAAGTAAGGGCCAGGCCTCGTCCTGATCATTGGTGCTGCGTGCCCTCTGCGTGTTCCCTTCTCTTGTATCTTCCCCAGTGGCCTCATCCCTTCCTGCCTTGGATCTTGAAGGTTGTCCTTGTCAGGAGACTACACAGCAAGGGGTGGAAAGCTGAGAAGGCCACGTATCAGCTCCTTATTTGCACACGCACTAAGAAAGTTAATACGAGAGGGGCTGAAGCCTGGGAGCCAGCTGGGTTTATTTCAATACTTGCTCCCCACAAAACCTGTGGCTCTGTTAACCTGGGCACCTTCCCCCTTGGTGGAGCAAAGGCGTCTGTGGTTGGGGGAGTCTGAGAATTACAAGGCCGGTAACCCTCGTGATCTCTGAGGTGCAGCAGGAGCAGTCTCCCATTCGCAAAATTCATAGGCGACTCTGTGAGCTGGGGGTCATTGTCCCTTCTACATGGTGGGACGTGGCCTTTAGTTCATATTCTGCCCTGACTTGGTCCAACTCCCAATGACCCCCAGAATGTCTGGCCCACTGTGACAAATGCATTTGTCTGTCTTGTTTACTTTAAGAGCTGGACTGCAGGTGGGTGTGATTTGGGCTGGGGGTGTCCATTCTGATGCCTTTTAAATATTTAATCGAGACCCACTTACAATTCCACATAGACCACTGTTCATTCTTGGGACAGGATGTACTTGCCCAACACTGGAGATGAAGGGGTTAAACCAATACTCCTGTTAGCAGAAGCCACGCCCCCCCCCCCACCCCGGTAGGCATGCTCCAACTGCTGGAGCAGTATAAAAGGGAGCAGCCCGCCCAGTTCAGTTGGGGTGGGATGTTGAGTGGGGAGGATGCACAGTGAAGACTCCAGTGCGGGAGCCAGATGGCCCTGCAGCCCACACCCCCGGCAGCCCACCCCCAGGCCACTACACCTGCTGCACAAATTGGGACCCAGGGAATGCTGAGATGGAGGCTTCAGGAATCGGGGTAGGAAGTGGCCCAGGGGTCAGGCTACTAAATGGCTCTTGGAGACAGTGTCTTTCAGCTGGACCCCTGCTGTTGCAGTGGCTGCTCCAAGTCAGTGGTAGATCCTGGGCTGGAGCCCGGAAGAGAAGGAAGGATCCACGCGCCGCTACCTCCCCCCTTTTCCACTCCCCTGGCCACTAGGCTGCCTGACCCTGAATGGAAGGGCCACGAGTGGCTCTGGCCACTAGGCTACCGAGCCCGGAACATGGGCCACTGGGTTCAGAGCCCAGGGGCTGTTAGAGGTTCAGACTTCTAGGCCCCACTGCCCCAAGGCTCCACACCTCGCTCCCTTCTGGGGTGGCGAGGTCAACGTGCCCCACGTCAACTCAGTGTAATCATCATGGGCAAGCATCAAAGCCGGCAACACCCTCACGCAGATGGCACACACACTGAGCCAGGATTGACTCTGTAGCGCCAAGCAGCTGTGCTTTGACAGGAACTGCTCTTTTTGAGTGGGAGTCAGGCTACAAAATTCTTACGGTGGGGTTATTTAGAAAGAGGTGTGGAATTTCACACCTCTTTTAAAGTGCTGGACTTAAAACAGCAGGTGGACCGGAGTAGGGTGAAAAAAACCCCACAAACCACAGCACAGCTGCTCCACACATGTAGGAATCCAGGGAAGCCACTTAGAACTTTTGACCGTCATACTCAGAGAGGGTTTAATTATGAGCAGGACGTGGAAATAAAGCATTAGACAAACATTAAGATTACCGGTGAGGCACCTAAATTAAGATTTAAGTAGATGAGGTGCTCACATTTTCAGGAACACTGGTCTGAAGTTTAGGCTGGATTGCTGATGTCTCTGGTGCTTGAAAAATGAGGACTCTGATAGGCTACTAAGACACAAGAACAGAAGGTTTTGTGAGTGCTGGACGTATTTGAAGCCTAGACACAAATTACTAGATTAGACAATACACCCAGGCTCTGCCAAAGAAAAGAGCCGTGACTGATTAAAGTCTAGAAGTATTTTGAAATAGAGTACAATTAGACATTGAGTCTTGGCATAATACTTTAGTTCGTGCAGAAATGGTCCAAAAGAAGATGTGTTTATTAACAAGTTAAAGTTGCTGGGTCAAATTTATCCCTGATGTGACTAACCCTGACTTCAATGGAGTTACATCAGGCATAAATTTAAACCTCTATGTTAAATTATGAGAAGCTTTTTGGAGGAACTGGATAGCCCAGAGTATTAGAAATGGGAGAGAAAGCAACTGGTTCGCCAATGAACGAAGCCCATATCAATAATTATTTCCTTCTTGGCGGTCTCATCAAAAAGGCCCAGGTTGGATGAGCAGGGCAAATGAAAGCCTCACACCTCTAGAACCAGGATGGCATGCTGGTGGGGTTGTGTGGAGAAGTGTGAATTACTGTTGCGCAGGATGAATCTGTTTTGCAGGTGAAAGGGAACAGAAAAGGTGGTGTGTCTTAGGGGTTAGATCACGGGGCTAGGCACCATAATTATTGAAATCTATTCCTGTTTTTTGCCATTGCCTTACTGTTAGCTTGATGACTCCTCTGTGGCTCAGTTTTTCCATCTGTAAAATGGGGATAATACTTTATGTATCAGCTTCCTGCGGTGTTTGTGAGAAGAGATGGCCCCAAGACATAACCCTAGGAATCTGAAACCCAAATAATAAACACCCCAGGTTCTGTAGCATTTGAAACTGTGGTTTGTTTTGGATTCACCTCTAGCTGGGAGGCTTAATTCATCAGTTTCTGAAAAACACTCTGAGATCTTTGCACAAAGGTGCTGTATAAAGGTTGAGTAGTATCAGTCTGCAGAGAAATGACTGAATACATATTCAGGCTATTGCAATTCTTAATATAGCATTTTATTTTATGAGCACATGGTGTGTGCTCTGCATATTCTGCTCCTTGGAAATAGTAATTTCCTGGGTGTATTCTTGGACTTTTATTCCTCTGCAGTATGGAAGCTATATATTATTCTCTTATTTGATCTTTCACAAAAGCCTTGCTTCTAAAGGGTAGTGAATTACTGTGTTGACTTGCTGCCGTTTAATTTACCAACTTCCATAAAAGAATGGAAGAACTCATTTGGATGGCTGTGCTTGAATTAGGAAGGATATGGATTAATGGGAAGGGTTCTTGTATTGTACAGGTTTTCTGACTTCTAAAGCTTCTGTTACGAACATAAATCTGCTCACAGAAAAGCTCACTTTCAGAATCTCTATTTATTTCCCCATAAATCCTCATGGATGAACTGAGTCACACACGCACAGGCAGCTGACAAATCTGCCCATCAGAGGTAACCGTAGACTTGGTGAAAGGGCGGTTGGCGGCCTTCTGGGCAGGGATCATTTTCCAATACAGCATAAAGCAAACGGCCCCTGGAGATGTGAAAACATGACCTGACGTTAAAAGGCCCTCACTTCATCCAGAAAGGTTTGGAATTGCATTTCTGGAGCTCGTAACAAAGAGAGCAAAGACCACTACTGTGTTCTCTGCATTAACGAGGAATGGAGAGAAACGAAGGGGTATAATGAAATCCAGCCCACGGCACCTGAGATTTACAGGAAGGGCAAAAGGACAATAGCAGAGAGGCCACATTGTACTTGCTGTTGAAACATTTGAGAGCCCTTCGGATCCAATCTGAAGCCCGAGTCTTTTTACTGAATTCAATGGGTTCTGAGTCAGATCCACGGTGTTTGTTTAAACAGCTGGATTGACGGGCCCTGTTTGATGGGTTCCTGGTCATTGGCCTGAGCCCAGAGCCACTGGAGTCAGGGGAAAGATTACTATTCTTTTTAGCGGTCTTTGAATCAGTCCATAACAGCTCAGTCCTGCTCCTATTATAGTGAACAGTTCCAGTCGTGCATTGTCACCAGAAGTGGATCCAATGGACGCCAGGCTGCTCTGTTGGTCCTGGGGGTAGGTTAGCGCTTAGGTGCTACTGTACCCAGGCTGTGAAGATGCAGGCTCAGCTACACGTGTTCCTAGTCCTCCAAGGCCTTCCCAGCATTCCCCTGTGTGTCCAGAGAGACAGACAATTTCTCATGCAACGTACTGGGAAAGCTCACTGTAGAAGTATGAGATGTGCCCTACAAATCCCCGTGACACACCTGGAGGATTGAGGCAATGGGGAGGACAGGGTAACTTGAGTTTGGGTTTGTCAGGGCTCAGTGAAGCTGGTGCAGCTTGCCCAAGATGTGTCTCTGGTGAAGACGTACTATCTCCACCCAAATACGTTCTAGGAATGGGGTGTTTGTATTGGGGACCTCACTCCTTTCTGGTTTAGATTGCAGAGTGAGGGGGGGGGGGGTCAGTTTCTTAGTAGGGCCCAGGCGGAGGAGAGCTCACAAAAGCAGCTGATGGTGTGAGATACTCACCATTTGGGAGCTGAAATCACAAGAGATTTTCTTCCTGGTTAATTCAGAATCACAGCCTGGTTCTGCCTCTCACTCAGACCCTGAGCCTAATCCGGACCGAGATCCAAATGCCCCCATTCAGCTACCAACGCATTTCTGAATGTCAGACATTTTATATAACCCTCGCCTACACTTTTTCCCTTTAATGACACCAGCCTTGGAAACCAAGCGTGTTGTGTGCCTTAACGAAGGCGAGGTGTGAGAGTAATTACCGCAGAGTTCACTGCAGATGGGAACTGAGGTCCAGTAACAGAGAGAGCTTTGTGGAATAAGCTTGCTACAGCTCTCAAATGTTTCTTTTGATCACAGACATTTCTACCATTATGGAAAATAAGCTCTTTCCTCCCTATCATCTTGTCATAAGAACACTCAGTATATCATGTTTTCTGTATTACCCAGGGAGCACAATTTCTGCAGCACAGGGGTCATAAATGTGTCCTCAAACCGGTAGGGACTGTTTACATTTCCATTTCCGAGCTCCAGCAGGAGTCCCGAAAAGGTTTGGGCAAAATCAGGCAATGTTTGCACTAGTTTCTGCTCTCACTGAATGCTGGATCCTGCCGCCACCTCCACACTGGATAGGGACTCCTCACATAGTTGTACAGCACCAGTGGGGGAAGGATCTGGGAGTCCTGCATGGCTGGAGTCTAACTTTGTCATGGCTCCCTGCATCCTACGGCAATGCTGGCTGAATGCATCACAACTCCCACTGGTGACTGGTCCACTAGGAGATAATAGCCTACTATACAGGAACTGACGGAGTGACTCTGCTGGCTCAGACGGTAGAGGTCTGTGGCGCAGGCCTGGAAGTTCGAGGTTGAAACCTTTTAGCTGACATAAACAGGAAGCTGTTACACGCGTGTGTAAGGCAAGGCTGAGGCTGTGCTCCTGTAGGTGTGAGGATGCTACTGCAGTCTTAGAGCTGGGACAGCTGTTCTGCAGCTCGCGTGGAGGCTAGATTCCTTTCCCCACCATGCCCAGGCTGGGTGGTGGGCTGGAGAGTTGCCCTAAGAGGTATTGGTCTGGTAGATGTTACTCCAACCCATTAGACATTATTCTTTTTGTTCCGCCATTTTTCTTCTCTTTGCTCATTAACGTGCAAAGCCTTCTGTTGGGTTCAAAGCCATGGTTGGGGTACTTCTCCATTCCGCATGCCAGCATAGTACGAACTCCTTGTACAGCACACACAAGGGGCGTGATCCTTAAAGTACGCTCCCACCCTTTATTGTTGTAATCAGGGTGATGGAGAATTATATTTATCTAAGCCTCAGGCTCTTGGTGAAATGTAATGGCCTGGACTGTCCAAGAGGTGAGACTAAATAATCCGATGGCCCTTAACTCTATGAATTTTCTTACAAGTAATGAGCTGGGAGCAGAGAAAGGGTCTAGGAGCCAGTGTGACTGGATTTTATACCTGGCCCTACCACTGCTCCTCTAAGTATTTTTAGGCAAGTGAATCTCTCTGAGTGAGCTAGCCTGCCTTAACTGCTCCGTGCCTCAGTTTCCCTAGTTCTTGTGTGAGGAAGAATGAGGTAATAAGGGAGAGACTCGGTGAATATTTCAAAGGACTTTGAGATCCTGGCATGAAGGCTGCTCTGAAAGCACATGGTCACAATGTTTGTTTACACAGCTGACGGAGCTGCATCCACAGGGTGAGGTGCTTCACGGGATTAGTTTGAGCTCTGCACAGTGGTTTTGGAAATCAACCCCGGTTGCCATTTTTAATGATAATCAAGGAAAAATGGTAACTTCAGAAATGTTTTTAAGTTGTGAACTTTCTGGCTGATATCAAGAAGCCATTCCAGCAGTGACTTCATTTCCAGCCTAAGCCAAGGAAATGACTGCACGGTTGCTGGTATTTACTCACAAAAACAGTTAGATGTCCTCCCTGTCTAGATTTGCTGTTTCAAATCCAGCATGAGACGGAAGTTTCCTCGGACAAGTTGCTTTTGAAACAGCACAAACTTGTCAGGGGAAAAGATCGGTATCTGAAAAACTCTCTTTGAGGCTATAAATTATTCTGACCAAACAGAAATATATCCGTGTGAACAAATAGATAATAAGTGTTGACTATTCTCTTTACCAAAACAGAGGGAAGTTGCATACATTGTATTAAGATCACCTACTGTCTTGCCAATGTCATTAGTTAGCTTTGTCGTTTACTCATCTTTTCTTTAAGACTGAGTGCTGAAAACAGCTGATGGAAATTTGTGCAATGTTATTCTGCTTTGACAGGTACCTCAGAATTAATCATTATGGGCTTGATCCTGTGATGTGCTGGGGTCCCTCAACTCTATTGCAATCAGTGGAAAAGCAGGGTCCTCAGCTTCTTCAAGCATGGAATGTTACATGTGTCTTGAAGGGAGGACTCAGCTATATAGCTTTGGGAATGTCAGGTTTGGCAGGTGATAAACATTGCCCCTATGAATTTCATATTGTTCCTGTTCACTTTGATTTGCTTTTTTTGGTAATCAGAACAATCATTTCCCATTGCTCATTTGTAACCACAAATATTTCAGAGCACACATGATACCCAAACATACAGCACCAAATTTTGCTTTCCATTGCACCAGTGCAAAGCTGACTCAATGCTTTGATTCCATTAGAGTAAATTCCAATAGCGTTTGTTTCAACAGAGATACTCTAGATTTACACCGAATAACAGATCAGAACTTGGCCATTGTATCCATAGGTGGCTGCCTAGGTAATACAGGCCAAGGCCACTTATGTTTTACGCCTGAACCCCTCTGAGGAAGTCAGGAAGCTTGATAACAGCAAAGGAAAGGTTTATTCCCCTCACTTTTTCACAGAGCTCACTTTCTTTCTTTCTTTCTTTCTCCTCCTCCTCCTCTGGGTGCCTCCTGGAAAATGTAGTTACTGGACTCAAAGCAATAGGGAGCCCCTGGGAATGTCTTACAAACTGGGGAAGCTAGCTGTCCCGGCCTGGATACAACACATTGCTTTTCCTAACTGTGTTTGAAGGCTTCAAACAGACCCAGGCTTGCCAGCAAACAAACAGCAGAAGCATGTTGGCATCCACTTTGCATCACTTGTGGGTTTATCAGAAAATGATCCCCGCTGAGCTGTCTCAGCTGGGGCTGTTTTTTCCAGAACGGATAGCCGGGCTTCCGGTGGGACAAACGGGCTTCTTAACAAGAACTAATCTAGAAAACAGCCACTGAAGCAAGTGGGGGAAAACGCACAATGCATTAAGATATCCGAAGAAGCACGAGATCTGCAAAGCATTGCCGTTTGCTCGCCCACTGGACCTGAGACACACACTTGCTTACTGATGCAGGCTGAGCTAGCAGACAGCAGGAAGGAGAGGAAAGCGGTCTCTCTCCCTGAATCTGGAACTGCCATTAACCTAAGCCGCTCCTCCTCTTCATTGATTTATCCGTTTCCTGTCGACAGCTCCCGATGACACTTCAGGCAGAGGCGCCGGACAATTAGCACTGTGACATCAACGGCACTGGAGGGGCACTGCGTCACTGAACTCAACCGTTCTGACTGTCCAACGGTAAATGCACATGCGGGAGCCAAGCATAGCATGGAGGGAGCCGCAGAGCAGAGCTCCACCTCGCTCCTCATTGGCCAATCTAGCCCCGCTAGTCCAGCCCCACGGCTCTGGCGCCCCATCATCCTGGCCTTCACTTCCATTTGCTGACTCGTTTCAACCAACGGGATTGAAGTATGCAAATGAACGGGAGGGCTGAATGGCCGAGTTGTCTCTGATGTCACAATGCTCCTCTGCAGGCAGCACCCAATGGGCACAGTGTGGAGGTCAGGCATTGGTGGTGCCCCTGAAATGTCAGAACGGATCAGGTGTGATCTTCAGACGTTATTGCACGGCGCACGGACGGACAAGTAGTGAATGTCAGTGAGCCGGGTGTTGGGCCCCACCTTGCTCAGCCAATAGCACCTACGTGCTCCGTCAGAGATCAGGGCCCTATTATCCTGGCTGCTGGGCAGCACCTGACCCAATTGGCATACAATCCAAGTAAACCAGAACAACCATGGCTGGGACAGGAAACAGAGGCACAGAGAGAAGTGAGTGGCCCAAGTTCGCCGAGGACTCCTCCTTTTGCTGAATCATAAAGTAAACTAGTGGCTTCGTCGCTGTGGACAGAGCTATGGCAATCTTCACCATCACGAGGGCTGGGAGGGGAAGTAATGTCACCAGGGCCAATTTTTTTACTTGCATCTCTGCTGAGACTGCCGGCAAAGGTGCCGATGGCCGGGGCTGGATTTTTGTGAAGGAAACTGGACTGATGAACCCCTGGCAGCTCACTGCCGCAAGAGAAAACAATATTCAGTCCCTGCTGCTGGGGCCATGTTTGTGAGAGGCCTGCTGAGCCATCCATTCCCCTGGTGTTTGCTACCATGGGCCGGTATTCAGAAGGGACCTTATTCTGAGCCTGCAACTATTTTACACCAGGTGTGACCCCATTGATTTCAACAGAGTTACTCTTGATTCTCATTGGGGTGAGAGGTGGTTTGGGCCCAATATGTTTCAGGAAGAGAGCATGAAAGCAAGACAGGCAAGCCTGAACGAAGGGTTTTCTTTGGGGTGTCTTTGAACTCTAAAGTAACACAATTCAGGCTCTATTAAACAACTGACAGAATCCAGGCAAGGGAGACTGTAGCGTGGGGTGCAAAAACCTCCCTTTGTTTCCATGACATGAGCCTATGCCAAAGAGGTCGTCTGCCCTAGAGATGGAGCAGATTTGCCTTCAGAGAAGATTGTGTGTTCCCGTGTTGAAATGTGTGGAAAAACAAAACAGTCAAGCTCCTGGAGAACAGCTTAATGGGAACAGAGCCAAATGATCCCCAGGAAAGGCTGTGTCTCCTCCTGACAGAGAGAAGCAACTGCGCAAAGCGGAGACCACTTGATAGTAAATGGTCTACAAACAATTGTAAATATAGTTGAATGATGTCCATTCAGTCTGACCTCCTGCATTGTGTGACCATAGAAATGTCTGCCTCAAGCCCATAAGGTCTGGCTGAGCTGTACTACACAGCCTATTTTTCAGAAAGACATCTGGTATTGGCTTAAAGATTGCCAAGTGCTGACGAATCCACCGCCTCCCTCAGCAAGTTGTTCCAATGGTTAATTACCCTATTAAATCATTGCACTTTATTTCAAGCCTGAATTTATTGAGCTTCAGTTTCCCACTATGGAGTTTGTTATATTGTTGTCTGCCAGGTCTCTGTGAAGTGTTTGAAAGCACCCATTAGATCAGATGCAGTGTGTGATACCAAATAATAAAGTACAGAAGCAAGTAATATGCCCATCCCCCATGGGGCCATCCCTCCGTATACAGGAGTTTGTCAGAAGAAACCTCTTGGTGTTAGCCCAGGGTTTCTAAAATAGGTAAACTTGCACATCGCTTTAGTGCATGTCAAAGGCAGGGAGTTCTGAACAGCATACTCTGTCTGGTGAGCATTTTCTCATTAAGCATCCTAGCAGATGATGGAAAGATCACAAGGGATTTTCTAACGTTTTGTTTGTTCCCTTTGTTTTTAAGGACAACATGTACCGGTGGATACTTACAAAACGATTCACCATCCCTGTTGGCTTGTCTCAGCCGATTTATCCTCCTCCAAATCTGCTCTCTCCACTTGAGGTTAAATGTCCTGTTTGCTGACAGTCCATCTAATCTCTCTGTCTGTCTTCGTCTGGCTTTATGAATGGTTTGCAGAGCAAGCAGGTTTTCCCTGGGCACCCAGTGTCAACATTTGTCTAATGCTGGGCTGGGAGTCAGAAACACCGGGGTTTTAATACTGATTCTGACAATGGCTCTCTGTGCACAACCACTTAATTGTTCTGTGCCTCAGTTTCCCTATGTGCCAACTCAGGGGTTCTGTGCGGATTAATTAGCTAATGATATTTGCAAGGTACTTTGGGCCAACTCCTCCTCTTTCAGAGAGCCTGAGACTAGACAGGGCCAGGTGATCATTCAGTCTTGACCTCATGCGAAACACTGGTCACAGAACTCTTAGGCCTGGTCTATAGGCAGTGTTTGTTCCGAGTGACGTATAAGGGTTACAGGGTTTCTAACCACACATTTACACTGGTACAATTCCTAATATGGATGTAAGTATAGAGGACCATGCTCTATCGGTAAAAGGCGCCTATATAGCATATAACTGCTTACACACTAGGCGTTTTCCTGATTGAATTATGTCCGTTTCAAACCCATCTAGTTAAAGTGGAACTAAAACGGTGTGTGGAGAAGCCCTTACTTGCACCAGGTGAATGGGGGTGGCTTGGCTTACACTGTTGTATCTAAGAGGAGAGTTTGACCCTTCAAGGTACATAATTATGTTGTGGTCTCTCGTTCCCTTGGATCCACAGGTACTGCTCCCAAGTGGTTTTATCAGAGAAGCACATCGCGGTAGCAATTTTCCTGACAGGTTTCCTCCCCCACCCCACCTCAGTAAATAGCAGCACGGCCAAAAATAACTTTTAAAGGCTTAAATCAAGCTTTGGGCTTCAATACATTCATATCTATCAAACAGGAGGCAGCCCCCGTTGATCTCTTTGACACCAGCTCACTTTCCATCATGGACAGGCTTGGCAGCCGCTCTGCCTTAAACCAGAGGAGAAGTCGGCGCTTTGACTAGAGGCTAAAGGCGAAAATCAGCAAGGAAGCAAAAAATGTAAGCAGGCTCCTGTTTTCTGAATTCTTGTGCTGCAGCTGGACACAGGCAAAGTTGGGTCATTTAGAACAGCTGCTCCCAGACTGGCTTGAAGATGGCCGGACTGAATACTCATTGCTGGAGTGAGAATTTTTAATTGCAGCGTAGACTCTCGGGCTCTGCAACCCAAGGGAGGAAGGCTCTCGCCCCAGCCAGTAGGTCCAAACGTGCACCCCACCGTGTACCACTGATGACTGGAGAGGGACTCCGTGTGTTAGCCTGTCTAATCTCCTTGATGAGTTCTGTGTGGGTTTCTCCTTTGGGAGAAGCAGGTTCTGCTGAAAGGCAGGAAGATGGCTTCTTCCTCCGCTGCCTTCAGGAACCTGACCTACTGTCTGAATTGCAGCTGCGTTGTGTCACTGTCTGGAGCCCAGGGATAGTCCAGGGGTTGATGTCACCATCTGGTACAAAGTGGCATTTCCAGGAGCCAGTGTGCTTTGTAGAAAACCCAGTGTCCATCTGCTCAGCAGCAACTGTTGGAGAAACTAACCTGGAAGGAAGCATGTTATGGACCAAATCCCACAGACTTAATCCTGAGTCCGTCGCCAGTTACCTCACTGTAAACCAGGGAGTTCATGAGTGTGTGAGACCAGAATCCAGTGTCTTGATTTCAGTGAGAGTTTTACCTAGGTTAGGGCTGTAAGATTTGAACGTGGGAGTTTGCACTAGTGATTCCACCAAGTTCTGCAGTGATTTGTTGCACCTGATCTGATTCTCTGGTGCCTTGCCTCGTGTGTGGTCATTAACTTCTGTGCAAAATGTGTGTAAAACCCACCCACCGCGAGCTGAAGCGAGGAGAGGATTCTGAGCTCAGTGCATTCTGTCTCTTAGTTACTCCATTGTTCAATCAAGGATTTGGAGACTTCCAACCCAGCCTAACTGAGAGACAGTGGAAAAGCTGGGCTAAATTCCACTCTCTGGCTATGTCTACACTTGTTAATTTAGGTCGACTTAGCATGTCCACACTTAAATTTTAAGTTGACTTTGAGGGGACCCTACAAAGTCGACCTAGGGCGTCCACACTGGATGCCTAGGTCAACTTCTAGGGGCTAGGTGGACCTGGGACTGGTCCACAGTGGCGGGGGGGCACCCCTTGCCAAGTCCCAGGGGGCTCAGCCTTTGCCCCATTGTACCTGGGTACAATGGGGCAAAGGGGGGCACAGACCCTGGCAGGGCATAGGGGCAGGGTGGGCAGAGCTCTGCTCTGCCCTTTGCGGGGGCACATCCAGGTTCTCCCTGTGCCCCCTCCCTGGCAGGGAGGGCAGTGGGGAAGCCCTGGAGTCCCCTAAGTTGACTTAAATTCGACTTAGGGGTACTCCACGTCTACACAGGCTTAAGTCGACTTTAGAAAGTCGACTTAAAAGGAGGTTTAACAAAGTCGACTTAGTTTTTCCTTAAGTTGACTTAAGCAGCTGCTTAAGTCAACTTAAGGAAAGTGTAGTGTAGATGCAGAATAAATTAAGTCGACTTAAGCAAGCTTAAATCGACCTAATTTACAAGTGCAGACGCACCCTTACTCAGTGTGTCTGTGTCACCCAATCTCCATATTTTTCCCCAGAGAACTTTCAGCTGAAACATTTCACCCAGCTCCACTCCTATTCAATGTTCCAACTTATTCAGGGTTGACTTGAGAGCAGAATACACCTTTGTCACTCGAGCCAAAAAAGTACTTCCTTTAGCCAGGAGCAGTAGTAGACTCGTACTTTCTACTTGGATTGAAGACTGGAGCGGGACTCAACGCACAGTCTCAGAAGCATGTTACACATACATGGGACACGCTCCGGTATCAACATAGCTTTGAGGGTGGAGGACTTTCTAACGAGTTGGTGTTTTAAAGGCTGAATCATGCTTGAAAAAAAATCTAATTACAGGGGGGAAAGGTCAGTGAACTTGAACTAGTTTTGTGAATCCTGCAACCCCTTCTAACTCTGTTCATGCTGACCTTAACTATTCAAAACATTGTTCACACCACATAGCCCTGTGCCTGCCCCTGATTCCTAAGGAGATTTACATTTAGCTTGTGGCAATGACGCTGAATGGGTTGGAGGAGGCTAACCCCGCACTAGCTGCTTCTGGAACCTCATGGAAAATGTTCATTTGCAGTTTCCGACCACGCTGAGTAAAACTAAGAGTTGGCCAGGGAGGCAGAATGCCTGAGGCCCTGCAAACACACAGGGCAACCTATGGATTGCTCCGCAGAAGGGGAAAAGCAAACAACCATGTTGGATGCCAGCGCTGACTTACGTGAGAATCTGACTCTCTTAGAGGAAGGGGAGGAATGACTCAGTCCTGATTTGCACCAGAATGAGAACAGAATCAGGCCCATTGCCCTCCATGTAATCATTCCGGACCAAAAAACCCAAATGAACCCTAAACATACACGAAAATATTTTTTTCTCCATTTTCAGAATAAAATGTTTTGATTTTTTTGATTCAAAACGACTGCTCATTTAGAAATTTCCTATCATTTTATTTTAAAGCAATTAAAAACATTTGAAAAGGCTCAACATCTAAACCAAATCTTTTTCAACTTCAATTCACTGCACATTATGAAAAATGTCCGTTTTGGTTCAACCTGAAACTGATTTTTTTCCTTTTTTGAATTGTGAACAAACAGAACAATCCATTATTCCCCCAGCTATTCTTTGGACTATTTGTTTTTCACTCAAATGTTTCCCTCCCTCTGCTCCCCCCCCCTCCCACCTGTTTGCAAAGACAATTAACCACTTTCCCCCCTCAAAAATCAAGCAGTTATAAATGCCCCTAATTCATTTCTACTCATAGATGCCCACGTTGTGTGCACAGCTGCAATATTTCCATACACGCATTTCATGTGCACATATAGGGACATTTCACACCTAGAGCTAAGTACCCAATATGTCCTGCCCTCCAGGGCTTTCCCTCTCATTTCCTTTGTTAATTGTAATTGAGGGTGACTTTATCAGTTTCTGGTTTCTTGTACAGGGCCCCTCGGAAGAAAAGGTCACCTTGTTTTATATTGAGTCACTAACATGAAGATCTTTTGTGCGAGTAAGTGTTGTTATTGCCTCTCTTCCAGGGGATTATAACAGCTTCTCTAAAGGTCACAGCATTTGACGTGAATCCATAATTGTTCATGATGCGCAGGAAAATAATGTGGCTTTCTCTTGCTCCAGTGAAAAGCAATTTGAGTTTGGCTGTTTACTGTCTTTGGTCCATTGACAACAGAGTCTTGTGGCACTTTTAAAGACTAACAGATTTATTAATCGCATGAGCTGTTAGTCTTTAAAAGTGCCACAAGACTCTGTTGTCTTTCTACAATAGACTAACACGGCTACCCCTTTGGAATTTGGTCCATTGGTTTTACCTGTATGTTTCAATTAGGCCTAGAATTCTGCTCTCACTTGCAGGGCATCACAGATGGTGCCAATGTTTTGGGGTTCACACGCTTGCTTCTGAATTGCAGGTGTGAATAATCTCCCGCTCCAAAATGATACTCGGCCAAAAGTTTTGCCTAACTTTCGGGTTGAAACCCCTCTGTTTTGCACAAAGCCACCTCGTTTTACAGGCTGCCCCACCTGAACTGCTCTGCTTAGATTTAACAGGTTTGCTGGGAGCTTTGAGAACCTCAGCATGGCTGAACATGACCTTGGGCCTGAGCATGGGTTTTGCAATGTAACTTGACTGTATGCGAACATCACCCCATTGCCAGGTTTGCTTACAGAACCTGACCCAGCTCTGGGAGTAAAGGTTGAACTATGCCTCTGATGACTACTCGGAGGCGCCACCTTCTGGAGCCTTCTGTGAATGTAAAAGACAGCATCCAAAGATATTGACCAAGTTTTATCGTTGACCTTTTCACGTGATTTTCTTTCTGATACACGCAACACCACACAAATGTGTTGGCCTTCTAGTTACCCACACTTATAATCCATCTCTTCATCACTGCCCTTATGCCACTTTACATGCCTAAATCCAAACTCTAGATCTACTCAGCTGCTGCGTACATCTCCCCTATGTTTCGTCAGCGGGCATGGGCAAAGCCATCTGAGTCCTGAGGAGCAGGGGTGGGTGGTTACAGTGTACCCTACATCCAGGCCAAAGGGAGGTGACTGTGTCCCTATTAGGGGCAGGACTTAGGCCACACACACACGTACAAAAATACAGAAGTGTCCCTGCACACTATTACTGAAAAATCGACGATTTTCTCATTCTTACCATAGAATTATATAAAAAATCACTTGGAATATCAATATGGCACTTACATTTCACCATATGGTATGTAGAGCAGAATAAACAAATTTGTCTGTATGAAATTTTACTTTGTACTGAGTTTGTTAGTACTTTGTAATGTAGCCTGTTGTAAAACAAGGCAAATATTTAGATGAGTTGAGGTACCCCTTGGAAGACCTTTGTATACGAACAATGGGACACGGTGAGAACCACTGCAGGAAGGGACTTCTGAAAATTTTAGCCAAGGCTTTTGATTCCTGTCCTTTTCTGCTCTGTGTATCTAATTCCCAATTAATGACTTTCCATTCTGAATCGCATCCGCTCCTTGTTGATTTCAATCAGTGGGGCTAATAAAATGTTATGTGGTCCTGGAGTGGTGCTTATGGGTGTGCTTTGTGTGTGTGTGAGTATCACGGTTGTCTAAGAAACTGCACGCTCGACAAAAATGCGTGTGACACGTGCTGATTTACAGGCAGCCCATGCACCAGCATGGTGATGGTGTCCCTGAAGAAGCAAAATTCAGCTGTGCTGTAAGCAGGTGCAGCATCTGAATTTGGCTGTTTCCCTGAATGCAGAGGTTCTACCATTGTCTCTTATGCCTGCTCATTAAATCCTCAAGTGGGTGGCTCACTATCTCCTAAAGGAAAGGAGGCCAATTTAGCCATTAGCTTTGGAAAACCCCAAACCCCGCCACACTGATCCCTGCATGGATCCAGCCCAAGTGCTCTACTGAAATGTGTTCGTACCTGGGCACTCATTCCCTGCTTGAGATCTGTTTGCACAGGTGAGCCAAATCTTGAGGCCCTTGTTCTGGTTTTACACAGTCCATCTGCCATTTTGCCTGTGTGTGAACCAAGTAAAAACTGGAATAAGGCCCTCCAGGTTTGACCCCAAGCAAAGAATTTTTTCCGCTTTTCTTTGGAACAGTGTGTCTCACGGTCTCTGTAGCAATACAGTAATAATGAGGAGGGAGTAATAACATTACATCTAATGCTTCCCATTTATATCTCATCTGCACGTCAAGTTACAATACAGCCCTAAGGAATATCAGAAAACACCTCTAAACCCTGACTGCCCTGAAGCTGAGTAACCGAGGAGTGCTTCCTTCCCCTCCCCCCTGTGCCTATCAAAGCAACCTTCCTTGCGCATTGCTAAAGCATTTTGCTAGGCTAACCTGAATTACCTTGTGCAGTGGGATCTATGATAACTCTAGTGCGAGTAGAGAGACTTTTCGGGATGACACTCCTCTTGTGCACAGACAGACAAAGCACCGTAGCAGCACTCCCACCCACCCTGCTATCTCTCTGCATCTTCTCTTTACCGGCAGGCAGACCTGCATGGAGACTTCCAGCTAAATGCAGCAGAGGAGCTTTCTGAAATTTTTGGCACCAGCTAGGAACACAAAATAAAGAGAGAGGCAGCGTTTTCCTTTCCCTGAAGGGCATGCAGATTCCAGGTGTGTTCCCATCCAATGAACTGGACCTCTGATCAGCAGATATGGGATTTGCTTCAGTGTCATGCCTCCTTCCTGTAGATGGGCAAAAATAGGAGAAACAACCAGTTTGGGTCTGTTGTTGCTACTGCGTTCTGCTTGCCTTTTGGTTTTGAGCTAGGAATCTGGTAATATTTGCGCTTATTTTCTTGGTGGGAGCTACAGCGAAGCACACAGCTGGAACTAAATGTGGAGTGTAGATTAAATGGCACTAAGGTCAAGAGGTATGTAGCAAATGTAAGCATATCTAGTAACAATAGGTTAGCTGGGGAGCAGGATATTGATTCAATCTCTGCTGATGGTTTTATTTCTGTAACTTCACCAGGGGAAAGGAGATTTTTTCTGTGCAAGTGAAACGCCAAGCATCATCTGGCTGCAGGAAACACTTTTCAAGCTGCTCCTGTTCCTTGGTGTTGATTGTTGGTGTTCTAAGTTAAAAAGTCTTTGCTCCGGAAATTTAGTTTGTTCACAATATCATTCTGTTCTGGAGCACAGGGCTGTTTACGTGGAAGAATGGTGATTCTGTACTGTTGAGTCACCTAGGCGAATATCCTGATATTGAAATTGTATGGGTCGCAGATTTCTCTAGGGTTTAAAAACCATATATAAATGTCTTTAGAGACAGGTGGGGGGACCGTAGGGGAATGACTTCATCAAGATGTATGAAAGGAAGGGTCTCTTCACATCTCTGAGACATGTTTGTGTGCATCTTTATTGTGAGTAGAGAGGAAAAAGAAATAGAATCTCTTTCCTCTTTTTTTTAACCTCATATCTTGTATTTCCTTTTGCTTACTGGACCCAGACCTCTGCTGCACGTCTATGTTCCACTAAGAAGCAGGTGAGGTCTGTGGGTTTGTTTACACTGGAAATCAGGATCAAATATTGACAGGCAGCCCTGGAGAGCAGATTCATAATGGCTGAGAAAATGTCGTGAACCCGGCCCACAAAGATGGGTGACACCTGGAGCTGATTTGGTTTGGGAAAATCTTGTCGGTTGGGTTTGGGATTTGCAGTGATTGTCAGTGGTTCAGAATCGGCTCCTTTTCTCTCAGAACCGACAAGGGTCAGGGAGTGTATTGGTGCATGTGTGTAAATGGGGATTTGCATAAATGGTTCTAAAACAGGTCCCTGTCTATTTCAAACAGAGATGGGCAAAATTAATTTAAGGGGCTCTTTCTAATCCTTGCCATTTATGTAAAACAAACCCGGCGACCCAGGATGGTTCAACAATGTGTCCTGTTTCCTTTTGGCCTTCCAAAATTCAGAGTATTCAGGCCAATGGCCCATCTCCATTTAGCAAGTGATGAGTTCAGGTTGGAGTTTAAAAAAAAAAGACATTGGGCCAAATTCATTCTTGGTGTAATACAGCCCGATTACAAGGGTCTCGCACCAGAGATGACCCTCAGTGTCCACTTCTTCTGAGTGTTGTCTGTATTGTGCTAATATAGCTCGGCGCTCTTGTTCCAGGAAATAAACAGAGAAAATTGGCAGCCCTGGAAGATATTCATGCTGTATGGGAATAAATCCTGGATGATTATTGCTAAGTATTTCCATGGGCAGAGTGCAGGACAAGTCTTCACAGTAGGGGTCACTGTGTTATTGACCTACTGACCAATGTTGTCGCATTGTTTCCTTGTGCTCCTCCATCAGTTTGTCTATAGCCATCTGTTTTCTCTTTTCTCATACTTGGATTGTAAGTTCCTTGGAGTGGGGGACTGTCTTTTATTCTGTGTTTGTACAGCACCTAGCATGGTGTGGTCCTGGTGTATGAGTAAGGCTCCCAGGCACGACAGTAATATAAAGAATGAAGAATAAGAAAAATATAATTTCAGTGACCTGGACAGCGCAATATACAGGTGCCTGAGGTGTCATGGCTGTGCTAACCTGACTGGGGAGGTATTTTTGCTCAGATTGCTCCCTCCTATATATATAAGGAAAGGGAAACTCCCTCGATCTCCACCTCCCAGAGTTTTCTAGGGATTGTGGTGTGAATAGAAGGGATTTCTCTGCACACACACATACAACAGCCAGTGGTTCTGTCCCCAAAGCCGCAGAGCCAAGCACATTGCACAAGGGAGAGTTTAACCAAGGACACTGAGTTGGACACCCCTACTCTAAAGGAAGGTGCGAAAGGGGCTTCAATGAGGAGTCAGAACCTTTGTTTTTAAAGTCTTATGACATGGATCCTCCCTGCCATACCTAGAATAAACCTTACAACACTCAATGTATCTACTTCAGAACGGTGCCGACTGCAATTCCAGGTATTCCTGGTATTTCAGATACATTTAAGCTCCCCAATAGACCAGAAGTTCTTTATTTATGGTCAGTGAACCACCTGGGTTCCACCAAGCAGTTGTCTGCAGAGCTAACTGATCACATGGGACTACCTCCTCCTCATTTTACTTGCTCAGCAGTATTGAAAAGTGCTTAAAATACATTTCCACTTTAGCAATTGCTATCATCCCCATGGGGCCAATGTGTGACTATGAAGAGGAGGAGATGATCTGTGTAATCGCAAATGGAAGAGGATACAGCTAAATGAGACAATCTTTCCAGTAAGATATGGCCCATGCTATGGAAACTGGGAAATGGAGAAGAAATTGTTCTGTTGGCAAATTGGTTGTTTGTTGCTTATCTGCCTGTTTGTCTCTCTTGTCTTTTAGCCTGTAAGCTCTTTGGGACAGGGGCCATCTTTCGGGTTGATTAGAATTGATGTTTCAGAGAGTGCATGGCTGGCCGGGACCTTTAGATCAGTTAGCCAGACCCCAGTGCCTAGCCCAATGGGCAACGGGCCTTAACTGGGGTCATTAAGACACTACGGCTGCATCTACACTTGTAAATTAAGTTGACTTAAGCTTGCTTAAGTCGACTTAATTTACCGTGCGTCTACACTACACTTTCCTTAAGTCAACTTAAGGAAAATAAAGTCAACTTAATGAAAATTAAGTTGACTTTATTACAGCTAGTTTTAATTCGACTTAGGGCTTAAGTCGACTCCCTAGAGTCGACTTAAACCAGTGTAGATGTGGGGTAGCCCTAAGTCGACTTAGGGCTACCCCAGGACAACACCAATGCCCTCCCTTCCGGGGGGGGGGCACTGGGGGAGCCTGCCCACCCTGCCCCTATGCCCTGCCAGTGTCCCTGACCCCTTTTGCCCCATTGTACTTATGTACAATGGGGAAAAGGCAGAGCCCCCTGGCACTGGGCAAGGGGTGTCCCCCCTGCCCCCATGGACCTGCCCTAGGTTTCCCTAGCCCCTAGAAGTCAACCTAGGCATCCAGTGTGAACGCTCTAGGTCGACTTTCTAAGTTCCCCCCAAAGTTGACTTAAAATTTAGGTGTAGACTCACTAAGTCGACTTACTTAAAGTCGACCTAAATTTTCAAGTGTAGACATAGCCTACCAGAATAAGGATATTAAAACATTTGAGAATCATTGATGAAGCTACTGAGCCACCTTTTCTATTCTCACTTTTAAAGCTGTACCATGCTAAATAGGCACCTGACAGATATTCGGGCCTACTTTTCCTGTCTTATTTTGCCGTTTGCTCTTCTATAGGGAATGCCTGAAGAACGGGACCTTATGACTCCCGCTCAGTCAGCTGATGTTCTGGATGAAAACCTCTCCGTTTCCAGCTACGCCGAGCCCTGGATCGAACCCACTTTCACTCTAGCAGCCAAGGTCCGTGTGATCATCACCATCTGTTTTTTTCTGATAGCGGCGTCCAGCAATTCAGTAGTGTTGTACAGCATCATGAGGAAGAGAAGGAAGTCCCATGTCCGGCTGCTGATACTGAGTTTCACTGTGGCGGATTTACTGGTGACTTTCACTGTCATGCCCCTGGATGCCGTGTGGAACGTGACGGTCCAGTGGTATGCGGGGGACCTGCCATGTAAATTGCTGAACTTCCTCAAGCTCTTTGCCATGTACTCTTCAGCACTGGTGCTCGTGGTTATCAGCGTAGACAGGCACTCGGCCATCCTCCATCCCTTTGCCTTCGCCAATTCCAGTCGACGCAACAGAGTCATGTTATGCATAGCTTGGGTCATGAGTTTTCTGCTGGCCTCACCCCAGGTAGGAGCTCAATGCTATTGTAAATGGGGGCTGACTTAAAACAGGAAATGCCAGACTTTAGAATGAGATAAAGTGAATGGCCACCGAGGCAAATGGTTTGGGTGACAATCAGTAATCAGGAGGAAGGATGGTCCAGTGGTTAGGACATTAGCCGGAGACTCTGTCATGTGGACAGAACTAATCATCTCTCTCTTATGTCGACTGCTTCTGCCATTATTTCAAGCTGCTCTTGGTCTAAATTCAGTAGTTTCATCAATGTAATAGTCAAAAGCACCCAGCAGAAATGCCCACTAGCATAACAAAGTCACTAGCTACCAGTGTGGTGCAGGAAACCTGCTAGAACAGCGTTCGCCGATCTTTTGGATCCCAGGGACTGGCTTGCCGCCTTCCTAAACTGTGTTAGGGAGACTCCGGGACCAGTGCTGGTCCACGGACTGGTCACTGAGAAACACTGATCCTTTGCTGTAACAATCTGGCCTGATCCTATGACTTACATTCCCCTACATTTATTTTCCTCCCATTTATGTGTTGTTCTCCATCTTCAAGCATCTGACGAAGTGGGATTTTCTCCCACGAAGCTCATGTGATAAATAAATTTGTTAGTCTTTAAAAGTGCCACAGGACTCCTTGTTTGTTTTGATGAACTAGATTGACATGGCTCCCCCTTTGAAACTGCTAGATGATAATCAGACACCGCATCTTTGGGAAGGTCTATTGGCTCAGATCCTCAAAGGTATTCACACACCCAACTCCCATTGAAACCAGGTGTTGGGCCTTGGTCTCTCATACGAAAATGTGGTATGTCCGGACTGTAGCTGTTATAAAACACTTAACCTGTCCTCCTTCCACTGCTTATCTGGTTGCAATTTCAGTGCTGCTAGAGCAGCCAAGTTGGGAGTCTGAAAATATAGAGTGATTGGCATTTTTAAAGGTTAAAATGGAGCCTTTTCATTCACAAGATGCTGCTGCCGCTTCAGACGGGATTGAAACGTCTGACGCAGATGGAGATAAGTGGGGTGTGTTGCTTGTTCAGAACAGGAAGACACCGTCAAGTGAAAATAAATCTTGTGAGCATGAAATCTATGGTGCTGCAGTGGCACAAAACAATTCTGAGTTTCTGAGAGAGATAAATAGCTCTTCATTCAGCTACTCAATCCGTCCAATATTGCATAGCTGGGAAAAAAGTTTTAAAAAGCCACACATTCGTTTCAGAGCATGGTGGGGGTTATTTTCTGCTAATAGGCCAAGTACATTTTTGATGCTGGAATAATTTTTTTCATGCAGAACAGCATCATAATATTTGGGAAGGAGAGACAAATCCATCTCAAGTCATGGACTTTAATATCTGATTTATTTAGAAGAACCTGGGCTTATAGAATTAATTGATGCATTTGCTAGCGTGGACCATTTTGTCTATTTGCACCAAGTAAGCAATAGGTACAATAATGGCTGAGGTTTATTATAAAGGCCTGGAGAAAAAAACACAATGAGCTTTTAATTCCGGACAAAGCCATTTTTCTCCTGCTGTGGCCGGAACCAGGGCATGAAAACTAGTGGAATGGACCATGAACGGACCAGACTATTGCTCAACAGGAGTGACGGGCTGAGTTAGCAAAGAGCAGATATGACAAAAAGTCAATATTCATTGTCATGCTCTAACGATGAGAGACAGAACAAATCTTAATACAGAGACATCTGTATTATCTCCCATCTGTCAGACCCTCCTCTAAAACATCTAGTGCCGGGCACTGAACTAGATGGACCTGTGGTGTGATGCAGTGTGGCAAGTCCTCTGTAATAAGATTTTTAAAATGCTTTCTGAGTTTAATAATTGACAGAAGGTGTTCCCAGTCAGCCAAGGAAGGCAATTTTCATTGTGACCATGCCCCTTTATGAATGATCTCTGAATGAACGTATCATTCTTAATTTCAGCTTTTCCTTTTTCACCTGCACACTGTCCCGGATATCAATTTTACTCAGTGTGTGACCCATGGGAGTTTCCAAGAGCACTGGGAAGAAATAACGTACAACATGTTCACCTTCACTACCCTCTACATTGCCCCTCTGAGTGTCATGATTGTCTGCTACATCCGCATCATCTGGGAAATCAGTAAGCAACTGAAGATTAACAAGGGTGAGCAGGCGTACGGCTATTTTGTGTTTCCGCGTGATCATTTCAGTATTGCTGAGACATTTTACTTTTCCCTGCCAGAGCCCTTAGATTTCATAGGCACCTTATGTTGCATAATCAGCCTAATTGCCCGACATCTCCAAGCTTGCAGAATGAGAAACAGCAGATGTGTTTCTGGGGACGGGAAGTCCTCTCTGAGGAAAAACAAAAAACAGCTTCATAGGGGAGCCTTGGAAAATGTAATACATGGTGAGAGAAATTGCACATATGCATATGGTGGAGAGGGGCACAGACCATGAAACCTGCCAGCTCTCTGCCCACTTCATCCAGGATTTTTATGCCCACTTGCTGCTGTTTCCCACAGGCCTGACAAGAAGATATGGGGAGGGTGGGCCAGGGCCAGGGAGATGGGGAAGGAAGGTGGCTTCCTCCTTGTTATTCTACTTCAAGGTTGTGTAGCACCAGACTTCAATTCAATCAAGTGAATTTATGATGATGAAAGCCTTGAAAACAGACATCCTTAGTCACTCAGCCCTGGGAGAGGCCCAGCCTGGACCTTGTTCATAGCTTTAAGTCCCACTGAAGCCCTTAGGGTGAAACACACCCCAATACAGAGAGCTGGTGCAGATTTCTGGGCATTACTTCAACCTTATGATAACTCAATTCATGTCAATTTGAGCTTAATCCAGTGCCCATTCAAGTCAATGGAAACACTCCGATTGACTCTAACAATGGGCTTTAGATTAGGATCTAAGTCTTGAAGTCAAACTCTAGCTGGCTTTGATGGAGGCTGGGCACAGAATGTGGGTCCCTTCCTGGTTCTAGGCCACTGCGGGGTATACAATTATCCCTTTGATCTTCTCGGCAGGTCTGGCAAGAAGCAAGAATGACCACATCTCCAAAGCGCGAATGAAGACCCTCAAAATGACCATTGTGATAGTGGCATCCTTCATTATCTGTTGGACCCCATATTATCTCCTGGGCCTGTGGTACTGGTTCCAGCCAGACATGATTCAGAACATGCCTGAGTACGTCAACCACAGCCTCTTTCTCTTTGGCTTGCTGCACACGTGCACTGATCCTGTCATTTACGGACTCTACACTCCTTCCTTCCGAGAGGACCTGAAGATGTGTCTGAGAGGAATTGAGACAGTAATTCTGGGGCAGGAGAGAAACAAACTGATGTCAAGTTCAGAGATGAACATAAGGGACTACATTATAAATGGCGGCACAACTTCAGCTGTATCCAATGGCACAACCATCCACACAGTCTGCTAAAGAAAAGCATCCAACAGGAGGAAGGGAACTCGGTTTTCTTGATCAGGGGTGTGGCATAGGCTGGTAGCTCCTATTATGGAGATTACCAGCAATTTCCAATACTAATGCTGGCATGTTGTTCAGCCACCCGCCACTCCTGAATTAAGCTAGAATGGAACAGTCACCAGAAATTGATAATCCTGAGCCAGCTTCTGCCACATTTACTCTTGAGTATCTATCATTTCTCAGGGGTCCCATTGATTCTCCCTTGTGCTCTGCTTCCAAGGATCCCTTGGGACCATGGGAGAGACTGAGAGAAGGGCTGATGTCCTGCTACTCTGCCCATCCTGCAGAAGTCCTTTTCACAGATTGTGTTCTCTGCAGGCTGGTTCCACCCCCTTTCTGACCTTTTTAGGCTGCTCTGGGACCGGATGCAAACTAGCACGATGATTCTAGAATTCGGTATCTGCCAGCCTCTTTCCAACCGCTGTTTTTTGGGAAAAATATATTGTCTTCTGAAATGTACAGAGAACGGGCCAGATTTGCAAAAGAGTACCCTTTCTTTTTGGCATCTGTGGGATCATTCATGGGACTGAAGGCACTCTGGTGTTTGCAGAACTGGACGCAGAGACTGAGTGCTTCTCACAGCCATGACGTCCATGACATAAATGGGATATTTCAGGATTTTTCATACAAAGTCATGGTCTTGGCTGACCCCACCTCCTCCAGGGATTTCCACTTATCTGTCCATGCATCAGTACCTGCAGGATCCAGCCTTTACCTTCCACTGTATTTCCTGAAATGTGACTGTTTCAAGTCCATGGAAAGTAAGCTCGTGGAGAGCACTTGCTTGTCCTCTTTGATATGTGTACAGTAGAAATAAACAGTGGATTGTGTGTGGAGAAACCTTCACTGTATCCGCTGCACCAGGAACTCAGAGCTATGTTCATATTTGAGTTGACTTGATTACAAATAAAAGATGCCACTGCGGGTGTTCTAGTAGCTTGATGATGTATGGTTTTCTGCATGGTCAGGGCAGAGTAATAATGTAGTTTGTCCCTGTTTAACCTTAGTACAGGGGAAGCCACATTGTGCCCTCACATTTAATCCTAGTGATGCAGCAGGTTCCTGAGGCATATTCTCCAGTCAGTCCCAATTTCTGCATTCCCTACAGAGGCAAAAGTCTCCCAGAAGTGGGAGTTAGGCCTGTGCAAAGACTGAAGGATCAGCCCCTGTTTGTTTAGCTGTTGTCTGCATTAAGGGAAGTGGTAATCAAGAAAAGAGAGAAAAAAAACACACATCCTTGAAAAAATCTATAGCAAAAACCCGGCCCAAACTCTTCATTTTGCAGGCCTGGGCAGGTCAGGAAGTGGGGGTGGTGTACCCCATGTTGAACCAAAGCCTTTTACACGTGCAGCTTAGCTGGTTTAAGATGAGGGCTGCTGTGGTTGTTAATTAACTATGTCAGAAGCTGCAGCTCACCTCACCCCAGCAGATTCAAAAGAGTCTGAAGAGGGAACCAAGACAGGAAGAGTTGGTGACCTCAGCCATGCAGGGAAATGAAAATCTTCACTTCCCGCAGCCCCATATTTTGCTGCCTTGGAGTGAGTTTTTCTGACTGTATTACAAGCCCCTGAAGACAAGGTTTGCAGTGCACAGGCTTACGGGCATCTGCCACAGCCATGTTAGCAGATGTGTGCAGCAAGAGCTTCAACACGTAGGGTGGGCTGTCGAGATCCACACCAATCCCAGTGCTCCTTCAGAATTCAGGCCATCGATTTAGGGGCTTGAAAGGGAGGCGAGCTCTTTTGAAAACCTGGCCCTTCACTTTTTATACATGACACAGGATCTAGGATTTCTGGGTTCTCCTCTTGATTTGTTGAGGGGGCAAAGAAGCCATTTTTTAAATAAAGTTTGAAATGGACTCATGCAGAATTACTAATCAAAACACAGCACAGAAGCCAGCATATGTATCAATGGAGCACGTGACCCTCCTGTTTCATTAGCGTTACAATAGAGACGAGGCAGTGTAAAGGCTGTAAATGCTTGGAGCCAGATGCGCTATGCTCAAATGCAGCTCCAGGTGTGAGCCTTTCATTTTACCCTTATAGGAAGTTCTCTGACAGTCTCTTTTCAGTACTTGTAGTGAAATGCAGATGGGACATACAGATTCTGGGCCCCACTCTTAGTCAGGGCCGTCCCTGGGGGGGGGCAAATGGGGTGATCGCCCCAGGCCACGTGGTTATGTGGGCCCTGCACTGTCCCGCTCCCAGCGCCCCTCCTCCCACAGCCACCCCACTGCCTTTGGCAGTGAGCTGAAGGCAGCGGGGTGGGCCGGGAGCACTATGCCCGGCCCCTGGGCTGGCCCTCCCCGCCCCCAGGGCTGAGCAGGCAGGCCCAGGGGCGAAGCACGTGGGGCCCGGCCTCTGGGCCAGCCTGCCCCACACAGCCGGCTCCGGGCCTCCAGGACCGGAGCCAGCTCCGATCCCCCACCCCCGCAGGCGCCCTCGGCCTCCCAGTCCAGGCCCACCTCCCACCCGCAGGCGGCCTCAGCCTCCGGGACTGGAGCCGGCTTTCCCCGCCCCCCCACAACAGGCGGCCTCCGGGGCTGGACCCGCGCCGGCAGCCTCAGCCTCCCAGCCCAGAGCCGGCTCCCTGGGCGGTGGAGCGAGCTGGTGGGCCTGCCATGCTCCCCTCCAGCATGGGGACGGGGCCCCGCTTCGGCCAATTGGCCCTGGGCCCCGCTCCCCCCACGGGACGGCCCTGCTCTTAGTGGGTGCAAATCAGCATCACTCTGTGAAACGGAGGTAAGGTGATCACCAAAGGATACTGTGGGCCAGGTGTACACCACAAATGGAACCATGTCTGGAAAACTGGTTGGAGCACACTTGTTCTCTAATCTAGTTACAAACGTTGTGTCCAGGTGTAGTGTAGACTGAACCTGGACTGTGGTTTGGAAATTGTCCGAAGCCTTGGTTGGACCAGACTTTGAGCTAGCCTAAGAAACACTTCTGCAATCCAGTCCTCCTTTCACACTAGAATCACATCCAAACCAGAAACAAACCTGACTTCAGTCAGCTCCTGAGTGTCTCTCCAGCGTCCCGTTTCCTGCACTCATGTTAGTTATGTGTAAGAGCTAGCCCCATTGTAGGCACATTGCAACCCCTCCGTGCCATCTGCCAGGCTGGGATTTCAATAGGGACAGATGCTGGCTGTTGATCATGATGCCATCAGAGCACAGATTGCTTGTTTGTACATCTGATCAAACGTTCCGCCTGAACCCCACATTCTGTCTGGAACAAGAAATGAACGACTTGTGCGGGCGTTTGTTTCATTCTCATCATCATACATCAACTCTCACAGGATAAAGATGCGGCCAAGGGTTTCATTGTGAGGAGGAGAGGTGGATGCAGATAATAGAACTTACTCCTCAATAGTGCTTTTTCCTTTGTGGATCTCAAAGTGCTTTAGAAGGAGAGATACACTTCATTATTTCCATTTAAAGGGGAGGACTTTGCCCGAGGGCCAGTAAGCAAAGCGACTTTGCCCGAGGGCCAGTAAGCAAAGCTGGGATGGAAAGCAGGACTTCTAGTCCAGCGTCCTCCCTTTGACCACACAAGTGCATTTCACTCTGTACTTCTCATGAGATGAGCCTATTTTCATGTTCAGAGACTCCTTAGTGCGCCCATCTTCCCACAGAACACCAGAGTCCAAGAGGAAACACACTTTCAGCACATCCCCAAAGCATCTGACGATTTTCTCCCACAAAAGCTCATGTGATAAATGAATGTGTTAGTCTTTAAAAGTGCCACAGGGCTCCTGGTTTTTTGTGGCTGACCTAGACTAACATGGCTCCCCCTTTGGATCCAAGAAATCTGTCACCAATTCCAGCCCCCATCTCTTGCTATTACTAATGCATTTATACTTCCGTAGAATGATTTGTCCATGGTTCTCAACATGCTTCATAAATGCTATGGTGCAAACCCTGGGCCCCAGCCTCAGTGTCTGGCTGTTGTTCTGGGATCTCCAGGCGAAAGAAGGGTGTTAATGTCGGATGTCTCAATCAGCTACTCTTGGGATCCGGAGGAAGGTGGTCTAGCTGATCTCAGTTTACGGCATGTTCCATTCTCGGGCAGAATAAGATGCATGCTTTCATTCAGCAATGGTGGGCTGGGGGGTGCAGAGCCATAACAAGGCATTTTAGAGCCCAGGCAAGGAAGCATGGTTGAACCATGAAGGCAATGCATGGAGGGTCCTGTATCCTTCCCTAGATTTCTGCCTTCCATTTATCAGAGCACTTTGCACACACCCCACAGTTTGAACACCTCTGTGCTAAATGGAAGGTAGAAATCAGGGGCGGGGGGCATGTGATGCCGTGTGTCCCCCTATGCTACTCCATAGCAGGAGGTGTGGCCGAAGCAGACATCACTAGCTGACAGCGACAGAGCAGGATGTAGGACTGTAGTGTAGCTGGCCTCAGGCCAGTTGGAATGAATTCTGACTTCTCGTTTATTGTCAAGCTTCCTCTTGTCTGCGCTAGGGGTGCAGATTTCCAAATGTAAAAGAAAGGGTCCGATCCTGCACTCTTTACTCAGGCCAAATTCCCATGGAGGAAAACGAAGGAGTCGAGGGGAATTAGAGTTGCCCCTGGTGTAAAAGATGGGACTCTAATGAAAGGTACTAATAATCACTGCCTGGACCTCACGGGAGCACTGGATGTAGATGGCTCCATCTCACGCAGCATCCACATGTGGGTCTGATGTCCTCACTCTACTTTTATTTATCCATTACTTGAGTTCTCACTGGCTTTTGTCTCAGTGGGAGCTTGCCTGAGGGATGGCCCATCTCCTGTATTCCTCAGCAGGATTCCTTTCCTGTACTTGTGAGCTCACCCAACCTCCACACTTCTCCTATCCAGTGGCTTCCAGCAGAAGAAAGAGGCTCACCCCATCACTTCTTCTGCAATGCCATTGGAAAGTCCTGTCCGCCAGTTTGTGGTGGAAATACTGTTAGGTTTATTGTAAGTGGGGAAGGAGAGCAGGCATTTAGTGATTGTTGTGTTAATGAGGGCGCCACCTCTTGGTATAAAGAAGAAACTGAATTAACTGCTTGGTAATTTGCATAGGTAACTCAGGTGCACTGTGGGTAGTCAAGTGTGTAATCATGTGGCTGTTGTATTTAGGTGACAGTGCATTTGTTCAGCTTTAAAAATGTTTGCAAGGGAGTTATTTGTATTTGGTCTGACCTGAGCAACATATCTGGAGGGATGGAATGGTTCTCTTGTGGCTTAGCACAGTCACCCTTACCGATGGTTCACAGGGTATGGAGGCCTTTGTACAACAGTAAGACAATTTGCATAATGGAGGTAATGTATGAAGAAGGTGGATTATACGTAACAGAGACTAGTTTGTAGTTTAGGAGAGAGAAGGTCCAAGATACTGGGCATTATTTTGGACAGAAAGAGCTGGACTTCATCAGCTGAATTATTGTGAGTGAGTTGTGTGGTTTGGGAAATGGGTTTTCCATTTTGTTTGAGGTTTTGGGGTTCTAGAAAAAAGTTCTTTTTTGAAGCTGGGGTAAAAAATTTAAAACTTCCATTGACTAAAAATAGTTGGGTTCAACAAAAATGTGTTGTGGTGATTTCAACTTTTATTATTTTTAATGCTTAAATTTTTAAAGAAAATTGTTTTAGGACCCAGAACACCAGAACTTTTTCCTTTAAGTAAAAAAAAAAATGTCCCACAACCCTTTCCCAGGAAAAGTTTGGCTTTCAGTGAATCTCTGTATTTGAAAAAATGTTTTATTGAAAAATTCCCAACCAGCTCTGGGAGTTCATGGAAGAACCTGCCCTGGAGACCAGCCCACAAGTAATCGGATACAAATCCTGTGTCTTAACCTTGGGGTTGTCCAATCTGTTCTGGGTCCCACCACAAATGGACAGGGGTTTACTTAACTCCCCGCTACTGACAAGTAATGCCTTAAGGGCAAGGCCATTGTTCTGCCTAGCGGCTGCTGAGCACAGAATTCCCCTTTCCACCGGGGTTTCAATCTATTTCTTTTCTCTGTTAGCAAAGAGGGAGGTGGGCAGTCAGATTTAAATCATAGACATGAGTGATGGCACCTCCCTGTTGATTATTTCTGGGCAATGGGACAAGTGTGCATTTGTCTGACTGTGGGCTGGGAGTAGGCGCTGAACCAAATGGCTTGGTTTTCCCTATATTGAGTGGCAGTGGTGCTGGTCTGTGGTCTCCCTCCACACTAAATGTGCTGCCTGATAAGAATTCTGCTTACAGCTCTGAGGGCACTCTCTGCTTTTGCAGGGATTAATCTGAGACCTTTAGACTGCTCCTAAACTCCATGGAGATGCATAATTAATGCTTTCGCTCTCCTCAGCTTGTTCTTGTAAAGGTTAATTAAGCAATGCTAACGGGGAGCAGAACTAACTACTCGCATGCTATCCGGACTTGACCTATGCAGGCAGGAATGCCTTCAAGGTGACAGAAGCTATTTGCGTTATGAGCTGTGAATGTTCTCCACCAGACTCTCATGCAGTCTAGCCATTTAGATCACTGTGGGTGCATACGGGAAGTTAGGTCTTTAAGGCTCGCTTTTCGGAAAGCCCCAAATGACCAGGCATTGCTTTTATCTCCTGCAGCTATTCCCCCATTTGCTCCCTGCTTGGTATGGCCTGGCACTGTGTACAACATCCGGGGCTATTCCTCGGGCCTCTTTCAAGGGGCATGAACGTGTAGAATGGAAAGGAGCCCCATCAAGCACAGCATTAACACCCCAGCATCTTCTGGGCTGCCAGGGCAGACTAGCTGCTTGCTGGATCTGCCTTGCCTTCAGTTGGCCATGTCCCCTTAGCCCCTCTAAACTGCCCATGAAACCTTTCTGGCATCCAAAGCCTGGCCTGAGGAGTGGGTAACAGGTACTCAGACTACGAGAATTCTTTTGCTCTGGCTGTGCTTTATTGTTGGGAAGGCTCAGACCCGGATGCTTCTCAGGGGCACCCTGGACTGATCACCTGCCCTGAGTGTGAGGGCTGGCTGTGCCTGTGAGGGTAGGCGTGTCAGCTTCTTGCACCATCCGCCCGGAACAGCACAAACACTGGCCTCTAGGCCTCACAGGCCCCTCTGTCTCCCTACAGCTTAGCAAGTGGCCCACCCCAACCCTCAAGCCCCCAAACATCTGCCAGGAGTGTCCAGTCCTTGGTTCACTGTCTCCTTGCAGCATTCCCAGATTCATTGCTTTCTGCAAAACAGCACACCCCCAGCTTACCAGTTCCACCTCAGATCATCGCTCCGCTTCACACGCAACACTCTGATGTGTTTAAAGTGAAATCAGATAGACGGTTACTGGACAAAGCCCAGAGATTCCAGCAATAGGAAGCAGAACTACTGGAAACAAATGGTTACCCATAAAATAAAATCATAACATGCATGCTAGAGATCCTCTCGTGTCTAACCAAACATTGCTCACCCAAAATGCAACCAGGCTGACTCTCACTCCTCTTTCATGGCCAGTTTACCTCCTAGGTGAAGGATTCAGTGTGTGTTTTTGTATCCCAAGCTACACCAAACCCATCCTTCATATAATTCTTGAATTGGATAGTTCCCGGTTGGTTCTTCCTGTAGATTTTGTCTCTTGTAGATTTCATAATCTCTCGGTTCACTGACTCGGTGTGTGAATATGTGTATAGTGTGAGATATCAGAACATAAGAATGGCACTAGTGGGTCAGACCAATGGTCACCCAGCCCAGGATCTGTCTTCCAATGTCTCACTTGGATCATACTTTAATGTGTCATCAAGTAACTAATAAAAAGTTTGCAAGCTCTTCAGGGAGGAGGGGTAGGAAAACAAGGCGAGAGAGTTCAGGAAATTGCAGGCAGTCCTTGGTTCAAATGTAAGGCAGGTTGGAAGCCAGTGACAGAAAGTTGTTGTTGTTCCTGGCTTTTTGACAGAAAATAAGTCAGTTGACTCTAGGAAACAACTTCCACGTTCTGATTTTGAGTCACTGTCCTTCAGAGGCAGATTTTTGGCTATGGGGGGCCCTAGGCGAAGGTCCATTGTGGGGTCCCCATGGGGGCCCCCCTGTATGACTCCGGCTCCCCACTGCCAACCTTCCCTTGGCCTCTCCACGGCCCTGGCTCCCCCTCCACCCCAGCTCCCCGCCGCCAGCCCCAGCTCCCTGCCACCGGCCCTGGCCCCTAGGGGCCAGCTTCTCCTCCAGCTGCCAATGAGGCAGATGCGGCTTTTGGGGTAGGTGAAGCAGACGACGGGTCTCCTTACTGCCTGGGGCCCTAAGCGTGCACCTGCTTCACCTACCCCAAAAGCTGCCTCTGTCCTTTTCCATTCCCGGAGGACAATTAATGAGGCTATATTTGGGCTAACCCTGCAGCCTGGGGACCTTCCCTGGTTGAGTTGGTATTAGAAAGCGTTGTAAGTGAGACAGATTCGTGGCCTGTGCTGAGAAACGGCTGCAAGAGACATTTCACTAAAGTGGTGGGAACAGCTTGATGAATGTAGGAGGCTGTGTGTTTGTAACATTTTATCTGGAAGCAAGAGAGAGGATGGAGAGCGTGTGTTATAACAGAATCATCAAACCAGCCGAAGTGGAACGTCTATTTGCTTTGAGCCTTTGACTTTCATTTAATCAAAGCAAAGGCACATACCAGATTTTGGAACTTTATTCTTCTACTCGGTATTTTGCCAGCTGGAATTGTTTATTATTCATTAACCTGTCAACACCGTAACAAGTGTCTTCTCTACTTCCTGCTGTACTGTTTTTGCGCCGAGTCCTTGGAATCTGTCCTTTCTTGTTGAAAGCAAGCTTTGTTTCATATTTTCACTTGCAGCACAACTTTTGGTTTATTGCACAGCTAATATTACAAGCTTCCTGTTTTATCTTGATAAGTCCTTTCCAGAAGATAGGACAGGCAGTAAATTTCTTATGTCTTCTCATGCATGTAAAAGTTGCTGTGACGAAGATGAGCAGTAGCCGGCGTGAGTTGTTCTTCAATATGACAAATATGTTGCGATGCATTGGTGTCCTCCCATTGCCCCCCTGTGTGCGCTGGGTCAGGCAAAATGTCCGTGGAATTCAGTGAAAGGCTGCAGAATTGCGTCCTTGATTCATCTAATTCTCCATGCCAGGCCTGTCAATGACAAGAGAAATACCAACCGTAGCTACAGAGCCATGTTGCTGGGGTGAGAATGTTTCCACCATTACAATAAAATCTGTTGTAAAAGAACAGAAATATCCTGTCACCCTGTGTTAGAGGCGACCGTATTAAGAAATCATTTTATTTTTTAGTCTAGATAGCCACCAGGGTTAAAACACGGTTCTCCCTGGCTTTGTTCTAGCCACATGTTCTCCTTGTCTGTGTGGCTGTGAGGTTGTAAGGCTGCATGGCTGTTTGAAAGCGATGTCTCGCTGTGGATACCTTTTGTGTTGCGAGCTGGCTCTTGCTCACTTGGCTTACACCTCCTTTGGGCTGGCTGTTATAGAGAAGAGTGGCAGTGTGGTCTAGTGGGTACAGCACTGCACTGGGACACAGAAGTTCTGTTTCTGGCTCTTCCACTGGCCTGCTGGGTAACCTTGGGCACATACGTTACTCTCTTTGCCTCAGTTTCTTCATCTGTAAAAGAGGTATGACCTCTGCCAGGCGCTTTGAGATTGATGGCTGAAAAGTACTATGTAAGAGACAGGGATTTATTCATTATTGTCATTTATTATTCTAAAGCGAAATTATGTTACTCATATAGCTTAGAAGGCCAGAGAGTTAGGGGGAAATCCTTGAACCATTGACCACAGAGGGAAAACTGCCATTGACTCTAATAAGGCTATGATTTGCCATTGAACTAGACTAAGCTCCATTTAAATATTGCTCGGGTTTGTCAGCCCTGGCTAATTGAAGTGTATTTTATTAGTATTGTCCTTCACCATTTTGTTAGGGGATTTTTTTTTTAAAACCATTAGCCTCCACAGCATACAGGATCTGTAAGTGCAGAAAGGGGAAAGATACTGCCTAAAAATTATCCCTGTGAGCCACCAATAAACAGTGACCACGAATCACCTGTGTAGGTTTGGGTCGGCAGGAGTTTTCTTAAACCCTCCACCAAATTCCTGCATTTTAGGTGCTCAGATGTAGTTGTTTCTCTTCGACTTTCTTTAAACTTCCGGCAGCACCTAAGAGCACTGTCTGCTGGAGGTCGCTGATCGAGATGTCCTGCACTCTTCACATGTGCTTTGCCTGCTCACTCGTAGCCTTAGAGGCTAGTTCAAGGGCTGCAGTTGCTCCTGGGGTTGTCTTTGTTCTGGTTTTCCATAATCGTTGCGCTGCATGACCGAGTTCTTTATACTTCACTGTTTTCTCCATTGTCGTTATTGCTGTAGTCTCTAAAGCCCACAGTCAGGCTGGGCCCCTTGTGCTAGGTGTTGTATAAACACATACTAAATGACAGTCCCCGCCCCAAAAAGTTTACCATCTAAAAGACGAGGCTGAGATGAACAAGCTGGCCAGGGTGGGGTGGGGCAATAAATAAATATAACAGACTGTGCACAGTTCAGTTCTTAACTGGTTGGTACATCTCTCCACCCATCTAGAGGTTGCCATTGACTTCAATGGAAGCAGGACCAAAGGTAAATACGCAACATGATTGGAGCCTCACTGTGTAGGAGAAAGATATGCGCATCTCCTCTGTACTGCAGTAGCAATGGGTTTAAACCACAACATGCGTCTGGATTTCATGCTCTCCGAAAGAGGGACGGTTAGAACTGGGGCTTCAGACCAGCCTGTCCCAGAGACAGGCTCCAGGCACAAAAGTAGAGCTGGATCTAGGCCCCGATTTATGAACTACTCCCCACATTTGGATGATTCTAGTTCAAGGTTTGGGGTTGTGGTCATTTCCGGCTGGCAGCCCATTAGGCTCATTGGTGGGCCAGGATTAGCTTCCTGGAGATCCTATGAGGTTTTTGTTCTGGTTTATTTTAAGACTGTCTGGTGGCAGAATAACAGGGGATGAAGGAAAGCCAGAAAGCTGAGCCAGATGTCAAACAGGAACTATTATCTGTGCAATTCACATCCAGCTTGGGTCATTACTGAGCATTATCCAGGGTGCCCTATTGCTCTAACACAGCGGGGTAATTTAGCAACACATCTATTTCCTGCCCGTGTTTGCTGCATGGCTTTGAAGGCCACTGACAGGGTATTTCCCATAAAGCTGTAGTCTTTGTGTATAGTCATGTTTGAGACCAGAATTCTTTGCCCCATTGCATTTATAATCTGTTTTGCTAGAATAGCCTTATGCCGTTGCCTGGCTGTGGAGGATTTATGTTGCCCTGTGGCCGGTTTATTATAGTTTTGGTTTTGAAAAATGGAAATATTAACAGAGCTGGTCAGAAAACGGCTTTTTCAGCATAAAATTTTGCCGAATCTGAAGAAAAATTCAATTTTCAAGATTTTCTGTGGAAAAGTGCAATGTTTTGGGAACAAACCAAAAATGGAAAGTTTTCTGCCAAACCCAAAATGCTTTGCTTCAGAAATGTTGTCATAGAATCCCAGAATTGTAGAAGCAGGAAGGAACCATGGCAGGTCATCGAGTCAAGTCCCCGGCACTCACGGCAGGACCAAGTACCCCCAGGTACCATCCCTGACAGGTGCTTGTCTAACCTGCTCTTAAACCTCCAATGATGGAGATCCACAACCTGCCTAGGCAACCTATTCCAGTGGTTAATCACCCTGACAGGTAGGAATTCTCTCCTAATGTCCAACCTAAACCTCCCTTGCCATAATTTAAGCCCATTGCTTCTTGTCCTATCATTGGCCGTTAAGAAGAACAATTTTTCCTCCCCACTCCTCGTAACAACTTTTGAAACTTGAAAACTGTTATCATGTCCCCTCTCTGTCTCCTCTTTTCCAGACTTAAACAAACCCAGTTCTTTCAATCTTCCCTCATAAATCAAGTGTTCCAGCCCTTTAATCATTCGTGGTGCCCCATGTTCCTATTCTCTGCCAGGTCAGACTACATCTCCCATGATACACTACCATCTCCCCTCATAGTAGGGGAGGCCTCTGCATCATTGGAGGTCATGGCTGTGGTGTGGGGTGGCCATGTGTCCTGATTCTATGGGGACAGTTCTGATATTTGGGACTTTTTCTTACATTGGCAGTAGGCACCTATTACCCTCCAAATCCGTCCTGATTTTTCACACTTGCTATTTGGTCCCCTATAATGAGAGATTGGTCTGGCTGGGGACCCCTATAAGTAGTACAGGGAACATGAGAAAACTAAATCACAGCTCTTGGGAAGCACCACAGCAGGTTATCTGCATTGAAATATTTCAGGTCTTTGGTCATAAATGTTGCGTGGTAAAGTAATACTTTTTGCAGAGAAAGTAATTTCCTCAAAACCCCAATTTTCCTTTGATAAAATGAATCCAAGCAGCCCTAACTCTTAGTTTATTCCCCTACTCTCCAGTACCCACATACAAATTTAAAAGGTCCATCCATCCAAGGTATTATTTCTAGGAGCCTGGAACGGATATTTCACCCTTTCCTCATGTGCTGTTAATAAGGCAGTAAGATGCAGCTGACAGTCTGTGGTAAATGTAGGTGACCTTGAAAGTGCAATGAGATGCAAGACGTTTGGGCAATGGACTGTCTCTTAGTACAGTGCCTAGCACAATGGGAGCCTGTCGTATGACTAGATAAAGTGCGATTGCAGCACAAGTAATACGATTTAATCCTCTGTTTTAATCATTCTGTTTGATTGATTTTTTTTTAAGTGAAATTATCTCTGAAAATGCTGATTATAAACAGACTATTTGGTACATTTCATGTGTCTTTATAACAAAATAAAAAGACAATGGGGAGAACATTTGCTATTATTTGGAGACTCTTGAGATAGCTTTTGCAATGAATTCTTCAGGAACGAGCGGAGGTTTGAAGCAGCTGCTACCTTATTAAAGGGCTTTGGGGGATTTTAGCCTTATGTCTATGAAACCAGTTCAGTACAGTGATGATATACTGAAAAATTCCACC
The DNA here is from genome assembly GCA_007922175.1 of Pelusios castaneus. Lineage (NCBI taxonomy): Eukaryota > Metazoa > Chordata > Testudines > Pelomedusidae > Pelusios > Pelusios castaneus. The sequence continues at coordinate 28,960,471 of ML685765.1, forward strand.
GAGACTAAAATTAAGTCAAGGAATGGACAGGTTCTGATTTTTTTCAACCCCAAAAGGATTGGGCAGGATTGGGTTAAATGAAGACTATCTTCCAGTAAAATGGGGGTGCTGGGTTATAGGCTAGCTGAACCATCTTTAGATTCCCCACAGAGCGTGCGGGTTTCTGGGTCTAATGCTTGGTGTCCATGGCAGAGAGATGAGGCAGAAAACAGCAAAGAGGAGCCCAGCTGTCAAATTAAGAAACATATCAATAAAATACAAGCTTCAGGGAACCTCTCTCCTAGTCTCCAGGCTTGTCCCCACACCAGGCTCAGTCACAGGAATACCTGGGAGGGGGCAACAGAGATTTGGAAAATGCTGAGGTATTGTATCGTTGAGTTTGCCTCCTTGCAGTAATGGGAAGGGGGATAACCCTCCACCACTGGGGAGGGAAGATTGCCAGGGGAGATCTCGGTTACATTCCCCAGCTCCATCACTGGCATCCTATCTGACCGTGGGCATGTCACTTAGTCTCCCCGTGCCTCAGTTTCCCCATCTGTAAACCGGGGGTGATATCACTGCCCTGCCTCCTGGAGAAATGCGGTAAGGGCTGTGAAGTGCTCAGATGGTTTGGTAATAGGGGCAGATGAGTACTAAGGCGGATCTCACAGCTGGCCTGTAGCTATAGACTCGCCCTTATTTGGCCTGCCAAGGAATGGAAAAGGTTTCTTCACACAGGGTCATCTAAAGAGAGGCCCTGCATACACGTCCCAGCCTTTCCAGGGCCTGTCTTTCTGTTGTCTCTGGGATTTGAGCTCTGATGGGAAGATGTTTCATTTCTGTTTAGATGACGCTCCAGGCAGTGTTCCCTTCGTCCCCCTCCCAGCATCTCCTGACCTGCGTTGGGGCCTCATTCCTTGCTCACTAGGCAGATTTCAGCCAGCCCCTGTTAGACTTGGGGAGCCAAAGATTGAGCCCCCATCTAAACTCATGGCCTTCTCCCACCACGCTGATGCTTACTGGGCGGCTCTCGTTACCTCAGAGCGCTTGGTCCATCTGTGACCGGCCCATTGCAACAGCATGAAAAGAACCCAGCGCTCCCTGCAACAGCCCTTCCCTGCTCACCAGCATAAAGCATGAAAATGCCTGGCTGGCGCATGCAGCCGCCCCTCCCTGGGTGCAGCTGCCAGCTCTCTTTATCTATAGAACGCTATTTTGGGCAGAGCCATCTGCCGCCTTCAGGCAGCGAGCGCCATGCTGCACTAAGGAGTTTGGCTCCCTCAGGCCCGATCCCCTGCACGCTGGCGGCTTCCGTCAGCTGAGGGATCAGAGGCTGTTCTGCATTTTCCAGGGTCAGGCCCGACAAGTGACCTGTCGGTTTTCCTCATTCTCTGCTGCCTAGAGCAAAAAGCAATGCGCCTCGCCTGGCAGGTGGTCTCGTGAGGGAGGAGCCAATCTCACAGAAGGGCGTGCTTTGCATGGGGAGCAGGGGGGGTCGGGGAGCAGTGTGGGCTAGTGGCTAGAGCAGCAGGAGATTGAGGTCTGCTGGCTGACCTTGAGCTAGTCATGTGCCTCGGTTTCCCCATTTCTAAAAGGGGGTTAGTTCGAATGGCCTCATCTGCCGAGTGTTCCAGGACCTACCAGCAAGTGTTAGCTAAGGGCTCTGCAGTATTGTTTGCCGCTTTACTTGGTGTCCTTTTCCTCCCTGACCCCCAACCTGCTTCATGGGAAGGAACATGAGCCACTGAGCGTCACCTTGAGAGTCAGTGGGTGCCTGCTTCAGGCTCGTGAGATGGGGGTACAATCAGCCAGGTTTGTGGTGCCTTGTTTCAGGAATGCAATTCAGCCCATGCTGAAACCCCACTGAACTCAATGGGAGTGAATCCCTTGCTCAAAGTTATACCATGGGCTGAGGTGTTTGCTGGCCTGAGCCCTGGAAGAACAGCTACCCCCAAAAGGCTTTACAGTTTCAACTCTGCCCCTGGAGAGAGCTCTCCCCATCTCTGCCACGTCCGGCTCAGAGCTTCCCCAGCATCCAGAAGTGCCGGGACCTGGGGAGTTAGGTTCATCTCTTGGCTCCCCAGTAGCTCTGCTCTTCAGTAAACATAAGAGCGGCTGCTTCTGTCCTTTCCTCCCATCTTTGTCTCTCTCCGCTGGAGGCATTTTTCTTTTTCTCCAGCTTCTTGCCTGAGCTTGAGTCTGACATTTGCAAGTTTCAGGAAGCTGCGGGGTAGGCAGGGAGCCTGACAGAGACAGCTTTCATGAGGAAAAGAAAATGTCACCAAAAAAGCACGCTGCCAGATATACCGCCCTGCTTGCAGAGCACTATGCTGGCAAGGAAACGGAGAGAGGACTGAGCAGTGTGAGAGGACTGGCACGTGGATTGCTTTGCAACTGTTCCTGTTAGCTGGGTCACTGAGGGTCGGAGTCCAGCTCAGATAATGGGTCGGTTGCTCTGGAAAACAGGTGGCGTGAAGCCCAGAACCTCAAATCCAGACCCCCTTTGAATTCTGGGCTGTGTTTGGCTTCTTGTATTTAGGTCTGAAATTGTCCCTGCATTTCTGGTTCTGGGTCTAATGTCTCAACTGATGTGGTTATTCTCAAACACGGCAGCTCAGGAGATTTTAGCACCAATCAGTATAAACCTGAACCCCCAAGTCCCAACCTTGCTTCATCTTCTAACCAGAACGCTTGCCTAAACCAGCTCCCGATCAGAGTGCCACTTCCTCCTGCTTCCTATAGTGAAATCCCAACCCTAGGATGCATCTAGGAGGCTTAAGTTGACCTAACTTATTCCCTGGCCACACTGGGCTTTTATTACGTCGAATTAAGGAAAGTTTAAGTCAACTTAATAAGACCTCGTTTTAGGTCAACTTAAGGCGTAAGTCTACTTCTTAAGTCAACTTAAACCAGTGTGGACGCCCTAAGTCGACTTATTCCATAAGTCAACCTAGGGCGGGGGGACGACAAGGAAGCCCCGCATGGCTCCCTTGTCCCCGGGGGAGCCCCTTCTCTCTAGGACCCATGGCTTCTCAGCAAGAGGAGCCATGGCTCCTTTTTTGCTGGGAAGCCACGATCTGGGGAGAAGGGCTCCCCAGTTGGGGCTCCAGCAGGAGGGAATACCCCACTGGGGCTCCGGGGGTGAGGGATTCCCCTGCCACCCTGGCTGGGGGTAAGGGAATCCTCATCGCCCCAGCCAGGGCTCCAGCGGCGAGGGAATCCTCTGCTGGACCTCCAGCCAGGGCAGTGGGGGAATCCCTTGCCACTGGAGCCCTTTCTGAGTGTAGACATAGCCCTAGCGTGCATCTAGTGAATGAAAGTCAGTTTGGTAGCTGTCATCAGATGATACCAGCTGGGCCCTGCAGTTCACTCTATCAATAGCACTGTAATTGAGGGTTCATTCCCTGTGCTGTGTAAGAGGCTGCTGCCAAATTCCAGCTGGTATCTGCATTAGTCCTATGGCTTCATGCAAGACTACATCTGTCAGCACAGGTGCCACTAACACAAATGCGCTCGTTGCATTCTTTTATTTTACTGTGACCTGGGAGTAAGCCCTGTGTTTGTTCCAGAACCCTTTACAAAAGGCGAGACAAGACAGCTGCAGGCTGTATGATCTTTCGTGCCAGTGACTGTTGGGATCTTTTTCTCACTTATTTTCACCTATTACAAAGGCAGCAAATCCAGGGATTTGTAATATTTCCCATTAGGAATGCAGAATTTCACCAGGTGCCCCAAATGTCACAAACAGAGAGAAGAGGTCACGATATTACATGCTGCTGACATGCTCTGATCCCTATTAGGACATACAAGAAACTCCCATATTACTGGGGCGCTAAGCATCCCATTAATTGCTGCTTCTGGGTCATACCAACCCATCAATTATCTTACTAGCAAGAAAATCTAAAGGCAGTGATGTTTCAGAGGCACTGGAATGTTACCTAGGGAGGTGGTGGAAACTCCATCCTTACAAGTTTTTAAGGACTGGCTTGACCAAGCCCTGGTTTTGAGCAGGGGGTTGGACTAGATGACCTCCTGAGGCCCCCCCTTCCAACCCTAATATTCTATAATTTAACAAATTCCCCTGTCCGATACAAGACAGCCAGCGTGAACCTGGCCCAAACGTTAAAATGGGACAGAACTTTTCTAGAGACAGTAATCCTTCTGAGTGGTGATTGAGCGACCCAGTTAACTGAAAAGGTGAAAACTCCACATTCACTGAAATGTTTTCGTTCACTTGATTCAAATACAGCCTCATGGAACAATGCAATATTGATGATGAGCCACAGAACCAATGCAATTTTCTGGGGATGTCAACTGACTCCGTTTAATATAAGTCTTGTTCTCTCCTTAGAATTAAAGTCACTCCAATACAGCAGCTATTTCATCCAGCGATTTATTCATATCGCCAGACGCTCATTTAAAAAAAAAAACCCTATTCCTCTTTTTTAGTTCACTTTAGCATTTGCGTCAGTCAGCTGGAAAGAGGCCGAAAGGAAACGGTTTTAGTTTATTTTGTTTTCCCCTGGCAATCTTTGAGTCATCACAATTATTTTAAAACTGGTATTTAAAAGTGAATGTTTTCAAAAATAATCCAGGCCACATCTTTATTTTATGACTGTGTTTTTTGACCCATCTCATTCAATCCTCCATAAACTTAGCTGGTAGTTCAGACTATAAAACTTGTCAGCTTTGCCTCAGTTTGCTAAAGATCTTGTTTGGGGATGTTTATCTTAAACACAGCCTCCAAGGAGCACCTGTATTAAGAATCTTTTTTTAAGTAAATCCCACAGTGAGCTTCATCACTGTTATCAATCACTTTGCTACCAAGCTTCCCACCAGGGCTTTACAAGCTATTAACATGAATGCTGAGAGAGCATGAACCCTGAAAACACTCAGGTGTTTGTCAGTGGTGTTATTTGTGCTGTTGCCTTGGGCTTGCTCTCATTTTAACCTGACCATCCAGGCCTCAGTCACGAAACTCGCCTGCCTAGCTTGAAGCACACGAACAAGCCCATTGTATGTGCAAGCACTTGAACAGGTGCTGAAATTTCCTGGCAGGTGATGCTCTGGAATGGGGTGCGCTAGCTGTCTGCATTGGAACGTAAGCAGGTGCTTTGATATTTTGTTGAACTAAGGCCAAATCAGGAAGCAGACACAATGCCATGCGAGTGCGACTGCAGGCCCTGTCTCAGGCAACTGGACTAATTAAGAATAATTTGCAAACCGAGAGCAGCCTGAAACATGTTCTTTGGCGAAATGGATGGAAGTTTTGGGAAGTAGTGAGGGGGCAGAGGCAGTTGAGTGGAATCATGAGTGGGTGAATTTCTCTGGCTGGTATGGGACGAACTGCTAAACAGGCAAGTGATGTGTTGACCATTTCCTAAACAGAGGTATCTAGACATTTTACAGCTTTGGGTCTTAACGTTGAGCACCTTATTTGGTTTTATTCCAACTTTGTTCAGGCAAAATTCCAGTTCATTTCCCGTTAAATAAAGCGCACACATGGTACTTTTATAGCACTCTACATCTTTGAAGCGTGGTGCAGTGTTTAATATGCTAACCTTTGGTTTACATTAAGTAACAAAAATACTGTTGGGAGTTATTTGGCAAACCATTGTGTCTTCTATCACAAAATAATTCCAGTGACCGTATCTCGTCTCAGTGGGAAATGCACTCTGGAATCAAATTCACTCTGGTTACAAATGGCGGCAGGAAGTGGTGCTGACTACAGATTGCATGATTTATTTATCTGACTCCTGATACTATAGTATTTGAATAACTCAGTCTTTGATGTATTTACCCTCACACACAGCCCTCAAGATAGGGCAGAGCTATTATCCCCAGTACACAGATGGGGAACTGAGGCATAGAGAGGCCGAGAGACTTTTGAACAAGGTCTCAGAGGAAGTCCATAGCAGAGACGCCCAAGAACCAGGCTATTGCCTGACCACTGGACTATCCTTCCTCTGGGGCCCAAAAGAACGGCTGTCTTCTAGCGGGGGACCTGCTTGAAAACCTGCTGGCATTTGCTTCTTTTTCTCTCAAAACTTCAGCTGTTCATAGCGGCAGTTGTGGGCGCCAGGCGCCCAGTCCTTTGTGAACCAGCTGGGCTAAACAACAAATTCTCCAAAATGCCTCTCTTTCTTGCCAGCTGCTCCTTTTCTCTTAATTAATTGCCCACTCCCTGTTGTGTGCCTGCGTCTTATACCAGAACAAGCGCCAAGTTACTATTTGTCACAAGACTTCCCTCTTCTCTTTCCAAGGGCTCTTGAAAACCCATCTGTTCCACGAGTCATTCTAGCCGCAAAAAGGAGCAAACACTGAGTGGTTTGTATGGTATCCACTCCTGCCTCTTAAGCAATGGCTGAACAATGAGCTAGGGATGCAGTTCCCAGCTCTCACACACACAGTCATGCCAGCTTGATGAGAGCTGGCGTGAACATGAACAGCAGTTAGCCACAGTCGCACGGGCGGTGTTGAACATACAAACCTGCCTGTATCCCAGGAGTATGTACTCAGCACGGCTAAGCTATATCTCTGCTGTTGCTACCCACTCTGCCACAGTTACACTGCTATTTATGGTCACAATAGCTCAAAATCACTGTGTTTATAACGCACACATTGATATGTACCAGAAACACAGACAGATGCTTAAAGAAGAGGCACGAGGTTGCCTCTAAGTCTAATTTCTGTAATGGACTAAGAGGCCTCCATAGAGCAATGAACTGTTAAAGTGTTTTAATTTCAAATCCGCTCTATAATTGGCACACACATTACTTAGGTGCAGGAAATGCTACCTGCTCTAAAACTGGGCAGTATTAATGGCCTGTGAAGGCAATGTGGCATTAGATGATACTGGAGCGTCACAAGACTTGGTTTCTATTCCCAATTCTGCCACAGATTTCTTGTGTGTGACCTTGGGCAAGTTACTTAGTGGCCATCCATGCATCTGTCTTCCTATCTGTGAAATGGACCTATGATTTGCCTATGTGATATCCATGTGAGACAACTTTATTGTAATTCATTATGTGCGTTTAGATCCTAGAATGGAAGGTCCTGTTAAAGATGTAAAGTTGTATTTATATAATGCAAAATTTCAAAGTCTCTCAAAAGTAGGGTCAGGAAATGATATTTTGTCTCTGGTTTGTAGAAAATACTTCTATTGCCTTTCAAATTAAGTCGGAAAGGCTACATAACAACCCAAATGATTAATTCAAAACACAACTAAAGTTTAACCAGACCATATGCTAAACTTTATGGAAATGAAGGTCATCTGCTTCCACCATATCACAGTACTTAAACCTGTGATTAATATCTAGAACCATAGGAATCAACCATACTCACATCCTCATAAAATTATTCAAAATCGAGGTGCTTAAAAACCCATTGTTTAAAGGGACAGTGAATTATTTTGAAGCTGCCCTATTTAAAATAAAAAACCTGCCCGTTTCTGATAGCTCAATCTTAAAACAATGTGTCCGGAAGTTTTCACAAATATTTCAAGGCAATTTTATATAGGTTTTTCTGCTACTTTGCTGACAATTAAGACAAATAGTGAATCTGACTCTATGCAAAGTTACCACCACACACATAACATAAACTAACAAAGTTTACTAGCTTTTTCAGTTTTTAGGTGCTTTTATAATTATAGTACAGATAAAACATTCAGGCTGAGGCTTTTCAAATCTCTTTAAATGTTCTAAGTGTGTAATACACAGAACTCGCACAAACCTCTACATTTGCAAACAAATCCAAATAATAAATACAGGGCTCCGTTATTGTAACTTGATTTATTTTTAAAATAAAAGTAGAATATGGCTACTTCTTACATACCGGCGTGAAGCCTACCTAGCCCAGATAATGTCATTCTGATAAAGGAAAAACCAATCGCCTTCTGATAACTTTCTGTAGACTAGGCTGAGACACGTGCCGCACACCAGCGCAAAACCCGAGGTGCTTAGGTGTGGACTCTTTCAATGGTGGGGGGGAGGGGTCGTGGTACTGAAGGTTTCAGCACTGCTGGCTCTATTTTTAGGTGCTAGGAGGCTTTGCCTCCCTGGCTACCGTGACATGGCTGGGTGTCAGGGGCTAAATCCTGGGTGTGGCGCCATGGCACCAGTGATTTGCTGAGACCTGATATAGACAGTGCATCTTCCAGACACATGTAGAATGGTCAGTTAGCAAGAGAAAACCTAAATGCTGTATATGTTAAGCTGATGTCGCCCTTGAACCTCAGAGACAAAGCAAATCCTGCTGTCAAGACGTTTTATTTGTGAAGACATTGTAGGAAACATTTGGTACAATCGTATTACAATTAGCGTCAGGTCACAAATGCAGAAAGACTGGAGGTGTGTACACATGCAGAGCTGGATCCTGGAGCATCACACAGCCATTGCGCACTGCACCACTGTTCTCAGCCCAAGAGATCTGCCCACAGCGGAGAGACCTTTCCCTTCCCAGGCTCTGCCCTGATCCTGAGCTCTAACTTGAGCCTGGTAGATCTGGGGACTAGCCCTGCACAGAGTGGGCTCCCCCTAATAGGGGAGGATCAAAGTGAACTTTGATCTTACACACCCCCCTCCCCAGACCTCAAGGAGGATCTGGCCCATTATACTGTACTTAAGATGTACTCCTCTCATGGCCTCCTGTGCTATACAATTTAGTATTCTTTATCCACTGTTTTTATTTCTAAAAACATATACAAGCACATTCAGTTTCTTCCAATTTGGTTACTGTTTTATTTATAGTGTTGTTACAATCACTGTGCCCAAATATAAAAATCCCCTGTCAAAAATTGTAATTCAGACAATCCTGCTTTATCCTAAGAGAAACAGCACTTTTCCTCTTCAGTAAAAGCACACAGGGTCTCTTACTTCCAAGCAATAAAATCTATTGCAAATAAAACCTTTTTGTGAGGCAAAGAGAGTGCCTCCCTCCTGACAGCACTGTAAATAATGTACTGCTATTTTAATCAGTCAGAGAATAGACTTTGCCTGAGAGTTTCCAAGCTCAAGTTTTCATTGATTTTTAAACAGTTTTTTTCTTGAATCCTCGACTAAAACAGAACTGTTTGCATTCTACTTTGGCGTCACTCAGGCAGGGCCGGTGGCCAACGTTTCAGCCTCACTCATTACTCAAAGAAACAAAATGACTTAAATAAGAACGAATGGAAAGGGGCCATGAAGGTCATGCTCCCTGAGACCCCATATCCAGAGCTTTGGTGCAGATACAGGAAGTTGTAGCTCTTATCGTTAAGGCACCCGGTGAACATAACAGCAAATAAACCAGCTTGTTCAGCCTTCTGTGTCAAATAGTCTATTCCAGTAATAGAGGAAGGCCGGTGAGTTGCTGGCACCTATAACAAGTAGCAGCAGTAGATACATCGTCATCATTAGAGCAAAACGATGATTAAAAACCCAAGAAGATGGACTCGAAGGCCTGTGGAGGGGAAAAACTATGTGAATTACAGCAAATATATAATCAAGTCATTAAGACATGTTTATTTTAGAATGATCTTGAAAGCTTTGATAAGACTTTCCTAGCTACTTGTTTTTTTATTTGCTTTGGATCCCTTTTTGCTTCCTGGTCATGGAAGCATGTCTTGCTTTTGTGTATTTTGTTTTAGAGACAGAGAGATGTGTCTATCTGGCACTTGCACCCTACTCCTCATATTGGTGAGCTGAATTCTTACCTCCTGTGTTGTTTCTGTGAATATACTAATAAGTATTTAACTCGTAAAAGCTGATTGTTTGTAACGACGAAGTATTTCTGTGGAACGTCACCCCCTTCACTGTTTTTCACTCTCGCTCTTTTCCTGTCTATTTCTTCTGAATCTGTACAAGAAAAGAAGAGGTTTTCTCGGAAATGGAAAGGAAAATAAAAGCAGACGTGTGACAGTAAAGGAGGCCGGTCATGGCATACGACTTGGAGTTAGCAGAGAGGGTTCCTGTTCCTGGCTCTACCTCAAATGTCACTGGTTTCTCTTAGCATCCTAAAAGAGACTCGAGCCGAGTCTCCAATTGGCGGCAATCAAAGGGAGATACACAAGGTACATAAAATACCTTGCATCTCTCTCTTTGACTTAGCAACTCTTATTTACTTCCCTGTCCTCACTGCGCTAAGTCGAATGGAAATTGTGTCCGTTTGACTTAGCGTTACTCTTCTTAAGGGGCTGGAGTTACTGTGCTGAACTCTGGCTCGATTGCGCTCGTCTTGACTCACAGCTCAACTGACCCCAGAAGAGCGAACTAATGGCAGTGAATTTGCCTGCATCAGTGTAGACAGGGCCTCAGAGTTGTCTTCAGGCTACCCCAACCCTACTGGTCACGCTGAGCATGACGGTGCTATGGGTTGTGGGGCTGGGAGTGGAGAAGGGGCATGTCAGAGATAGGATAAGGCAGGCCTAGAACACAATGCTTGAGGGCTTGCAAACACCAGAAAGAACAGAGAAATAATACAACAGGACCTAGACTTGTGGGAAGAAAACAGCAACATGAAATTTAACTACTAGAATATAGCCCTGTTATGAGTCTAACATGCATAAATACAGAATACGCATTACCCTTCCTGTGACAGGAATACCTTTGCTGGGGTTTGCTTCTGGTACAAATGAAATTACTCTGTTTTCTGGAACATGGTTTGTTATAGCATCAACGCTAGCTTAAAACAAAAAGGGTGCTGTTTTGGTTTCTGTATTAATACAGCTGGATCCGACTACTAGAATGATCAAGTTTTATTTTTCCATTTTTGTGGAAAGCTGTTGAAGATTTGCTAATGGATCATCCAGAAAAGAAGCCCCCAGCTCAATTTCTGCAGGAGGGAAACTAGTGTATAGACAAGTACATTTTTAGCCCATCTACAACCTGAGGAGTATTAATAGAAGATTAACTTACTAGTTGTAATTATTTCTAGACACTCACCTTTCTTCTTCACCTGGCATTTTACATCTGGATGATCGATCATCTCACAAACAGCCACACAACTAAGGATAGGGCCCAAGATGCTGCGTTGCCATCCAAGACCATGAGGACTATACAGAAGAGCAAGGCTTAGATCGCTGGTAAGGTAGGTACCTTCGCCAAACAAGGATGTCTGAAATAGCACAAAGGTAAATCGAGAGAGACTGCATGAGATCAAACACTTAATGTCCCCATGGAAGAATGATGCCGCGTACCAATGCTCTTTCTTTTCCAAATGTTAGCGCTTTGTTTCCAAAAGTATTCTGGAGCTTAAAAACACAGCAGTGACATTCAGAAATCTTTGATCAAAGTGGTATAACTTTCATGCTTGGATAAGGCCTTAGTTACATTTACAAACTTGCTTTGGGAGGAGAAAAGTATTTTTCAAGTATGAATCTCTTCTAAATACAATTGCTTTAACAGTTTAGGAACACAGGATTTCCCACCTCATCTAATCTAGTGCACTGCCTCCTAGGGCAGTTAATATGCTCATTCATGAGGACGGGAAAAAAATTAAAATGCACTATGCCCTCCTCGGAAGGTAGATTCTTTCTTGCCCCCTGAGACCGTAAAACTGTCGGCCTTTTAACTCTTTCTTTTTTTAAAATGTGAACTTAGATTTTTATGAAAGTGAAGGAGTACGAATGTGGAGATCAAAACAAGCCACAGCTTCACACGTGCTCAGATTGGTAGTGACTATTTATTTTTACCGTCTGGCAGCTATGTGACAACCTGCATGAAAAGAAGTGATGGTTCCAGTTAGTTTCTATCAAACAGGTGTACACATCCACAAAGTCCCACCATCTTGTCAGTCTCCGGCAGATGCTAAGGACCCGTAATTGGCAGGCAGTTACTCCCTTTTAGAGGTGGTCCACAGCTGAGACCTATGCAGAAGGATCCTACATTGGCCATGTTCCTTCTGGTCCAAGACTAGAGATCTTCCATCTCTAGGGTTGGTAAATAGGCAACATGTTTCAGTGATACTAACATCTGTTTTTAAAGTGACAGATGACTCCCACCAGGCCTTCGGGAGAAAGGACTAGAATGCGTTTCACAACATCAGCGTTTTTAAGCTCAATTACCATTCTAGATCCTACTACAATCACATGCAACATACTGTGTGGCTCTCAGGGAAAACTAAAAACGTCAAGTTCCAAAGGGGGAGCCGGTGTTAGTCTATTGCAGAGAAGCAGAGTCCTGTGGCACTTTTAAAGACTAACATGCGATAAATAAATCTGTTAGTCTTTGTTTCTTTCTAATAACGTGAGATCACATATCATTTACTTTTATCCCTACACAAGTTTGTACACATGTTTAAGAATTTGTGAGCGAAGGATGAAGCTGTGTATTAAGGTAAGAAGTACTGGAAAACCTTACCCTATTTAAATGGCAATGTAAACCATTGTGGAGTATGGAATGGAAGTTCTCAAGGCGGCTCCCATGGAATGCATAGATAAGGTTCCTTTCTCCCCTGGTTTCATCAAATTTGGCATTCATCTGATCGCAATAGACTATTTCAAACAGGAAGTCAGGCGTAGGAGCAGCAACACTTGACATTCCTATCAGCTCCTGGATCTTCTCATACTTAAAAACAGAAAGGAATCCTCCTGTTATTTTTAAAGGTTTAGATTACTCAGTAGAAATTTCCTTAGTGTTTCAGAGCCTTTCCTGGGTCCTTTATGTATTTATCTGTGTGAATTTACAACTCACTATTAATACCGAGCTAGCTGGTAACCATGGAAACCAAGTGGCTTTTACAGAGTTTCTTCCCCTCTTCCTCAACCCGTTGAACTTCTCCTTCCCCTCTTCTCCCGTTGTTGTAACTCAGTGAATATTTGTGACCACTGCTGAGTGGTCAGAATATTGCATCAACGTTAAATCTTCCCACACCTCCTCTCCTAATAACGGGACACAGATTTCAGAGTTAAGTGGGTTAATGAGAGGGAGGAAAAGGAGACACACCTTTATGGTGTCATAATCTCAGCAAGGCTATGGAATAGACACAGGCATGAAATATGTTCCCTGGGAGAGAAGAACGTGGAACTAAAAGATGTTTTTATAATTTCTAGCAACAGTCACAAGTCTCTTAGGTACTTACACAGTCCTCATTACTGTAATAACTGAGTGCATCAGAATCTTTAACACATTTACCCTCAACAGCCCAGTGAGGTGGAGCCCATTTTACAGATGGGTACCGGAGACACAGATAGACTAAGTGACCTTCTCAAGATCATACAGGGAATCTGGGTCCAGGCATGGAAATGAACCTTGGTCTCCTGTGTCCCAGGCTGGTACTTGAACCACTAAAGGGGCAGTCAATAGATAGACTATGAGCCCAATCTAGACTGTCAGATGCTTTTCAACGGACCCTGAAATCTTTTCTTTACTTATTATTATTGTTTTTATTTTCTCTGGTGTCTGAACCTTGACTGAGAAATTTGGACCTTGGGGGAAAAAAGTGATTAACCCTGCACTGGACCATTCTTCCTCCTCAATATTAGGTGTTTTCTAAGCAGGGTAGGAGTACAACATATAAACAGAGTGGTCAAGTGCGATTACCTGTACATGAGCAATATAACATTTTGCTAAGACAAATCTTTGGGATTTTAATAGAAATTATATATATATATATATATATGATTTAGTCACTGCATGGTTATTTCTTTTGCTGCAAGCATTCCTCCTTCTGTTCCTTGTCTATTGAGACTTTGAGCTCTTTGGGGCTAGGTATGCTGTCTCTTCGTTCATCTGTGCCTACCAGAAAATGTGTTCCCTTGACATACTTTTCAAATCTTCACCATAAAAAAATCCTTAAATCCCATGTCCTTCCAACCACCTGCAAGTGGCTGTCTTAAACAGCAAACTCATGTCATGACACTTCCATAAGAATTTTAAATCTTACCTCCTTTTTCCTAGTACTTTGTATAGTTAAGAATTTAGATGATAAAATCCAGCTAAACAGATCCCACGTTCTTTTATCTGTGTCTGGAACGGACTCTGGCAGTTCCTTTAAACTTGGCAAAGCATTTGTATCTGCAAGCTGACAGAAGAAAGGTGTTTAGCATCAGTGGTTAAAGTATAATTTGACAGGCCCCAGAACCCTCCTAATCTCCGGGCCCACTTCCCGTATTGTCTGGGCCCCCCTTCATGCATGCGCGGGCCCCAGCCCAGATAGGCATTTGCAACCACTTCTCAGTATCAGTTATCACTCCATAAAAATATTTATAATTTTATATGGCGTTTGTGTCTATAGCAATTACTGTCACAATCTAGCAAACACTTCACTTCACGATTCAACAGAGACCTCTAGTGGTACGGAAACAATACGTCACTCTGAGGATCTCTGCTACAAGTGAAAAACAATCTCCAATTACAAGAATCGCTTCTGAAAAACATGGGTAGAGATTACAGGGGGAAATTTGTCCTTTGGTCTGACATGCAGCACTGCGTACTAGGTTTGAGCAAGTTACATGTCATCTCTAATTCTACGGCCTATATTCAGCGGCAGCATCCATGGAGTATGCATAAGAACAGTCAGTCAAACCATCTGCATGTGGTCACTGTATCAATACAGACACAATAGCTGGAGTATTACAACTGATACAGATATTACAATATCTTTGCGGACCATACTGTATTGAATTATGTATCACTGTGGGCCAGGAATTATATGCAACACCAATGGGGAGGATTCCTGCTAGTCCTCCAGGTACCAAAACTGGGGGGAGGCGGGGGTGATTAAGGTGACTCACTTAAGATGTAAACACTTCCAGAGAGATGCAACCTCCCCGCATCCCCCAGGCTTGCTTATAATGGTTCAAACTGGGTTTTGCGGAGACCCCAACAGACTAAAAAAAGGCTTTTGATCTAAAAAGCCTGCCTTTAAACTGACCCAAGGCCACCTTTCTGCCCCAGCAAATAGGCAGGACCTTCTGCCCAAGGAGACATCCAATTCTTGTGAAAGGGTTGGAAAGACTGTGGCCTATTAAGGCAGTGGTTTTCAAACACAGGGTCGGCACCCAGTACTGGGTCGCGGTGCCCTCTGCTGCTGCCGCCGAAAGACTGGAATGCACTGCTCAAAGATGTCATTGTTGGGTCGTGGACATGAGTGATTTTTTTTCAACTGGGTCTTGAGAAAAAAAGCTTGAAATCCACAGTATTAAGGCCCTATAAGAAGGATAGGAGGTGACTCTTGGTATATTTACTTTGTGTTGAGATCAGGTTTTATTATTGTTATTGCTGTAAACTTTTTACCTTAAGAATGAAATTTGTTAAAGCACTGTTTAGTAACTTCTGACAATACACTGTTCAGAGATTGAGAGAAAGCAACACAGAAGTGGCCTTTAGGCAGACCGACACTCTGATATCGCCAGGAAGTAAGGAAGGGAATGGGCAGTCTTAAAAGCCCACATTAGAAGTGAATGGGAAAAAATGGTCCCTGTCCAAAGACAGGTGATGGCTAGAGACCTGGGCTCTGACTGGCTCCTCCTGGAATGGACAGGGGAGTGAGGAGGGGGATAGAGGTGCAGTTACTTTAACAGAGTGGCGATACTTAGGCAATTTAGGAATATGCAGGCAATTTAAAAAAACAAGATGAAGAGCCAACTATATGATTTTTCACTTGAGACATGGTGCAATTGTTTCACCTGTAACACTTTTCAAACGCTCAGATTTCAGATTTATCATCTAGCTTCTGAATGGTTCTAAACCTAGATTCATTAGTCGGCGAAAGACTTATTGCATTTCAGACTTGCCAAGTTTTCCTTACCCTCTTATACTGGATAAATAATTTTTTTTTGATCCCTAACTGGCCAAGAGTAGGTACTTTGCTTGAGCTAGTAAGCCTCCTTTAACTCTTTAGTTATATGGAAAACACCATACTCCACATTTTACAAGTTAAATACGAAAACCTTCTTTACAGTTTCCACACAATATAACAAAAAACTGTTGGGCCAGGGACCTCATTTTTATGAATGTCTGGAGAGAGACACATAGGCTTTTGCCCCTGTATACACAACACAGTACACCCAGTATATGGCTGCTTTTTTTTCTTACTTTTTTTTTTGTTTTCAATTTTATTTTTAACTTCCAGGGCTGTGTACACAATTACACTGCATTTATTTGGAAGGACACATTAAAGAGTGATTCGCGCTCTCCCTTGATGCAGAAGTCTGTCTCTGCACATGCTCAGTAGGGTGTTTCTGTTTGTTCAGCACTGCATGCCTGAAATGGTGTTTTCCTTCAACTATCCAGAAGTTCAGTTCAACTTTGGACAGAGCACACCTGGAAAGCTTCCTCTCAGAGGGGAGTTTTTCAGAAAGTTGTGAATATTGAAAGGGTTATAAAGGCAACTGTTCTGCCATTTTAACTACAGCATGGTGTTCAAACACACATATATACAGAAGGCATCCCCCTGCCTCATGTGTGGCTAGGAAAATACAGATTAGGGATGGGACCAGAAAAACTACTTTTAGCCATTTGTCCTTCACAAGGATCAAGCTTTAAAATTCATGCTACATCTTGCCACAGCAGGGACTCTGTCTCTCTTTAAGGTGTGTACTGAAAACCAGTTTAATTGAACAGTATCCAGCATTAAGGGGTGGAAACACTGAGCAGGCACCACTAGTGAATCAGAATCTTACCCCAAACCTGAGAGGAGAAGGTGACAAACTAAGAGTGCAGGAAAGCTCAATGGGGAAGAAGTAACCCCCCACTGCACACCTGCCATTCAGAAAACAACAGCAACGTAAGGCGAGCTTGGTAGCAGGTGTGTTAATCCTGGAGGTGCCAGAAATGGGGTGGGGTCAGCAGATATCATGTCAGTAATACGTAGCACATTTCATCTTAGAGGCACTTTACAGATATTAACTAAGTGCTCCCAACAGCCCTCCTGTGAAGTAGAATGCAGTGCAGAAATAAAGAAAAGCAGTGACTTGCGTATAGGCTCTGTTCTCAGCTTCGTTTTTATGTGGAACAAACGACAAAGGTGTGCTGGAGGAATATGTGCGGCTCTTCCTCTTCCCTCCCCAGTCACACGGTGTCAAACTGTCCCCTCTGTGGTGATAATAACTCACCAAAGCATCAAAATCCTTGCTCTCCTCCTTGGCATAGGGGCCGGGGAAGGGTCTGAGGACTGAATCGCGCTTGTAGTTCTGTAGAGCAGAGACAAAGAGGCTGCATTTCAGGTCTGCAGCCAAGATGTCCCTCGTGGTGGCCTCCTTGATCTTCTCCCTGAGGGCAGCGTCACTGGGGTTGTGGGGCAGCATTCCCAGGGGCTCTGTGCAGGAAACACCAGAGCAGCAGCTCAGCAAAGCTTAAAGCACTTTCCTTTCCCCAGACATTCAAGCTGGGGCTGCTGAAGGGAGGATCAACCTGTCACTCCCCAGCTGCCTCCCCCCCCCCCCCACAGGATCCTGGCCCCGCTCCTCTTCATCTCACGCCGTGGGCCCCCAACCCCAATGCTGCCCTTCAGTCCCCTCTCTTCTCCCTAGTGCTCCCAGACTGACCCCCCCATTCTGTATCGCCCTCCACCCACCCCTTACTGCCCACCCTGTTCTCCTTCAGCCCCCTCTTTTCTCCCTAGTGCTCCCAGACTGACCCCCCCATTCTGTATCACCCTCCACCCACCCCTTACTGCCCCACCCTGTTCTCCTTCAGCCCCGTCTCCCCCTTTCTGCCCCCCCATTCTGTATCGCCCTCCACCCACCCCTTACTGCCCACCCTGTTCTCCTTCAGCCCCCTCTCTTCTCCCTAGTGCTCCCAGACTGACCCCCCCCATTCTGTATCACCCTCCACCCACCCCTTACTGCCCCACCCTGTTCTCCCCAGCCCCATCCACCCCTTTCTGCCCCCCTCCTCCACCCCTTTCTGCCCCACCCCCACCGTCCCCCAGCCCCGTCTCCCCCTTTCTGCTCCCGCTCCGCCCCGCCAGCGCCTCCGTGCCCCGGGCTCCAGCCCCTGGCTCACCCGGCGGAAGGAGCGTCTCGGCAGCGGCTTTTCCTCCGGCACCGCCCAGCCCGGCCCGGCCTCGGCTCCTCCCTCCGGCCTCGGGCTCCGGCCGGGCCGGGTCTCTGGGCCCTGGGGAGCCTGGATCGGGGAAGCCCGTCAGCCGACCCCACCCTTCCTGTC
>ML685765.1:28978545-29091604 GCA_007922175.1 Pelusios castaneus
CTGTCCCCAGCTTCCTTCCTGCGCCCCCGATTGTCCGTCTGTCCCCATACTCTGCCCCAACTTCCCTTCTGTCTCCCAGTTGTTGGCTGCCCTCATTTTCTGCCAGCCCCCAATTTTTCCCCCAATCGCCCCGCCCCCCGCTGTCTGTCCTGACTTTCTCTGTCTCCCCAGTCTGGCTACCCCAACGACTTTCCTTCTGCTGCCCATAGTCTGTCTGCCCCCAACTTCCCTTCTGGCCCCCCTCTCCCCCTTCTCTCTGTCCCTGACTTTCCAGTTTCCTTGTCTCTTGTTTATTCCCCAGGTTGTCTCTGTCGCCTTGACTGTCTAGCTAGCCCTCTTTCCTTTGCCTCCTTTCTTTCCCCCTCTCTTGTTTTCTTTCTCCTGTTCACTCCTTACCTGCTTTATCGTTCCCTTCTTCCCTTTTCTCTCTCTCCATTTGTTTTTTTATCCTCACACCTTCTTTTTTGTCCTTCATGCCTCATTTTCCATCTATTCTTTCTCCGCCCTTTCCTCTCCCGGTCCTTTCTCCCATCATTTTTTCCTTCCTCATCTCTCTCCCTCCCATGCTTGCATTCTTTTCTCCATTCATTCGCTCATTGCACTTTTTTCTCCCCACTCCCTCTCTTTCTTTCCCTCCTTCCTGCTCCAGCCCCCTTTCTATTCTTTTCCCACTCAGCCTGCAGCAAAGGACCAGGGTGGGTGGGTGTTTGTACTGTCCTGAGTTGGGATCATTTGAACGAAGAAATGGAAGAGAGGAGCTTTTCAAGATTCCCGTGTAGCCTGTGGCAGAACTGATCTGGAAATGTTAATTTTTTTTTCCTCTTGCAGATTTCCTTGACAGAAAATGAAAGGTTTTTCTTGTAATCTTCAGCAGAAAGTAGATACCGTTTTTAATTTTAATTTAGGCAAAACTCCAGTTTTCCATCACAAAAGAGTTTGACCGCCCCTAGCAACTACCGTGGGTGTGCTTGGTATCTCAGAGTCTGTGGCAGTGCTCAGCTAGAGAGCCCGGCTCTCTCGCTCCCACCACAGTGTCGTCGTCACACACTCTAAAACCAGCCCTTGTCCGAACAGTGATACACAAGGTGCTGTGCAGCTGTGTTGGTTCCAGGATATTAGCCCAGGTGGGTGAGGTATTGGTCCAACAGAGTTCTCACCTCACCTGCCTTGTTACATGATACATTAAATCTTTAAACCCAATCCTAGGTGAGCGCATCACCCTCCAAGCGAGGGAGGTTTGGCAGGGATGGGATCTGATCAGATTTGCAAAAGAAACATCAATCCTGTATGGCCATTGGATGGACAATAGCAATCCAACAAAGAGGGAGCAGGACTTCATAATACAGACAGCCTCATGCTGCCCCCTGTAAGATAGCCTTTTTATGGGGGTGCTGAGGTGGGTGAAGGCCGCCTGACATTACAGCAGTGAGAATGTACTCTTACTTGGAAAAGGGCTGATGTGTAGCAAGGTGAGGTTTTTTTTTAAAGTTGTATAAATCTTATTCATTCCTATCTTGCAGGTGTTAGTGCAGAAGTAGGTCTGGAGGAGGAATTTCAATGAGGAGTGAGGTTGTGGCTTTGGTTTATCAGCTCAGAAAGGGCATTTCATATGTAATTTATCAATTGACATGGGCTCCTGCCAGGCAGAATGGTCTTAAATGGTCAGAGAGCTTTACAGGCATATATGTGTGGTTTTTATTTAGGCCCCATCCGGCCATCAGATATGTTCGTGGCCCATCTGGACCTGCATCCAGGGACCCTATGCCTATTCATGGAATGATAAACATAGTAGGCCAGATTTCCCCTGGAATCTAATTTATACACCTGGTTTAACAGGACTGTGAGGCTGAGACACATGAAATGCAGATTTCATAGGTGGACAGTACATTTCATCATCCACCCACTCAATTGGCTTGGAAGCTTTAAAAGCATGAAGTAGAACACCCACAGTATCAGGTGCTATTGGGGATATTTTAGGTGTGGATGCACAGATTAGATTCATAAAGATTTGACAGTTGTGAATTTACTATCACTCAGTTCTCAGTTTTAAAGTTATCTTTAAAATACCTAAACATTAGTTGCTTTAAAAGCTAACCTGTTGTGGTCTTTTCTCTTTGCTTATTCTGGTGGGATAATGTCTGATGGCAAGGACTCAAACTCAGGTCTCTCTGTTCCAAAGATACGGCCCGCTGTCACTTCAGCTCAAGGTCTATCTTTAGGTGCTGTTCAAATTCCCATGGCATGCAGCTGAGCAGTTCTAATTCCATAGAATCACGGAATCATAGATGTGTGGGCTTAAAGGGACCTCAGTAGGCCATCTAGTCCAGCCCCCTGCATTCAAGGCAAGACTAAATAACTCTACCATTCCAATAGGTGTTTGTCTTAAAAACCTCCAATGATGGAGACTCCACACTAGCACATTCGTTACAATATCAAACATAAAACCCTGCAAGATACCCAAAATTAGATCATGGTTGGTTTCTTTTGAGAGAGTTTTCCCCATGTAGATATTGGAATTCAAAGGAAATGTTCTTTGTTTAAATGTGTATAGCTGCCTTTAGAAAGGGTCTTAACTATTCTTAAATTAGCTATGTAAAGTAGCTATACAACTTTTTAAATTATGAGATTTTATGGTCAGGGAGTGTTTCGTTGGGATAAATATCCACAGGGACTCTTTTTTTCTTGATCGTTTCACAGAAAATGCATTTTTCAATAACAGCTGTGTAAACAAGACTTCAATATAGGAATATAAAAATACTTTCTGCAGTCTGGTGTATTTGTTGACATGTTAGACCTTAAAGATACCTGGGGTTTTAGCTTAGCAAATTTATTAGACATCTAGATAATTCTTTTTCTCTCTAAGATATTATCCAGCTCATGAGGATCATATTGCCTTTCTTGTCCTAACACACTAGTAATTGATTATTATCGTGTGGGGTCTTTCGGATGAAGCCTTGACATTGAAATTCTGACAGCTCTGCATGGACATTAAAAATCCTTGGCACTTCTTATAATTGTAGGAGTTTGCCCCAATGTCATTGGCCAGCTAATTTTCTCAACCCCCATCATATGGCAGTGTATTGTGTGTCTGACTGTCACCCTCAATCTTGAACTTGGTTGCATTCCATTTGATGCAGTGATTCCTGTATATTATCCACGAAGTACTTTAGGTGGGAAGGATGGGATGACAGAGGACAGAACAAGGAGCAACAGTTTCAAGTTGCAGCTGCGGAGGTCTAGGTTGGATATTAGGAAAAACTATCTCACTAGGAGGGGGTAAAGCACTGGGATGGGTTACCTAGGGAGGTGATGGAATCTCCATCTTTGGAAACATTTAAGGCCCAGTTAGATAAAACCCTGGCTGGGATGGTTTAGTGGGAGTGGTCCTGCTTTTAGCAGGGGGTTGGACTACGTGACCTCATGAGGTCCCTTCCAGCCCTAAGATTCTATGGCTATGTCTACACTTACTAAAGTTAGTTTGAATTAGTTAATTTAGCAAAATTTAGTTCGGCACTTGCTTAGTTCGGATTAGAGAATTGCATTGAGTTCAATGGGCCGGTTAGTTCGAACTAAGCAATTAATTCGAACTAACATGGCCACATTGGTTAATTCGAACTAACTAGTTTGAATTAACCCTTAGTTCGAATAGCATATTTGAATTTATTAGTTCGAATTAAGGAAGCCCTTAATTTGAACTAATGAAAGCCTAGTGTAGCCATGGCTTAAGTTAGTTCGAATTAAGCCTCCTTAATTCGAACTAACTTGCCAGTGTAGACATAGCCTATGATTCTATAACTACATTTAAAGGAAGGTGTAGCTATCACCAGTTAAGTTTTTTCTTGTGGCTTGTGTAAATCATCCTGATGTGAGAATATGGTTGCAGAGACTACATCCCACATTTGCAAGGCCTTGAGAGTCATTTTGCTTTACTTGAGTCTGTGCCTTATTCCATCTGTAAATATCTGATCTCTCTGACAGGTTGCCTGCTAACTGCATCAGTCAGTGATTCAGCTTGGGATGTGTTTATTAGCTTGCATTACATTAAATTGTTCTGTGGGCTCCCTTTGAAAATCACTCAGTGACTCTCTCAATTGGCTGATTTTGTTTGCTAATATTTCATTAGACATACTCATTTTCGTATCAGCCCTTGTTAAAGAACAACATAATATGACCAAGGGGATGTCTCTTTCAGTTTCTTCCTCTGAGTGAAATTTTACATTGCTATTGTGAATTTTTGCATTAATATTATTTTCATGTCTTCGTTGAAAATATCTCATTACATTACATGAGAAAAGATAATCCTGTTTTGTCACATGTCTATTTTCAGTCACTCTCGTATCAGCATATTTTGATTATTTGCAATTTAGGAGACGGTTACTGAGATGGGAAGCAGTGGCGACCAGTCGGATTGCGTATTCTAAAGAGTACATCCTAATGGATGCAGCTGCATTTGGGGATAGCTGTTAACTTCTGAGCCAGTCGCATACCAGATGCAAATCTCTGCTTCTTGATAGTTCACCAGTGGCCTAAAGCTGCATTGGTCCAATATTTGGAATTTGCTATGTAACAATCCTGGAAAAATGGCAAAATTGAACTGCTGAGCTGAAGGATCAGTGTTTTTTTAAAGGTCTAAAGCGTCACCAACAAGACTGTGAGTCCGAGGAAGGGTGTGATGAAGTGGTGTGGTGTGGTGTACAGTTGATACCTGCTGGCTGGCTATCTGCTGTGGTGGTCTGACTGTATTATGTGAGTAGTAGATCAAGATTTAGATATACATGGAAGGACTTAGGTGTGGGAGAAAAGCAAATGTCTGTTTGGGGAAGCTATGAAAGAAAGTCCATCCTGGTGAATTACAAAGGGGAAGCTAGAGGAGAGTTTTCCCTAGAGCAGAGAATTCTCAAACACAACTATGCATAAGCCAGACATTTGTGTTGCTCCAGAGCCCGTCAATACACCATTTAGTTTAAATTATTGCAGGAGGGCCTCTTTTAAAGAAAACGGACTTGTTCCTGCCCTAAGGAATTAACCTGAGAACAGATATAAAATATCTATGGCGTGATAGTTCATGAAACTACTTGATCCAGAACTGAGGAGTCATCTCTGGGATTTAAAACGGCTGCTGGTTGCAGCAAGTTCTGTTGATCGAGGCTGTGACAGATATCGATGGGATAACACGTTTGCTGTATTAAAACTGACCGAGAGCGGTGTCTGCTCAAACTCATCTACGGATGGACTAAAACACTATTCTACAAACTAGACATTCAAGTAGGGAATGGGCACTAAAAGCTTTGGCTGCTAAATTAAGAGGAAACCCCTTCCTGTACAGGTGGTTCTGAACTTCAGCCCACTGCAAACTCAGGGCCCTGAATCCTGTGAAGATGTGACATCATCGATATAGCTATAAATATTGGGGCCACTACCATCTTATACCATCCTATAAGTGTTAAAATCACAATCCTTGAATTCCTCTCTCCGATTCTTAGTTTTGACTTGAACCTTTTCTCCCGCTGGGGACGTTGGGTGCCATCATCTTTGTTTGCTTCTTCTAGCATCTGTAAAACCACTGGTGCAACCCCCTGGGCCTGATCCGGCTCTCACAGACTTCAGTGGGAGTCATTGACTTGATGATACTATGGCACATTTAGCTTCTGTGTCACTGGTTCAAATCCACCCAAGTCCAGAGTGACCCTCCAGGACAAGTTTGTCATAGTAGAGAGAAGGCTATTGTGTGGATGCCTGGGATGCACTTGTTTTGTGAGGAAATAGAGGACTTTGCTCTTCAGCATCATCAATGTGGCATCTTTCAACAACATTCAGTCCTCTTCAAGAAGGAAAACTGTCAGGAGCGTCAGTCACCTGTCGGTTCCTTTTCCCACTCTGAGCCTCTTTTTCCCAAGCAGAAGTTTGGCATCATTCTAAAGCAAGAAATGATGTATCAAGTCTTCATGGCTCAAATGGTTTGGCCACCTTTGGCTAGCCTTTCAAACCCTTCGGATCTTAGCAAATCTAGGCCTCTAGCCCTTTCACACTGCATCTGTCACTCTGTATTAACAAACCGGTCAGGTAAAACTTGACAGTAGCCTCTTACATGAGAGACGGATCTAGCACCAGAGAGCTGACTTCTCCTGGGTTTTAGGGTAATTCTGGCTTCTCATGTTCTGCCTGCTGGGAATCCTCATATCTTAACAGCGAGGAACCCTTAACGCTTTCTTTCCGTGTTCAGTTTTCACCTGTCTTGTGTCTCCTTTCTGTTTGATTAAAGGTTGTTGACACCATCTTACTTCAATGATTACATTAATTCAGCGCAAACTTCCGCAACGATCTTAATTGCACTGAAGTTTGTTAATTGACAAATGTTCTGTGCCTTTTGTGGTGGAATATTTTCCATTCCTGAGTTGTGCATTTGACTATTTACAGAACCAACCTGTGAACCTTTTCTTTCAAAGTTCTGGCCTTCTGACAGAGGGAGATTTCTGGTCTCCATCAGTTATGCAGATACCCATTGTAATCGGTAAATGTAGTGTCTGTAAAAGCTAGAGTTCAAAAGACACCCGGCACAGCAAGTTGCATATAAAGAACAGAGAGTTACATCAACATCTCTAATTACATCAACATCTCTGAGTCTTTCATTTGAAACTGAAGTCTCCATTAATCTATTCTCTAAACCAGTTTCCCCTTCTGTCCATATTTCGTATGTTTCTTTCTAGAACCAAAAAGCAATTTGTGCAAGGAAAAACGAGAGGTCTCTATTTTGGGGAGAAGGGGGCAGGTTTTTGAAACCACCTGTGAGACTCTCAAAATGGAGGGGAGGTGTGCAAAATGGTTTTTTACACAGCACAACTTTCAATCCTAATGGCAGCTAGGAGCTCAGAGCTTCCATTGGTTATCATACAATGGTTTCCACTGCAAGTGACAAATAAAGTGAACTATCAGAAGCAACGTCTCCCTGATCACGCCATGAAAAACATGTCTGTTGCAGTTCTTAAACAGACTAATTCTAAATCAAAGCTTCAAAGAGAAACCGCAGAGTCAGAATTCGTATGTGAATTTGACACCATTAACTTGGGTTTGAATAGAGAGATGAACTGGCTTTCTCATTACAAACATTAGTCTTTAAAAGTGCCAGAGGTGTCCTCCTTTCTTTTTCATTACAAACAGTAATTCTTATCTCTCTCAACCTCACCACGTTCTGATATGTTGTTCCACACTGTTTAAATCTATACAGCTTGTTTGATTTGCTAAAGTAATCTGACCTGATGCAGTGAAGTGTAATCACAGGATTTATCTTTCCCTCCCATACTGTTAAGTTTTCCATTTTCTAGCATCTGACGAAGTGGGATTTTCGCCCATGAAAGCCCATGTGAAAAATAAATGAGTTAGTCTTTAAAAGTGCCACAGAACTCCTTGCTTATTTTGTCCGGAGCAATAATGCTAAGAAAATGAGTGACTTAAACATAAATAGCTTGGAAAGTCCATGCACTTGGTAAGTTGACAGACTGTCTGCTATTCAGGGCTGCGTAGTGCAGGTGCTATATACATAAAAGCCCATACACATGAATGCCCTAATCTTGTGATTTCTCCTCTGATGAGACTTGAAGTTCGCAGCCAATGCCCCTTTGCTTCACCCTATATGCCAGGAGCCTGTTTCTGCCCCTATTACTCCAGTTTCACACCTTGATTGACTTCAGCAGTCTTACAGTTTTGTAAAACTGGTGTGTAACAGCCATTCGTGCCCAGAGAGTCCAGCTCTGTATTACAGCTGAACACACTGTTTGCAACACTATTCCCACTTCATTTAAAGAGCAATCTGCAGGGGAACTATCACAAAACAACCTGTTCGGCTGTTGGATGTATTCAGCACATCTCCGCACTAATTTCCATTGTAGAGGAGAGAGTATTCCCTATTGCATTTGTTTTACCAGTTGATGGCAGCAGTGTATCTCCCCAGTTGAGCCAGTGTCTCCCTCATTATAGCTCATACAATTAAAGATGACAATTGCGCCACTGCAGGGTAGGACTTACGCCTCACGCGGCTCAGCAAGCTTTTCTAATGAGCCGACGTGTCAGTTTCTTTTGCTGTTCTGACTGGATTCCGTCAAATATTGTACTACATGATTATAATGCAATATTCCGCTGCCCTTGTGTGAACCGGCAATTTCATCTGATTTGTTGCTGTAGATCAGCTAAATTGCCCACCGGAAGAAGAAAGAGGTGGAAGCGAGCTCTAACACCATAGCAACTCTTGGAACAAGGGGGGTTAGAACCAGTCAGTCATTTCTCCTCGGCTTTTTTCTGTTTCGTCTTCTTGCTTGTGCTCCTAAATTAGCGCCCGACTGCTGAACCAACAGAGTGAGGCACTGAATCATTCACCAGCTACACCCGGCCCCCCAGAACAAGAAAGAGAGAACTAAAAATGGCCTCGAACAGGGAGGTGACAGCTGTTTCTTCCAGAGCCAATTAATACCAATGGCTGGCAATGGTGGGGGAAGGAGGGTCTATTTGGTTAACACAACCATTCACTTGGTTTTACTCGGAGGTTTTTGCAAACATATTTGCATGACCCTGTGCGTGGCGTATGAGTCTATTCCTCTCTTGGCCTCCCCAAACACACGTAGAAGAGCAGACAATAAAAATCAGTGTTGGATTTTTTTCACTGAAATATTTAAGATCCTTTATAAATAATGCAAGCCCTTCTCCTTTGGCGCATCCGCCTGACTGGTTTTCATGAAACACTGAGAGTCCTCCTGGCTTATCTCAGGTGACGTAGGAAATCTCTCCCTCCGAGTGAAACTTTGTCTTTCCATAACTGGTGGTGGGTGTTTGTTTTGTTTGTGGTGATAGTGCGATCAACACCAGAGAGTTCTCGCGGTAAAATCCTTTCGAGACAAAGTACCTGTCGTTTTTACTGCAAGGTATTTACGTGAGGTCAGCACTAGCCTTATATGTGCTTGACCTCATCTAATTTGCCTCCTGGTAAAACTACAGAGTCTTCTCTCCATTAGGATTTTACAGAGCAATAGCTCTCCTGCCTTCATTATTCCACAGTAATCCAGCAGCGAAGGAACTGTTAGAAGTCAAAACCTAGACCAGCCAGCTCAGTTGCTTGCATCTGCCTTTCCTGTGGTGGAAGGCAGGGGTTTTCAAACCTTTTTCCTCAGGATCCGGTTTTTAAAAAATCATTTATGCCCACGACCCAACAATTACATCTTTGAGCAGTGCGTTCCGCAACCCAATACCTGAAGGTCTGCGATGCAATATTGAGTCCTGACCTGTGGTTTGAAAACCCCTGGTGTAAGGAAGGACAAGACCATGTATTTGATTGAGAAACATCTCATTTTTTCCCCTTTAATGTGCATTCACGTGCACTGTGGTACTCTGCTGTAAATCCACTGGCTGCAGGAGAGTTATTTCTCATCAACTCAAAGGGCAGAAGGGACCATCATGATCTAGCAGTCTGACCTCCTGCACGTTGCCGGTCACAGAGCCTCGCCACCTACTCCTATAAGACATCCATAATCTATGGTTGAGTTACTGAAGTTCTCAAATCACGGTTTAAACAACTTCAAGTTGCAGAGAATCCACCATTTACTCTAGTTGAAACCTGCATGGGACTCAAGTCCCATGTTGCAGAGGAGAGCAAAAAGCCTCCAGGGTCTCCGTCAATCTGACCTGGGGGAAAATTCCTTCCTGGCCCCAAATATGGCAATCAGTTAGACCTTTAACATTTTGGCAAGACACAGCAGTCAGACATCTGGGGTAGAGTTCTCCATAGTAACTCAGAGCTCTCCCTTCTCACATCCCATCTCCAGGAGCTGGGGATATTTGCTACTAGCAGTTACAGGTAAGATACATGCCATCATAGACTGTCTCATCACAGCTGATCAAGCTCAGTGTTGAAACAAGTTAGGTATTTTGCCCCCTGTTCCAGAACATCACTCTGATGGCTGGAAACATACATCTAATTTCAAACCTAAACTTGTTGATGGGCAGTTTATACCCATTTGTTCTTGTGGTCACACTGGCACTTTCCATGGAGGGAGAGGAGTTATTTATCCCTCTGATGTATTTATAGAGCACAATCATGTGTCCCTTCAGCCATCTTTTGGTTAGGCTAAACAAGCCAAGGTCTCCAAATCTCCTCTCCTTTGATGTTCCACTCCTCTGATCATCCCAGTAGCCCTTTTTGGTACCTGTTCCTCTTTGAATTCATGTGGTGAACAGCCTGAAAAGAGAACAGGGTCATGTCAACTTATGAAAATCCTTATCATTATATTTGGGCAATAGACAGTGACTGAAGTGTCAAAAGTCAGAATCTTCCCGTACTGGGTCCTAAGATGGAGAACATCCCATCCTCGCCCCCCCCCCCCCAGTCTTGAAAGTTTGGGTCTGTTGTACTGCCAAGGCACTGCCAAATGAGACTCAATTTAGAAGGTACTTTAATCATGAAGTCATTTTTCAGGCACAAGGGTGAGAGAAACCTATGATCTGAGCAGAAGAACCTTGCCCTAAGTATTCAACAGCTCAGAAAGTTACCTATGGGCCATCTGGCAGGAAGTGTAGCTCTGCTCTCATTCAAGAGAGTTATTTTTGTGCTTTTTCTTAGTTGGAGTGGCTTTAAAATTTGAGGCTATTCCTCAATACTAAATTGGGAGGGGGGTGTCTTGTTATTGGGGGAGGGGATAAAGTGAAATCCAAGAGCACATGGGTGTATGAGTCCAAATGACATGGTGGGGACCCCGAAATGGGCTCTCCTTATCAACTTCAATACTCATTTAATGGGAAGAGTGCATACTATGCAATCTTTGTACTATTTTAAAGAATGCTTATTGGCATCCAGGAACCAGGCATCTGAGATGTGGGGACAGACCAGGCTGACACACTACAGTGGTCTCAGAGTTAGAAGTGGCCTTACATACATTTTTCATTTTAAAATGGAGCCACTAAGCTTTAAGAGTGAAGAATTATAAGGTGTTACAGCCCTTTCATGACCCTTCTGTTTAGAAGGGAACGTTGTTGCAGGATTTAGCCAGACGCATCCAACTCCCTACTAGGAGGAAACTCTTAAAGATTTTTCTCACTAAAAGATGGAAGAGAAGTTGATTGACCCAGATTCCCTTCCCATGAAGGCATCTTTACGTCAAGGGTTTCTTTGCCCCCTTACAGAGGTGGAGGCCTTGTTCAGTACTGGGCTTGGAGCAGCCCCTAAGTCAGGTGACCAGATGTCCCAATTTTATAGGGAGAGTCCTGATAGTCAGAGCTTTGTCTTACATAGATGCCTATTACTCCCTATCCCTGAACTGCTTTTTGACACTTGCTGTCTGGTCGCCTTACCTCCAAGGGAATGGTATTTCTCCAGGACCATCTGATCTGTTATCAGTAAGAGAGGCGTTAGGGTCAGAGAGTGCCAGCTGCCCTCAGGAACTGATGCCTTTCAGCGACAGAGGAATACGGATGGTGAAGAAGGAGGAGATGTGCATATATTGGAAGGGTGAATTGCTGGTCTGGATGGGGCATCAGGGCACTGGCCCCACACCAACTCAATCCACCTCCCCACTTATTTGAGTAAGGAGGTGTAAGCTGTAGAAGTTGGGCAGCGATTGAGTTATAGTAGAGGTTCTAGATACGTTGTTTGTGTGGTACGGTAGCCCAGCAAACAACGCTGGGGTGGGAGCCAGTGTCGGCAGCTGCTACTGCCTTCCAGTGCAAGCCTCAGGAAGGAATTGTGTGGGGTCATGAGTGATCAGTGTTGGCTTGATTCTGCTCCTGCTGAAGCAGGTGGTAAGATTCCCAATGACGTTAGTGGGGCCAGAGCTAAGCCAGCGCTGAGTGTTTTAGTAGAATCCCACTCCCCCCTCGACATCGCCAACTGTAGGAGCAAGAATAAGCATATTTACCTGCCTTTGTAAAGTGAGTAGGACAGGGTGTCCTTGGGCGGCCACCTGGAGTGCACTGTAGAAGGTGTAGGACCGTATCTTCTCCATGTCATCTCAGCTGATGATGCTACCATGCTCAATGGGGCATTTCCAAGTCAGGATGCCCTCTTGCTTGGGGCTTTGGCTTCCACATAGCTGTCCTTCTAGCCCATCCTCACTATGGCACCTGGGGTGCCCCACAATGGAGGGGAAGATAGTCTGGGGAGCATCACCACTAACAAAGCCAGCTTTGCACATACGAGAGCCATTATCAATGACCAGAGCAGCAATAGTGAGTTATCTGGGAGAATGACGGCAGCAGAAGACTGTATTGCTACTGGCTGGATAGGCTGTCCCAAACATATTTAAGTTAGACCTGGGCCCACCCCATTCAGTCATCCATCGGTGTTTTTTGGCGAGCCCATTGGTTCACCGAGGTTTGTTCGGGTAAAAGCTACCCGCTGCTTGTATTAGGCAACGGGGCAGAGGTCTGTGATATAGAATCAGCGGCTATTGCTTCCATTTGTGCATTTCATCCTCTGGGAGGGAGGAGGAGTGGCTCCGAAGGGCCCTGCAGTAGCTGCCAGATGTGCAACTTAGTGTCATGCCAAAAGAGCTGGATCCGAGGTGGGTATTTCCCACTTCCAATTGCACAGGCTCCTGAAACGAAGCTAGTTTAGCCCTTCCCTATTATCTTAATTCATTGCCATAGCTGTAAATTATGCTCTCGAGTCCTTTCTGCTGTGAGTATCTAAAGGTATGGGGAGACGTGGATCCAGAGGTGCTCTTTGTTGCTGGAGGGTGGGTGGAGTTGTTTGCCCACTTTTGTTCAGACGATTATAGGAATGGTGCCAGGGTTTGTCTTAGCCTAGTGTGATAAAGAGTGGGAAGTCTAAATAGTTTTCGGGACTTTTCCCTGTCTCATGTGAATATCTTGTGTTTACATAGGGTTTACATCTAGAGGAATATACCAATTACACCCTTTGCCAAACCTGTCCTCCTGAGAGTGCCAGACCCTAGAGTCTGCCTGATAATTAATCCAAAATTAGGGGTCTTCCAGTGAGATTTGGAAAGTTGAAGGCAGTGTTTTCCAAGCCCAAATTAAACAAACCAGAGTGTGGTCTATAAATAACACCCAGCTTTTATACAGTGCTTTTTATCACTAGATCGCAAAGCCCTTTACAAAGGAGGTATCATTATTTCCAATTTACAGATGGGCAAACTGAGGCGCAGAGCAGCAAAGTGGCTTGGCCAATGTCACCTAGCAAGCCAGGACAGAGAATTCAGCTCTCCTGAATTCCAGGGCAGTGCTGGCTCCACAAAGACACTGCCATGATTGGGGCAGCAATGAAATTAAAACTATAGTGGGGCCAGTGGTGGTATTTTCCACATTTCTTTTTATTAGCTCAGAATAAATTTGTCCAGAAAAATGTCTGATTAATCCAGTCACCTGCCCCTCAGTGCTTTATTTAAGGAGGTAAATCCTCACCGAGTCTTTTGCCTACCAGTCCCCATTAGTTTCCCTGTATAGTTGATTGAATAGTCCGTTGGCTGTACTAATAAGCACCCATTAGTTGTCCCACAGAGCTTTAGTTTTATTAGAAACAATTCATGTCAATCCACCCCAAATGAAATGCTTTTAGCTGGATTGTTTTGATTGCATTATGGATCTATTAAAAATGGAAATCCGTTTCTGTATGGGCATGATTTGCTCTTATGACTTCTGTAGTATGGCTGAAAAATAAGTGCCACAGATGAGAGAGAGAGAGAGAGGGATTTCAGGCACCAAAACACTTTTCAAATTAAATATAAAGGCTCCTTAAAATCCTTTCCTTCCAACCCCCACATAATGTACAGCCCCCAATAACTGAACATTTATATGCGCTCACATTTTGCCCACTGTAGAATCCTGTTTCTTTTTTCCTTCTACCCTCCCGCTTGCCCCTTCTTTGAAATGCACAGTAGGATAGTGTCACTGAGATGTGTAAAGAAATATGACATTAAATAGCTCTGCCTGTAAGGTAATGCTCAGTGGCATGTTGAGATAGGCTTTCATGAGCCTTGCTAACCCTGAAGGTCCTCAAAGGTAGACTGGCAGCTAACACTCACTGAAACTAGTGGCATGGAAGAGGTATGATTTCAATTTGAGTTAGGTGCCTAATGCCTTTGGGGATCTGGGCCATCATTTTCCATCAGGGGGTGCTGTGTTTGGGTGCTTGGATTCCCAAGCTCTACCATGCTGTGACTCTGTTTTCCATATCAGGATGCTTGTCCCCTTTTGAAGGGCCGATGCAGTCCCAGACAAGAACCCCAGATCTGGATAATTATATGCAACTCCAGAACATAACAGTGGTAGCACAGAGGTCTTTGATTTGTAGCCTTGGTTCTCCATAAGCTATTGGGACTGCTGTCTCCTTTATTTAAATACTTCTCTTAGCCTGTTACAGAGCAAGAAAGAGACTTGGAATAAAGGTGAAGAAAGTGTTTGAATCTGCTTTGGATTCATGTTCAGTTTTGACACCACTAAGGCCAGTTTTCTACGCAAGACCTCTTCCATCTTGCCCGCAGCGTGACCTCACTCTAGAATGTCAATAGGCCACTTGTGGTTTTGGACCAGCCAAGAACCAAGGCTTCTTAGGCAGATTTATACTGGGGGATTCGACTCAACGTGTTTCCTTTGTCTCATTCCCACCCACGAATTTCCAGAATCCATTTTTGGCTTTTTGAGTTGAGCTCTTTCTTCTTCCCTTCCCTTCCCTGTTTTTCTTTCACTCTCATTGGCTGCAAGGCATAAATACCCCTTCTACACAGAGCTCAGATATTCACAATTAGTCGTACCACCAGTTCTCTGGAAAGTGGAAAGATCTGGACTCACTGCAAATATCCATTTAGATGCTATTCATTTCCCAAGCCCTGGCTTCCATCTAGTGGACAACTGTGTTAGAAGGCTAATAATGCTTCAGAAATTAGGGTCAGTTAAGAACCCACCTATAAATTGATGACCTTTAACCTGGTGACTGGTCCTCTCCCAGAAGCTAATCTCTCAAACTGATGGAGGCATCCTTGATATCTTGGATGCTCTTCTTTCCCATAGCTCACACTGGATGATCATGTACTTGGATGATTCTGTGAGAGCATGTGGCATTGTCCCCTTCCCAGGCTGTCCATCATTATCTCTTCATAAGTGAATCTTGTTCAAGGTAATTAAAAATCACACACAAGGAGATCACTAATCACAAGATAATCTTTCCATGAGACTGTCCTTGTGGGTTTTATTCCACAACAGATAGTCTAGTCCTACTAAATCCTATTAGGACCAGTCCTCTCTACATTGAAATGAGTCAGGCCGGCAAACTCAGCAAAGACGCTTTAGCTATACCTGTCTGCTAGGACATATGACTGACTTTCAGCACTTGTTTCCGCCTCACCTGAGCCAATGAGAAAAGTAGGTTAAGTGATAACATAGAACAGGTCAAAACCATTTCAACTATTCCTCCCATCAGCCTGGTGCCCAGCTAGCCATTGGCCTAATGGTGTGAGGAAATCCTGATCTCTAGTTCCAGCTGCGGCACTGGCTCCCTCGGCGACTTTGAAGAGGCCACTTAACCTCTGGAGAGCTCCCCATTGTATCAGTGCAGAGCCAAGTGCAGGGACTGAGTGAGGAGACAATGTGTGCTCTACTCCAAGGTCTGCTTTCACTTGTGTCCAGGCAATAAAAATACTGAGTAGCGCCTCAATTATTACAAGTCCCAGTGATTGTCCTGTCTTAACAGATTTGTCCAGCGCCTCCTTGCAAGAGCTGGCCACTTTGAATTCCACAGCCAGTACTCGGCTGGCCAGCAATGCTGTGGGCTCCCAGAACATTTCCCTGTGGAAATGCCCTTGTCGTTGGCTGTTCTCTTTGCATGTCTTTGCTCCGGGAAGCAAAGGCCTCATGCACTGAAATCCAAGCTGCTTGCAGAGGAGGCTCTTGATACAATAACTGGCACGGCTACGTTATTGCCCTGCGGCTGCTGTCTCTGGCACCTCAGTGGCAATATTTTTTATGTTAAGCTTTAATCCTTTTGCTGGTGTGTAACAAACTTTGCAGACGTGTGTATCAATAGGAACAGGAGTAAGTCCTCAGGCGAGATCTCTTCCTTTACATTTGGCAAACAGCTCCTGCAAAATCCTGTACAACACAACGCGGTGGGTTATGTAAGGAGAAACAGTCGTACTAAAATAGATGCAGATGGAGCAGCGTGTGGTGCATGAATTACACTCCGAAGCTGCTGTTCTTGGGTCATTCGGGGCCGATGCTCCTTGTGGTCTGCATTGGTCAGTTTGGTTTCACTGAACTAGGCTGGGTTAGTTAAATGATGCCCAGGGGTGCCCCAGTCAGGTCCCATTACTCCCCTCACCACCAACCAGGAATGCTCCCAGCATGGAATCCCCTCTTACAATAACTGCACAGCTCCTTTTATGTTTGCAGAGCCAGAGGGCACCAGTGTATCAGGATCCACATACAGGCTGCCGGCTTATTGGCTGCTGTGTGAAGGGTCTTTGAAAACATGGTCTCACCAGCCCCTTTATATTGTTTTCGGCTCTGTTCATTGCCCATCTTTTTTCACATCCTCTTTCCATCTGCAGCCTAGGCCAGGATTCGGAGCCTGGAACTTCCAAGTTCTAACTCTGTCTGCTGACCTACCAGGAGACCTATTCCCCAGCAGAGGCCCCGATTTCCCTGTGCCAGTGAAATGGGGGTGGTGATATTTTTTCCCCACCTCACAGGATGCCCTCGTGGATGCAAAGCACTACATATGCCGAGTACTGTTTCTTTCTGTTGCTCTCTGCTGGTTCTCTTCCTGCTTTTTTTTTTTTAAACCTTTAATGTGGAGGGAAAATAAGGCTCCTGCCATATTTATTTCAAACAATGCAGTCCTTGTGGACAGCAATGTTAATAAATTGTCCACCAAATCCTGTAATAGAAGCTCCACACTGAATCTAGCCCCTCATTTGGAGTAGACCCCAAACACTAAATCTGGCAGGAATGAGGATCGTGATGCAACAAGTGAAGACAGATTGGTTATGTCTAGCGGTAATAGATCCTCTGGGACAGTAAACGCATTCAGGATTGTGTAGGTACATTATGGCTTCCAGCCTATGGTGTCCATCACGAGGGCATGGGGTATCCCAGGACAGCTTGATGCACCAGTGACTTCTCATGCAATCGCTCTCCAGTTTCTTTGTGCAGTAACAACTGAATCTCCTTTTGCACCTCAAACTGTGGCATGTTGTGTGTGGAATCAGGTAGCAGCGTTTGATTGGATCTTGGGTGAAAAGACAGCAAGTGGGCCCTAATGATAGAGAAGGCTGTCAAAAAATGTCAATTTCTAGGCCTCACTGAGGAATCATGCCATCACCAATCACTGGCCCTCTGGCAGAGGGCATGCTCCCTTGATTTGCTCATTTGGGCTGGTTTAGGCATGTCCTCTGTTCTCTTTGCTAACTAGTGGTTGTGTTATTTACAGAGCACAAGGCGAATTTAAAAGTATCCTGCAACAGCTCTGAGCATTTATTTAAGCACAGAGAGGTTAAGGCAAAAGGTAACAAGTTTTTGGGATCCCAGCACAACACATGCGAGTTCT
Organism: Pelusios castaneus; assembly: GCA_007922175.1. NCBI lineage: Eukaryota > Metazoa > Chordata > Testudines > Pelomedusidae > Pelusios > Pelusios castaneus. Next base: position 28,996,085 of record ML685765.1, read on the forward strand.
GACTTTTAGAAAGTGCCGAGTCCCAGCAGTTCCCATTGACCACAGTTCATACTTAATCCTGTGTCGGTGCAAGGAGAGGGACCAGACAAACTCTTAAGGTCCCTTCCAGATTTTATAACTAGAGAGGTGGTTTCTCAGAATGTTTAAAAATCAGGTTGAAATTCAGCCTCCAGAATTTCAGGCACCTGAAATCAGAAACCACTCCTGAAAATTTCAGAGGGGCATTTGTTTTATTGGACTCCTGAAAATGTCATTGTCTTTTCTTTATAAACCAAAAAGAATTGGCAAATCCCTCAAACAATATCCCCTGTCTCAAGTCCTGGGTGATTATTCTATCACACTTAATTTCTATGAGGCTGCACATTTCTTTTTTCTCGGATACCTAATAATATAGGCTTGCTGCCCCTCCATGAATAAACAAGACTGATAATAAACATCTCTAGCTCGAATAAAACTCCCCAATCTTTTAGATTCCCTGTTCTTCAAATACCTGGGATTACAGATGAGCTTTGCAAGGAGGAAGCTTAATAAAATACTGTAGCAGTTATACTCCAGGGAACCCAACAATGTTATTAAAATCCACTTTCCTTGAAGCTCTGGTTCATCCCCTGGTTAAACTCCAGCTCACATAGGCTGATTACTAATAACAGTGCATTTCTATAGCACCTTCCACCCATATAGCTCAAACAGCTTCCCGTGAATCTAATGAATTACATACACCTTGCAGCAGCCTCATGAGGTAAGTGATTTATGAATTATATAGTTTTATTCCAGGCTTTGCAGTGATTCATTGTGTGACCTTTAACTACATTGTATCTCAGTTTGTCACATCTGAAGTATGGGTGCAATCCATGCAGCGACTAGGCAGGATTGTTCTGGGCTGCTGAGTGCACTGAGTCTCTTGGATATAAGATGCTTTAGCACAATACATTATTAGTAGCGGGATCATGAAAATGGGAGGTGCAAAACTGAGCTTCAATGGAAAAAAACATTCTAGCAGCTCCAGACCCTGGACATGGGAATGATTGATGGTGTCATGTCACCAGCGTGTAAGTGTAAGATAGCAGTAAGATTATTTTCTGCTTTTTTCTATTTCTTTTTTGCATTCATTCCAGTGCTACAGTTTTAGGTGAGGGAGGTGCTTGGGCATTATATATATATCAGGAAGGATGGTCCAGTTAGGGCACTCGGGTTCCGTTACTTGCTCTGCTTCTTGTCTGTCCAGGGCCAAGTCCCTTGGGTCTGGATCACCAAAGGGACCTAGAAGTTGCGAGGCAGAGAAAATCTCTGGAGGGATGCTTCCTGTGAGTAAAGCCTGAGTGAGGTGCCTAGAGTTCCTTAAGCAAAAGGGGCAAGATTGGTGCCTGATCCGCAAAAGCCAGCATGCCAGGCAGGGTGCTGCCTCAGCTAGGCGAGAGATGCAGGTGAGAGGGAGGCATGCTAGGTACCTATCTCCTGCTAACTTTTAGGTTAGAGTGCTCCCCTGGGATGGGGTCACTTCCCCGCTCTGCCTGTGGGGAGAGGGACGTGACAGGGGTCTCCCACCTCTCCCAAGAGGGCTCTAACCATGAGCTATGGGCTATCTGGAAGTGGGGACTCCCTTAATCTCTCCTGTTGAATCTGTTCCTCTATGGATCAATAAGGAGAGAGAGAGTCGAGTAACTCTCTAGTCCAGAGGTCAGGGCACCTGCCACGGTCCAGTCCCCCTACTTTAATGGCTCTCTCATTACTTATCCCGAGAGGAGCAGCTCCAACTGGGGAGCCAGAGGGAGCCCCCATCAGAATGCCCCATAGCTCAGTGGATCGCCCCTGCCCCTGAGAGACAGGAGACTCCACATGTAAGTTATGCAGCCAAACCCCTGTCTTCCCCTGGACTGCTCTGGGGCTTAGCTGGGAGATAGGCATCCAGGTATGCGTGTCGGGAGGCAGTGTGCTTGCCCAGAGACAGGCATGTGGGAACTTTTACTCTGAAAACATGGGTGCTGAGTTAAGGCACCTACAGCATTGTGAGAGCTTTGTGGAGCCAAAACTGGACTCAGGTGCCTGATTTGTGGATCTGGGCCGCCCCCAACCTCTATCTGTGAAATAGGGACGAAAGCACAGCCTTGGCTTGCCAGGGTGTTGGGATGACGAATGCATCAAAGATTGTGAGGTGCTCAGGGTTTATTGAGGGTCAGAGAGATAGTTGATGTTTTCCAGACTAGGGATTTGTGCTTTTTATTTGGTGAAGGTTTAAAGACACAAAAATCATTGTTTGGCCCTGGTTCTCATAGACTTTAAGATCAGAAGGGACCAGTATGATCATCTAGTCTGACCTCCTGCACAATGCAGGCCCCAGAACTGTACCCACCCACTCTGGTAATAGACTCCTAACCAGATCTCCCAAATTCTGGTATAATAAATGTAAATGCTATGCTTTAAGAAATGCTGCTTCTTAAAAAATAAGCTCTTTGTGTGACTGAAGAATTTATGAAAATAAAGGAGAAACTCATCCATTGACTGCAAAGTGGGATCATGTGTGAGAGGAATTGAAGGACATTTTAAAAAAATTTAATTAGATTTGATAGGGGAATATTAACCAGTGAATCTTATGAGACTTTAAAATGAAGTTCAATTATTTTATAAATCCCTCAATTGCAAGATGCCTTGACCAACAGGGTCTGCCTAGCTCCTAAATTATAAAATTGGAATAAATCTACATCTAATAGTTGGATGAGATTATGGGAGGACGAGTGTATTGAAGTTTGGGAGCTCATGACCAATGAAAAAGATACGGTCTAATGGAAATGATCTTGCCTTGAATCAAGAAAGATCTCAGAGTGTTTTACAATCTGCAGTGTGTAGAAAGATTGTTTTCTCCACTACTCAAGTGTGCCCACCTCTGCAGTGAAAAACAGCCTCGGGTTAAAAGTGCACAACGGATCTTTCTTCTCCTGTCCCCAACACAAGGCTGGGAAGCGTGTGCGTGCGTGTGTGTGTTCGTTCCTACTTCATTCCCCAGATGACAAGTCATATGAATCTTTAAAATTCCATGCAGTCCAGTAAAGAATTAACACTACCTTCTTTGACTGTTCTTATATGTGTTCATTTAGGAAAGGTAATTCCAGAGCCATAGGCCAGTGGGTTTCAACCTTTTTTTCATCTGCAGATTCCTAAAAAACTGAAAATAGAGGTGCATAGACCTAGTCTGTAGACTCCCAGAGGTCCATGGACCGCAGGTTGAAAACCCCTGCTATAGATGTTAGGAAATGAATCCCTGTGTGTGGTTAGCAGCATAAACGTCTCCACATTTATATGTCATAACAATGGAATGTGGCCATTGATCTACATGTAATTGCATGGAATCTTCCCAGAGCTTAGAATTATTTTGATGGCTGCTGTTCTCATTGTGTCTGTGTGTTTTTTCTCAATTGATTCCTTTGTGCTCAGAGGCCCAAAGGCGAAGAAAGAACTGCTGAACAGCCTGGCCATTTTAGAAATCCTTTGGGCACTGCCTTGGGATGGGAGGTGGTATCTGAATGTAGGAAAAACAAATCTGGCACTGTTACCACTTCGTTCAAGCCCTCTTCCTTCTCCAACTTTTCTCTTAGTTTCTCTCTGGGGCAGTTGTCCCCAACCAGTAGATCAGGACCAACTTCTGAAGGGCAACTGCCATTGAAACCTAGGAGCATTGTGCTGTCTGCTGGTGCAAGGCTGGAGAGCTCTGCTGGACAGTTCTAAAGCAGTACATGCGCCCTGGCCAACAGCCAAGACATGGAATCTCTTGCTCTTCTGCAGAAGGAATAGTATGATGATTCTTTTGGGTTCTCCCATTTCTAATGGAAACAAAAGGAAATGAGAATTATTCTATATGCAGGCTAGTTTTCTTAGCAAGATTATGCAGGTCAGCAAAGCCAGGCTGATTAGTGTGTTTGCAAGGAATGTGTTTCAGGTTTGATTAGATTAAAAACCTCCTTAGTGAGGAGAAAAGTCCTTAGGGCCTGTTGTATCAGATCAGACACTTGTCCCTTATCTCCATCGTTAGCCTAGGACTGAATCTCAAATAGGACTCAGTCCAGAGCAGGTGCACGCTTGCTGTGAAGGAAGGGAACTGTGGATTGCAGCAAGGACGTGTAGCACACCTTGTGGAGTAGGAATAGGGGGAGCCTCTATGGTGGCCACGTCCAGTTGGGGTTCTCCATGCCTTGTGTAAGAAGTCCAGAGCATTTGCAACCTGTCGGGTGGCTCAGCAGGTGTTACACAGATCCATGGCATGCATATGTCTCACTCCCTTGGTGCACCATGTGCAATGTTGCTGAGGTGCTGTGTATGCATACGGTGCATCATCTCTGGCTCGAGACCCCCAGAGCTTCTGGCCAGCTGTATCATCCTGCCCGGGATGGGTGAGGGGAGATTTCCCTCCTGACCGTTGGGTGATTTCCTGTTGCCCTGATGCATGACACTTTCTACCTTGTGCACTACAAATGTAATTAGTCCTAAAATTATCCATACACTTCTATTCCCTTGGTTACCTTCCCTTTTAATAAGTAAATTTCCGCAGCTTCAAACAGTAGGTGTCATCTTGTCTACAAAGTCAGTGGAACTGAAGCTGCTTACACAAACTCTGAATTTGGCCCACACTGTTAAAAATACGCTATCTGAAGAAGTTAAAAAACCACTTGTCAGGACTCTTTTCTGATCATCATGTATGTTTAGTTCCCTGCACAATCTATGCTATGACTCCGATCTGGCATTCTAGACTAATTTTCAAACCACATCCATTAGAGGAGCATAGACCGAATAAGTAAAGGTCAACAAAAGACCACGTTAAAATCTGCTAGGAAATGACAGCTGACGGTACCCTGTTATTAGCGAGACAAAGGTAATTAGTTAGTCCGAATAACACAGATGTTAAACCTCGATCTTGCAGGCAAACATCAAAGCAGTTTTCGTGTATCTCAGCACCTCTTCCTAATTCCAGTTTGGAGGTGGCCAGGCTGCTGTGTAGGACAAGCTCTACCATCGCACCAGCGAGCTAGCTTGCAATTTTGCTGCTCTTTGAGTTTATTGGTTGGGGCTTTTGTAGAAGGATGCCCCTCTGGCAAAAAGCATGCACAGTGCATAATAATCTGTTGATGCTACTTCATGCCATGGCTTTTTTGCATTGCTGAATTGCTCCGGTACAAAGAGGGGACAGATTTTATTTGCATGCTGGCCTTTTTATAGCTGGGGTCAGGGATACAGTGGGCTCTCAAGCTGCCCTCGCCCCTTGGGTCTTAGCTTTGGTGGTGAATGCGAGTTTCAACCTGAGCCACCACATCTGCACGGCTACTTTTAGTGTGTTAGCTTGGGCAGAGCTGGCTTGTGTCTGTCTCCCTGCGTTGGGAACTTGCTTTCCACTGTCGTGTTGAGATCCCCTTTGGTATTATGGTGCTGGGAGTCAATCGAGGTACATCGAGGTCCTGGCCAGGACCTTTGGGCTGGGCACTGAACAGACATAATAAAAAAAACTCTTCCCACCCTGAAAAGGCTTGCGGTCTAAATAGACTAAACCAGCAGATGGATCCAGCAAAGAGCCCAGTGAGCACAAGGGAGGCGGGAGGCGTGTAGTAGACAGGGGCTCACAGGCCACTAGCTAACCATTGTTAAATGTGTGTTTGGGAAGCTAGCTGACGGGACGATCTGAAAGAATGCAGTGGAGCGGCTTTGAGGATATTTATGGAAGCTCCTTCCGTGCATACAGGGAACAACGCGAATGTACTTGGGAGAAACTGTGGCTAATGGGCAACGAAGGCTGCTCTTGTTGGGGAGTGGAGGCTGAGTATGCGGATCTGGCTAGGTGCAAGGGCGAGGCCATGTCTACCCTACAAATCTTGGTCAATGGAAGTGGCGTCAGCCTATGGATGCTGCAGTTGGCGTACCTGCAGACGTGGCCCCCCGAGTCAACGTTCTCCCTAGGAGTGCTTGTGTTGATGCATGGGGTGGTGCCCCACCAGCAGGCACTCTGCAACCACCAACACACTCTCTTTTGGAAAGTTTTGGCAATGCCTGGTGAGGCAGAAATGACTTGCTCCCAGGTGAATGGGAGCAAGGGGTCAAATCCCCAGCACGCAACTGTCTCCATTCTATGATGTCTGTATCCCACCTTCTTCACACCTTTCGTGAACCATGTGGCCGGTGCAGATGGTGCAGCACTCTTTCTGGGCCCGAGAAATGAGCACCAACAGGAGGGATTGCATCATAATGCAGGCCTGGGATGACAAGCAGAGGTCAAAGAACCTTTGGATGCACAAGGCCACATTATCCATGTGCCCACCGGCACAGGAACACCGAACTAAGAGATGCACGGCAGTGGAGGAGAAGGTGGTGCTCACACTGTGGAAACATGCAGCACTGGATCGCTCTAGTCCATGGGAAGTCAATTTGTAATTGGAGAATCCACTGTGGGAGCCGTGGCCATGCAAGGGTGGAAGGCTGTTAATTGTTTCCTGCTACACAGGACTGACTCTCAACAACAAACAGCACATTGGGGATGGGTTTGCAGCAGTGGGGTTCCCAAACTACAGTGGAGCAAAAGACGGCATGCCCCAGGGATTGAGGAGGTGTGTAAGGAGCACTTTCTTTCTAAAGCCCCCTGATCGTGCATATAGGGCAACGGTCTGAAACTTCACGGAGCCCTTCTGTTGTCATGGGGGGTGATGTGTTCGAGGTGGTGTGTTGGGTCAATACATTGCAGGGTGAGGGCCAAAATTATAACATGATTGCTAGAAGGGTCACCGAATCATAGAAACTGGAAGGGACCATGACAGGTCATCGAGTCCAGTTCCCTGCACTCATCGCAGGACCAAGTACCCCCATTAAACCATCCCTGACAGGTGTTTGTCTGACCTGCTCTTAAAAACCTCCAATGTAGGAGATTCCACAACCTGCCGAGGCAACTTATTCCCGTGTTTAATCACCCTGACAGGAATTTTTTTCCTAATGTCTAGGCTGAACCTCCCTTGTTGTAATTTAAGCCCGTTAAGTCCATTCTGCTCATCCAGCCTGTCCTCTGTATAACACTGGCCTTGAACATTGGCCGGTGATTCCTGCACTAAGCCCAAATTATGTTTGAACCGGAGTGTAGCTTTAGAAAGACATCCTGCTTATTCATAGATGTCAAGTAACGGCATATCCACCACATAATGTAAGCTGTTCCAATGGCTAGTTACCCCTACTGCTAAAAATGTGCATTTTATTTACAACTTCAATTTGTCTAGCTTCAGCGTCCAAATTTGTTATGCCTTTGTTTACTAGACAAAAGAGTTTTCTAGTATCAAAAGTCTGCATCTAACTGCGAGCTCTTGGGAGCAGCATGTGAGCTTAGACAGCAAGAGTCCTGTGACATCTTATAGACTAACAGATTTCTTCGGGCATAAGCTTTCCTGGGCTATAACCCACTTCGTCAGATGCATGTGAGCTTATGTGACTGTTTCAGTCTAGATTCTTTGGGGTGAGCTCACATGGAGCTGTCCTTGTTCTCCCAAGGTCCTCAGAATGTCAACACACAATCTCATCCTCCTGCTGCAGAAAGGAAGGTATTGATCACGTTTGATGAATTGGTGCATGTGTCCTGCAGTAGGAACGATTAGTTAATGGGTGAAAGATGCACACGTTTGCCATCTCGTAATGTATTGTTGTTTATTTCCTCGGCTAGAGGCTGCCTGTGGTGAGGCTGCATCTGAGTGTTTTTCCTGCGCTGTCTTTGTGCAGAATGAAAGAGTGGGCAAGAATTAGGATGAATGGTCTTAACTAAGTTTGGAATTAACCATTCAGAGGCTAACAGCTCTGGCCTCTCTCGTCCTTCTTTAAAAACTGCTAGCCACTCACAAGAAACTTTTACAAGCTTTGATTTTTTGGCAATGGGACACGCCAGACATATAGCTAACGTCCCAGACTAGCTGTCTGCATGTCTGAGTTCTGCTCCCACTGCAGCCACAGACTTCATGGGGGTCTCTGGAATGTCCCTTCATCTCAGGGCCTCAGTTTCTCCATCTGTATTTGGGATCAATGATACCACATCCTGGCTCAGAGCTGTGATGCCTGACTTAACTGATTCAATCTTTGTAAAGAGCTTGGGCATCCTCTGACAGAAGGGCTACAGAAGTGCAAAGGATTACCATTTTATATACAGGGCGAGAGAGGGGCAAAATGTAATGCCATCCTTTGTGCTTGAGCTTGCAAGGAATTGTGGGTAAAATAAACCTCACTGCTGCTTTGGTCTAACAGACACACACTTCTGTCTATATTCTGATAAAATCTGGGCCTTCTTCACTGCATCAGAATGGTTTTATACTGATGTAACTCAGCAGGGTCACAAAGGCATAAATCCAGAGAAAAGCAGAAGTGAATCTGTCCCTTGCCACCCCATCATTTTCATGTTCATGTGCCAAGGTGCCTTAGAAAAACGAAAAGAAGCAAAAGGCAGTCAGTATAGCTCTGACTCTGCCAATTACCAAGTATAACATTTTGGTCCTACAGTGCTTTTCCCCTAGCAAAGAGCGTGGAGTTGAAGTAGGCTTCTTAGAGACCTGAGAAGTTCATGGATCTGGGCCCTGTCTCTGAAGGAAAGAGACTGTCATAGTCTTTGGCCTCTGAGGAATCGATCCCACCCAATACCAAGAGCTTTCCATTTCTGCTGACTTTTGGCCTTGAGAGTGAACCTGCATCTTTAATAAAGGGAGATGAGGGGGAACTGGGTTGCTGCACTCTGAAGGGGAGAGGCTCTGAGGAACTTGGTGGGTTGGGGTTCCCAGATTTCCTAGCTGAACACATGACTCCATCTCTCTGAGTGCCAGTGGCTGGAGATGATCTTTTCTCTGGCTTAATAGGACAGTCAAGAACTGAGGTGAGGCTACAGGACTAGTAGCTATTGTATGATCAACAGAACTTCAAGGGGGATATGGCCAGAAAATTAGGGATGAGAAGAGATGCTTTCTTTTGAGGCAGCTAACAACACTGTTGGTCTAATTCTGTGCAACTCCATTGACTGTACTCCTGACTTACAGTGAAAGTAAGAAGAGACTCAGATCCAAAAGGCAACAGGAGAATGACAGAGAGGGAATGATTCACCTGTCCGCAAGCAAAGTCAAATTTCTTTGATATCTTTCCCAAGCTGATTGTGGGTAACTGGCAGGGAGGGTCTAGAAAGGAACTTTTGGGGGGAACATGTTAGTACATTAAAGAGAAGAAATGGCACTGAGCGGATTGGGAGTCAGGAAACTTGGATTTCTTCCCCCAGCTCTGCTGCTGACACATTGTCTGACCAGCTCCATGCCTCAATTTTCCCTCCTACCCTTCGTCTTCTCTATTTAGACTCTAAACTCTTTGGAGCAGAGACTGTCTCTCACTATGTGTCTGTGAAGCACCCAGCGCGATGGGTCTGCCTCTCATTTGGGGCCTCTATGATCTATGTCATATAAATGGTAAAATAAATAACCTAATGGATGCTTTCAGTTCAATGGTAGAAATGCGCTGATGGGTTATTGTAGTTATTTCTAGTGATCAGGAAGGTGAGCTAGTCCCTTTAAATCTGGTGTCTTTAAGAGACTGGCTTTTTGTTTGTTCTGACGACCTAGCTGACATCCTGGCTTGTTCTGAGTAGCGCTTTAACCCATCGACAGTCTCATTGACCAAATGTGAGCCAGAATCAGGTCCTAGAAGACCATCTTGCATCGTAAGTTCTTGGGGCAGAGCACGTACTTTGATTATATTAATAAAGCACAGTGAGAAAAAGTGATTCTCACTAATGCCATGTGAAGTGAAGGAATAGGGCTCATCTCTCCGGGAGGTTATTAAGAGTGTAATTCATCTTTGGATTAAAATTTTAATTAAGTTTGGCTTTAATGGCAAGAATAGTGCTGTCAGCTGAATGGAGGGGCAGTATTCTATAAATACACAGGCTGTAAAAGGAAAAGAACAGACAACCGCTCAACATCTCTAGTGTTGGTAACTAATAAATGGGTTAGTTTTTAAAAGTGCCACAGGACGCCTTGTTTGTTTGGCTGAACTAGACTGACATGGCTCCCCTTTGGAACTTGCTGTAGATTTGTGAGAGAAAGCAAAGTGTAGGAAGCTGACCTACTCACCCACAGTTTCATGGGTCCCTAGGGAGTATATCTGTAGGCTGATGCTTTTTCTATTGTACGCAGTGGAGTTGCAGTTGGGTTGGTCCCAGGATATGAGAGAGACAAGAGGGGTGATGGAATATTTTGTATCGGACCAACTTCTGTTGGTGAGAGAGACCAGCTTTCGGATTTGGAGCTTTTCTTCTTCAGAAGAGCTCCAAGTAAGCTTGAAAGTTTGTCTTTCTCACCAACAGAAGTTCATCCGATGAAAGTTATTTACCTCACCCCCCTTGTCAGATTTTCTATTGTCCTTCTGCAGCCGTGGTATGGCAAATGATGCTCCTCACCTGATCACTTAAATGATCTGTCCCCCCCGGTGGATGCCAGATGCAGAATTCTGTGTGGTCTTAATATATTCACGTATCGTACTGACGTCACTGCACTAAGTTACACTGGTGCTTTCATATTGATATCTTTAAGCATAATGAATAGTGGGCAACTGGATACTTGGACATAAAATATGTCAGTCTAGATCTACATGCAAATCAATCACATTTTCCAATTCAATAAATTTAATGCAGTGAATAATTAGTATTCCAATACACAATCTGTGGGTGCTTGCATTTAAACATGACTGGAAATTTAAATATTTTTTAAATCCTTTTTGTGGCAAAAGAGCAGTGTTGTGTTCACCATTAATGACATTTTTTGATAGGCCTGACTCCATCAAGTTGATGAGTATGAAATGAAAAGAGTTCCCTCCCATACATCTTTCCCCAGGAAATGTGATTGAAACCTGATGAAGAGAACAATGGTGCATCCTTGGCTATGCTCCTTATCAGTAATGAATCAAACGTTAAAAGCTAAGGTGTCCGTTCTGAGTACAAGGTTTCCTTACTTAGCATTGTCTCGTGGATACAGAACAGGGCTCATTTTTTGAAAACGACAGTGTGGAAGTGGCAGGATAATAATAATAACTGGTAATAATGGAAACCAATTAGATTTCTTTTAAAAATATTTATTCTGCCTGAAACAGAGAACGCCATTGAATGATATAGCGGAAACCTATATTTTAACCTGATAGCTGGGGACACAGGCTGCAACTGTGAGGTATGAAGGTTCAGTAGGCGAAAGAGGAGTTTATAATCCAGTTTCAGAAAAAGAGATCCTAGATTCTGAGGTCAGCAGGAACAGGTTTGACAGTCTCGTCTGACCTCCTGCATAGCCCAGGCCACACCGGCCCACATGAAATGGAGGCGATGCATCTGATGAAGTGGGATTCTACTCATGAAAGCTCATGCGATAAATACATTTGTTAGTCTTTAAAAGTGACACCAGCCTCCTTCTAACTAAAATGGATGATGTTGCTCACTAGTCTCTTAAGACAGCTGTGGCTACTTTACCACCAATGTATAAAGAGTACGAGATTGAGGATCCAATGGCCGGGGTGATAAGTGGCTAGGGAACTTCTAAAACTAAACCCCTTTCTCTTCATATAAAATACATTGGTGCTGGAACAAAGGGTGCAGTGCGTGTTGCTGCACTCCCTGGCTTTTAGTGGGTCCCATTACATACAGGACATACAGTTTGGTTCAACGGCTCTCAGCAACCCCACTATAAAATTGTTCCAGTGCCCAGCTATAATTTATATAAATAGAGAGGCTCATTTTTAAACAATGCAGTGCTTTCCTGCAGGTGGTATGAAGCCCTGACTTTGATAAAGTAACGAGTTCCTCTCATTTCTTGGTGTCAGTGTTTTCTAATTATCTCCTCTGGCTTTAAAATAAATGACACTGTGGAGGGATGGACCTGCTGTACGGAGACAGCATAACACAATTGGTGGTGTGCCTGTGTAGCAATGTAGCTGAAAGCTGAGGACACCAGCCCCTCATCTCACTCTGCTTACCTGTAGCTGGAAGAGACAGTAGATGGGGGAGAAAGGGGTGGTGGGGTTAGAAGTCGCAGCTAAACAAGCATAGCCCTCATTGAAGCAGTAGCTGAAATATTGCTGACCTAGGAGTTCGGGTTGTGTGAGCGAGGGGACACGCTGCAGGTCCAGATGTATGATTATGACCACAGCGTGTCTCTCCCGCTCACCCACAGCCTGTTGGGTTGCTGGATCCAGGGTTTAGTGTCAGCTGTAACGGAATTGTAATGACCCACCGAGATGGAAGTCAAAGGGGTGGCGAAGGAGTCACTTAGGCAATCATGACACTCCCCTTCTTTCCCCCACATTGTCTCGCGTTGGGTACGCCTGTCACCTGGCCCAGACCCAACCATGTGTCTGGGGAAAAGTTAGGCCCCTCTGCTGCCTACCCCTTTGTATAACTGCGTTCGCGTGGTGGCTGGAGCTTACGTTGATGATGGCAATGTCTCCTCTTCCCCTGCAGGTAGCTTAGAACGGCTGTGAAAGCTCTCTTCCAATATGGTCAAATTCCAAAGGGGTAGCCGTGTTAGTCTATTGTAGGAAGACAACAGAGTCCTGACGAAGTGGGATTTTCTCCCACGAAAGCTCATGCGATAAATAAATCTGTTAGTCTTTAAAAGTGCCCCAGGACTCTTTTGTCTTCCAATATGGTGACATGCTTTGGATCCTCAGCCCCAGGTTCGTCCTCTCAGAGCTTCATGTTGAATGAGGGGAGAGCTCCCTCTATGAGCGTGTTTACATGGCAGTTAGATACCTGCAGCTGGCCCAGGCCAGCTGACTCAGTTTTGTGGGGCTGGGGCTAAGGGCTGTTTAATTATGGGGTAGATGTTCTGGTTCAAGCCGAGACATCTATACTGCAGCTAAACAGCTCCTTAGCCCCAGCCCTGTGAGAAACAAGTGACCAGACCAGTCGGGCGTGTATCTTTATGTGACTTGCTACCCAGATATACATCAGAAAGGCTGGGGAGGACCCAATCATTTAGAACAGGAGTCTTCTGTAGTCAGAGCCACTGAGAGGTGAAAAATCTGTTTTAAAGGGGGCAGAGGATGACTGGTGAACTTGAAGTTTCCACGGTCAGCTTAATAGAAGATGCCTCCACCAGAGAACACAGATGGTCACCAAATTCAGGTCAACCAGGGCCTTGAACGAGCTTTCATCGGAATTCAATTTCTGAATGAACAGTAAGTCCACTCCTGTGTTAACAGACCGAGTTCTTAATGGGTATTCTCATCCAGGTCCTTCAATAGATTATCCCTGACTTCTTACGGGGTTCCGTGTCCCGTCACAGCCATTTCCGCCCGCCGGCAGCTCCAGCATTGGGAATGCTAGTGAAGATGGGGTTTCATGCTGCCACTAGTGATTTAACCACCACTTCCTTAGATGGACTGTGAGCGGGTTTAGATAAGGCGATGATTTCAAAGGCCAGCAGCTTGTCTGCGCTGTCGCCCCGGTTCAACAGAGCAATGGACACATGTGCCGCATATGTCCAGCCTTCTTCCACAAAGCCAGATTGCTTTTTGCATCAGGTGCTATGTGCCTTCTCTGGCTGTAGAAAGGAAAATCCCAATGTTCCCCCCACCATCCTACACCCTAATCTATGTGTGTAATCTGGTCAGGATCCCCTTCTTCCTCCTTATAAACCCCCTTGACGTAAGAGACTCTAGTCCAGGACTCAGATTCTCCAGCCTGTTCCAGTGGTGTAAGAGACTGGAAACTGGCTGGATCTTCCCAGCCTGGGGACTCTCCCCAGCATGAAGATATCCCCAGTGGATGCACGGATACCATGGTGGGCTGCTACACATCCCCGTACAACGCGTGGGTGACATTCTGGCTATTTCTAGCTGGCAGATAGCCTCTTAGGGGGTATAGCTAGACAGCATAAATTAGGGTAGCCCCTGGGCTACTATAATCTAGAGGCATAGAGTTAGCCCTGGGTTCATGGATCTGCAACTGGTTCATTTGCATCTTCCACTGAAGTCAGCTGAGACACGGTGCCTCGGTTCTCACAGGAAACGTAGCAGCCTGTGTATGGAAGGACATTGTAGTTGGATTCTGAGAAGGGCTGAGTTCCTCCCGGGTAGCAGCCTCAACTCACCTTGAGTTCTTTGGACGCTGAGGGCAATCGCAGCAGCTCATAGGTCCAGGCCCACTGGAGTGAAAGCAGTTCTTCTGGAGCTGATTCGATTGCCAGGTAACGAACAATTAAGCCAGAGGTTTGCAATGCCCCCTTTTCTAACGATTTTCCTGGTGACTCTTCCAGTGCCAGCATTGCTGTACTGCCTCAATACTTTGCAATGCCAGGCAGAGAGAGATGCACCCGTGGCCAGTCACTTCCCATTCTCGAAATACCGACAGTTTGTACTCAGAAACATCTATCTATAGGTTTCATCTTGATGCGGTTATAGAGTGATTAATAACTCTGTGATACTGGAATCTTAATTGAAAATATGGAATCCCCCAGTGATAAATCTAACTGGAGAGGATGTACAAATATCTCATTTTAATCGGCGCTGAATAAACGAGTTCAATATCCCATAATGTCTTTGGGCTACACATGAAAAGGGGAGCTGTGATGATACTGGCTGTACCTCCGTGGCAACTTGGAAAGTAGATCAGGAAACATTGTTGTCGGGAGGGGAAATGCTGGATCATGATTCTGAATGGTATTAATTATTCACCTGCTGGTTTGGGATCAATTCACAACCCTGCCAAAATCTAAAATGAGACTCCTGTTTCTCGAGATAGGTTGAACAGCCAGTAATCCACGTTTCCGGTTTAACTAATTAGTAACCTAGTGTGACAGCTAACAAGAGTTGTCAAGAAGCTGTGTTCCATCTGAGTTGCACAGGAGGCTTGTGTGGGCTAGGAAGTCCCATTTTATTAAAAATTATACGTACAAGGGTGAACCACTGTGTGAGCAATTAAGCTATGTTTTTCTCCTTCCTCTGTAGCACAGGGCATGGCTCACCTCCCGGTGAATTCTCTGTATCTTAAAGTCCTTAAATCATGATCGATGGCGGTAAATAACTCAGTCATAGGTTAGTGGTCTATTGCAGGAGTGGTGGGTGAGGTCTTGAGGCCTGCATTTTGCAGGAGGTCAGACTAGATGATCGTACTGGTCCCTTCTGACCTTAAAGTCTATGGCTATGTCTACACTTGCTAAAATTAGTTCGAATTAGTTAGTTCAAACTAACTAATTCAAACTAATTTTAGTTAGTTCGAATTAGCTTAATTTGAGCTAGAATGGCCACACTGGAACATTAGTTCGAACTAAGCAAGCACTTGCGTAGTTGGAATCAACGATCCCCATTCATTCCAATGGCCGGTTAGCTCGAACTCAGAAATTAGTTCGAATTAACATGGCCACATTGGGTAATTTGAACTAGTTAGTTCGAATTAACCCCTTAGTTCAAATATCCTATTCAAACTTATTAGTTCGAATTAAGGAAGCCCTTAATTCGAATGAACTAAAGCCTAGTGTAGCCAAGGATTTAGTTAGTACGAATTAGCCTCCTTAATTCAAACTAGCTTGCCAGTGTAGACATAGCCATATATGAGTCTATGCCTCCCCATACATTGCAAGGTCAGCGCCAGCGAAATGTTGCTAATGTCTGTTTTTGAGGAAATTTCCAAACCAAGACAAGAATGCATGTACCCACGAAGACTGTGACCCTGCCCTAGCAGGCAGGACTCCTCTAGCAATCCATGCAGGGATAAGAGATCGCCCACGCGGATCAGCTCGCTGGATCAGGGCCTCCAATTAGAGCTAGTCAGAAAATGGATTTTTTTTTCACTACAGAAAATGTTGACTTCTTGGGCAAAGAAAAAGAAAGAAACTGTTTTGTTTTGTTCTGTTTTCTGCTGCAGGGGGAAAAAGTGTCAGTGAAAAATCACAATTTTTCAATGGAAGCAGTCATGTCCTGTGCAAGTGTTTGTTTAATGAAAAACCCAGTTTTCTGTCAAAAAGGTTTTGCTGGAGAATTTTTGACTAGTCCTACCTGTAATGTAGATCTACCTACCAAGTTAATATAAAAACTTCCTAAACTTGGCAGCCTGGCCTAGTGGATAGGGCACTGACCCTCCTCCCATGTTTAAAATTCAACTCATGCTTTGATACCATGCTAAGTCAGGACCTTAGTTCATTGTTTCAGTGACCATTTCTGCCAGAAAACTCCATTCGCTGGAGGTTTTGCAAGAACCAAACACAGGATATGCTTAAATCAAATTTGCTGAACCATGGGATGCGTATTTATGGAGAATTGCTCACGGTGTCTGCCTCACTTTATTGCTATAGGTGTTGGAAAGCAATACAGTGATAAATAGCAATGCCAGACCAGATGCTTCCATCCGGTGTATTGTCGGCTATAACAGACCATTCTACTCTACTGCTACTTTTCTTCCCCTGCCACTCGCTCCCCCCGCCACCCGCTCCCCCCGCCCACTTCAGTGCGGCAGTAATAAGGAGTGTTAACTGTTTGTAAGGGTTTAGGGTAGATTTCTTCTTTTTTTTTTTAAATCATCCAACAGCTCAAAGAGCTTCTTGTACATTTTAATTAATGTAGCTTCATGACACCCTTGTGGTATTTTGTGGCTGGGGAAATTGAAACACCAGTTCCTAACTGCCCAATCCAGCTTCTGTTAAAGTCAATAGACAGGCTCTGATTGACTTCAGCAGAAGTTGGAAGATAGTGAGAGTCTTTTCTTTGATGGCCAGCAGGTCCTGAATCAGACTTACTGACTTAACCAAGTTCCAGAGGGGGAGCCGTGTTAGTCTAGTTCAGAAAAACAAACAAGGAGTCCTGGGCACTTTTAAAGAGTAACATTTATTTATTGCACGAGGTTTTGTGGGTGAAATGGTTTTCCATTTTCAAGCGTCTGACGAAGTGGGATTTCACCCACGAAAGCTCATGCGATAAATAAATGTGTTAGTCTTTAAAAGTTTCACAGAACTCCATTTGCGTAACTTAACCAAGTTCATAAAGATGATCAGTAGAATTCCAAGAGTAAATACTTCATCCAGTGCTTGGATCATTCTAGTGCACACTGTAACTTCTGTAACGCTCTACTTCTCAAGACAACTAACTATGGAAGATTTCTCATTCTTCCAGCATTTTTGATGATCTTAAAATTAAAGTTTGCTGAAGTTTTAATTTCTAGGCTGGGAAACAAATAATGTGGAATCTTGTTGTTTAACTTGACATGCAAATACAAACCCATCTCAGCTTGAGCAGGAAAATATAGCTTGTTTACTTTTCATTTCTGTAATTTTTTTTCTGCACACACTCAAATTGTGGCTTTATTTGTGCAAGAATTATGCAGCTAAATGATGGGCAATTACAGAGGCAATTCACCACAAACAAGAGTGAGGGAATTGCTGCAATTATCTTATGCCGAACGCTAATCTCTGAAGAAAATTCTTTTGCCCATTTACTTTCTTCAGGACATCAATTTCTGAATATCAAGGTGAATTTGTAAAATTATCTTGCGGAAACTCAGGAAATGGCATTTTAAAAAAATGTCTTTACTTCCATGTTCCAGGTCACAATGAATAGTGGTTAGTAATATCTGACTGGTTTCTCTTCAAAAGATATAGCCATTGTTTGTCTGTGAAACAAATTCATTTTCTGAGGAAACTGAGACAGTCTACAGTTGCCGCTAAATTCGGTGGCAGTTGATAGGAGATACGCAAGCTACATAGAGTAGCTTGCATATCTCCCATCGACTTTCTAGCTTCTACTTACCTTGGGATCTTTAGTTCACTGTGCCGTCGGGAAACGCACGCCCGTCAACACAGCATTACTTCACGGATGGAGGTGGATTAGTAGCATTGATTTCAGGGTCAACTGAGTGGGTCTCCACTTCTGCTCAGTTGATCCATATAAATCTATCGTGATAGCAGCGAATTTGCCGCCATTAGTGTAAATGTAGCCTGATAGTTTTAAGCATGTATCCTGGGAAGATCAGGGATCAACAAATATCTTTATCCAGTTTCTGTTTAATCTTTATGAAGTTGACTTAATTGAGTTGACCAGTACTAGAAGATGTGTTTCTCCCCTATTCCTGGTCAGGGTTTTGTTACAGTCAAAAAAGGGTCTGCTCCCAGCTTTTATTCTAAGCCCAGTTTATGGCAGTTTGGAGCCCAGTCCTACACATTATTTCTTGTGTGAATAGTTACATACTTGGGGTCTTCTCCAATTTCCATTATCACCAAGGGTCTTTCCACTGACTCCAATATGAATTGAGTAGTCTTGCTGAATGGAATTTGCCTTGAGCTTGCATGAGTAGTGGCCTGCAGGATCAGCTCTTGAAATGGAGCTGAAGGAGTGCTCAGCACCCTTACGCTTACTGAAGTCAGTAGAAACGATGGATGATCAGCACCAGACAAGATCAGGTCTTTAGTTATTGAATCTCAGAGCTTTGAATGAAGAAGCTGCCCAGCAATGAGCCTAAATTATGGCAAGAGAGGTTTAGGTTGGACATTAGGAAAAAATTCCTAAGCGTCAGGGTGATTAACCACTGGTATAAGTTGCCTCGGCAGGTTGTGGAATCTCCTACATTGGAGGTTTTTAAGAGCAGGTCAGACAAACACCTGTCAGGGATGGTTTAAGAGGGTACTTGGGCCTGCCATGCGTGCAGGAGACTGGACTCAGTGACCTCTCATTGTCCCTTCCAATTTCTATGATTCTATCTTTTGGGGTGAATATTTGCCAGTGATGTTTTAGTGTTCTTAAAGTGAAGCAGCATATTAAAGCTGGGAACCCAGCAAAAATCCAGGAGATAGCGGGGTGGTGGGGTGGGAGACTATGGATATGGGGAAGCCAAGTTGGAGGTCTGGGGAAAGAGCTGTTCCAGTGCAATATCACAAGACAGCTGCTGCTCAGCACTTAAGAGCAGGGAAGTAATTTAGGCCTGGCCTTTACCAGAAAAATATGTTCAGAGGATGCAGCAAGGAGAGAAGCAGCCGTTTTCCATTAGGATAAGAATAGGTCAGGTCATTAAAATTGGGTACATGGAGCAGGAAATGTGGTAGTATATTACTCACTAAAGATATATTGGGCACATGATTTAGACGTGCTCAGATTGTTTTGAGATTCTAGACTCAGAGTCATGTATGTCTTGGGGTGGCCAAAATCAGGCTTTGCACTCTTTTAAAATAAATAGCACTGCGAAGTGGCCGTGTTTTAAGCATAACCCAAAGATGGGCCTGTCTTTTTGGAAATCGGGGGATTTAATGAATCAATGCTTGTAATGTGGTTTGGAAAACAAATCTGGTGCATGTCATCTCTCCGGGTCTAGCTGTCGGTGCTTTTTAAGTGCAAACCTTGAGGGGAGATGAAGGAAGGGCCCTCATTACTCTAGTACATAAGCACCTCATAATGTTTGATGTATTTATAGTGGCGTACCATAGATCTCTGGCACTCCAGGACCATGCCTGCATTTGTGCCTTCCTCAGGCTTCACGCCCTCCTGCGAGGGGCAAGAGGGGTCCCTGTCTCTCACCAGACAGTGCCCACACCCCACCTGCCCCAGGGAGGAGGCAGGGTCTGTACCTGTTGGGGGGATACACCACTTACCTCCTCCTGCATGGGGGACTTTCTGGCACTCGTTGCGGCAATGGAGCCCAGCCAGAGGCCCCATCCGCTGCACTTACTTACCATACAGCGCCTCTCCTGCTCCAGCCCGATGCTGGCTCTGGTGGGGCCACCTCACCCCCCAGCCAGGGACTAGTGGGGGGAGCTCCTCCTGGTCAGCCACAGCCCCCCATTGTCCCCCAACCCCACCTGCCCCTGGGCTCCATCCAGCTACCCCCACAGCCTCCTGCACCCCTGCACCCAGTGTGTTGTGAGGGGTCTGCCCAGCACCCCTCCCTGGCTGGCCTGTCCCGCCACCCCCTAGGTGACCCACTGTGCATTTATCCTCACTATACAAGTCATACGAACTGCTCTAGTGTTGGGGGGGGAAGCCAACCCAACCCAACCCAACACGGATGCTTTTTGTTTACTTCTTGCTTTGCATCAGCTTTGCTGGCCAGGTCAAGAGGAATGAGCTCAGCCTTGAGAATCTCATGCATCTGTCAGGGAGCTTGTAGAAACAGCTGCTCACTAATGACCCATTGATTTTAGCAGCGCCATGCCTCGGCCCTGGAATATTTATTAAGAGAGCACATATTTACAAAATCTAAAGATGTTTCCCACTAGCTTATAACAACTGAGGAAGTATTTAGGATACAGGGAAATGTTGCTTTAAATAAAGGGACACTTGGGATGTTAAAATAAACCAACAATTACATTTTGGACATTAAATATTGGGGTGAAATCTATTTTCACAAGATAGACCTGCTCATAAAATGTGCATGGTACATTGAGGTAGATGACTGAATTATTAGCTTGCCTAATATCTTTGAAAGAGATTAAAGGACTTTAAATACAGAGCAGCTTTAAACCTGACTTTTTCAAGACCTTTGTATGACAGCAGTGACTGACCTTACAGCTGGGGAGGTCAAGGTTGGATATTAGGAAAAACTTTCTCACTAGGAGAGTGGTGAAGCATTGGAATGGGCTATCTAGGGAGGTGGTAGAATCTCCATCTTTGGAGATTTTTAAGGCTCGGTTAGACAAAACCCTGGCTGGGATGATTTAGGGGGAGTGGTCCTGCTTTTTAGCAGGGGGTTGGACTAGATGATCTCATGAGGTCCCTTCCATCCCTATGATTCTATGACCTTCTCAGTGACATACCTGCATCTAGGGTGTGATTGGTCCAGATATATATGGCTGTACATCAAGGGTCTCTTAAAAGTAGGCCATTTTGAAACAATAAAGCTCTGTAGGAGGCAACGACAGAAATAAGTTAGGGTGGCTTCATAATTTACTATCCACAGATGGACATGTGGGTGGCCCATCATTTCTGAGCTGGTGTCTCAGGAAGGTGGCCTCAAGGATCAGCAAGGAATGACCTTATTTAAGGCATTATTGAGCCTTGGAAGTCTACCTCAAAGTGAGAAAATGTCATTCATTTTTCTGCACTCTCTTTTCCACCTTCAACTGATCTGGAACCCAAACTATTTTAAATACATTTTTGACTGCTGTAGAGCGCTTGAGTTGTACGGGAAGTGGCCGTGGATGGAAGAAGCACCGGAAAACAAATGAGACGCGATTAGTTGTTGGAGCGTACATTGTCAAGTTGTTTGTTTGCTTTTGGTTACCAGTTTCTGTTTTTCTGGGCTGCAGTTGTGGTGTCTCAGGTTACTGGGACCATTGGGGGTTGCCATAGAGATAAATGGGAGGGTTGTTAAGGGCTCAGGTAAACCTGTGTGCCTGCAGGCAGTCCTTGCCAGCCGTGCTAAATAATAAGGGAACTCTGAAGCCTGCTATGTCTATTGATCATTATTTAATCTTAATACATGCAGCACAGAACTGGGGTGTCTTGCCCAATATTTGCAAACTGGGAAGGATAATGTTAGTAGCCCAATAAAAATGGTGCTTTCTAGCTTTTCAGCATGTGTGACAGACAGCAGAGAGTACTAACAATTAAAAAAAAGAGCTGCTGATATCTCTTAAGAGTTGAGCTGTTGCTCAGTTTACAAGTTCCCTTCGCAAGTTACATGCTTTGGAAAAAAATAAACCAGAGACGAATCGGTGGGAGGTTTTGTGATTCCTACTACCATCTGCCGCTGTGACTGAACCTACCGTGAGCTTGGTGGTAAATGCATGTGCCAAATCCGAAAGGTTCAGAGATCTCTCCAAAAGACGTAGGGCGTCACAGATCCTATCGTGACCTTTGTGGCCTATAGATGGGTTTGTTGTAGGAAGCTGCTTTTTGATTGTAAATCCCTGCACGGGGCATTTGAATGAAAAGCCTTGCTTTTCTGCATAGAGTGGTTGTCACGTTGGTATCTGCAGGCTGCATTTTGGATCTGGGTTTGTTCTCATGGTGTTTGTAATGCTGACTCATGGTTAATTCCTAAAGGAGTCCATGTACGTGCTGATTTTGTGGAACAATGGGGTGATGTGCTTTGTTTTCCCCGGCTGATACAGCTGAGTGTTTGCAATGCAATGCAGATTTGGCACTTTAAACCTTCTATTAACCTTTTAGAAATGGGTGTTTGCTCCCACCAGCCTGAGCCTGCTTTCTAGAAATAGCCCTTCCCCTGGAATCGTGCGCTGCAGACTTGTTTGTCAGCCCTTTGAAGCCAAATGTTGGGCCAACTTTCGACTCACAAGTGCATGCGTCGTGTTCCCACGCAGCTGCTGTGATGGCATATTCCGATGACACCAGTTGTTCCGCTGTGAGCACAGGTCTGTTCAGGAGGTACACACAGAGAGAATCTAGATAAAAGCATCAAATCTTTTGCTGGAAGGCTGCAATATGATGCACTTTTCCCCTAGAATCCACAACCCTAAGACATAAGAACCAAAAACACAGAGAGAGACGAAACAGGCTGATCGCCCCCTCCCCTTGCTGTAGGCTGGCTCTTCATTGAGACGGACTGCTGAGGACACAGAATCCCATAGCCTCCAAACAGGCCCAGCAAGGCTCTTAGGATTTGAAGGGACCACTTGTCATTTGAACAGCTGGGGGAATTATCAGCTGCCCCTTTAAGGTAGGAGTATGGCCCCATGTGCAAGGGGACCCTGGTGGGGCTGAGAATTTGGTCCCATGGTTTTAGCTGTGAAATTCCTTTCCTTGCTGGGGTTGGGTGTTGGGTGTTGTATGCGTGTTAAGAAGTCCGTTGGGGTGCTCTAACCCAGGACCTCTCCTTTAAGATCTGAACTGAATTCCAGCGGGGTGGAGGGGGGAAAGGAGCCAACACAAATGCCTGTTCTGCTGAAATGCAGGGCTCCATGTCACGACAAGTGACTGTGCAGGCCGTTTACGTGGGCCATAGAGACAATGCAAGGCAGAAAGGGAGGCTGGGGGCCTGGGTGCAGATCAGAATTCATTAGAGCTTTCTCCTCTCCTCCGCCCCCCGAATGCATGTGTCAAAGCGAAAGCCGAACAGAGCAGAAAAGGAGGCCAAATGGCAAAGGGAGGGAGTGTGAGAATTTGGAAAGGCAAGGCCCTCAAGATTCATTTTTCACTGTAGCAGTCCTGCTCCTTCCCTGCAACTAGTCAAAAGGGTTTTTCCAGAGATCAGAGAGTGACAGGCTGGGTGTTGAAATAAAGCCATGTGACTCTGAATGGCTGCAGAAAAGACAACAAAGGAAGGATGTCATTCTTATGATGGCTAGCAAGGAGGAGGGGGCCCAGCCTGTTGCATGCTGGGAAATTGCAGCCACTGGTAGTGCCCTGTGGTTCGGGGAAGACTTCTCATCCTTAGCCGCCTTCCCACGTCCAGCTGCAGTTTTTATTAATCAACTCCCCCTTTTCTTAAAAATACCCTCTTGATTAGCGCTGAGCAAATTCTGTCAATCAGCGCGCACCGCATGTGTCTCGGCGAGTCCCGCTCTCGTCAGCGCTGGAAGGGAGTGAAGGCTGCTGGCTTGGATAAATTAGTTAAAATAAAATAACGTGGGCAGAAGGTGCTAGTTTTGGGGGCAGGCTGTTGCTGCCCTTGGGAGATGTCACTGTGTCCTGTGTGCATTAATGAAGCGCTTTCATTCTGGCTAGGACTTGAAGGATGCTCATTGAAAATCATGCTGCCATGGAAACCAAAGGTGTTAGTCTTTTGGGGATGCTGTTGAAGGCAGATGGGGCGGGAGGAGATGGGGAGCAAACGCTACTGCTAAAATGGTTTAACTGAACACTAGGTTTGGGCCATAACATGGTACCTGTTTGTGGTTCATGTTGCCATTTGAAGAGAGGGGAATATTCCTGCCTTTGTTTTTTCCTCAAGGATCATTTATGTCCAGAAGATCCTCCTGCACACCTGGCCCATCCCATGCACCTGGACTATCCCATCCCTGGGCACAAAAGGCCTGGCAGGTTGGTCCAGCAGTTAGGGACCTCGCTTGGACCTCAAACCAGAGTTCAGTTCCTCGCTTCCCCACAGGCTGCCTGTGTTTGACCCTGACCAGCTCACCTAGTCTCTCAGTGCCTCAGTTTCCCATCTGTACAATGGTAGTTCCTTACCCCACCTGGGCTTTGTGAGGATAAATACGTCAGCGTTTGAGAGGTGCTCCAGCACTACAGAGATGGAGGCCAAATAAGTGGCTGCCGGCGGGAGTCTCATTATAGTTGGACAATAACCACTCTGCAACCGGAGAAGTCAATGGCTGGTGTGGCTTCTTTGTGGGTCTTTCTACTCCACGCCTTTCCGTTGCACTGTGGTGGTGGGAGCATTGGGTGTGCTCCATGCAATACGGTGTTTGCCAGAGACACGTCTGTTGGGTGTGGGGAGCAAAGACTGGCCAGCGAAACAGGGAATTTTGTTATAATCCAGCATCGCTCTCTAAAATTTAAAATTTGTCTATTTTGAGGGCCCTGATGGTCAGCTGGACACATAAGACCGGACACTGCTGAGCATGTGTCTGATAGGAAGGTGCTCGTTGGTGAATGGATGGCGGTGTGCAGTCAAACTGAGGCACATTGTACAAGATTCAAGCAGAAGTAATTAAACGGGGTCTTTAAATCTGCAGACCTTGACCTTAAGGCCCAAAGGAGAACACGCCAGCAGACGCAGAGTGTTTGCATCCGGCAGAGCTGGCAAATGGTAGCCAAAATATTGTGATCTAAAATAATACCGGGGTTGGAATGACCCCTCTCTCACAAGAGGCGGCATATGCTGGTTTTGTGTCTGAGAGAGCAGTGTGTGGTTGCCCCTGGCACAAACGTCTATGGCCCTGTTCACATGTACTGTTATGAGTAAATGGTCTCTGCGTGTTACAACTGTAACTGAGGCATGTGGATCTACTTTCTGCACATTGGTCATTGGTCTTGGATCCTGTCGATAACAAGCCCCACACATCTGACTAGGACGTTGCTGTGTAGCGGGAGCATCCTACACTCTGCAGACCCAACAGTCTGCTGCAGGGAAGGGAAGGGTCTTGTCTTGGAGGCCGGAGAGAATTTAGCCACAATCAACAAGGACTATAAAAACAGCTGACTGTTCCAATAGCTCACCCCTTACCCGCTCCAGCTGAAGCAAACCGGGTTGAGTCTAGGTTGGTTTTGAGTTTACATTCAGTGTCTCCCTAAGATCTAAACTCTGGCGCAGACCTTGCACATGTGCCTAAATCTAGCGGTAGAGTTGTACGGGCAGGAGTCGGCGTTTCTCTTAACTCTTTGTTGAAGGGCTAAAGGGACCTCAACAACTTGAAATCTAATCAGTTTGATAGAAAGGGAATTGTAAGTTCTCACCCTCAGCCCCCGTCAATGCATTTCCTTTCTTTAAAAACAATGTCTTTTAAGCAGCACCGGACTGCCTCCAATCAATGCCCAGGTCTGCAAAGTCAGGGCAGTCTGCCCCAGAGATGTCATATGCAGGGGCCTTTCTGACTCTGCGTCAGTGGCCCTGACTATAACTTGGCCCCAGTGAGCCTGCACTGTGATGACCTGCTGGGCGTAGTCCAAAGGTGTTTTCCTGGAGGTGTTTTGCATTAACCCTTTGATTTCCTGGCTGGATGGATATTTTTGTTATGTGTTCATGGTGCCAGCTGGTTGAGTTAATGTGTTACGTACATATGAACTTTGAATGTTGCTTGTGTTACCGTAAGTCTAATTAATTGTCAGGCTGCTTAGAGCTTTTTATTAATGTTTACAGCTAACTAACATAAACACACTGGTGCCAAATGTAAAAAATAAGCTGGGAAAAATAGAGCGATATATATATATAGGGTTAGGGTTATGTATAAACTCTATTATTTTATTTCTCTATGCCCCTCTGATCTTGTTATAATCGTTGGGGTGAGCCTGTAATAATAAGGGGGGTAAAACAATTCAGTGGTTTGTATCGACTGTGTCTCCTTATGTATGTTATTAGCATTGTTTGCTAATGTGGAAGTTGGAATGGTTGGACCATTCATGGCTGGTATTAGTTTATCTCTGTGCATGTTTCCTAACCCAATTACAGTCAATATCGCAGGTTATAAAGTCAGCTATCCAGCCCCGAGTACGTCTTTAACAAGACAGATCTCAATCTTCCAGTTCCCTCTGCTCAGTTTGGGGGTAATCTACCGCAGGGAAGACTATGGGGCTGGTCTGCTTCTCTAAGGCACTCTTCAGGGTCACTACTCACAACTGGAGAGCCTTAGTCATGCCTGCCCGGAAACC
Organism: Pelusios castaneus; assembly: GCA_007922175.1. Lineage (NCBI taxonomy): Eukaryota > Metazoa > Chordata > Testudines > Pelomedusidae > Pelusios > Pelusios castaneus. The sequence goes on from ML685765.1 coordinate 29,022,305, forward strand.
CACGGAGTATGTTGCTTTAATCCAAATCTGGCAGCCACACAGGGATAATGGCCTCCTATTGCTTCCTGGCTGCTTGCCGTCTTATAGGAATGAATCGGAATTGACAAAAACATTCCCTTCTGCCAGAGACAGAGAGGAAATGCCAGCTCCATCCCCGCCAGTTCTCCTGGGGACACAGGCATAGCAGTGGTGAAAGGCATTGTACATCTCCTTGGAATGGAGCCAGGCATGTGGATGGTTATGTTAGTTGGAGGGCACTACGGAGAATTCTCTTTCTCACTGGCAGTCTGGTCTTTAGCAGCGGACCCGCTTAGCATTTCCACCAGCAAGGATTATGTCAGCATTAACGCCCTGATACACAAGACTGTCCCATGGTTTGGGTGTATGTTCTGCATCTGCTCAGCTCTGTGCAGCCCCTTTTGACACCGACCCTGTTCTGGCATAGTTCCTCTGCGATCTGAAATCCCTTCTGGTGTCAGTAAATGACAGAAGAAAAGCCTGCACCTCTTTTAAAATTTATGACTGTTTCTGTGGCCATGTGGCTAGAAAGGGTTGTAAATGGGGCACATTTCCAGCTTTAGCTTTTTACCTCTATTACAGGTCACCAGACTTGAATCCCATCACGCTGGTATATGCTCTGTGAAACATTACCTGGAATGTGCTGTCACCCGGACATCAAAGCAAGAATGGATGCTCATAAAAAAGACTGCTTGGAGCATCTAACTATCAAGCCTTGCGGCTAATAAGCTCAGCCTTCAAAGCTGTTGTGCCCAATTATGCAAAACCCAGGTGGGCTTTTTGCAAACAGGAATGGCTCATTGTAACGCACAAATGAAAAATCTTGGGCCCGTTGAGAATTCAATGCAGTTGTGCGCACAGCGGTAGAAATACACAGCGATGTTAAAATGATATCACTGCGAAGTAATTACATTTCTGGATACTGATGTTCTCCTCCCATTAGTGTTTTAGTAAAACTCCCAGACAAAAACCTCCTATTGGAAGAGCTGGTTCAGAACTCTAGAACTCCTTTCCTCTTCAGGGATGCCAGAAGAAACACTGGAAATAACTTGATTTAAAAGGGGCAAACGTCATTACAGTCTTTGAGGGAGAAATACTCAAGTAAGGCCATTTCAAAGCAGGGAGGCGCAGTGTGGGCTAGTGGTTAAAGAAGAGGTGTAGGGCTCAGGGAGATGTCAGGCTCCTGAATGTGGATGCCAACCTACAGGCAGATTGCCAAGAAGCAGGGCAAAACCCCAAAGTGGCTGTGAGCTCTGTACTTAGATTTCACCAACCAATTAACAAGTGTGAACTCCTCCGGCACCATCACAGCCTTCCCATGGAGTCACAGGCAGTCTCCTTGGGCACTCTGGTCCATCTCCAACCCCAGGCAAAGCTGCCTTTGTGATGGATGGACCCATGCACCAAAAATCACAACAATTTTGGGGTTACTACTGGTCCCAAAGGACCAGTCACCTCAGATCTCAAACCAAAGATAGTGCTGGTAGCCGTCCCGTAATAAACTAATTACAGATTGATTAACTGAGGGCTAGTCAACACGTCCAACTTCCAGCGGCACAGGTGTATCAGCACATCAGTGTCGTCGTAAGATGCTTGTGTAGCCACGTTACGTCGGCAGGAGAGGGTTTGCTCGCCACCTAAACGATGTCACGGTAGGGCCAGCAAAACTTATGTCTCTCGGCGGGGTGTTTTTTCACAGCCTTGAAAGTTTTGCCAGCATAAATGCTAGAGCAGATTAGGCCTAAGAAAAAGGAAGGCGAGTTATTTGCAAGGTTAAAGCCAGTAATATACACATACGAATGAGTTACAATCTTAGGTTGCAAAGGGCCACAGTAGCTGCTATGGTACACGGGTGCTGTAGTTCGTTTAGGCGAACCCACGCCACGCAGCTTGGGGATCTCTCGTCTCTGTTTCGAAATACTCCCCTCTTTGAAATCCAAGCAGCATGGTGATGATAATTTCTCCTTACCAGGGAATTTTATTCCCTTTCCCCAGATCCCAGGCTGTGATGGGATGATGAGGTGTTTACCTTCTTCATGGGTGTGGAGGAAGGAATCCCCAAAGCTTTTTGTTCACTGATATTCCACAACGGTTTGACTGGTGTCTCTGAATCCAGGCCGTCTTTTGTTGGGGAGGAGACGACACTTCTTGTGATAAACTAGTATTTCACGCTTGGTAATGCTTCACGCTGTCTGGGTGGTTTACAGTCTCCGCCAACATTTTTCTAGTGACAGAGCAAACACATAAATAATGTCATGGCTTATGCCATGGAACACAGGTGTTCTAAGGACGATTAATCCATGCAGCACCCTACAAACATAATGGAGTCTAAATACAAAACACATTCTTATAACCCTGGTATCTCTTTGCACACAGGGGAGCCAGACTGGTTTGAACTCTGCTTTTGTGAGTGTTCACTGAGACCCAATGGCCTTGGCAGGAAATGGCACCTGGTCTGCCAGGATCACCTGGATTTCTTTCCCTGCCGTTCTGCAAGTCCTTGGACAAATGGCTTTATCTTTGTACGTTCCCCATCTGTGCAATGTGGACGATGCCAGCTTCCTCCTGGCAACGCTTAGAGTGGTTTGAATGGTTTCAAATGTTGACGACATCTTTATAAAAAGCGGGAAGAACATCGATGGCATTTTTGCAGACGTTCCTCTCTCATGTACATAGATCACACCTCAATTTTTCAGCCATGTGTTGAGCACATCGACGTCTCTAGAGTTTTCAGAGCTTTAACGTTTTTAATTTCCTTGTATTTTCAAATATTTTTTTAAAAAAGGTTTGAAAAAAATATTTGCCATTTTTGTCCCAACCGGCTGCGCTAAAGCTCTTTCCAGTTGTCCAATGACAAGACCAAGGTAAACGGTAGCTAGTGGCACTAGCGCTATGGGAGGCTGGAAACCGATCGGTGACTTGTGAGACTTTGGCTGCGTCTACACTTGTAAATTAAGTCGACTTAATTTACTCTGCGTCTACACTACACTTTCCTTAAGTCGACTTAAGCAAGCGGCTTAAGTCGACTTAAGGAAAATTAAGTTGACTTTACTAAACCTCATTTTAAGTTGACTTTTGGCTTAAGTCAACTTTCTGAAGTCGACTTAAGCCAGTGTAGATGTGGAGTAGCCCTAAGTCAACTTTAAGTCGACTTAAGGGTCTCCAGGGCTTCCCCACTGCCCTCCCTGCCAGGGTAGGTGGCACAGGGGGAGCCTGGCATGCCCCCCCACAGGGCAGGGCAGAGCCCTGCCCACCCTGCCCCTATGCCCTGCCAGGGTGTTTGTCCCTCTTTGCCCCATTGTACCCAGGTACAATGGGGCAAAGGCTGAGCCCCCTGGCACTTGTCAAGAGATGCTCCCCCTGCCACCGTGGACCTCTCCCAGGTCCACCTAGCTCCTACAAGTCGACCTAGGCGTCCAGTGTGGATGCTCTAGGTCGACTTTGTAGGGTCCCCCCAAAGTCGACTTAAAATTTAAGTGTAGACATGCTAAGTCGACTTAAATTAACAAGTGTAGACATAGCCTTGGAGTTCTCTGCCTTTGGCACCATACATATGAACACATTGGTTCTCATTCTTTGGTGCATTTCGGCTGCTTTGCTCTGTTCCCCCAGGACAAGCCATCTCTGAAGCCAGCTCAGTCACCCATTGCCTCAGGGTTGATAGAGCTGATGCTGAGACTGCCAGCACGGGCAATGTGGGTCGAAAGGGGGCCAGACCCAGCTCCACAGCCATCACTCAAGATTTGTGCCATTGGGTGTGATTTGCACTGGGAAAACATGGCATTTTCCTGCACCATTTGCACTACCCAACATGGATGCTGTAGTGTAAGCATGGTGCAGAGGTTGCCCCTGTCGTTGCATTATGTGCAGGGTGAGCAAATTGCCCCGTTCTGCACACAGTTTGCTAGGTAAGTGATTCTCATCCTGTGGCTCAGCAGCAACCTTTTTGAAATGCGCCCTGCATTTGCCTGGTGTGTGTTTGTTCTGTTGGAAGGACTCCCTGTACTGTACCACTGCTCTCCATTCCGAAATCCGGCCTGAAACAAAGGAGAGCGGCCCAAAGCGTCGGCACATTCATGCTGAGGTGTGCACTGTTCTTTCTTCCCAGCCTCATTCCAAGTGCGACTGCCTCAGGTGGGTAAAAGGAGCTATTCGTTGGCTGTCTGAAATAGTGTCTCAGTCAGAGACGCACGACGTCAACATTGTGCATGGCCTCGACGTGGATGAGACGCTCCAGGTAATAATGCTGCTCACTCTTTCAATGACCCCTGCAGCCATCCAGCACAAACACGCTGCAAAGGATGGGAAGTAGCAGTATTGCCATTTTACAGATGAGGAAACTGAGGCACAGAGAAGTCGAGTGACTTGCTAGAGATCACCAGCAGAGGCAGGATTGGAGCCAGCCATCTTGATAACCAGCCATGTGTCCTAGTCATCAAGAAACACTCTCTCCCTCGAAGCTCAATTTATCTGGATGTATTCAGTGCTGCAGTCATTTTTACACAGCATTTTGAGCACAGCAGTTGCCCCCCTTCGACGAACATATGGCTCAGGGTCTGTATTTAGTCAGGGCAGCTGTTCTAGCTGGGCCTTCCGCAATGCTCGGCAAACGGTTTCTGGCCTGCCAAACTGACATCTGCGCTGTCCTGGAAGGACCATCTCTTCAAGGGGAAAGAGGGAGTTCTCTCTCTGTGATCCATTCACAGATGATCCATTCATTCTCAGGCTGCCAGCTGTGATGGTGGGGTTTGTGCCATGGGTGCCTGGGTACTGCATGGAAACCCCACTCATTTTGTGCTGTGCAAGATCTTGGCGTCACTGTGGCCTTTGAGTGCCTGTCATTGAATATGGTGTCAGCTCCTCAGTCACATTGGTTTTCACGTTTTCTCGTTACAATCCTAGCCCAACTGTTCATGCTCAGTGCAGAGCCTAAGAGAGTGAGGTCAAGCTGGAAGCCTGGTGGGAACCATTGGCAAATTTGAAAGAGCTTTCAGCACAACCTACTGTCCGGCGTGCCTGTCTGTTTGTAGGTCATACAGGCTGGGAAATACCAGAAACAAACTTGCCACACTCTAAATCTTTGGAGATTTGTAATGCCGGATTGGCTGAAGTTTAGAGAGTGTTTCTTTTCAGCCCACTCAGCTTCTGACGCATGCAGATCAGTTAGCACGTAGCTTGTGCTGTGTTCCGTATTGCAACTAACGTGCTCCAAAGAGGTGCACAGTGTCGGAGCTCCTGATTACGCTAACTGCACTCATTGAGAGAGCCCTGCAAATCCACAGGTATCCGCAGCCACAGATACGAGGATAGCCGTGGACCATTTCTTGCGGATGCAGATCACATACAGATCCACATATTTTTATCTATGAAGGGCTAGAGCCCTGCAAATGCGCAGATATCCGTGGATATCTGCGTTATATCCACATTTGCGGATACAAAGCGGATAGCCACGGACCATTTCTTGCAGATGCAGATCGGATGCGGATCCACATATTTGTATCCCTGCAGGGCTCTGCTCATTGATTCTCAGCCACTTAAAACCATTAACAGCTTGGTCCTGAATAATTGCTGTAACAACGTTCCATAAACCATCTCAGTGATCACAGCAGCTTGCTGTTCAAGGGGCCATTCGGGTAAGGGTTGGCAGTCATATTCCACGGTGAAACTTATTTTAAGAGCAACTTTCTCATTAGGGAAAAATAAATATCCACATTATATAAACTTTTCTACGGCTGTTCACTCTTCAGGGAAGAGACCAATGTTCCTGTGTTTGAACAGCAAAGAGCACAATGGGCCTGGGGTCTCAGAGAGATTATCTCATGGATGTATTAGGTTACACATCCGAACAAAAACAATAACAGAAAAACTGTTGAAAGGGCGCTGTGGAAGTTGCACTCGAAAATCAGGACGTGTACAACTTCAGTTCAGCCCCCTTGTCAGTAAGCATTATGATACGCTCTCTAATTACATCATGAGCCCATATTATTTTTTCTACAAGATCGCTGCCTCCTTCGGAGTGCAGGATGGGCAAAGCTCACTTCAGGATAGGCTTGGCAGAATTCTTTTCCAATGTCAATGGATAATTTGGATGGATATTTTAAAGCTTTTTAAAAAATGTATCTATTTATCTTTTCACAGCCACCGGAAGTTATGGGGGAGTCAGGCAAGGCCAGAGGCTCAGACAATAATTATTTTATGACCATAGATATGGCATTTCAAAAGGCTAAAGCTTTTATAATTAGTCCAATCAGCATCACAAGTCAAAATATACAAATTAAATAGCCTTATATCAAACTCTAGTTCTCAAGCATTTTTCTCCTTTTGCCTATGGCAAAAGTCAGTTATTAATGATGGAAATATTTTTTCAGTAGGGTGTGTGTGTGTACACACAGTGAAATTGACATTTACTGATTAAAAATCTAGTCCTTCCAAACCTACTTAAGGAGCAGCTAGTATGTTGTTTTCTCCTTTTTTGTTCAATGAGTAACCCCAGCCATTATTTACTGCCCACTATTCAAACCCTGTTCTGAGGACAAAATTATTAATTTCCTAATGGGCTTTTCTGTAGTGCACATCATTACATTATCTGAGTGTTTGACACGCATTTACAGATTTATTTTCACAGCACTTCTGCAAGACATTACAGATGGGAAACTCAGGCACATGAGTGTAAATTTTGGGTGTCCAGTGTGAGACAGGTATGACCTGATTTTTCAGCTTACTTAGCACTAGATAGCATAATGTAAGTTCATGTGTGGCTCCCACTGAGTCCAGTAGCAGCTGTGAGTGCTCAATGCTTTTGCTGACTAGACCCCAAGATCTTAAGTCAGATGCCCAGAACATGAGGAATGCACAATTAATGATCACTTGTGGAAAGTTTGATTTAAGTGACTGGCCCAGCATCACACAAGAGCTCTTTGGGGGGGTTAGAAGCCAGTTCTCTAGGCATCATTTAACTGCCTTATCCCCAGGCTCCATGCCCCGCTAGTATCCGTTCCCCCGCTGCAGTTTCCAGTCAGATCTGTCTTCCCCCACCATCCCAATTCCCCTACCATGGGTTCTTAGTCCACGTTTCCTCCTCGTCCAGCTCCTTGTCCAGTCTCAGTACCGTATTCCTCCACCATTTACCTCCCAGTGTTCCCTTCCAACAGGTCTCAGCCATTTCCAAGATCCTAGTTCGTCTCCTTGCCCAGCTAGTCCCAATCGCTCTCCTCATTTCTCTTCTCCCATTCCCAGTTTCACTGGATTCCTTGTCCGAATCTCCTCCTCCCCCACCCCATGGTCTGGCTTTTGTCTCCGACTCAGCTGGCTTCCCTCTGCGCCTGGGCAGCCGAGACAAGCGAGCTGAGATCCCTGCTCTCAGTTCTGGTTCCCAGGCGTGGAACAGGCAGGAGTACTCGTACCAGGGCAGTCCAGCTTTGCCCCTGTAGCTCTGAGCTGGAAGGAGTAACCTCAGCCGCTCTGTGGCGATTGCAGGTCGCAGTGTGGTCTCACGTAGGAACTGTGTGAGGATGCAGTGTTCAGTGATTTTCCCAGTTAAGTTTTAAGCAAGTTATTCTGAGCATGTGCCAGCTGTGTTCCCCCCCCCCCCCCCAGGCTCCTAACTTGACCAAATTGAGCAGATTTTAATGGGGGTAGGAAAAGGCACATCCCTGACACACTGGCCATCCCGGTGCCAAATTCCACGTCTCTCTCTCCTCCAGCACACAGGGGTTGCTAGAGCTTCTCAGAATGGCTGACGATAACCTGGGCAAAGCAACCTTTTTTTTCCCTTCCATCGCCTCAATCTCAAGAACAGATGAACCCTTTTGACTGAAATTTCCCAGAACAATTCTGCCCCTGGCATGGGGCTCTTGGGTTAAAGGTTTGTCAAAGCTCAGAAGCAACTGGAAACAGTGTCTTGGAACGGGAAGCAGTGGACAACCTGAACTCTAAGTGGTGAGTCCATTACTTTTTCCCATCCCTACGTTCCTCCACTGAAATGTGGGCACAATGAATGTCCACACTGCATGGGAGTTCATGGCCAGAGTCCTGGACACAAACAAAAGTAGGGAGGCCTTCTATGACCTTTGCAGACCAGAGCTGCTGCCACCACCCACAAGCCTGTTGTTGCTGTTCTTTGCACATGAGGTGCTGGGGCAAAGCTGGACTTTCCCTTTCTTTGAGCATGAGGTGCCGGAGAGCTTCAGTGTCATCACCTATATGCCTCCCCCCAATTTTCAGTGCCTGTTGGAGATGGGCACTGGGGGATGGATGCATCCTGCATCCTTTATATTAGTTGTCCCCTCAGATTGCATGCCCTCCAAGAACTTTCTGCTTCCCCGTGTCATCTCCAGACAGAAAACCCCTCTGGGTATGTCTACACTGCAATGTAAGCCCAGCATTTGAGTCCAGGCTCAAACATAACCCCTCCCCCCCATCTGTCTAGACATAAATGGTGTTAACCCAGGGCTTGGTCCGATGGGGGTGGAGGGTCTGCCCTTGAGTCAAGCCAGGACTCAGGCTCCACATCCTATTGCTTTGCAGTATAGTCAAAGCCCCACTGGACTTGTAGTCTGAGAGTCTGCCAGAAGTATCCCAGAATCCTACGGGCTGATTTTTGTCATCAGGATAATCAGGTTTGGTGGACAGTCAAGTTTTCCCACACTGCAGCACAAACAAAGGGCTAGACTGGTTACATTTTGGGTGGCACTAGGAAATTGGGGATACAGGTGGTTGGACTCAGGCCTGGATAGCGCAGTGTAGATGCTGGAACCACAGGCTGGGACCCAGCATTCAACCATTCCTAACCTGGTGTTACAAGTGAGTGTAGATGCTCAAACCCTAGAGAACAAACCTGGAGTCTGCTAACTTGAGTTCTTCTTTCCTTGGTCTTACATTGCAGTGTAGACAGACCCTCTGCGTCTTGTTTCCCAGTGAATCTGTGGTTTAAAAGCCACAACCCAGCCCTCGGTGACCGAGTGGTTGTAAGTTATTTTGAGTTTCCTATGCCAAAGACTGTAGAGAAGAATGAATCTTTATGTTTAAGACAATTACTTCCTCCTTCATGGTCCATTGCATCGTCCTGGAGCCTGGAGTGCATTCACCAGACTTCTTCACTCTATATCCTTTACATCACAATTATTTCCAGGACAAAACCTGATGGGAAAATAAACAGTGTGACGGCTGCATCCTAGCTGAAGGGAAATCTGGGCTGGGTGTGACAGGCAGTACTAATTCCAGCAAAAATGTTGTCTCCCCGCCCGTCCCCAGCATCCTAATTATTATATATATTTACCTGGGAAAATCTCCACTCGGTTCTCAGCATCTGGTTGTCAGTGAGGGCCAGCATTTCACCTGATTTTTTTTCCGGCTGAACTGACTGGAAAATGAAGGGGTCAAATAACCTCTCTGAGGTCAAAGAATCCGTGAGCAGCTCAACAAAGATGAAAGGATGGGTTACTTGCAGGTCACTGTCTACCTCGCTTAATGAGCCCTTGGCATCTTTCTCATTTTTCCTGGCTTATGCTTTCCTTCAGGAGAGATGGGGAGATGTGTGTGTGTGTGCATTTCACATATATGCACCCCAAAATTGGGCCATATGAGCAGAAGAGTTAAATTTCCTTCCCAGCTTTGCCTTTAGGGCTTGGAATAAGAAGGAATCCTGAAGGACAACGATTCATTTTTTTGCCCTCCATTGACCCCACACAAAGCTAAATTATGCCCTCATGCAAATGGTTTTAAAGCATTCTTGGAGGGATCTGTGTGAACATTGCCTCCCTATTAGCAGAAAGGGTTAAACAATTTTGTTGTCCTACACAAGTGATTTAGAAACTGTTCTGGTTTTTGTCTCTCAGTGGCTCTGTGTCCCCTTGGCTCTCTCCAGCAATGATAAAAGGAACCCAGTGAGCCCTGAATGAAGAGCTGTAAACACATGCGTCAACAGCTCTTTGCATACATGATTGAAAACTGGCTGCACCAGAACCACGCTGGCTATAATCGCAGGCCGTTATCTTGGGAAGAAGGCCAAGAGACAGCTGAATGCAGGAAAAAGCGATGGTCCAGCTGTATGTTGCAGTGGGAAAAATGTCACAAGCTTTGTGTTGGCTTCGATTTGTGAGCTTGTTGACGCGTAGGTTGCACGCCTCAGAAAGCAAAGGGGGAATGGAATTCCCTTTTAAGCTAGGTCCTGCTGGCTATGTCTACACTTGTTAATTTAAGTCGACTTAGCATGTCCACACTGGACGCTTAGGTCGACCTGTAGGGGCTAGGGGGACCTTGGACTGGTCCACGGTGGCAGGGGGGGTTAAGCTTAAGTCGCCTTAATTTACCAGTGTAGACGCAGCCAAAGAGAGTCATTCAGATCCTGGCCAGCACTCTGTCGTTCCCGGCATCTGTGAGAACTGCTAGTCATGGGCCCTGCTTCTCAGTTAATCTTTAACCACTACCCCTGTACTCCTAGGGGACAGAGGAGCAGAAAGTCTTCCTGCAGTGAGCAGGTGATGGAAAACTGTCCTTTAGACGTTCTAATTTCAGGCATCCTTTAAAGAAGGAGCCGGTGAGCAGACAAGGAAGCCAGCCTTTGAATTAACCCAAATGCTGAGGGAATGTCTACACGACAGATGCCACAGTGGCCCATCTGTGAACGGCAACTGGGCCATTATAGCACCATCGTGTAGACACCTGCTACAGCAACGGAAGGGGGTTTTCTGTCAATGTCATGAATCCACCCTCTGGAGAGGCAGTCGGTAGGTCAACAGAAGAATTCTTTTGTTGATCTAGGATTGTCTAAGCCAGGGCTGAGGTTGGCTTCACTATGTCTCTCAGGTATGTGAATTTTTCACACCCCTGAGCCATGCAGCTACATCAAACTAAGTTGGTGTCACCTCAGTTCTCTGGTAGTGAAAACTGCTTTCCTAATGCAAGAAGAAAGTAAACATCTTCCTAGAGCTGGTCACTTTTTTTTTTTTAAGTTTCATGTACATTTGTGGAATTTTAGTTGTTGTTTCTGTTCTGCAGGGTTTGAGATGAACCCATTTCTCTCTCCTTTTTTTTCTTTTCTAATTCTGTAGGATATTTGTGATTAAAAACGGCTGCCGACATTTTCATTTGCTGCAAACCAAAATTTACTGAAACTGCTTTGATAAGCTTTTTTATGATGTTTTTGATTAAAAATGTCCTGAAAAAATTTGCAACAAATGCGAAAGTTTGGAAAAAGCCAATGATTTTTTTTTAAATGGCCATTTTTCAACTCAAAAAAAGAATTGATTTGAAAACTGTTGACCATTTCCACATCTCGTTCTGTTAGGACTCAGCCCAGTCACAATATGATTACATTTTGTCCTTTACTTGCCTGCTAGCTCTACCTCTGATAATTAATATGGACTGAAGTGGGTTCATGCAGAGGCATTTTAGATTTTAGGGCTGATGGATGGAGGGTCACAGAGGCAGCACAGGAGATTGAGTGTGTAATGTTTTAATGTAACACACTCAAACGTGTCCCCTTCCACTTTTTTCATGTACCCGTAGGACTCCCATTTTCAGTGCCTGTAAATAGAAAGAAAGGCTTTCAGATAAAAATAGCCTGGGCTGAGACAGTACTTTTGTGAAAACTAATATGTCAAGCTGACTTGGAGATGAATTGGAAGATAATATATATAAAGAGCTCTATATGTCATTATATAAAGAACTCTGAGACACAGCAATAAAAGGGAAAGTAATCCAATAACCTTGGAAAAGGAAATTCCCCACTTAAATATAATATTACAGTTCTTTGTACTGGTAGTGGTTAGGTAGGGGAAGAAAATCTGATTCTTCTTTTTCTGGGAAGGAAAATATGTCATTCATCAAAGTGATGGTCTTTAAATGGAGGCAAGTCGTAGAAGTCTTACACAAAACATCTGCTCTACAGAGAAGTTTAACTGTAAGCGAGTGTATAGAAAGAGGAAGCTGCAGAGGAATTGGAAAATGCCTACTCAAAATTATCTCAGCATTGTAGCTGCTTAGCTACCGATATGAGCTATGTTGAACCTTCTTCAGTTCCTGGTAACACAAGCAGAGTCTGTCCGTTGCTTTCCCTTATGCTTAGGAGAGGAACATTCCAAGATAAATCTCTGGGAGGGAACATCACAGGATATTGATTTATTGACATGCACCTTCCAAGTAGCCAATGTAATGTGTGTGAATGAAGTCATTTTGGGTTCTATACATCTTTGAAATCCACATTAGCTAACCCCCACCCCATCTACTTTAAAAAAATTACTAATCCTTACCCTTGTTTGTAAAGTTCTTTGAAAATCTATGCCTGAAAATCTCAACAGAGGAGCTAACTAGTATTTTAAGCCAAACTTGACAGCCTTTCAGGCATTCTTCATAAAAGCATTTATTTGACAGGATTTAGTTTGGAAGGTTGAAAGTATGTTCCTTGGGGGCTTAAGAACTGTTTTGCTGCTCTGATTTATCGGCTGGCCGAGTTCGTGCATTATTTGTGTATGATTAGGTTTTTGCTGCCGGGTGTTTGTCATTTGTGATTGTAAGTCTTAATTAATTAGGTCATCTCGGGCTTTTTGTTTGGCTTGGGTTTTTTTTTTTATTAGCATTTCAATCCAAACAATAATACAAACACTAATTAATATATTTACATCTTGAAAAGAAGCTAGCATTGAATCAATCAGAGGTACAGCAGACGGCCGCTATTACCACAGAATCTGAGCATCTCCCAGTCTTTAAGGGTGTGTCTACACTGGGAGCTTAGGTCGACTTAAGGACGCTTAAATCGACCTAAACTACTCCGCATCCACACTGGGCTTTTATTAAGTTCACTTATGCGTTTCCTTCAGTCGACTTGATAACACCTGCTTTAAGGTCGACTTAAGCGTTAAGTCAAACTTATTAAGTCGACTTAAGCTAGTGTGGACGGGGAGCAGTGCTAAGTCGATCTAATTGGCTGGGGGTTGGGCTGGGGAGAAGGGAGCTGTGGCTCCCTGGGACAAGGGAGTCGCGGCTCCTCATGGGGCTCCTCGACCGGAACTCCAGCGGAGAGGGATTCCCCCGCCGCCCCGGCCAGGGCTCCAGCGGTGGTTCCCTGCTGCCCAGGGTTCCAGCCGCGCAGGGATGCCAGCTCCTGCATGGCCGAGGAGCCCCAGCCGGGGGAAGGGAGAACCCCCGGGGCTCCAGCCATGCGGGCTTGCTGGCTCCTGTGTGGCCAAGGAGCCCCAGCTGGGGGATACTCCACCCTCCAGCCCCAGGGCTCCAGCCGCACGGGAGCCGGCATCCCTGAGCAGCTGGACCCCCGGGGCCGGGGGTTTTCGGCTGCGCAGGAGCTGGAGCCCCAGGGCGTTGGGGGTGTCCCCCGGCTGGTGTTCCTCAGCCCTGTGGGGAGCCCTGGGCCAGGGCCATGAGGGATTCCCCCCTCCGCCCCATCTCTCAGTCAACCTAGCCAGTTGACTTAAGCGCCTAGTGTAGATGCTCTAAGTCGACTTAACAAAGTCGACTTTAAGCCAACCTAAATATCTAGTGTAGACGCGCTAAGTCAACTTAATACGGCCGACTGAAAGTCCTGTGGCACCTTAAAGACTAACAAATGCATCTGACGAAGTGGGTTGGAGCCCACGGAAGCTTATGCCTGAAGAAATTTGTTAGTCTTTAAGGTGCCACAAGACTCTTATTGTTTGTCATTTAGGTGCTTAACTCAGTGGGAGTTAGGCACCTAAATCCTTGAGGATCTGACTTGCCCAACATCGCACAGGAAATCCATCACAGAGCAGGGAACCTTGGGCTCTTGAGGGCCAAGTTAGTGTCCTGACCGCCCAACAGGACACCTCATATTCTGCAGCTCACATTAGCAGGGCCGTCTCTGTGCCCACCTCAGCCCGAGTTCTCTGTGATCCGTACACAAGTGAAATAAGGCAGCATGCAGCTCGCCGGACCGGTCTATTTGCTCAGTAGGCACTAAAGCGACAAAGTTAGGGTGCGATCTCTCTGGTCCCTTTGGATGGCACTTCCTCCAGTGTCTCATCTTCACAGTACTACTTGGAGGTGCCTCTGCAGGATCTCCCCATGGAAGTGTGGGGGTATCCGCCACCCCAGTTTCCGTATGTCTGGGTTCTGGTCCCACACACCCTTACAGTAGTGGGAGGATGTATTTGTAAAGCCATTTTTCTGCATTCTGAATAGCTCTTGGATAAGTCTGCATCTGTGACCATTTCACATGCCTCTGCCAGCGAGTTTTCACAGGTACAGCTGTTTGCGGCATGCAAATTTGAGGACTGTAGACAGGAAGGAGATAATGAAGACACTAAATTCTTTTCTGGGATAAAAATGTGTTGCGTGTGAAAGAGGTCGGTCCCGTGTGATCTAGGTAACAAATTAGATGCCTTGACTAGCAAATATGTAATGGCTGAGTGACTATTCGCCACGGACGTGGAACAACTGTGAGTGCAATTTAATCTCACTGTTTGCTGAATCTGTGTCGAATAATGAACAAATATGGAAAGAGCAGCTTTTATGGAAGGAAGGAACCCACCACATTCACCTCAGAAAAATGTCTGCTGAGCTCTGTTATGGGGTGCTCAGGTCACAGATTTTGGGAGGGAGCATCAAGTTCAGGTTTGAAGCAAGAGAAGCTTGTTTGTTACCCATGAAGGTTGTACAGTGTTTATGTTAAATGGTATCACTTAAAATTGCAAATCTCCTCTCCGGACAGAAATCAGCTGCCTCAAAAGCGACAAACTTGGTGTTTTGTGATTTTCAGCTGTGTGATGGTAGAAGCGATTGGAATTGAGAACTGATGGTTAAATCTTGGAAGGGTAATTCCCAGATTCACTGCTGTCTGTAGATCAATGGCTAATGCATTGATTATTTTCCTTTTTCCGGGGAGGAATTATTGCATTTCAGTGGAGCACCATCTGGACAACCCTGTGGCTTAGCTGCGTTCCCATTGTCCATTCTTGTCAATGTAATGCTGATGTCACGCTGTATGCTGTATTTATGGAGAGCTTGGAGAATGACCTTTTGTTGACTGTATGCTGAATATCCTAAGGCTCTTAGAGGGTCAAGTCACAAGCAGAAATCATAAATCACTTATGTTAAGAGTCACTTGGGGCATTCAATAAGATAACATGCAGCCAGTGTAAATATTTATAAACTGAAGGTCTATCTTCTGTTTTGAGAAGTATTTGTGTTTGTGTCTATGGCTTATATGGGTGTATATCTATGTACATGTGACGTATAGGTTTATGGTTTAAATATTCACGTGTCTGTATGTGTATATGGTGTGTGTGTATGCAATGGGGGTACAGTAGACTCCTCTATTCATACTGCATTATAATACTAGTATAATTTACATTTAAAATAAAACCTGGAGGGATTCTATTGTTCTAAGAGCAAAAGGGGGGGGGGAAACCCTGTGAACAAAAGCAATTGGCAAAATTTCACTTGCAAATTGAGCAGGGAAGGAAAATACCATTATGCAACTGTAATTTATTCTTGGAAAATCAAGCACTTACAATATCTGCTTGTCACATGTTAAGTTACAACAAGGGGGGGGGAAATAGATTACTGATGAACGATGAGCGTTTCAGGGTAAATTGCACAGCAGAAGCCTTTGAAAAGCTGGTATGCTGTCTTCACGAAACAGCTGTGGTCATCAGCATTAAAACGGCCATTGCTCCAGGTCTGGCATTTGGGCCACCATTGAAAAACCAGGTACTGCTCTGGATGGACCCCCAAACACCCAACATCAAACCATTTTGCTTTCTGTCCATTAACTCCTTTGTTAAATATGCATCAGTGCTGGGATGAAGCTGAATTGGTGGCTGGGCCAGTCTCTCAAACTGAGAAGGGCCTGAATCAAAATGTTGGATCCAGGCTTAGATCTGAGTTTGCAGTTTACACCCGTCTCTCTGATGGGCCAAATCTGAATGTTGAATTGAAGCCCTGACATGTTTGGAAGTTTGCGGTTTTGATACCCAGATTCAGTCTTTAGAGTTGGAATTCAAGTTCCTCCTGTTAAAGAGAGGCTTGATTCTGCTTTCAATGCAAGATAGCATAAAGTTCTCCCGATTCAGCAAAGCACTTATCCATGTGCTTCACTTTAACCAGGCAAACAACAGAGTCCTGTGGCACTTTTAAAGACTAACAGTTTTATTTATTAACAGATTTAAATCTGTTAGTCTTTAAAAGTGCTACAGGACTCTGTTGTTTTTCTGCAATAGACTAACACGGCTACCCCTTTGGAATTTAACCAGGCAGGGAGTCTAAAGTTGAGTATATGGTTCAGTGCTTTGCTTGATCAGAACCTAAATCAGGAAAAACCCCACCGACATCAAAGGAACAGAGCTGCTGGAAGTGAGAGCAGAGTCTGACTTACAGTTTGATCTGGATTGATTGGCATCCATTTCGACTTTCAGATGAAACAGCCTTAAATCGAAGCATTTTTTCCGCTTACCATAATAGAGCCTGTTTCACTTGTACACCCGAATTGTCATGTAATTTATGTTTTCACTGTATTTATGGGTAGAAGTACATCTTTATGGGGAACTTTCCACTGGATTTGAATACCTGATCACGATGGAGTCTTTCCAAAGTTATTATTTTTCCGGAGCACTTCCACGCAATTCCTCACTGGATGCTCCAGAAGAAGAAACCACCTTGGGATTGGTTGGAAGACAGCTCTTACAGGCTTTATTCCCTTCTGTCTAAGATATTTTGCCAGTTTTTCTATCTTCCTTTCATCGCCTTAGCAGGAGTACTTATAGCTCTTTGCATTTTCTCTGTAATTAGTTGTCTATTCAGCTTCATAAATATTAATGCCAAAAAAAATTAAGACATTTTGAAAAACATAAGCCAGACAGTGGGCTTTGAATCAGGATGTGAATTCTGCCTTCTCATTGGTTTTATGCTAAGGTGCCTCATTGCCCTCAGAGGAGTCACTCCCAATCTACACCAAAAATATGAATTTGGCCCTCTCTTTTTGAAAGGTCACCTTTCAGCCAGTTGAATTGCCCACAATTCTCTGGGTAGCTGAGGAAGGACCTATGCAATGGCATCCTAGCAATTAACCTAAGGGCGATCTATTTCTGATGACCCTGTTGGCCTTCACCCTGATGGACATTACTCGGGCACCAGCGATCCCTTAGGGTGTATCTCCAGCAGTGCCAGCCTGTGCTAGCAAGCACCCCAGTCTGGATTGACAGACTTGGGCTAATACACTAAAAACAACTGTGTAGACAGCACTTTTAAGTTGTGGCTCAAGCCCGCGCATCTCCGTAGGCTTCAGAGCTTGAACTACAACACCCACACCGCTACTTTTAGAGAGGCACATGCGCTCTGCAACTCCTTATCTGTTAAACCAGGTGTAGAGACTGCTGCTGTGGGCTGTGTAGACGTGCCCTTAGAGACTCTTCCATCACATTTGAAGGTGAGCCGAAAAGTCTGCCTTTGCTGATTGTGTTTTGGGTGTGAGCTTGCTCCCTGCTAAATCTATCTCAGCCCATCTCACCACAGTTTCGACAAGCACCCAAGACCTTTCGTTAATCTCAGGGATTTTTTTTTTTTGACCATTGTTCAAACTCGTATTTATTCCCACACCCCAAAGCTGTGACAGAGTGAAGCGTGTTTAATAAAACAACAGGACGTGAACTTGGTGTTTTCCATGGTAGAGGCCTGGAGCTTGTCCACTTAACTAACGGAGGTGGCGCTCCATTAGATGTAGCAGTACGTTCTGGTCCTCTCCTGTAGGCCAGTCATTAGAGGGGGCCCAACAGTGTGCTCATGAAGGTTTTATGTGGAAGCTGTTCAGCAAGCAGTTCTCAAAGCCGATGCCAAATGGAAATGCTAATTTCCAATTCATCATTTTGAGCAGGGTACCATGGAATTACTTTGGGCCAGACTCCACTCTGGGTTGCCCCCAGATAAACTGTAGTAACTCCAGTGATGTCCATTCAGCTAGTCCCGAATTATACCAGCCTGGCTGAGAGCAGGACTAGCTCTATGCATCCAGTCCTAACTGGAATGCAGGCACTTTAGTATTCACATTTTTAGGATGACAAATGCATGATTGTGCTTTTTTTATTCCTCTGTAATTAGTACATTCTTTAATGATTCCATTTCTTGCAGATGTGCATAATATTATTGCTGATCCCCATTTCCTTATTTTAGCTGTGTGTTAGCAAAATATAACCAGGGTTTACAAGAAATGTATTTTTATATCATGTATTCCCTTGAGCTGCTTATAGCATTTTAAAGACCCATTTGCAAAGTATCTAATTCAGGAGAAGTCTTTTCCCTGCAATTTTCATCTGGAAGAGGCAAGTAAATCAGCTTAATGGTGGGTGCAATTAAGGCTTGCCTATGTTTCTGTAGTTTGCTGGTTATTTCTGTGCTCCTTTTTGAATGGATCTCCATCTGAAATGTGCCCAGTCCAATCATAGAAACAATTCTTATTTGGAAAGCATAAGAATCTCAAAACACTTTGCAGTGGTGGGTAAATACTGTTATCCTCAGGGGCTCAGGAGATGTGGCTTTCTGGACCCCCACTTCCCAAGAGACTATATTAAATACCTGAGAAATATAGGTGAGTGGATGCCATTGGGCGGGGTAAATAACATTCACACTTAACAGCCATCTCAAATCCTAGACTGTATTTACAGAATCCTTTTGTCACATTATTTGGGGTTACGGCATCTTCCATTTTCATTAGCGCTCCAGGTTTGGTTTTTAAAGAGACTGTGATGTTTAAAATAAATAGAGCCACAAAAAAGTGTTTCTAGAGAAAGTGGCTGTTCTGTCCCAAGCGCCACAAACATGAGGATGCTCCAAGTCCATACTCACAATCTGGGCCTATATGCCAAGTTGTTTGGGAGCAGTGAAGACTTTTACATGCCACGGGTGTCTGGAAATTCATTCTTAGCCCTGTGGAGGGCATTAGAGATGGCACGTCAGCCTGATATCGGAAGTGTCCCTGCCGTTTGGCCCCACAGTCTAATTTTTGTGCATGCATTTTGGGTTTAATTAAGACGCTGTTGTACTGAGAATTCTTCCCAGATGGAGGAAGCTTTCCTAGCCGGGGTATTTTGTCTTGGCCACTTTGGATGCTGGATTAGATGGCATTCCTTCAAAGAGGTTAGTCTTACTGACTTGCTCACTGATAGCAATTAGGATAATGAATGGTCTGCCAAGTTGGTTCAAGAAGTGCCCTGTATCCACAGGCAAACTGCTTTCTGATGCGTTCAAGAACAAAGCGGTAGCGAAATATCACACTTAGGACATTACCCACACTGGAACTTTAAAAACAGAAGAAAACACTCTTTTCACTTTGCACATCCCAAACCATGCTGTCCTCTGGGAAGTGCCTGCTAAAGAGTGTTTTTCTGTACAATCACAACACCCACATTGCACCCTGACACATTGGCGATGATAAATCATGGCAAGAATCCACGCCACCCATCAGATGTTTTGTTTCCTTGGTGCAAGAAGTGCTGAAGTCCAAACTTACTAATATTTCCTGTACGCTTTGGGGTTTTTTAACAGGCACCTGCAGGTGCTTGCAAAGAGTGAAACACTTGACTTCACTTGGCCATTGTATCTAAGTGTGTGCTAAATCCTAGAGCATCAAAGCCACTGCAGACTCTAACTTTACTGCAAAGATTTGCTATAAAGATGTCAGCCAGAGACCTGTGACTAGCAGCAATAGAATGGGGCTGTATCTCCTCCAACATTTAATATGATAACGAACCGATCGAGCAAAAACAATGAGAGTCCTGTGGCACCTTAAAGACTAACAAATTTCTTTGGGCATCAGCTTTCATGGGCTTCAACCCACTTCGTCAGACGCATAAAGTGGAAACAACAGTTGTGAGGTATATATACATATGCAAGGATGGGGGGACGTGCTAACAAAGTCAATTCAGTTAGGGTAGATGAGGCCCATTCACAACAGTTGAGTCGAAGGTGAGATACCTCTCTGGAACCTATTGAGGTATTTGTAAGGAGCTCTCATGTTGGTACCAAAGACTGGGTAAAATGACAAAGTATCAGAGATCCTAACCAAAATGGCTCTATTTCCCTTAGGCCACAGACAGTGTCGGAATGATTTATTTATTTCCAGAGCAGATGAGCTCATGGCTGATACGTGGTGAGCCCAGATTTTCGAGAGTGCTGTTCCTCTTCGGTGCATGGCATGTTAGGTCAACTTAAGGACGCTTAAGTCGACCTAAACAAAGCCGCGTCCACACTGGGCTTTTCTTTAGTCGACTTAAGCATTTCTTTAAGTCGATTTAAGGAAAGCTTAAGTCAACTTAATAACACCTCCTTTTAGGTCGAAGTCGACTCATTAAGTTGACTTAAGGCCAATGGAGATGGGGATTAACACTAAGTCGACTTTATGAAGTCGACTTAAAGCCAATAGAATGGCTATCTCTGCTGTTAAATCGACTTAACATAGTCGACTTACAGTGTAGCCAATTTGTTACGTTGACTTAACTTTGTAAGTGTCCACATCGCCGAAGTCAGGGCTAGCTCTCCCGAACATCAGTCAAGGTGGTGCCTAATGGGAGCTCAGCTCTGTTGAAACTCTGGATCTAGTTATGAATCGAGAGCCATTCTGCAAATTCCAGCCTTCTATGGTGCTGCAGGAATACCAGCTTAGGCTCCAGCTCTGCAAAGCACTTAAGCAATGGCTTGCCTTTTAAGTCCTCTGGAACGTAAACGTGTGCGGAAATGACTGTCTCCTCCCCACGTGCAGGGGGGTGTTGTCTTTGCTGCAGCACCAGTTCCCAGGTCTGGTTCTCTATGGAAGAGTTGGGCTTGGTCCAGTTTTGTGAGCGAGTGAAATGCTGGCTTTCGATGGAGTGTCTCTGGGCTCGCTAAATCTCATCGGCTTTTGTCTTTCAAAACCGAGCACCAGCCCTGAGTGGCTTGAAATGCAGGTCTCTGTCTGACCTTTGACAGGAGGCGGGTTCAGATCGGTGGGGATGGTTCTGTCGTGTGTCTGAGAAACAGTGTGTTGTGTGTCCTCCTCTGTGCCAGCCTGTACAGCTCATGAGGCTGTTACCATCTCAGCTACGTAGACTTGCATCCTTCACCCATGCTTTTAGTCTGGAGGTTCAATCCCTGGTAGGTTGGCCAAGACAGCAGCCATCACATTGACATATTTTCTGCCCAGTTCAGCTTGCAAGGGGTTAAAACAACCACATGGCTCCACCTGGCTTGAGTGGGAGATGGATCAAGCCCCGTGGAGAGGAAAGCCTTGTATCTCCTGTACCTGTCTACTCTCGTTTCTACTACAGTGCCAGCCACAAATGCTCAAAATACAATTTAAAAACCTACCTGACAGATTAGTGCAATTGAGATTTAATTCTGCATTTTATTCTTCCAGCAGTCAAATAAAATTAAGGTCACCATTATGGTGTGTGCAGAAACATACTATTTTTTTTTTATTATGGTGCTATTAAATTATCCCCATAACAACATATTTTGAACAAGAGCAGCTATTTGCATAACTCAGAAAGGGCTGAGGCATTGTACATCTTCATCTAGCCCTGTAAAAATATGGTGATAAAACTGAGTTCACGGCCTCAGGATCTATTGCAGGCTGTAATAATATGTCCCATATTAAGGGAACACGTTTGAAACTATATTATATTATTAAAATTCATAGCAATGATTTATAGGGGGGTTTAAAAACACCAGCCTGCCAATATAAATTGGCTTAGGAAAGTCAACTGTAATGCACGCAGGTCCAAATAATGATATTTACTCCAATATGGCCAAAAGGCTGAAAAGCCGAAAATAATATCCAGGCTCCAGAGATAAGGCAAGCGCCCGGGGGAAACGGGACTCTAAAATATTCATGCAATTGTAGATTGGATGTTGGAAATAGCTTTTCCCAATAGCTGTGTTTAGGAACTGATGAATTTAGTTACTGTACCTTTATATTTATTGCTCAATAAACGAGACAGACTCCTGCACAACTCCCAGCAACACTCATTGGATACGTCTACGCTGGCAAGTTAGGTCAACTTAACGATGCTTATGTCGACCTAAACAAAGCCGCGTCCACACTGGGTTTTTATTAAGTCGACTTAAGCATTTCCTTAAGTCGACTTAATAACACCACTTCTTTAGGTCGACTTACGGCCAGTGTAGACGGGATTAGCGCGAAGTCGACTTTATTAAGTCGACTTAAAGCCAGTAAAACGGCTATCTCTGCTGTTAAGTCAACTTAACAAGGTCGACTTAAAGGGTAGTCAATTTGTTAAATCGACTTAACTTTTCAAGTGTAGACATGGCCATTTAGCCATGGATATTAGCGTTCTGGACACCAGGAAACTTCGCTAGTTGGCAGCTTTCATATAAAATTAGGAGAATGCTGTTCACATTTGGAAGGGAAAAGTGGGGAGGACGTCCTTAATGCTGAAACCAAGATCTGGACTAGGGATCCAGCAAAAGCGATCTCTGCAGACTGGAGCCAATCAGAGCGACCCATCCTGAGCCACTTTTGATTAAATTTTTCCACCATTGGCTTCCCTTTTCCTTTGCATGGGCTGACTGTGGGCCCTTTGCTCCTGCTGGGAAATGGTGCTAGTGTTCTCACTTCAGAGGAAGTTTGGGTGCTGTCTAAGGAGTCAGTCCCACAAACCATCATGACAGATGGTGGGAAGCAGGCTGAGCAACCTAAGAAAGGGCGTTTGCTCAAGCCACTTGGACAGGAAAGTGGAAATCAAGGCTTGTGGGGTTTGTTCCTGTCTCTTCTAGTGACTTCCTGCCTCACTTTAACACCTTGTGCCTCAATTTTCCTGACTGTGAAATGGAAATCATGATATTCATGTATCTAGCTCACTCAGTTGTTCTAGGAATTGAACTGAGAAGCCAGAAATCCCCATGGAAACACTGTAAAATGAGAAGGAGAACAGAAATAGCTCTTCCATCTAGCAGGCGAGCCGCACCATGGTTATTTTATGGCTGTCCCTTGAAGCTCATGGGAAAAAGGGCTGGGGCCGGGTGGCTTTCTCCCTTCCCACCCCCTCCTATTCTCTCTTTCCAGAGACCTCCGCATGCCTTGTGTTATGCCCTCGAGTGTTCTCGCAGCAAGCAGTCTGCGTAGGAGTCACTTCAGATCAACAACATCGGAGCTGATTGGAGTTTCAGTACAACTCATTCACCAGGCCCGCCACCAGCCACAGGAAAGCCCTCGAGCTGGGAGCCAGGCGAAGGGAAGGCTAGAAGGTAGGGCTTGCGTGCGAGTCTTTTCTAGAGAGAAATTCTCTTTCGATCCAGGCATACAAGGGCTCCCTAATGTGAGCCTGCCACAGAGTTAGGGCTGTGAGTGAAACCGTCGCCATGTCCAGCTGATTAGATCGAGAGACAGAAGGCTCGTTAGTCTGGGGCTGGGAAGAGCTGTGTATCTCATGCAGCTACACAACTAATTACATAGAGATAGGAGCAGATGGTTCCATGTGGGCAGCCCCCTCCCCATGACCGTTTTACACCGCTGCAGAGTTGTGATACAGCATCAAAGCTTGCATTTTACGAAAGGCCGTCTCTCTAGCTGTTACACTTGTGAAGACCCATTTCTTTTTGATGCCGGAGTCTGCAGACAGCCTGAAACACCAGCTCTGATACCCAGGAACTGCTTTACTTTGTCTCTCACTGCTGTTAACACTGAAGCCTAATGATGGCAATTTGTCTCCTCATTAGCTATATTGCACTAGTGCCCATTTCAGCAGAAAAATTGAGGGGTGCTTTTGGCATTATTGGGGTGGGGCAGATGTGGGGCAGAAGGGGAAGTAGGGCAAGTAACTGTTGTCAAGGGCTGCTGGAGTGCAGCGTGAAAAATTCAAACACTCATGCCCACTCATTCCCCTAGTCTCTTTATCCCAAAGTGGAGAGAAATAGGAGAGGTACCCCAATAGCTCACTGTGCCCCTCATGTATTCCTAGGCACTATTCTCCTCACCTATCCCTTCCCGGGGCTTTTACAGGTGTCAGGACAGAATCCTCTAGCACCGTGGGAAAACCACGGGTCAGGACCCAGTGCTGGGTCCCAGACTCTCCGGTTCTAGGTCACGGCACCCCCTGGAATACATTGCTGAAAGATGTCATTCTCGGCTCGTCAGCATAAATGATTTTTTTTCAACTGGGTCCTGAGCAAAAAAGTTGAAAACCACTGTCTGGTGCAATGAACACTCCAAATGACATTGCGTTTAATACTCAAGTATATAAACAGAAGGCGTTCTGCCCTGATTGGACGGGCCTGGGCAGCACTAAAGACCCCAAATTTCAATGGCATCTGCTCATTTTAAAGGGCTAGCTCAAGGCACCACAGGCCTGGATCTCAGGAGTGTGGAGCCCCCCAAAATTTAGCGGAAGTCAACGTACGCTCCAGTTGCTGAGCACTTCTGGGCTCTTGGGTATCCTAACTGAGGCCCAAATTAGAGCGCACGTTGGATAATACAGGCCTGCTCAAGGCTTCAGAGAGCCAGTCTCCGCTTGCATTAGAACTCGGGTGTTCCTGGGGCATTGCTCGCTCGACGTGGCCAGAGCGCTAAAGCTCAAATAGATCAGCAGCGTTGGGAGATGTTGGGCGTTACCTGCTGGTGTTAGAAAGAAGTGGGAAGCTTGTTAAGACACCTGTCTGCTGCAAAACTGCCTGTTTTAATTATATAGCCTATGAAAACAAAATGGTTCTGGTGAAGTTCTTGTTTTAATTTCAGCCCCTATGAAAGCCGGCGGGTTTTTGATTACCTATATTGGGCTCTTGTGCAGGAGAAGTCTTGCCCGATCTCGCATTTGGGACAGCGAAATGGAAACAACTGGTTTGTTTTAAATAAAATGTGTATTTATTTTGCAGTTGATCTTGAGTCACACCCGATGCTTTCAGCGGGCAAACAGGCAGATTGCACAATGTGAAATGGGTGCGGTGAGTGGGTCCTTTTAAAGGAATCTCGGGGCTCCTTCATTTCCAAGGGCAACTGAAAAGCAAGGAAGGGATTGAAAAGTTTTACATTTATTGGTTGGAAACTGGCACCTTCCATTGTGGGCTCCCAGCCCCTTCCCCAGTTCTGGCATCTGCCTTGAGACACACACGCCCCCCCAACTCCACCCACAAATATCTAATCGTCAAACAACAATGGTGCATATAACTAACGCATCTGTCTGTTCAGGATAAGGGCATAATCCCACGTCTCTGCATGCGGAAGGGAAGACCATTTCAGGGCAGCTGATTTGCATACAGCTGATGAAGATGTTCCAGCTTTTGATTTTTAAAGATTACTTTTCAGTGTAGAGAACATCACTATAAAGGTTTTACAGCAGCGCAGTTGAAATTAAGCATGGATTCATAAAAGTGTCAGCAAAGGAAACCATTGTGCCTGAACGGTATTAAAGCTAAAATGACCTTTCAGAGTGTTGGGATTTTATGGTATATTATAAATTCTAGATGAGTTGCCGGTGTTATAAGTAGGATATTAGGAGTAACATCTTTTCCAGCAATACCTTCAGCAGAAAGTCCTGAAAGTCTTCATCATTTGTTTGCCTGCTTGGATTCAGTGTTTGAGGGTGATTTTCCTTCTGCGTTGGCAAACTAAGCAAGCGTGCGAAAACCTTCCATTTACACTGACTCTCCGTTATCTGTGCATTCCTGCCAAGCTTGGCTCAAAGACCTCCCCCTATTTTGTTAACTATTTCTTTATTAAATATTCATTCAACAGATGAATTTATTACAGTTATTGACTTATTGTGGTATTTATTATTCATTAAGTGTATTATTATTTATTGCTTATTAAATTAAGTTATTATATTAAATATAGACTCTCCAGAAGAATGTTTCCATCAGACATTTAAAAATCACCTGGTCAAAATCAAGAATTACCTTTCTTGACCTACGTTACTAAGAGCAACTTAGACTGTGAACGGCAGGAGAACTTTTAAATGTACTTGTCTCAAGGTTCCAGAATCATGAGCTGGGCCCCTCTAAATCAGTGGTTTTCAAACCACAGGTCAGGACCCAGTACTGAGTCACAGACCCTCAGGTTCTGGGTCACGGCACCTCCTGCTGTTGCTGCAGAGAGACTGGAACATATTGTTCAAAGATGTAATTGTTGGGTCATGGGCATAAATGATTTTTTTCAACTGGGTCCTGAGGAAAAAAGTTTGAATGATTTTGAATGCTGAGAATGATTTTAAAAAGCATGACATTTTAAAACTAAATGTGCAAGAAGGTTATTTATTTCCTTTCTATAGTTTTGTGTTTTTTTTCCCTCCAGGACAGCTAGAAATGTACTTTACTTAAAACAAAAAAGCTGAGATTCTTATGTAGAGATAGGAGAGTTAAGAAAATGCCAAATATCACAAGACTTGCAATTAAATCCTGGGAGTTGAGAACATTGTATTACTCATTTGCGTGTCTGCCTGGGCAATGAAAATCAGTGAAATCCCTTTCACTTGTGTTTACACTAAGTTGCAAATGGTTTCATTTTGACCCTTTTTATAAAAAAACATTTTGAGTTTTTGGTTTAGAAACGAACCATTTCATTTTGAAATAGCATTATGCGTCTGCACCAAACTGAAAAATCAGTTATTCCCTCTACCCCCCTTTCAAAATACTCAGTGCTGCCATTTCTCAGTTTCAAACACAACAGTGAGCTGCTTACGTGTTTAAAAACTACTGTTTTCATTGGGATTTTTTTAAAACTGCTGAATCTTGTCTTAAGTTTATTACAAAGATTGTTTTTACAGACTTACATTTTTGGACCCAAATTTAGACTTTAACTGTCAAAGAATTCTCCACTTCTAGAAAAGTAGGGTAGAAAAAGGGCGATCATTTTAATGTTGCTTTGATAGAATGTTTTAACTTTTTTTAAAAAAAGTTTGCTGGTGTCACCCACCAGCTCTTTGGAACGTAGATATATTTAGCCCATTCGACGCTGAACTCCCACTGAAATCTGGGCTGAGTGGCTAAAGTGCCTCCTTCTTTTGGGATCCCCTGAGTGACCCGTTCACGTTGTGATGTCACAGAAGTGGCCATGGCAACGGATTGCATGGCCACAGCCAATAATTGGAGCTGTGACTGAATGATTTGGGACCTCCCTATCCCATATGGCTACTGTGGAGGAACTGCACTGGGCTTTCATTGGTGGCCCTCCTCCCAGCCCCAGGTCCCACCTCTGAGAGTCAGCCAATGTGTTTCTAACACATACATCACCAGCAGTGTCCAAGGGCTTGATACAGCACCAGTAAAGTTCAATGGAGTTTGCCATTAACTTGAACGGGAACGTGATCAAGCCCTTAATATCTTACACGGGTGACAGAAAGCCAGCAGCTTGCCGACTCGCTCTCCTTGGAAGGAACCATCGGAAATAAGCAGCAGACAGATTTTTGTTGCCCGTTAACGTTTCAATAAAGCCAATTTGATGTAGCAGGGACAAGGGTGCTTGAGCTAAACCATTCTGCAAGCCTTTGCCTTAGGCAGATAATTACGTTTGACATTAGCTAATTGCAGCGGCATTCCTCGATCTAGAAAAAATTGTGCCGTTCACAGCAGAGTAGGCTGTGCCGGAGCTGATTTTCTACCCAGCCGAGCAGAACTCATGGAGAATCATTTGCATTTATTGGGAGCCTTTTACATTTGTCACAAATTAAGCAAAAAACAAAATCCTTGAGGTTTGGCTATCCCTGGCAGCACTAATGCTACAGGAGCAGTTGAGAAGAAGGGTGGGCTTGCCTTTGAAGGCCTGAGACTTGACAGGTGACTTGAGAAAGTAGGACTGAATTGCCAGCTCCCCTATAGACTTCCTCTGTGACCTTGGGCAAGTCTCTTTGTGCCTCAGTTTCCCCCATGTGTAAAATGGGAACTAATAAGGCTTCTTTTGTCTGTCTTGTCTATTTAGATTGTAAACCCTCGAGGGCATGGATGGCCTCCTACTATGGGTATGAACATCATCCAGCCCAATGGGGTCCTGATCGCAGATTTCTAGGTGTTACTATAATCCAGATGAAAAACAGCATTGGCTAGTAGACCAGGGGACTGTGTGCCAGGGGCACCTGTGTCTTGCTCCTCTTTCTCCCTGCATGGCCCATCAGGAGGTCACTCAATCATTACATGCCTCAGTTTCTCCAGTTGTTAAATGGACATATTACTATTACATGCCTCAGTTTCTCCAGTTGTTAAATGGACATATTACTATAGCATGACCCTCTTCTGTGAAGTCTTTGGATTCCTCAGGTGAAAGGTGCACCATTGCACGTGTCGTTATTAGAAACAACCCAACACACTGGGAAACGATGCTGAGTGTTTCAGTGTCATTAAACCAGTCACCTCCACTTGGCGTTTACGAGCTCCTGGGACTCTAGATAGCCACTGAGGGGCATCCTACGCAATGTACTACAGCAACTGCGTATTAGCGCCTCTCACACCATTTCCTAGGGAGGCGACAGAATGGACTAGGAACTTCTTGTTGAGACCAGTCGGGAGATTTTAGCTGAATTGATGTTGACAGGCAGTTTTCAGGGCTAGTGGTGAGCCAGGGTTGCTTCGCCCTTCGTGAGTGGGGACAGCCGAACTCAGAGACAAAGACAAAGGTTTTAGTTTCAGTTTTGAGCATGGCGCTGCGTGGGAAGTAGAACTCACAGAGTCGCTAAGCGCCCCCCCCCCCCCATTGAACTGCTATGGGATCTTGTGCACAGGTCAGGCAGGTGCAGAAACCAGTGTCCAGGGTGGCAGAGATCCAGCCTGGTGCTGGTCACTGAAAGTACCACAGGATTCCAGGCTCGGGAGCCAGGCGAGGACCTGGTCCCATCCAAGAGGGAAGATTCTGGACGAAGACCGCTGGCTGTGTTTAAGCCAACCTGCATTTACAGCGCAGGGGTATGGATTCATCCTCCATGTCCCATCTGCCAGGTGCCAGGGAGGGAAGAGCTGTAAGAATTAGGAGGTGGGGAGCGCGGTGGTTTGTTGATGTGTTAGTAGGTAACCCAAACCCCATCCGTAGTTTCTATTGCCCGGCTCTCCCAATAGTGTTGTATCGTTATCTGTTAATCCCCACGTGTTATATGGTTATTTTGAGCTAGCACCCGTCTTTCCTTGGGGTTGCATTGAGGGATTTTATTGTTTCTTGTGTACTGGGTTTATATTCCTTCCCAGCAAGGGCAGAGTTACCCATTTTCCCCAGGGACAGCGGCCCATGTCTCCCGGGCACAGTGAGACGTCACCTTGCGTAGAGACACCAGATGACACAGGAAAAGGAACCCAGGAACCAACCCACATGAAGAGAAGAGAGAGAGAGACGCCATTTCAGGTAGCCAGCCAGCGATGAGACTGGAAACAGACCTCAGGAGCGGAGTGACGTAACTCCTGGTTGGCAAATCAGCCCGGCTCAAGTGAAACTGCATCATAACCTTTGATATGAAGAAGAACACGTCCAATATAGTCGTGTGCCGTGTAATGAGACTGGCCGGTGCAATACGTTATGCGCTCCAGCCAGCTCAGAAAGCCTTCTTCTCACGTAGACAGGCTTTGGGGAGGGTGGGGGCCATTGGACTCAAAATGTTTCTCTTATGGTTAGGGTACTTAAAGCCTTGATTCCATCAGCTCAAGTAACGCAATAATGCCAGTATAGCCCCTTGGGATATGTGGTTTATTTGAGCATTCCCTGTTTAGGTTTTTATTGCAGAGTACCGTCTGGCTCTCATTAAAAGCATAGTGCTCCTAACACAGAAAGGCATTCAGAAGATAGATAGATTAAAAAGGGCGGGGGGGGGGGGGAGGGAAATCTTATTACTCTATACTTAGCTGGATGGATTCCAAGCAAATTTGTTCTGTGTTGAAAGAGTAGTGCAAATTACACAGTGGCGAGATCTGCGAATGCGCGTGGGGTGGAGTGATGGGAAATAAAGGAATTACAAATCAGATCTGCTTCTGTGGTGGAGTTTGTTTGGAGAACGTAGTCTCTTTTTACCTGGAGGGTAATCACAAGCGCTGATTCGCATGGAACAAGGGATCATTACTGCACTTCTGTTAGTGCAAATGGGTTTAGGGAAAGGTCTCTGAGGAGATGGTGAGGGATGAAAATTCCTGTAGAGGCAGGAAAGGGCTTGCTGGGACTAGAGGTGTCTTCGCTGTAGGAGTAGAATAAGGGGCCTCCGGCTGCCCCCCGCACTGGTGGCTCTGCCCCACCAATGCCCCCCCCTCAGTCTGGGGCCCTTGGCCCCCCCCACCATACTGGCTTGTGGGCAGGCCAGCACTGGAGGTGGCCTGGGGCCAGAGGCTACTCTCTGCGCCGACCCCAGCCCTGGTCCAGCTGGCCCAGGGGGGCCAGGGCAGGATCATCACGGAGCCTGGCCTTTGGCCCAGGACCACCCCGACCCTACCCTCAGCACCAGCAGGGCAGCAGCATTTTGCAGGGAAAAAAAATCCATCCTGTTATTTTCCACTGTGAGTCAGAATTTCCATGGGGTTTTTCACCAGAAGTTTTCATGAATGTTTGGGGGCACTTTCAGTCTGGTTTTTTTCTTTCCATTAACAGTCAGAATTTCACTGCAAACTGTGACAGGCTCTAGCTGTGACACTTTACGTCTACGTGGCAACTAAAATATCACATAACTGACAATGCCACCGCATTTGGCCAGACAATGGGCTGAACCTGCGCGTGGCAAGAATTACCGACTGCCCGTTTAGTAACAGCGTGGTTTATGCAAGCCAGACAGGTTGTCCATGAAGATGATTGTTTTACCCTAAAACAAAAAGAAAAACAGGGTAGTGACGTCGCAGAGCCTGTTTACCGTCTTTTGGAAAGCAGCAGGTGAGAAATGTACCGGTGAGGAGCCACCGCAGCGTGAATTGCACCATAGTACTGAATGCGTGGCAGATTAACTAACTCACCATGCAGTGTCTACGCTAGAAAAGTTGTCAACTTTAGTAAGTTGACTTAGAAAGGTCGACTTTAAGTCGACTTAAAGTCAACCTTATTAAGTCGACTTACCAAAAAAAATCGACAACAACTTTTCTAGTGTAAACATAGCTCCTTTGTGACCTTATTAAGTCATCTTAACACTTTAAGTCGACTTAATAAGGTCGATTTAGGCGCTAATCCCTGGCCACACTGGCTTAAGTCGCCCTAATAAGGTTGGTTTAAGCAGTAAGTCGACCTAAAATGAGGTATTAGTAAGGAAATGCTTAAGTCACCGTAAGGAAAGCCCAGTGTGGATGCGGAGTAGTTTAGGTCGACTTAAGCCTCCTAACTTGTATGTGTAGATGCACCCCCCATGTGTCCTGCTCAGCTCTCTAGAACGCCGGTCACAAACCAAGCACCCACAAATTGAGACAGCTAAAATTTGTGGGCACGTCTGAAAACGTCTACAATGGCAACATCTGCAAGCAGTTTACGCTACGGCGATTTCCTGTTCCGATTACAGGGGAACAGTGTGGTAGTTCAGGCAGCAGTGAGCAGGATAAAACCTGCCTGCAAATTTTGCCATAACCTTAGCACCCATTTTATTAACCTTTTTTTTTAAGGGCTTTCGTTCTTTAAAGTGCAAGAGTACTGGAAAAAATTTAAGGAGAAAGGACTTGAAGCGGCACATTTTGGCCCAATCAAGCAAAGCACTTACTGGCGTGGTTTCCTTTAAAACAGGGCTAGGAGCATCGATGCGTACGTGCAGCCCCCAAAGGCGCCAGTGTTTTTAGCCGCAGACACACAGTTTGCACAACCTGCTAGAGGGCCACCACGCTGGTGTATACGGACAACTCCTAGGACGGGGGGGGGGGGCCCACCGGTGGGAGAACGTGCTACTGCTCATTGTGCGCTGGGGAGGGTGGCATTGCTCTGTCAAAGACGGCTTTGCAGCCTCAATTCATGGTGGGGAAGGCAAGCTGTTCTCGTCAGGCTATATGGCAATTTGGAGGAGCCGACGTCAGGCTGTGTGCACCCAAATCCCAATGTTAGTGGGTGGCGCGTGCCAAGGAGCGGGTATTTGTCCCTGCCTAGCACCCCAGGGAGGGGGCGGGGTGATGTAAGCCGTAGTCCTACACGCGTGCGCACGCACGAACACACAGAGGCAGTGACGTGTGGCTCGAGCACGTCGCTGAAGCGCAATGGCCGCTGAATGCAGTTCATACAGCATGCTTGGCACAGGGCAGGGCCTCACGGCCTACTTGGCACGTTCCACAGGCCACGCAGCAATGCTCAGTGGCACCAGGGAAATGGGTGTAACCACAGTTGCCAACCCTCCAGGAATGTCCTGGAGTTCCCGGGAATTAACGCTGACTCACTAATTAAAGAGGATGGTGAGCGGCGCTGGTTTAACCGGCCCACTGCTATGGTGACCAATTAGCAAGTGTGAAACCTTGGGATTGGGCGGGGGGGGGGGCGCGCGATCGGCACCTCTGTACGATAAAGCCATGAATCTCAGGCCTGTCCCTAGAACATCGGGATATCGTCTCACCCTGCAGACAGTATGGCAGTGTCCCATCCGGCAGGTGGCGAGCTCTAACTTGTTGCCAGGAAGAAATGAGCTGATTTTTTTCCCCCCCTAGAGCAAGGGGATGTGATTTTTTTGACCGCCCGGGAGGCCCAGACCAATCCTCCAAATATTTGAGTTTATGGTGGGTGCAGGGATGGTTTTTTTTTCCAGCGGGCTGGCTTGCAATTGCCTCCACCCAGAGGCAGACCATGGGGCCCCAAAAGGTATAACATTATTTCCCTGCGCTGCTAAATGCTTCCAATAGCTCTGTGTCTCTGCTGAGATGTGCGGCTCTCCTGGCCTGGCCGGAGGGAGCGAGGTCAGGGTGTGGTGCTCCCTGATAATTTACGAGCCCCTTTTTAGTGTAAGTGCAGAGGGGATGAGATGTGGCTTTCCCATCAACATTTCCCAATAACACAGCTGCCAGCCTCGGGCCCTGAGCGCCGCACTGGAAATTTAGCTCTTTTAAAAAAAAAAATCAGTCGAGTTAGCTGCCTGGAGCCCTGCTCAAGCTGGAAGCAGTAAAATCCT
The DNA here is from genome assembly GCA_007922175.1 of Pelusios castaneus. Lineage (NCBI taxonomy): Eukaryota > Metazoa > Chordata > Testudines > Pelomedusidae > Pelusios > Pelusios castaneus. The sequence continues at coordinate 29,055,289 of ML685765.1, forward strand.
AGGCAGGGAAACTTGACCGTGCTCTTAGTTGAACTCTGACCCGCCCCCCCGGCACAAAATCCCTTTGAACATGTAAGTTGCACCAGTCAGACGACAGCTGTGGTTGGTTCCCACCTAGGCCTCACCATATGGACGGCAAAACGCTGAGCGGTGAGGGCGCAAAGATGGCGCTTCAGTCGTTCCCAGCGTTGTTTTTTTTTAAAAACGATGACGTCTGCACCCTCTGACCACGGAATCAGTGGCCGTTGTAAGGGGCATCGGGCTCTGCTTTCAAACACTGACCTGAATTTTAAACAGCGTGGGGATTTTTGGTTCCCCCCCGCCCCATTGCAAGTAGCCATAATAGCATTCTCGCTCTTATGCACACGGGTGTCTGCGCACACAGAGCAATGGCTCCGCTACATGCGTGCTGAAAGGCGACGCAAAGCTCCTCTCCGCCACAGGGAGCCGTGTGGAGGGTTATTTAAGGCTCTAGGGTTATTACACACCCACAGAATGTGGCTAGTGGTGATTGGCAGAGGCGGCCTTTGGCTATTGGGGGGGCCCCCAGAGACATGTAGGGCCCCCCCCATGGCCCTAGTTCCCTGCCATCAGACCACCCAGGCTCCCCCCCCCGCCCAACTACCCCGGCCCCAATTCCCTGCTGCTGGACCCAGCCCCAGGGGCCAGCTCCTCCTCCTGCTGCTGACCAAGGCAGATGCAGATTTGGGGACGGGGCCCTAGGCGTGGACCTGCATCACCTCCCCCAAAAGTCACCTCTGGTGATCGGAAATGCCAGCGCCCCATGGGGAGGAGCCCACATTCGCACACCCTGTGAACGTGCCTGCGGCATAGTAGGCGGCCATGTGATCCCAACACACGGCATCGCTATTTTCCGTAACTCCTAACTGGGGGGTGCTGCTGGGTTTCATCAGCAGGAGGCGAAAAGGGTCCAGCTTTGACCCTAGGTCTCTCCCCCCCCCCCCCCCCCCCGGCGACTGGCCACGGCACGTCCTGACCACTCTGCCACAAAGGCGACATGTTGAAAAAGCTGGGGGGAGATGGGGGGGGGCAACAGCACAGTCCTCCCCTGCGCTGGGCGCATGCCTGCGCAAACCCCTCGCCAAGGCACGGAAAACCCAGCTCAGGAGCCTGTGCAGTGCTGGCCCCAGAGCAGCAAGTCTTAGCACCTGCCCGTGAACCGCTCCCAGCTTTCCAAGGGTGCCCGGTTTGGGGGGGGCTGATCAGAGCAAGGGCAGCGTTGATGGTGTGCGTCGCCCCGCAGGGCTCCGTGCAGGGCCCGTTACGCCTGGGTAAAATGCCACCGAGGGAGACGCAGCTGCTCACTCACACAGGGGGTGCTGGGGCCAGACCGCATTCCTGGGGTGCGGGGCAGGCTGGGGCTGCCCACCCTTGTGGGGCCCCCTCCATTGGGGTGCGGTGCCCAGCCTTAGTGGTGGTGAGTTGGGGGGATCAGGGGTGCTGGAGCCCAGGCTGGGAGTATTTGGGGGGGGGGCGGGAAGCTGGGTGGTTGGCCACAGGCCACAGCACCGGGGGGGTGGGGTGGGGGGGGGCTGTGCGAGACCGGAGGCAGCATTCAATGAGCAATCCTGTGCTGAGGAGCTCAGACCAGCTGGGGCATTTAATGACGTTTTGCACAGGTCGGTCCCTTTGCTGGACATGGAAATCGATTTCGTCAGCGCCCGCACAGCCTGTGGCACGAAGGGGCTTGTGTGCAAGGGCGAAGTGCCTGGACCCAAAGTGACCATCCCCCCCCCCCCCCCCCCCCAAATCACTACACATGGGCCTGGGGGGGGCTGTAGGACAAGTGTGATGCTGGCTTGTTGGGCCTTAACTGGCATCTGTACCCTGGCACTACCCAACCGCCCAGTGTGCCCTCCAGCTAACTGCCTCCGGTTTTGGCTACTGCATCCCTAGACGTGTCCCAGGAGATTGGGGGCAGTCAGCCTCCCACTGCTGGACAGCTGGCCTATGGGGGTCAGACACGAGCCTGGGACAACTGGGATTTAATTTGCTGCTCCACCACAGATTGCTTTGAAGCCGGTGGGTGGACACGCTGTGCCTCAGTTTGCTCATCTATCAAATGGGAATAACAGCACTGCCCTATGTCACCCAGGCGGAGGGGCTGAGACACACATTAGAGGTGCTTCAGCAACGGGGGGTGGGGCACCTAAAATGGCTGGGAAGTGGAGTTCCCACAGGGCACGTGTAGTTATAAAGGGCTGAACGTGGACCCTTGTTCAAAGCCGTCCTGGGGGGGGGGCAACCTGGGCCCACATGCAGAGCCCTCTTCCTCTAATTTGTTGTGCGATACTGTGGAGCTTGAGTCCAGTGGGTTCATTGTGGGGGCAAAAACCATAACTGCTTTCAAAACTGAGCTCGATACATTTATGGAGGGGATGGTACGATTACCCTGTTTTGGAAACTGACATATTTGGCTACGTGTGGTGGATTTACAAGTGGCCTAAGAGGGGCGAGTACGTGGGGTGGGTTCCGAGTTATTACAGAGACTTGTTTCTTGGGTAACTGGCTGTTGAGACTTGCCCACGTGCTCAGGGTTTAACTGATCGCCATATTTGGGGTCGGGAAGGAATTTTCCCCCTGGGGCTGATTGGCCTGGGCTCTGGGGGTTTTTCGCCTTCCTCTGTAGCACAGGGCATGGTTCACCTACCGGTGAATTCTCTGTATCTTAAAGTCCTTCAATCATGATTTAAGGAGGTAAATAACTCAGTCATAGGTTGGTGGCCTATTGCAGGAGTGGGTGGGTGAGGTTTTGAGGCCTGCATTTTGCAGGAGGTCAGACTAGATGATCGTACTGGTCCCTATGATCTTAGAGTCTCTGACGTTCCCAAGCTCTGGGGACAGCCCGTGCCAGCACGTCGATCCAGGCTAGAGGGCACCGTCACCTGGCATGCCCCTGGCTTAGCAGAATCAGGCCATTCAACACCTTAAAAAAGCGGCTTTCTCAGCATTCTTCGGGGCCTCGTATCAGCCGACCCTGTCCTGTCTCATTTCTTATGACTCGTTCTGGCCTCCCTCCCCACCCCCCCAGAATCAGCTAGCAACCTTGAAACACTTTATAGACACGCCCCCAGCGCAAAAACACGTGGGATATATGCCCCGAAGCGCTGGTGACAAGGGGGCACCGGTGTTTTTAGAGTATAATGCTGGGGGGACGGGGGGCTGGCTTGCAGCTAGATGGGATGTGGACATTAAAATCTATACAAAACGAAGGTTACACTGACTTCTCTCTCCCTAGCAATTTTGAAATCACGATTGGATGGTTTTAGAAAAGATTTGGTCCAATTCAAACAAGAACGAAGTCACTGCACTCCTATGTCCTGTGTTATAGAGGTCATAAAATTATCACAGTGGGCATTCTGGCTGTATAATCCATGAATTTCTAATTGCCCACAGATTTGGTTCAGAAAAGATTGTCATGTTTATACCCTTCAAGCAAGCCAAACCTTTGCACACAATTCATTAATTTTGGATTAGATTTAAAAATAACAAAGCAACACTCATACTGAATCACTGAATCTAGTTTATTCTAGTTATTTTTCTTGTACAAGTAGCCACAGGCTAAAATCTAAACAGAGCAAACTACAAAAAAAAATTTCTTTTTTTATTTCTTTTTTCTTTTATACAGGACTAACAATCATAAGATCAGTGGGATTTCAAATATCAAGCTAGATAAAAGTAAGAAATGTAGAAAATAAACAGTAGAAAAGTGCTTTGCATTTTGGGTTTTTATTTTTTTCCTTAACAGTTTATTCCTGAAGAGGACTGAGACAAAGCATTTTATCATTATTATTACTTTATTACAAATGTAAAGAGAGCACAAGTTTATCTGATGCTGCAGCTGCCAGCAAAATAAACTGCTTCTTTTCTTTGTAAGGAAGAACCTGATCCAGAACCTAGTGAAGTCAACGTCTTTCCTATGACTTCAGTGGGCTCCGAATCAGGTCCCAAGTCCCTTCTCCTTATAAAATATCCATGGCCAAATCCAGCTCTCACTTACACCGGCATAAATCCAGAGTAATTCCACTGATTTACAGACTCATGGCAGATTGATGCTGTTGTAACTGAGAGGTGAATGTGGCCCTGAAAGAGCAGAGCTTTTCCCTTGAAGATGCTACTGTACTTCATACATAATCACTTTCAGAGCTCAAAAGCACCAACTGGAATCCAGTGAAATAAATGAACAGGCATCAGGTTGCTAGATACGATCTTTAGTCTGCCTTTACTGTATCTTTATTGGGCAAGATACATTTCCAAATACTGTTTGCACAGATGATTCTGTCCAAGGTTGACTGTCCCCCCCTGCATTTTTAGCACTTGTTTTTAGGGGGCTTTCAAAGTTTTATCCCCCCCCACTTTTTTTTTCTGTTCTTTTGAGATTCTAACTTGCTTTTAATCAACTAAGAAGGTCTGCTGATGAGGACCGTTCATTCAAAATCATGGCAGTCATTCAAAGAGCAAACCCAAGGCCTGATTACTCTGGATTTACTCTAGGGCAGATGAGACAGTGAGTTTCCGTATAAAGCAAATTCTGCAGTAGCATCCCACAGCTCTGTTTCTTGAGACATCTGTCTATACACAAATATCCCGTTTCCTGTACGTACCTCAAACTTTGGGCTTCTCTGAGCTTAAATACTCATCTTTAAAGAATTTGTAAAAAATAAACCGAACCTTTGTCCCAGCCGTTACATTTTTCCATCAAACCATGAAACATTAACACTGAAAAATGTTTTAGGTAACCCACAGCAATGTAACAGCAGAGCATGTAGACTAGAGATGCCAGCTAGCTCCGTACAACTGAGACAATCCAGTGTCAAAGCCGTAGCAGCGTTTTCTCTTATATGGATCATCTCCTCTCCCATGATCCTTTCTACAGTATGTACACAATAAGGGCAATGTTGCTTAGGAAATTCACATAATACTATGCAATGGAATACCTACCTACAGTATACATGGCAGAACATTTAACGAATGCAATTTAAAACTGACAGCTGTTCTGAGTTTTTCCAGACGTTGAAATCTTCCTACCCGTGATCTCTGTGTGACAAGGTATGGGAAGGCAGACCGTGGTACAAGTACCTGGTTATCATGGTCTTTTTTTTGCAAAGACTTCATTTGCTTCGATTGACAATGTGTGGGGGAGGCAGGAAGGATGTGGATGAACAGAAGGGAACAGAATGGAAGTAGGAGAAAGGGCAAAGGTCACCACCAAATGGGTGATGTAGCCATGTTCAGGAGGAAATGGAAAATAGTGAGGTGAAATTTTTTTTTCAAGGAGGATGTACGTTAAGCATTCAGGACTATTTACATTCACATCGAAACCATGAGTGTTAAATAGGAACCAGACACCGGGCCTATGAGGAAAGAATCGGAAAACATTAAACCTCTGCAACAATTTCAGGCTAAGTCGTCTAGAGGAAAAGCTGAAGCTCAGAATAGAATTTGGAAATTCCTTTTACAATACACTGGGCTTTTTTCTTAAAGACCATCATATGCTTCCTCCACATAAAAGACCTTTTCCGGTACTGCACTGAGTTGCTACCATACTGATTTCACACAGTAGGGACTCTGCAGTGCTTTAAGGACGTTTGTTCCCAAATCACTGCACAATCTTAGTACAGAGAAATGTGCAGGGAAACACACCATGATGTTGTGACAGTCACAATGCATTGTGTCGTGCGCCATATGCCAGTCCCAGCACCTAGAAGTCAAGGAAGTCTGCAGATTCAAATAAACTTTGGGCTGGGCCCTAAGGTGGTAGTGCTTCATGAACGGTTTCGTCTCTGATTGCTGACTTCAGTTTAAGATCCTTGTTCTTTTTCATCCTGAGTGGAAGTTTAAAAAATCCCAGTCTGGTTTTAACACTTACCAAATTAAATTCCAGCATCTTTATGAAACAAGGAAGAAGAAAAAAGATACATTTCACAAATAAATACGTGAATCCAGCAGTACGAAAATACCCTGTCACAGCGTGTAACTCTTCCCTGTTGAATTAAACACGATGCAGATATTTTCCCTGAGGTAGCACCTACGGGAACAGATCTCCAGGAGCAGATCATGCTCACTAGCGATGACCAAAACCAGTGCTCGGACACTTCCTGCAGCCAGGAAAGTGATAGGCGTGTAGGACGTTCGTTGTTGGCCGACGGAGGTGGTTTATCTGAAGTGACGGAACACTTTCCTTGACTAATTATACAGGACCAGAGTCTGCTGTCAGTTACAGCCGGGTAAATCTGAAGTCGCTCCATAATGAAGCTCCTCCAGACTTATACTGGTGTCACTGAGATCAGGTATGTGCCCTGCAAAAAAAATCCGCGACTGGCCTGCATCAGCTGACGCGGGCTCAAGAAACTTGGGCTGAAGGGTTATAAAATTGCAGGATAGACACTCAGGCCCAGGGCTGGAGCCCAGGTGCTGAGATCCTCTGGGTTCAAACCCAGCCTGCGTCCAAACAGCTACACTGCAATTGTATAACCCTGTGGCCGAAATCCTGAGTGCCCAAGTCAGCTGGTATGGGCCAGCCATGGTGTTTTATTGCAGGGTGGACATATTCTAAGTGGGGGGGGGGCGGGGATGGGAGAAGGCTGTTTCATAAGGTGCAGCATTCCACTCCTCCTTAATTTAAAAAAATAATTGGAAAGAATTTTATTTGTAATGCAAGAGATCCATGAATGAGTCACCAGGGTAAAGAACAACAGCATGGAATGGAAGCTTTTTTATATTAATTCTTTATTCTTCAAACACATCCATCTCATTATCAAGTCCCCGGGAATGGATATAAAAAAAGAACACAAGGACTGTACTTCCATTCATACACGGGAATGCTGCTATAACCTGTGATATTTTATGGTGGGGAATACAGCGCTCTAATTCTGAAGTCTTAGCCAAGCAAAGACCTCTTGTAGACATTGAGACAGTGCCTTGAAATGCCTTTGTGTCATTTAGGAAGTCCAGCCACACGGATGCAAATCCATATGCTGATCCAAGTGTGTTTCAGGACACATGGGTGAATCTAGGGGCTGTTTTTTAAATACCTAGGGTTAGAGTCTCCAAAGGTGTAAATAGGTGCAATGCTATTGAAATTAAAGGTGCTGGCAATTTATACCTCCTGAATATCTGACCTCAGGGGCATCGAACCACCAACCCCCACAGGTAATATCTGATGTGGAACGTTGTGTGTCACACCCACAATACTGACAGATTACATCAAGATCTCACCCAGAGATCAGGAAAGACTCCCATCTTCACCTCTGCGGTACAATAGGCAGCCACTGTTTGCTGCACACGTCTCTTCAACTAATAAATCAGCACTGGAAACAGAGCTAGACGAATGTAGCAACAAATCATCAGTGTAAGGGAGACAAGAGGTTTGTGCTGGCTCACGTTTCTCAGAATGTTCTGAAGGCCACTTCAACAGCTGTCTGGTAACCTTTCCAAAACGCAAATGGATCTGTTTGAGTCAACATCCCGCTCCCTGACCGTAAAACTGATCCCTACGAACAGACCCCGTATTATACAAAGATGGAGTAAACAACTGATAAAGACCTAGCGCTCAAATTTGCCCTTGAGGCCTTGTGAAACTCTGTTTCAATCGCACACGGTGTAAGTGGGAAGAGTATCAGGCAGCGTAGCTCTAGCTTCATTTCCAAGTTGGCTGTTTTCTTCAGTTTTCTATCAGAGATGGTTGACTCATTTTGGACAAAAGTAAGAACTGACCTGAAGCTGTGCTGAATACTAAAACTAAACCTAAATTCGGCTTTTTGGGAGATTTGAAAAAGTTCAGTTTGTGTTTTTCCAATCTTTCTTTCTTTCTTTCTTTCTGCACAGGTCTATGCTATTCTGTTCAGTCTGGGATCAAAAACAGAGGCATGCAGGTGCCAAAAAGATGACCATTCTGTGTGTAATTTTCTTCTAACCAGAAGCTGGATGTATTAAAAAAACACACATGATGCCTCTTGTTCCAAGGTTTCTGGTCGAGTTTTGCAGACTCAGGAGGCTGAATTCAGGTAGGATGACATCCCCTTAGTGGTTCTCCAAAATGGACTTTTTGTGGTTTGTCTATCACAATCTTGTATGGATATTTTGCAATGCTCTGGATTTTTTACAAGAGCTTAAAAGAAACCCTACAGAGAAGAATACCTAAATATCTAAAAACAATCTTTAAAGATTCACATCCATCTTTTACTGTCTCAAACCAACAGAAAATTGACATCAGTTCAAGCCATTACATTTCTGCATTAAAAAAAATCTAATCTTGACATACTACTGTATTTCAACTAATCAAATGGCACAGTATTTCCCTTTAATAAAAGGAAGTAGTGACAAATATGTGTTACTATTACAATATCACAATAATGTGATATTACACTAATAGCAGGTTCACAGCCCCAGGGTTTTCCAGCTAAGCGCTAGGCTAAGTAACGTGTTCACTTTGGCAAGAGTACTTTATTCACTCTGAAACTTCATTACACACAAAGACAATAAAAATAAGTGTTCAAATGAGGGGGGTTAAGGTTCTCTTTGATATGAAGTAGTAACTCAATGTACGAGGAAATACATCATCATTTTCTCTTTTGCTTCCTTCTGGTAAAAAGAGTCTGAACTAAGTAATGCATGCTGTACACATGGCATAAGGATTCTGCTTCATGCCATGTTGGGCCCCACCCAAAATTTCCAGATCTGCAGACCAAGCTTTGGAGCGTTTGAAATCCAGATTCTGTAGCTGGAGGTTCCTCTAACTGGTTTTCAAACTTTATTCTCAGGACCCAGTTAAAAAAAATCATTTCTGCCCACGACCCAGCAATGACATCTTTGAGCAACGCATTCCAGTCTTTCGGCAGCAGTAGTGGCGAGGCGGCATTCCGACCCAACACCTGAGGGGCTGGGACCCTGTCCTGGGTCCTGCCCCGTGGTGTGAAAGCCACTCTTCAAATCTTAGAGACTGACTCGTGCGTTGAGTAAAATAAAAGAGAGACGCATTTACCAAGCCTTCCAAATCACTAACATGAACCTTTTTCTTGGCTCGCAGTCATACACATTGACCGTATTCCTTTAATAAGTAGCTGCACTACTTTAAAGCTGTTATATCCCCCGCGCAGTCTGCGAGCTGAGAATAAGCCGATTGATCTTGCAAACTACTGGAGAAATTCAGAAATTTGGAGAGAGAGGGAAAAAGAAATTCCCCTAGCATATTGCAAAGCGTGAGCAGCAACCTGTCTGAGGTTATATTTAGCCACAGCTGTAATGGCGGGGTTAGAGCATTTGGGTATGTTAACACACAAGCCTGGCCCTCTAAAATTCCTCCAGCCCTTCAAAACAAAACCAAAGGACATCATGCAGGACAAGACGAATTTTCAAGGGCCAGGCCATGAACACTGACCCATATTCTCCACAGGTGAGTTTTGCTCAACTTCATTGAAGGCAATAGCATTTCATTTGCTTATGCCAGTCTGGTCCATCTGCCCCGAAAGGCAACTTCCCTCTCTCAGATCTAACCTCATGATGACTAAATCTATCTCAGGACAAAGGAAATAGGAGTTATCGATTTTTGCTCACAGTCGTATGACAATTTTGTTACTGTGCAAATGCTGAAAGGTTTAGTTAGTTAAGAGGGGCTGATGGCCACGGGTCCGATACATTCCGATCTATTCCACAGGTACCGAAGACGTAGAACAGTTTTTCATTTTAAAAAAAAGGCAATACAATTCATTCTTTCCTTAAACGAGGTTCCTTTCCTGATTCCTTTCACTTTGCTTAGCTGCCATGTATAAAAATAATTTAAAAATAAACCTCTTAAAAAACTCCCACATGACCATGAAATGGCTGGCCTGGATGTATCAAGTAGTGGACTGGATTTTTTCTCAGCATTGCAATACGGATGTCTCTCTCCTTGGTTCAATACCACCGGGCTGCTGGACTACTTGTTATGAGGTAGGTCACTGGCAACATGTACCTATTGAACACGCTATGCTCTAAGGCTTCCAAAGGAGGTCTACAACACCCATAACCTAACGATAAGCTGCAAGGAGAAATCCTTCCATCAGCATGTCTGTTCCCACAGTGCCATGTTAACAGCACGGTGAGTCAGGCGGCATAGATAGAGCCATATAAACAGGCTCCGGCCAATTTTGAAGGGGAGGGGGGCATCTTAGATCTGTCTCTCCCCACCCCACTCTCCCTGCACTTCCAAATTTATTTAGGTCATTGGCTTTCAAGATAGCATGTGACTAAGCAAACAGAACATTTAAGGGCCATGAGTGTTGATACCTTATATTTCTCACGAAAGGGTAATTAATGGAGTGTGTGATGGAGAATTTCTTTCATACTTTAAGGCAATCTAAAAAAAAGAAAGAAAGACCAAGGTAAGTAGATCCCTGCACTGCTAACGCAGGACCTGGATCTGGCCTGATTTCCATCCTGTGAAACCCTAATGGAGCTCCAAACCTCACCCAGTCTAGTTGTCTGGTCTGGTGGAAAAGAACAACTATAATTGTTCCCCAATAGTCAAGTTCCAAATGGGGAGCCATGTTAGGCTATTGCAGAAAAACAACAGAGTCCTGTGGCACTTTTAAAAACTAACAGATTTATTTATTGCATGTGCTTTCGCGAGAGAAAATCCCACTTCGTCAGGCGCTTTCAAAGCATCTGACGAAGTGGGATTTTGTCCCACGAATGCTCATGCGATAAATAAATCTGTTACTCTTTTAAAATGCCACAGATCTCTGCTGTTCCCCAATAGTTTTCTTGACACTTTAATGTCTTGTCTAAATGGCATTAATTTCCTAACCCCTTATTAAAAAGCTCTGCACATCCAAGTGACAAATTCATCATTGCTGGAGGCTTTCTAGATCCGTTCCCTGAATCATTTTTAATACTACATCCAGTATGGTTCAAAGGCCCAACAATGGCCTTTGAACAGTGCAAGCCTTTTCCTTTCCTGGCAAAAGGAAGCAGTTTTTAAAAGGCTTCTTGCTTTACGAGGGGCACATTAGAGAAGGGCAAGGAGTGCAGTGTGTCTCCATACTACGATACACACACAGATGCTGGTGGGCAGAAACTCTAGCGTATATTAACGCGTGCTCGCAGCCATAGATTTCGTGCTACTGGGAAATCATCAGCTGAATGGCAGAGCGCGTGATGATTATCATAGGGGTATGGTGAGAGGCAGGCACGGAGATGTGTGTGGCAGATTACACTCTCCATTAGAAAGGTGTGTCTCCAGTGACGGTGAGCCAAATTCAGTCCCGGATTAAGGGAGAACTACTGTGTTAAGACGATGGAGCCAGGTCTGGCTTTGCCCCACTGAGACTGAACTGGTGTAATTCAGGGCAGAATCAGATATGTCAGTAAACTGTTTAAGGTTCAGGATATGGCCTTTCACCAACACAGCTCTCACGGAAGTTAATGGAAGATTGACTAACTAAATACTGAGTGAAGGACCTAAGATTTTGTCATCTTTGCTTTAAATATAGACATACGTTGCTTCTTATTTATTTTTTCTAATTTTCCCCCTGTATTCATAAACGAATTCCCCCTTTCCTTTTTAAAAAAACCAAAGTTCTTCCTACTGAGGTGTTAGTGAAACAGTCGGGTGGCTATTCCACCACACCAGGCAATCTTGCCACTTGGAAAGGCAGCTCATCAAGCCAGCTGTACCCTTGAAGTTGGGAAGTGCTTCCTTGGTATTCACAAGTCTCAAGTTTAAGCTACTTTTTCTCTTAAATGCAAGCAGGAAAACACTTTGGATGAAAAGAAATAAATGTAATAAAGAAACCGCTTCTTTCAGAAATACGTATTTAGCCACAGAAGAGGGGAGGGAAAGGGTCAGAATATGCTTTTACTTCCTGACCCACTTTCCCGAAGTGTTTGACACACGACGAGGGATGTCTCAGTCATTGTGAGACTGCCAGGCGCCTCTGTGAATGTAGGAGGAATAAGGCTAACGCCAAGCAGCTCCAGCGTCCAATAAGTGCCATTATCTCAGCTGGGAACGTATTAGCACACATAGCCAATGGCAGAACATGAGGGTTCTGAATAAAGATGGAAATGCGCGCAAGGGTAAGTGCTGTTATTCCAGCCTGTCTGGCTGATGTTCCATAATCTGTCAGATTGGAACATGAGTTATTCTCTCAGGGCTGGATTCTGCAGGGTGCTGAGCGCTCTGGCCTTGATTCAGCAAAAGACTTGCACACGTGCTTAGGTCTTCTCTAAGACGTGACTTTGTTGGATGAAAACCAGATTCCTAGCTTCTTGCAGGATGAAGCCCCTTCTCTTTAGAAACAATGGGGTTTGAAGACAATGTGGGCCTCATGTTGTTGATGAAGACTATCTTTAGGTTATTAGGGGTGGTATATCTCCGCCAGCTCTAACAATCTTTAAAGTAGAACCATCCTATAAAACTCTGACATACAAAACCAAACACAAGCACTGCGACTTTGCTAAATGTAAAGCTTATAACACGAAGGAAACGTCATCACAATTGCTACTCAATGCAAACACAATGCCCTTATTTTTTCTTTGAACAGGTCTCATTGGAACAGAGCAGAACAGTCAGGTGAAGGACACACACAAATGAACTTCTACATAAAACTTGAGGTAGAACATTGCTTTCAAGGTTTGGAAGTGCTTTACATTAGAGTGACGCCAATACAAAAAAGGACAACACCATGGCAGATATGGAGCGGGACTTCTGAGGTAGTACCAAGCTTATACTGACCAAGTGCTACGCTACTTGTTTTGAAAAACAAAGGAAGACACAGATATTTGCTGCTTCCCCGAAGACATTCATTCCGGTTGAGGTAGGTTCTGAGTCTACTCGGGTTGTTTGTCCAAGTCTCTTAGTAGCCCTCATGCAGGCCTCTTTTGACATACTTTTTTTTCCTTATTTATAGTCAATCACCAAAAAGCATCCTGAGAAATAGAGAAAACGTACAAAATCATCAAATCCATGGAGTGATGGCCTTTCCCGGCCTGAATTTTTGGAGTTAAGTTACAAGGATTTATCTTAATCCAGTCACCTTGAAATAAAAAACAGATCACAGAGTAGTCCTAAAGCTGCTAATAGGGACCGTGTCCGGGATGCCCAGGGAACACGGCTCCGCCATATTCCATCACTGATGGAGACTGGAGAATTTGCAAACTCTGCCAATAAGTCTGTAGCCTGGCAGCCAGGGGAAATCCAAACCTGACCAGCCTTGATAATGCAATCGGAGGAAGAAATGCACAGAAAGGCCTGAGACAGGTCAGAAAGATAAACTTCATAGAGCTTCAAAAAAGCTGTATATAGATATAAAAAAAAAAATGAAGCAAAACAAACAAACAAAAATCAGACTGTAGAAATCTTAAATTGACCTGAGATTGATGAATCATTGTAAAGACATCACCAGACATGGAAAGTGTTCTTGGTGAGTCCTACAAGAGGCTTAAAGACTTGGCAATTATCCTTCATTGGTGGGACGATGGTTCAAAACGGGAATTTCCTGGCTAAAATTGTGTAGCGATCCACCCAGATCATCAGGAGCCAGATTTTTGGAAGAGGGGTCGAGTTGCTCTTCTATAATGCTGAGCTCATCCAATGGAAGTGTAGATATCTGGGTCTCATCCTGTGAGTCAGGTGAGACATGATCTGGCTGAGAGGAGAAAAAAAACATCCTATTACAAAGATGATAACTGGTGCATTTTACTATCACTACCAAGGTATTGGCCTTCTTAGAAATGACATGGCTTGTCCAAGAATGAACATGCACATCTAAATTCTACCCTAGATGACAGGAATAAGGCTTATTTGTGGCTACCAGTATGAAGTTGGACATTCATAACCGGTCCCATTTGGGCTGACAGTGGAATTCAAACTAGAGACTGTAAGTGCTAAAAACATGAGCCTTTACCCCTTGAGATCAAAGAATAATTCCTTTAGCTAGTAGCTGTAGTAGACTCAACCTCATATATGAACTAGCCACTGGTGGGGGACAAAGACCCACTCTCTCCTAGTATGGAAAGTTTGTTCTTAGCGGATCTATATTTTATATTTTCAATATGTGGAAGGGAAATAAACTTACACATCTCTCCACACATCGAGGGAAGAGGAATGCGTTTGCAAGGTGAGAGTATCTATAAATCCCATGATTAACGTCAAGGTAGGACCTTACCATTATTCCCTTATCCTGTTGATCCTGGGAAGGCAATGCTGGAAATAACCTTTCCAGTTCATTCATATCCAGTTGCTTCCCATTTGAATCCAGATTGTCCCTGTCCCTACGAGCTGCTCCGTTCAGAACCAGGCCAGTGGCATTCCTCTGACTTCTGGGGATCTGTGGGGTTGACAGCTGTTCTTGGACGTTTTTACACATCAGCAGTCTGGAAAACCGAAAGGGAGGGAAACAAAGTGAAGCAGCTCCCAGTACTGCACACCATCCCTTTATGTGGGGCTGGGCACACCACACCAATTCACGTCTTACGGCCCATTCTCCACCCAAACCAGCCTCCTGAAATAGGAGCTAGGTTCAGGGACAAGGCGGCCAAGAGAGTCGCAGATCTAGACTTTGTCACCACCTCTCATCTTCATGCTGCTTCCCTTCTTCCCTGGAACCTCAGGACACCCTCAGTCCTTATCTGTCCGCCATCTTCGGTCGCTCCTTCTTCGATACAGCTTTCCAAGCAGACCTCCTTGTTGATGTATCCACCCCATGTGCCACCACAGCTGTTGCCCCATGTAGTGTATTTAGTGCAACTGCCTTTTAATAAGTGTTTTAGAGGAGGTGGAGCTGCATCGACATCAAAGTCCTCTGGCCGGATGTGGTCATACAGTTCTGCTTACAATAAAGTGAGTGCCCATAACTCCTGTGCACATCAGGGTTAACCCAAGACCCTTTAGAACCAATGGAAAGATTCCCATTGACTTGACTTGGCTCTGATCAGAGCCTATGCAAGCAATTACCGTAACTGCCACAGGGATGTTATACAATCGCACAAAGAGGGTCAGGGGGTCCCCACGATCACCAATGGAAGCAGAGGTGGACCATGCAGTCGCAAATAGGACTGCGTCATGGTCCATGGACTCACAAAGGGGATGGGATCCATGAGGCGATCTTGCTACTGAGTCTGAGAACCCTTCAAGTAGCTTGAGCACCCTCGGTGCAAAGCAATGCGGGAGCAGGGTGTCCCCCGGCCCTGTGGGGAGCGAACCGTACCTTCCTCTGTACCCAAACATGAGGAAAAGGACACAGAATATAATGCACGTGACTCCAATGTGGATCCCAATGATGATCCCTGTGGTGGAGGTCTTGTTGCTGTGTTCCCCTTTCATGCAGTCGCAGGGGGGATTCAGCACTGTCAGGAGAAGCAGAGAAAAGGGCGTTAGCCACTGGGATTTTAGCTGCCTCGCACTCCCAGTGTCAAGACCTATGAGTGACGCAGCACGTGCCCAGCTTCCGGCCATGTTCTTGAGTTGCTCAGAGGCTGCCTCTTTCCTGCTTGGGCCTAACTGTAGGAGGAGACATCCCCCCAGTTTTCAGCGTCAGGGGTCAAGTCTCCATCATGGGGTGGAGAGGAGCGCATTCGGCATTCCCACCCTCTTCCTGCCCATCAGCGGATAAGGAGCTTGGCTGGGCAGGGAGGAAGCAGCCACAATCACAGCCTCCCATGACTAGGGTGCTGCTCTGTTCTTCCTAGTTTCAGGACCTGACCCAGCTCCTTCCCCATAGCCTCCCCCAGGCTGGGAATGTAGAGTAGGGGGAGCCCAGTGCCGGGGATTGGTGGGGGCTGAGCCAGCTCTAGGGGACAGATTGATCCTGGCCCTGCAGCAGCTGCTTCCTTTCCCCCCACCCCGAAGAAGGCTCAGAGCTGGGAGAGGGGAGCTGGGGTGGGGCAAAGAGGCATGGAAGGAGCTGAGAGGGAAGAAGTTGTGGAAGGGTGGAACAAGGGTTGGGTGGGAGAGGGAAGGGCTGAGGAGTGTTTGGGGAAAGGAAGGGCTGGGCAGGAATGCTGGGGGTGGTCTTGTGGGGTATTTGAGGGAGGGGACAGGTCAAGGGGGGGTGTTTGTTGGGAGCTGAGGAGTGGAGGGGGTGGGTTGGTGAATGGGGAACCTCTGTGGAGTGGGGAAGGAGTTGTTGGGGATTGGGAGGAGAAACTGGAGGCTTAGAATAGACAGCGAGGGAGGGAGGGAATGTCTGGGGGGGTGGGAAGGACCCAGAGGGTCCGCACTGTACCACAGGAGCATGTCTGCCCCAGAACAACTCTGCTGCTCTCCATAACACTGGTGGGGGGGCCGGCTGGTTGCTCTCAGAGCTGGGCTCTGACCGGCAGGGCCCTGTCCAGTCAGGCTCTTTGCTCTGGAGCTGGCTCCCCACAACCCGCCTGGCAGCTTTTTGGGATCTGGAGTAAGACATGCTTGGTCCCAGTGGCTCTCTTTGCTGGGTGAGGGGTGTGGAGGTGGGAGCGCCTTTCATCAGTGCCAGCTGTTGCTGACAATCTTTCAGTGTAATGCCCCCAGATCCATCAACAGGGAACCATGGTAACTCCCAGGGCTATCACTGGAAAAGCTTTGGATACCGTTTTTTAACAGAATCAAGTGGGATCCGGCTGCCCCGTGTAATATTTGTTTTATTCAGACTGCAACCCAATGGCTGCAGCGGACAGAATGCTCCTATAAATGTCTATTATCCGCCCCCCAAAATCTGTATCTAGAACTGCCTTCTAATAACACCCCAGGGTACTGGCTGAGCCTATTTAACCCCACCTCTGCAAAGCTCTTTCCAAGAGAGTGAAGCGTTTTCCCCATATACATTCCTTGTATCACAACTAGCTATTTATAGGCCAGCGTATCCCTTTTTGCTGAAGGTGTTAGAAGGGACTTTCAGCTGAACTAATTCGTAAGCTTCTGCTGCAATCTGGCAATTCAGCTACATGGTGACAAAACCTTTCAGCCTATTCCCACAAGACAAGCAATTTTCTTTCAAAGTGGAGCCTGCATCTTTGATCGCTAATGCTGCGTTCAGATGAAAAGTGAAAGGATAACGTACAATTATTTTGCCTTCCTGCCTGGGGATCTGTAAACTTTGCATTTTTCTCTGTAGCAGAGGTATCGTGTGAATGACGCTGGAGGAAAAAGGCAACGAGGCAGAGCACTTTACAATATTTTCTTTAGTAGCATCCCCCCAAACGATGAAAGCGAAGTCTGAGAACGGAGCTGATGGCCTTGGCTATGTTTCCAACAGAGATTAATATTTACTACATTAAAGGGACAGTGTGAATAACAATCTATATTTGGAAGATATTCCCGTTGGACATCTGGTTAAACTGACGCCCGAAGTACCAAGACAAAACAGAGCACGAAAGGAGTGAGCAATTAAAGATTTCCCCAAGAGAAGAATCCTCTTACCTCCAGGTAACTACAGTATGGAGGCATTTGTGCTCTTCCTCTCAAACATCTATGCCTGCCAGAGAACTGGGTTACAATTATTTAAAGCCTTATTTTCAGAGGGGTGCCCAGAATTGCAGCTGAAATCAATAGAGTCTGCAAATAGTCAGTGCCTCTAAGACCCAGAGAGGAGCTTGGGCTAGGTGGGGAAGAACAAGGATAGTTAGGAAAGCAAACGCCTCCTTAACTGATCACTGCTGCTCATAAAGCATATGCAAACTGCCAGCTGTTCCAAGACCAATTCCCGGCAGTGAGAAGAGAGTCCTAGTAAACAGTGAGAGATGGTGAAACCATGTTAGATCCGAACGTCAAAGCCAAGATTGTCTCCAATATGAGATGGATACTACAGTTGATCATAACCGAAACCCTACTCCTGTGCGCCAGGAAGAAGAGCAAAGGATGGGTCATAGCTGAGCTTTTCTTCAGGCCGGGATTTTCGCTCCACTCAGCACTTAAAGACTACACGCTTTACATAGTGATATTGACTTCCAATGAGACATAAGCTCTTAAGTCCTTTTTGAAAATGGACCTGAACATCTCAGTCACTGAAGTCTTGTTGGCTAAGTAGAGCAATGCCTAAATACCTTTAGAAATCTGAGCCCACCTTCTTTTGTCAGTCTAAGACAGGCTCTCGGCCTTCTCTTGTTTACAGGAATTCCCTTTTTCGTTTGCTTTGTTTGTTGACAGAGAGAGATTGTCTTGGACCGAAAGTCTCTGAGATTGTGAACCATGATTCGTTATCAGCTCTTCTCGCTCACACTGCAATAAGTGTTTGGAGATTTAGAAAACAAGGCAACTCTAATCAATAGGATCTCATCTAATCTGTCTCCTGCATCGAACACACGGTAACTAAACTAAATTCTGCTTTCAGACCGAGCTGGGAAAGTCTGACTTGTTCCTCTGCGTACAGTCCAAATTTATATAACTGTAACTAAGCGCAGAATTTGGCCCTGAGTCTATTACGAGACAGACTCTGGCCTTGGATGCATGTTCAGAGTTCTCACTCAAGTCAGTAGGAATTGCACATATCCAGAATGAACTCCTGGGTTAAATCCTCAAGAATTCTGAGGCACTTTGGGGGATAGGAAGGTACGCTACGCCCTTTCTGGCAGGGATCATCTTTTATTCTATGTTCATACAGCACACTGGGCTCCTGGCCCATGAGTGGGCCTCCGAGATGCTACGACAAAACAAACAAATAATAAGAGTTGTCCGTGCACAGCTGCTGCTTGTGAAAGAACACTGTGTGTTCGCTCTAAACTGGCCACCCTACGGTATTACCACTTTTGCCATTTGTGGCTCATGCAACCCGAATTTAGAAGACACACGTCGCTAGTTAGTTACAGGAACAGCGGAAAGTGTGTACATATTGCTTTGTGTTTGCTAATCACAATGAATAGAGCCAGCAGCCCCAGAGTGTTTTCCTTTCTAGCAACGCTAACGATTGGTAATGGTGGTTTGGAGCGTGTTGCAGAGCCGTATTTTTGCCAGTTGCTTCCTTTAGGAACAAAGAAGGGGCCGAGGAATATGCATAAAACTGGAGTTAACTGGAGTTAAGCGTATTAGCCACCAGAGGGTACTACTTCCCCGTGCAAAGTAGTTTCAACTTTATTTGTTGTGCAGTAAATAAAGTGACTCTTAAAGGTGACAGTTCAGAAGTAGTAACATATACTGGTGGAGGTGCTATTGAATTAATTGTGTATTAGGAAGGCCCTCACTGTGTCCGGTTATATCACTCCCAGGCCGCGAAGTTTCACACAGCATACACCAGTTGGCATGATTTTACCTCTTACCTGCTCTGTCAACAGTTTCTCGCAGGGATACAAAGCGGACCGTAGAATTTCCATCCCCATGCTGGTTATAAGCCAGGAGTTTGACTTCATACACCACCAACGGATCTATTTTTGAAGACACGAGGAAGGCATTTCCGGTTAAATAGCTAGAGCGCATTAATCTTGCAGAGACTGCAACTGTCACAGAAACAGAAGCATCTTCCACACCTTGCAAAAACCAATCACTGTGATGGTAAGGACCTGATCCTGCTCTCACTTAAATCACTGGGGCAGGCTGAGGACCTAAGGGAGGACTGGAAAACAAATCTCAATAGGCGCTCATGATCTCTATTTCCCAGCTGTCACATATTACTCTAGATGATCTGTTATAAGGACACTGACATAAAGGGAAATGTGCTGAGAAAGGCCATGCAATGTGCCTCTGTACTTACCCAAGTGAGTAATATTATAAGATGTAACATTGCTGGGCAGCAGCATAGGACCGGTAAAGTGGGACAGGTGAACTTGGCGGTAGTAGAGTTTGAACCCTGCATGCTGACCCAGCTTGATAGAGGGCTCCCACACAGCTTGGATGCTGGTGCTGTTGAGAACTTTAATAAAGAGGGACGGCATTGCTGGCACTGAAAGAGAGAGAGAGGTTTTTCATCACTGGGCTGCACCCGTTCCCATCGGAGCCCAAACATAATCTGCAGAGCACAGAAAAAGAATTTAATCCCTGCTAACGTTGCAGGGTAGTTGCTAAATCAGAAGGTTGTGTCATATTCACATGATCCGAAAGATTAAATTAGACTAGGTCCTGGTTTAATAGTCCCCAATTCCTTCGGGAAGTTATCTGAGTTTCAAACTGTTTCCTGGTCTCAGCATGTTGGCTCAACAAGTGAGGAGGCAACTTTGTCGATTCGGTTGCAATTTGATTCTCAGCCCCGTAGGGTCAGGTCAGGAATGCAGCAGCATTGGAAGTGAATTTCCAGATTCCACTCGCCTCTCCCCAGGGCAGCGGTCACCTTTTAGAGTGATTAATCTCTGAGGGAGAGGGAAACCAGAAGGATGGAGTTGAGAGACATCAGACAGAAAGCAATAAGTGAAATATGCTGTACCAGCTGAGCTCTCCGGCTTCCTGCACTAACTTGCCGTCACTCTTCCAACAGTGTTTGCCAATCTGGCCTCTGCTCTGCAGTGTGTTTCCGAGGCCATGGCACAGAGAGGTTAATAAAGGAGGGGAAGACTTAGGAATGAGAGTGGAAAACAAAGTGTTTTCAATCCAGGGAGTAAATGTATCCACATTACGAACCAGTTTAATGATAGTATTTTTGTAGGGATGCATGTACCCGGTCCCAAGGGTGCGTTGAGGATGCGGTAGGGCGAACAGCGGTGGAAGAAGACACTGGACTCCCCTTTCTACCTTAGTTATCCCACTTACCCATAATGCTGATGTCTCTAGCCCCTGGGCCTGATTCAAACCCCAGTGAAGTCAAGAGAAGCCTTTTCACTGATTCTGGATCGGGCCGCTTGAGACAAGGGGGCATCAGGCCTGCTCTGCTCTCACGAGGGGGGTGTACCTAGTTGGGGTGGGGCCATTCCCCAGTGTATACCCTGTGCACCGCTGCATGGCTAAGAGACCATAGGAAGGGCAACTCATCAGCTCGGGCCATCAGCCTGGTCCAGAGGTTTGCCTCTGTTCCTGCTTTACAAAGGCCATGTGCACACACGTGCCATACAGGTAAGGGGAGGTTTATGGTCAGAACATTGGGCAGGCTTAGGACCAGCCACATGCCAGCCCTGCCCCCCCCATTCCTTAGGTGCTCGGGGGACAAGTTCTTCCCGGTGGCTACAGCTGTGAGTTGTCACAGAAAGATTTTTTTCCCCACATTTGCTTCTTCCTTGAACACATCTGAACCCCAAATTAACCAGAGTGAGACCACGGACCAGGAGTGAGCCCAGCCCATGCAGCTTGGTGGCCTGAGAAGTTCTCCACTGCTTTGGGGGTCTGGAAACCCCAAATTTCCCCGTAGATTTTTCGAGGCTGATTCAGTTTAAAAAACCCAGGTTGTTTCCTAAGTGATGGAAACCCCACGCTGTGTTTTAGGGATTGAGGAAGTAGGCTCACATGCGTGGGTCCCCAACACAGAGTCCAAGAGACACCTTGGGCTGAAGTTTTCAGTAAAAATGTTTCCCCCTTCCTCTCTGTGCTCCTTTTTTCACACTCTTTCTTTAGACGTCCCTGATGCGGTTCTGTCATTAACTCTTCTGCTGCCTTCCACAAAATGCTATGGGACAAATGCTCTAATTGGCTTTGGCACCATTCGTTATGAGAAACTAATGACAACTAGCCAGCAGACAACTTCCTTCTCAGAGGGGTGCTCTCTGCTGGTATCAATGTGACGGCTCTGGGCCCCTATCAAAAAGAGGGTGTAGGTGGCATTCCAGGGGAGGGAGGAGGTATTTTGGGGTCAGGCAGGAGGAGTGACAGAGGTCTGCTGCACCATGGCAATCCTGCATGGGTTTAGGGTCGCTTACGGACCCTCACCTTTTTGTGCAGCTTCTTGTCACATGTCCAGAGGTAGCTCCAAAAATCAGAGAGCTGGATCTAGCTTCTTATTGCCTCTGCCCTGGGTGCAGGTGAGAATGTAGCTCTATAAATCCTTGGGTATAAATCTAATCTCAATTAACCTTGGTAAACAGGAACACTGGAACCGTCTCACTGCAAGAGGACAACTGTCCATCTACAGAAATATCCTGCATCGAAGAGTAGCCGATAACAGCTACCTCTGAAAAAGGGGTTCGTCTCTCAGAAAGTACCTAACGGGATGAAATTAATATTTGATTCCACTTGGTTATCAGGCTGTACTCAAAAGAATAAAGATTCTTAGTTGTATCCTAGCTGCTATGGGTACAGTGACTTTTGTATTCTTAGGAATGACAACCATGTAGAATCTTAGGGCTGGAAGGGACCTCATGAGGTCATCTAGTCCAACCCCCTCCTAAAAAGCAGGACCACTCCCACTAAATCATCCCAGCCAGGGTTTTGTTTAAGTGCAGTTGTAGCCAAGTTGGTCCCAGAATACAAGAGAGACAGGGTAGGCGAGGTAATATCTTTTATTGGATATGGGAACAGTCATGGGTACTAAAAAGATTCCCTAATATGCCAAACTCTTCGTGGGCCACCTTGAGGGAGAATTTCTGAAAACCACGAGACCAACAATCTACCTGAGGTACAGTGATGATCATTTCATCCTTGGTCAAAAAAACCTAGACTCCCTCATCGATTTCTGCCACAACTTCAACAGCCCTCATCCATCAAACTTTCTCTAGAACCATGGTTTCAACCTTTTTTCATTTGCAGACCCCTAAAATGGAGATGCAGACCCCTCTGGAAATATTATACATAGTCTGCAGACACCCAGGGTCTATGGGCCACAGTTTGAAAATCACGGCTCTAGAAAATTCCTACACCAACATCAACTTCCTGGATAGCATAATTAACTTGAACAATGGAATCCAACAAATGATTATATATATGTAACCCACTGTTCACCACACTTACCTGTGCAAATCCAGCAACTACCTCAGACACACTAAAAACATCTGTTATCTACAGCCAGACGCCCAGATACCACACAGCTTGCTCAGAGAAGAACGTCTGGAACATACATCTAAGCATACTTAAAACTGCCTTCACTGAACAAGGACGCTCCACTAGACAAGAGCAGATTACATCATGGCTAGGGGCACCAGATAACCCATGAGAATCTGCTTTAATAAAGAAACAAAACAAACAAAAAAATCCCAACCAATCAACCAAAACCCACTGACCAGGGCTGGAGCAGATGCCTGGCTAATTAGGGCTGAGTCAGACCCTGACGAGGCAAGAGGGAGCAGCTGGGACCTGGCCCAGCTAGGTATATAGAGACCCAGTCAGGAAACCAGCAGCATGGGATAGGCAGACCAGTAATCTGTTTGCAGTAGCCAGGTAGGAGAACAACCCTGAGCTTCCAAAGGCCCCGAGCAAGCCCACAAGCTGTTGGACTTGAGTTGGCCTGTACTGGGAACTGCTGGGAAGATGGGCTATGAGAACAAACACTGAAAATAAAGAGCACAGATGACAGCCACAACAAGTGGTGAGTCCTTTGTGAAGTCCTGGACACCAGGAGAGCAGGACTTGAGGTGCCAGAAAGGAGCGAACGGCCCATGACCTGTTACACCATACAAGGCATCATCACACAGCTACAACCTATATTTGATGGGGACCACATCCTAAAGAAATCTTTCTTAAATCTCCCCATTCTCCCTTCCAGCCTTCAGACAACCTGCTAAGCTTGTCAATTTCATCATGAAAAGCAAACTCTTCACAGACCAGGACAAACCGACTCAAAGTGGCACGAGACTCTGACAGAACAACAGATGCATCTCATCTCCACTGCTACACTGATCGACAGTTCTCACAACAAACATCTGTCAAGATTCAGGGGTACAACACGTGGCTTAACTCAGCCAATGCATCAAATGCCCCAATAACAACTATGTGGGTGTAGTCTGGTACCTTCCACCAACAGACGTTGATCCAATAAAAGATATTACCTGAGCAATTTTGTCTCTACCATTTATTAACATATACTGAGGTATTTGTCTTGACAGCATCTTTTGGCACAGTTCCACAAAGTAATTGTATACTTGAATAATCCAAAATTCATTATGGATTTTAAATACGTCAGTTTTTAATTGAACTGAGTGGCATCTTATCCTGGTGTTGCAGAAAAGATAAATTTGTTTCTAAATGTCAATAAAAATGATCGTGCCAGTTTGAAGATCGACAACAGCAAATAAGTTCCAAAGAGGTAGTCGTGTTCATCTAGTTCCATAAAACAAACAAGGTGTCCTGTGGCACTTTTAAAGACTAACTGTTTTATTTATTGCATGAGCTTTCATCCATGAAAACTCATGTGATAAATAAAATTGCTAGTCTTTAACAGCAAATAAGCTACTTTCCCAGTTTTCACCTGTCTTATGGCATTATGGTTGGAAGAATCTAAAATTTCCCAGACACTTCAAACATTTTTTCCCCCACAAAAAGTATGGTCTTTGTGGAAAAATGAAAACTGATCTGCTATTTGAGATATATCTATGCAATCACAGTGATATGTCCGCCAAAAAGGTATTCAATTTCCACTGATTCCCACTGGGATGCAATGGCAGGGCAAGCCAATGAGTTTTCCTAATGACTTGCATATAAGTCAATAGAAAGGGATGATGAGTTGGGATTTTCCTATTGACCTACATTAGCAGAAAATCCCCATGTACGTTCAGTGAATCAGGAAGCAGGTTTCCAAATTCATTGATATAAAGATATTCTGGCTTAATCTCTGTTATCAGAAAACAGCCAGTTATCTCAAAGTTTTCTTCTTACTGGAACAGCATCCAGATGTGTAAGTTATTGAAATGGGAATCTGTGTTTACCATGGCTTTGTATGTAAAACACAGCACAGCAATGGAATCTGTTTCTGGATGAGAACTAAACTTGTACTGGAACATGCCATTTCATCCAAGATATATACATTTTTAAAAAAAATCCAATAATGTGATTTTTCTTATAACTGTCCTTCCCTCCCGAACCCTCTACGTCAAATCTATGGGTGGCCTGGACTCCCCTCTTTGAGATGGGACATTTGACTCGGTGCAGGGAAAATGGAAAAGTAGGCTAATAAATTGAAGCCATAGAGATGTGAACGTGATGGAGCCCAACCACTGAAGAGTGGCCCTTATTTATTGGCGTCATGTCATCACATGGACAGCATCTGCTCCTGGTGACATTTCAAAGTGGTTCATCTCACCACATGACATTTTAGCAACAGTATTTTGTCCATGTTAGAACACATGGGACCAAGTGTTAGAGACCATGATTTACCTATCTCGATTTAGATTCACAGTCGGTTACCAAAATGTATCTTACACATCACACTGCATTGGGAACATAGACTCAAACAGAGCATAAAGCAGTCTATGCTGGTTTAACT
Organism: Pelusios castaneus; assembly: GCA_007922175.1. Taxonomy (NCBI): domain Eukaryota; kingdom Metazoa; phylum Chordata; order Testudines; family Pelomedusidae; genus Pelusios; species Pelusios castaneus. The sequence continues at coordinate 29,080,530 of ML685765.1, forward strand.
ATGATGGGGAGGGCCCAGAAGACAGCTGGACAGCTAACTCAAGGACGTGAGAAGGTGTACATTATTCTCTGCTCCCCATTCCCAATGATAACAGGGCTAAAATGTGTTGTCCCATGAGATGACAAGCTCATTCTGGAGATAAAAAGTAGACTCGTATAAGAACCATCTAGTGGATGAGACGCTTGCACAGCATAAATCCAGTGAATGGATCTACAGCTATGCTAAAACTGTTCAGTTCAGCTAACCGGCCTTGGGTCAATTCCTAAGCTAAGATTAGCCTGCATATCGGTGCATGTAATGTTCTCTCCACCAGAGATAAATAACATGTCATTTTGGTGTGACAAACTCAGCATTTGTAGCCCCAAGAATTGAAAATTTGAGTGTGTCCTTAATTAAGCCCTGTTCAGTAAACAGATCTCAGTTGGAAATGCAGGGAGCTTGGCCTTGACCTGAACAACACTGAAGTGACAGGAGGGAAAAAAAGACTTCTGGATGTCAAACTCCTCTACAACACTCCCACACTCTGTGCTGCAGAACTCACCTTAGAGACTAGCAAAGACGGGATGTGTTTAAAGAGTTTGCCAGCTAAGGACGCAAAGGAACAGATTTTCAACCTCGCTGCAGTTGCTTCACACTGACACAGCAGGACCACCAGCTGGTGTGGGATCTTCCTCGCCTAGAGGGCTCCACACAGCAGCTTCTACACCTCTCTCCTCCCCCCGGAACCAAGGGGGCATGGCCGGTGGACCCTGTGTGCTGGAAATATTTGGCCATTGGAAGGGCTCTGCGAACCACTGACAACAGGGGTATAAATGGCGCAGCCTTACTACGTCAAGTTCATCTCGGCCACAGTCCGGTCTCTGCGAGTTGAAGATGTTGGGATGGGTCTGTGATTTAGACATAGGCAGAAGGGCCAGCTGTGAAATCTGAATCTGGATTTGGATCCAGATGTCCTTAGAGATTAAGGAATTTAGAATCTGGGTTTTAGTCTAGGGCGCCAGCGGATACATCTTTCTTCCCCAGTGCCTGTTCTGTTGATCAGGTCCTTTTTCATAAAAGGGCCGGATCATTTCCAATGGCACAAAGTGCACCAAGGTGCATCCATGGAGCCTTTTCGTTTGCTCAGCTGTATGCAATTTAGATGCACTTGTCACGCTGCCGGGATTTTGACACAGGAGCCTTCAGCTGGGCCACGTCTGTGAGCCCCTGACTACGTTAATAGTACATTGAATGGGTTCTCTCTTGCTCCCGCGCGGTGCTTAAACAGCACGTACTGTGCATGCCTCAAAGCGATGTGAACTGCCTTTTCTGATTTGTTCACTGAGGCTTGAGTCTTTCTCTGGAGACTTGTTCACTGAAGACACTAAGACAACTACACCAGTTGCCATGCATCAATGGAAGAGCACCGGACACACTCGGGGCTATGTTTTCCAACCTGGACTCCAACATTGAGCATGCAACTGCTGGCACCCCAGAAGTCAGGATCTATCAAATCTGTCCATACAGCAGACATTTGTCAGTTCCAGCATGTGCCCAGCAATCAACTCTGCGCACAAAAACGCAGGAGTTGTGCAAAAAAAGAGTGTGCGTTGGTTGTGCGTGCAGAAGTGGGTACGCTTCACGGTAGGCTGGCTGAAAAGTTGCCCTTTGTTAGATCCTCATTGCCTGAATCACAAATGTGGTTGTGGAGGGAGAAATAACTTTATTATCCATTGGACAAAGAAACACTAACATTGGTCACCCCAATTTGTGAAGAGTTGGTTTTATTTGATGGTTTCAGAACCTTACAGGGAATAATAACCACAAGAGCGTGTCTCCTTCAAAACTTGGTATAGTATTCGTTATACGGAGGCACCTTCAGAATGCGTGTGCTATTTATAATTTCATTACACAAATAAGTGTATACAGCATGGCAGTATAGATGTGTGTGTGTGTATAGTGTGCATGTGTTTCACAGAGGTATATTTAATATAAGTAAAGAGTCTCCCAGTTTACTAAGGGATGGAATACTTCTTTTCCTCTTCAGTGCTGTTTGGAGTTTTCCCCAGGTCATTTCAACTTTCTTCTGGGAGTCCTCTTTAGCCGAAGATGACTAAAGGAACAATCTTCATCCTAGAGAAATGTCAAAAAGTCCTGGAGAAAACCCTCAAAAGCATTAAAAGACAAGAACAGGAGCGTGCGCTGCTTAGACATTGTTAAGAACCATCTCACATTTGAGATTTTAAAACGTCACCTTTTGTTTCCATCTAAGGCATGCACCCGTTTCTCCCCATCTGTAATATGCCACCTCATTATCTTGCGACCAGCAGGCTGAGTACCAGCCTTTGGAACAGATTCTGATCTCCTGTACGCTCTGATAAATTCAGAGTGAATACACTGAAATCAAGGGAGTTGATTTATAACAGTGTATCTCAGAGTGGGACCGAGCCTGTTCTGTTCTTTCTAGGTTTGTGTCACGCCATCTTTTATACCCACAGCATCTAACCCACCTCTCTCCCCTCTGCATGTCAATCATCCTCTCCAGTAACTGGATTGAGATGGTACCTCACAATACAACTAACAGCTTCGGTGGTGGCTCTTTCAATCCCTGCGGAATTTAAATTTTCCTTTACCAAAAAATGAAGATTCTGCTCTATGAAGAAGACCTTCCCAAAATGGCCCAATGGTCTTTCTGCATTGGCACGTAGACAGCCTGAGACCATGGGCTCAATCCTCATCTCACTTATGCCAGGGCAAATCAGGAGTAACTCCACCAAAATAAGAGGAGTCACATTGGTGTAAAGCTGGCTTGCAGCTCAGAACTGCTGGTGGGTGAAATGCCGCTGATGATCTAGCAAACATGATATTATAAAGGAGCTCTGCCCCCATCTTGTTATTGGACCACTCTCTCCATGGCGTGATTGCTGCCTACACCACTTCTCAATGCAAATGAACGTATTATTTATTGTGAGTGCTACTGCTAAGTGTACAGCTTTACATCAGGTCCCTGCTCCGAGGAGCTTAGAGTTGAAACTGGGCAGACAATGTGATGAGAAATGAGAACCAGTTTTGGTGTTGAGAGGGTGGAAGCATGAGCAACAGAAAACACAGGAAGACTTCACTAATACAGATATTTACCAAGGATTCAGATCATTTATTTGTTTTTTTTCTCCTTGGTATTTACTACTACTTCCTTTTCTTTTTGTTCATTTTTAATTTGCTCAGATGCAAAGAAGGAAGCGGAAAGCAGCAGAGTTGAGAACAGTGATATAAAATGCAATGAGGGGAGTCAGTCTGGAGGAAGGATTTGAAGAAGGTAGATCTATGTGGCTTGTTGGTATTTGCCTACCTTCATGTGTTATACATGTATTATGGGCACCCAAATCTGAAATAAATCCAAGACAGCGTCCAATAACCACATCCCAGCCTGGGGCCAGCCACTAGAATGACTGCTACGGGATCTTGTCTAAAACCTAGGGGCCAAATCCAACTCATCTCTCTCTCAGAAAGCCGCTGCTGGCTTCACCAGAAAGGTGTGGAGAAGGCCTCAGAGAGAAGCAGGGGTCATTCAAAGATTATTTCTGAACTGTAAGCAGCATCTCCCCGCTTGGCCCTTTGGTAAATTGTCTCAGCACATTTTGCATCCAGAAGCAGAGAGCCCTCTCCGCTGTATGTAGCCTTTTTCTTAATGAGCTGAATTCCTTCCCCATATCCCACTCTGGAAATCTCTGCCATTCATTACTGGCTGCCATTCACTTTATGGCCAGGAGCTGCAATGGCTCACATCTATACGGAAATCACTGCGAGAAGTACAGATCGACCCGACACCTTACAATGGGGGTGTCTGTATTGTAAGCCAGAGCAAAATTCATCTTCCTGTTTTGGTTAAGATACAAATCTTGGCAAGCCACAGCTTTGTGAGGAACGGGCAGCCGCAATGCCAAAGTAGAGGACTCTGAGACCGTCTAATACGTTTCCTAGTGGCAGCATCACCGAGTGTCACCACTCACCTGTTCCTGAGGCAGGATGACAGCGCCCTCCCGAGGGAAACATGCCAGCATTACACATGGAACATTGCATGGAGGAGAAACAACATCTTTTCCCTATCATAGTAACTTTAGTCAACTTTAATAGACACGAACACTCATTTCTTCTGCAGATACATACAGTCCTGTCCAGCTCAGATCCTGGCCTGCCAATAAGATTTCACCAAAACAGCCACCTGTGAACATGTTCCGCTGGGCATAAATTTGGCTTCAATCTTATTTTCAGTGATCATCCAAGCCTAGTATTCTACATTTTTATGGAACTGAGATGCCATAGATTCAGCTTATTGCAGGTCCTTTCAGCCTGATTGACAGCATATTTTAACCTTGATCAAAAACCAGGTGGCGGTGGCAGAGGGGAGAATTTGGGGACTTCAAAAGTGGCTTAAAACCACCTCTGTCTCACCCCTTTGTTTCTCCACCAAATGCAGGAACAGAGCAACTCAACAGCGGGGCCTTTAAAGATATGTCTACACTGCAGTAAAAAGCCACAGCATAGCAGGGCCTGGCCTAAGCCAGCTGACTCTGGCTCGGCATGGGTTTTTTTTAATCACAGTGTAGTCATATCGTACGTTACGTCTCTCCTTGTCTTCCTCCCTCTCCAAAACGCAAACCAAATCGGGTTTCACTGAACTTCAAAGAAGTCAGTAAAACACTTCTGTTCTTAGCAGACCCTTTTAGAACAGCATTTGACGGATGAACTAGATGATAAGAGCCCCTTTAAACAGCAGCAATTCAAAAAGAAGTGAATGAAGCTGGAGACGTGGAGAAAGGCTGGAATATTTTAGACAGGCTTACTTGCCCACTACAAATTGTAGCTCTCTGGTTAAGCTTCGTTACACAAGGCAATGTTGGTTTTAAAGACATCAGGACTCTATGATGATGCTTTCAAGCTTCAAAGCCCCTGGAAATTTATTACACTGACACAAAATACTCCAGCGTGTATGTGCTGATTTAAGGCAATGAGGTCAAAAAGCCCTACCCAGCTGGCCACAATCTTGTCCAAAAATATACCAAGTTTTATGAGGCATATGTGGCTGCTGGCTACTGCGACTGAACTCAGAGGTTTGGGTCAAGGATTTTGAAGTTTCCACACACCTATCTCTACGCTGAAAGGAAAGCCAGGCTAAAAGGATGACTGGTTTACTCCAGGAAGCTGAGAAAATAACCTTTAACGGTAACAATCTAGGATTGTTGCAGGGATTTATTAGCCTTCTTACTTTGGTATTATCACAAATGATCTGATCCACTGAAAGCCCAGGTCCTCCCACTTGATGTCAATGGCCCTATTTCAACTGCATCTGAATTTGGTCCTTTCTTCTCATATCACTGATCTTTCAGTTTCATATCCATAATCAGAGTGCTTTCTTGAGGGAAAACCCACCCCAACGGGGTCATCCACTGCTTGAAATGCTCAGAGACGTGCCCTTTCAGAAACCACTATACCCAGTGCACGCTGGCAGTGATCGAAAGCTATCACGTCTCACTGTGGTGGCCTGTGAAAATGGTTTCCGTCCAGAGTCCTGTAGACAAGTGCTCATGTCCAAAGAGCACTTTCACCTTGAGGGCACTCATGGCCAACCTCCACAGAAAGGCCAATGCATGAATAGGCCCCAGAAGTCAATCTGAAAGATGTGGTCACTCCGGGTCAGGGTTAGGGAAGCGTGCACTACCACATCCCATGAAGTGTTTGTTCCATGGATAAAGCAAGGACTTCACTCTCCACGGCTGTTAATCAGCTGCCTTTAGGGGAACAACATTCATACATAGAAAGTATACCATGGGATTCAGGAATGGTTGCAGACATTGGAGACTGAGGTCAAGTTGCTACAATGTTTTGGCTGCTGGAGAACCAGAGAGGTTTGTTTCATGGGAGGTCCAGACCCACAATGGGAGGTTAGCACCTAAATACCTTGGAGGATCTGGGCGTTAGTCTTTGTTTAAAACAAAGGGCTTAAGGTTATAACACAGTGTCAGTGTGAGAAGTGCTGAACACGTGACCTCCAGTTGCCTTCACTGGAGCCAAACAGAGTATGAACAGACTACTCTAATCTAGCTGGCTGCCCTTGCCACAACCCCTTCCCCAGCCTCACTCCCTGAACCAGGAAAGTGAGTGGAAAAGAGCATTTGCTCTACATTATCTGTGGGCCCCCTCTCTGCAGGCACGCTGGTTTTACCTTACTTCATCCTTCCCTCCCAAGGCAGATACACCAGATGAGAATCTGGCCCAATGAATCCAAACTGAGACCAAGAGCACCAGCCGTTCCTTCCTTCATTGGAATCCTAGCATCACTAGAGTTGGAAGGGACTTCAAGAGGTCATCTAGTCCAAGCCCTGCTAAAAACAACTAAAACATCCCCGGCTCAGGCTTTGTCAAGTCAGGCCTTAAAAATCTCTAAAGATGGAGATTCCACCCCTCCCTAGGTAATCCATCCCAGTGCTTCACCACCCTCCTGGGGAAAAGCTTTTCATAATATTCAAAATAGCCCTCCCCCACCGCAACTTGAGAACATTGCTCCTTGCTCTGTCACCTGCCACCATAGAGAACAGCCTAGCTCCATCCTCCCTAGAACACCCTTTCGGCTAGTTGAAGGCTGCTATCAAATCCCCCCTCACTCTTCTCTTCTGCAGACTAAATAAGCCTAGTTCCCTCAGCCTCTCCTCACAAATCATGTGCTCCAGCCCCCTAATCATTTTCATTATCCTCTTCTGGACTTTGTCCACATCCTTCCGGTAGTGGGGGACCCACAGTATTTCAGACATGGCCTCACCAGTGCCCAATAGAGGAGAATCATCATTTCCCTCAATCTGCAGGCAGTGCTCCTATGAATGCAGCCCAATATGCCGTTAGCCTTCTTGGAAACAAAAGCACACAGTTGACTCATATCCAGCTCCTTGTCCACTGTCACCCCCAGGTTCTTTTCGGCAGAACTGCTGCCTCGTTTGTTGTCTCCCAGCCTGTAGCACTGAATGGGGTTCTCCCCTGTACAACCTCCTCAGATTTCTTTGGCCCAATCCTCCAATTTGTCTGTGCCACACTGAATCCTATCCCTACCATCCAGCCTATCTACCACTCTCCCCAGCTTAGTGTCATCTGTGAACTTGCTGAGGATGCAACCCGCCCCACTCTCCAGATCTTTAATGAAGACGTTGAACAATTCCTAGGGCGTGATCCCCGCACGATCTGCAAATGGAAGTTGTGGGGGCAGGGGAAGGATTCTATGCATGAGAACTCACAAAGTCAGGTCCCCATTGAGGTGATTAAAAGAACTCCATTTTCTGGAGAAAGGGCAAGGAGAAATGGGAATAAAAGGACCACGTGAGGAAGCTAATGGCATCACACAACACAAAATATTGTAGAGGTCTTTATAGTGTATTTAGATAGGGACAGAGACAGAGAAAAAAATCCACAAACGTACCTCACTTGCTGTGAAAGACTCTCCTTTGGTACATGATAAACAATAAAGAGCTTTTAACCCACAACACAGGGACAGCTACATTTTAAATAAAAAGAATCCTCAATACACTTCCAATCACTCAATAATCTGTGTGGTGAAGGGGGCCAGATATAACGTGAGCTGCTTTTGACTTGCCAATAAAATACTGACAGAATAAGGAAGTCCATTAGCTCCTTGTCATCAGAAGACAGGTGAACTCTATGTAACACTTTACAGCACAATACCGAGCAGGAAAAAGGGGGAACAATAAAAAGACACATTCTAAAATAGTCATTACATGCATTAACCTGGTAAATGGCATTGCGATAAACACCAGATCTCTCAAGCTTTAGGCCTCCTTACCTTCTCCCAGCGTGCTCACCACTATGACTTCGGAGGGTTTGCTGGCACCCCGTGAGGTGTAAGCCTTTATGTAGAATCTATAACTAGTTGAAGGCTCTAAATCCGTCACTAGCTGCTGGAAGGTGCTTTTGCTAACAGCCTCCTGGTATTCCATCTCCACTGGGTCTGAAATGCACAAGAAAGGGAAAGCAAAGATGCATTAGACTTGCTAAAAAGAGGGAATGAATGGAAGAACAAATGCTGCGAACAGTTTACTCAGTCATAGAGTTGCATCAAAAAAAGAATGGGATTCGCTTGGACCGGATTCTGCTCTCACAAAGGGCGGTTTGCCATGGACTTACTCCAGAGAAGGACTGGACCCGCACAGCTTCACTTTCCCTTCTCTCTCAAGGGAAAATACCAGAACTAGGTTCCTTATAGTTAGATATTAGGAGACGTGGAAGGCTTGGTGTCAACTTCTTGATACTCTGGGACTTTCACCTGCTCCATTGCCCTGCATCCAAAGATTAATCCTCAGGGAGATGCATAGGACTAGGATGAGACAACCCAGCCACCTCTCTGCCTAGTCATTTACATGATCCTCATCACTGTAACGTTCAAGTGCCTAAGGAGAAGGCGCCTCAGGTTTCTGTCCCCTACCTGCAGCTTTCCTTATGTGCAGCACGTAACCTATGATTTCCTTGGTGTTCTGCAGTGGTTCGCTCCAGGACACCTGGATGGTGGTTGCAGAGACGGTCTCGGCTTTCACATTCTGGGGAGGGCCAGGCAAGCCATCTGCCCACAGCACAGTGAGGCGCGCGCTGGCCTGGGTGGATCCAGCAGTGTTCTCGGCGATACACTGGTAGATGGCTTCATCCTCCTGACTGATCCCATAGATTGTGAGAGTGCTAGAAATACAGGCAGAGAAAACACACAAACGGTTCTTAGCTTAGCACTTCCTAGAGCAAGCTGGCCTGTTCAAAATCCTCCCCACCTCCCACATCTCAGTCGGCCCTGATGAATCTGAAAAGACATAATGAAAGGCTAAGACTTATAAATCCCACTTGGCTTCACTTTCCAGGCCAAACAAGAGATATAAAGAGGTTCCCAAGCTTGAATCTGCATGTTGATTGTCTGAAAAGGAAAGCCTAAGGCGGAGGAGGTGGCATTACCTGATTTTGTAACCAAGCAGCTTATCTATGTCTTGAATTAAAGAGATTGTGGTGGCCTCTAATTATGGTTTCAAGGGAAGAAGCATGCGCCAAGAGGCTCCTGCAAACGGGCTGTGGCGAAAGAATTGGGCGGTAACAACGTAGGGCACCGTGACAGGATGGGGGATTGCCTCTTCTGAGAATGCTGAAGGGGTCACGGTGGAAGCCAATGGAACATGAGGTCCCAGTGCAATGCTGGGTGGCTGAGAGAGAGAAGGCAATCCTGGGGTATATGAACAGGTGAATAGCAAGGAAGAGTAGAGGGGTGACATGCTAACTTCTGACCCATGTTCATCCTCTTCTCACTTAGATTCTTGGTGGAGTCCCAGGCTGCCCTTTCCCCACACTCAGCTGCGTTCTTCTCAGCACAACTCTTTACACCCAAGATATCTGCCTTTGTTCCTGCAGCCTGGGTTCTAGAGAGGAGAATGATGCTTCCCGGTCACATATTATCACTGGGGTGGGAAGCAATTAAAGTTCAGTGGAGTGAGTGGGCCAGCCAGCACCAGGCTAGCGTGGGTCTTTCAGCTAGATCTTAGTCCCACTAATGAGCCTGATTCTGTACATGAGCTTCTAGAGGGGTGCTGAGCTCAGCTGGAGCCAATCTCAATGGCTGTTGAAAGTGCTCGAGGCCTTACAGAGCTGGTCCCTGAGCTGTTTGGTTCCTGCATCTCTTCACCTGATGTTAACAAAGCTAGCACATCATAACAGCGACCAACGATCAGCTTGCAAAGGCATAGCCAAGTCTAATCACGCCCAGTCAGAAAGCCGTCTGGTGAGGCTGTAATTGTATTATAGCACATTACAGCAGTCTTAGGGTAACAGAAGGATTAGCCCATTTATCCCGCAGGGCTGTAGCCTCATCCTTTGCCTTTGTGTTCTGAAAAAACCTGATCACTTCAAGCTGAAATCCAAAGCCTGTGAGGTTGGTCTCAGGTTTTCACAAAACCTCTGAGCACATTTCTGATGCCGGGGTTTGAAAGCACCGATTTAATACTGAGATACATTGGAAATGCTCTTCAAATGTACTGTGGAGGAGGGAAAGGGGGATTCCTTATGTTTTACCAACTGTTTTCAGCCACCCAAAATAAGAGGGGGGGTCGTCTCTGGATACTTGGTCACAAGGGGGGGAAAAGCCAGTCATGCTCCAAACTTCTAACATGACAGTGGCTCTGTTCATTGAAGCTAGGGCCTCCATCCTGCCAGCATGACAGGACAGTCATTCATTGGATTGGTGGTAATACGAAGGAACAGACTCCATTTACACCTCAGGTAGCTGAAGAGAATTGCTGCTTAAAGAACTTATGACAAGGGCCATTTATAACTGAGACAATTTCCCAGCCAATGGGGTGTAACAGCTGCCCAGATTCCTACAAACAGAGCCAGCAACTATCAACTTAAGGGAGGGAAAAAAAAAAAAGAGGCCCACTTGCTGGTACCAGCTTGCCTATGTAATGTTCAAACTGCATTTCAATAACTTTTAGCTCACAGAGACAAAGCCGGGCAGACAACATATGCTCCGGTCTCTCAAGCACTTCTGTACTTCTTCAAAGATTAAGTCTGGAACAAAGGGATTAAAATCGCTGCAATCAAAATGGTTATAAGAAATCACAGATAAATATCCAATACATCAACCTTCCATGACCCTCATTCACTGTGCTCTGAAAATGGTCTCTCTACTACCAAATAGGAAGGGACAGGTTTTCACAATCTTCACGCAGTAGCTCAAGAAGGCTACAAATAGAATATATTTATAAATGGGCAATCCAGTAACTAGTGTGTTAAAAAGGGGGAAGTTGATGCTTTTTTCAGCTTGCTATAAAGACATAAATTCTTACTAAGATCAGCATATCAGAGAATATACTGTATGGGAGCCCATAATGGAGTCTTGTTTAAAGAAATAAAAGACAATAAGCTCAAATCACTACTGTGAATTGTAGTTTCTGCTGTAAATTGTAGTGTTTTGAACCACAACTAGAATACTTCTAGATACGGTTAACTTCCATTAGCCTTACATGGAGTTACTTGAACCCGTCAATGGGAGAACACTGCTGTATGTG
>ML685765.1:29092004-29112726 GCA_007922175.1 Pelusios castaneus
ATTGATACCAAACATGACATAGTTCCTATGGATTATAGCATTTATGAGATATCCATTGAAAATAATATCATAAATGCTTCCCTAAATCCAGACAGCATCACACCCTGCCCACATGCCCTGCCCTTTGGAGGGCATGCCAAGCTCCCCCTGTGCCCCCCCCAGGAGGGAGGGCATTGGTGTGGTCCTGGGGTTGACTTAGGGCTACCTCACGTCTACACTGGCTTAATTCGACTTTAAAAAGTCGAATTAAGCCTTAAGTCTAGTGGAAAGGAGGTTTAATAAAGTCGACTTAATTTACCAGTGTAGACGCAGCCTAAGGCAGGAAAGTTCCCATGGGGAACATGGAGGGAGCATGGGGCCTCAATCGGGCAGAAGTGAAAGGGAGAATAATGTGTTTCCCAGAAATCACTTCAATATTTTGGGAGAAGTTCAGTGTATGACAGGGCTCAACAAAAATGGCTCCCAGCTAGGTGCCAGCAGTTTTATATTTGGGCACCAAAGGGCACTCCTCCATTGCATTTCCACAGTGGAACTAGGAGCCAACTCCAGTTGCCAGGGTGACCTGGCGCCCAGATTTTGTCGAGCCCTGCTGTATGGCATCATTACACCCATTCTAGCTCACATTTGTGGACAAATTATAAACCATTTACATAGTTTAAATACGTCTCTGTTAGGGGTGAGTCCTAACCAAATGCCTAGACCAACCACCCACTCCAAGAAAATGCACACTCAGAGCTAAACCAAGTGTCTGAGCCCCATCCCCAGTTGATGTCGTGAGATTACCTGTATTTTTACATCAGCCAGGACTGGACAATTCAAATATTTTCCTAACTCTCAAAGTGGCAGTTGAACCTATCATGTCTATTGGCTGTTTCTAGTAACCCAACGCAATCCTGCTGGGTGCGTATTTTCACAGAGGACCTTTTTCATTCATTATTGTAGGTAAACTCTGCTCACCACTGTACCACCTGCTAGAGCTACCCAGTTATGTTTATTGTAGTGGCCGCATACATATTGCTCTGTATTTATGCTTATCCCCCTGGTTGTTTAATAATGATTTTCTGAGCTCTGTTTAGTACATATGACAGGTTTTGAATGGTGGAGCTCCAGCTTACTTGTAACTAGGCAGGAACTTTTATTGGATCATAAAGTTGCAAGGTTTCCAAGACATTTGTGTAATATATGTCAAAGTCCGCATGCAATAAACTACTCCTCAACCACATGCACGTACCATACCCCTTTGCCCTAGGGCTGTATCTACAACATGCACTAAATTTAACTCAATTTGCATTTACTGCTGGGTTGTGGCATTAAAAAAAAAACCCCCACCCTATTAGGATGAATGTTAGGGATACAGAAACAATTCTGATCTCAGTTACACTGGAGAAAATCAGGAATCGCTCTGTTGAGGTCAATGAAATTACATGGCTTTAAGTAAGGTCAGAATCGGGTGCATTGTTTATGTCACTGAAAAATCGTAAGTAGAAAATGTAAATTACAAATAAACTCGCATAGTCTGCTTGTATATCATAATGAATGATTCTTTTAACTGCAGCAAAATATTGGTCTTCCCATATTAAAATGCATTATTGCTGTTGATTTAACATTCATACGTCTGCCCTGCAAATCATCAGGACTGAAGCACATGAGCAAATGTTTAACAGTCATCTATTTACGTTGCAGGCCTTTGTTTCCTTGGAAACGTTGTAAGTGGAATATGAAATGTGATGGTTTCAGCTGATACGGTGATTTCAGTGACTTACACCGTAAGCTCTCTTCATAGCCACAGGCTCAATATAGCTGATTAAATGAAAAAAAAGGAAGGGGAGGGAAAAAATCCCAACGTGCGGCTAAATTGTGTCAACACGGGCTGATTTCCATGAGGCCAGATGGCGGAAAGGCAGGATTATGCAATTGAAAAGCTGTATTTGCAGCTTTACATAAAGCCAAAGATGTGAGAAAGGAGCAGGGATGTCACTTCCATCGGCAGTGTCGATATCTGGATTATTCTCATTAATTCACTGGGCATCTGTGTACCTAGGAACAGCCGGGTTCAGTGGCTCTGAAGCAGAGGGCTGCGCAGAGCGTCCCGATTACAGACAACACAGGAACAATGAGAGCATTTAGCTTCCATTGACTTATAGCCGGGTGTAGTTTTTCATTTGAAAGGTAGGACGAGGGACTGTGGAGGGCAGTGGAAGTCTTGGTTGGAAAGGGAACACTGCCTGGGCTCCATTCACACCTCACTGGTGCAGGGCGATGTATGGTACACGTTCCAGAACAGCGTATTGAGGCCACTTGTGTTACGAGGGGGGGGGGGAGCATTCATCCCTGGGGAAGGACTAGAAATGTTTCCACAGAAGTTTTCACAGTAAAAGGGCAGCTTTATCCCTCTGCCCTAAAAGGGTTTGCACAAGAGAATCTGTGACTGAGCCTGGCCCTGAATCAAGTTCTTCTTTGTGTCCTAATCCCAGAGGCGATGCGTGGAGGGGAGGGCATTCAGGGTCACACGCGCTGCCCCCAATTTGCTGTTTGGCTTTTACTGAGCATGCTCAGTAATACCGCTGAAGCCGGCTGCCCTCACTGTGCCCTCTTCCCCCACTATTGGAAGGCATGGGTCATCTCTGTCTAGTCCAGCGCCTTACCCACAAGACCATTCTACCTCTGTACTTGTGGAAGATGATACGTGTTTGGAAATAGTCAAACCTTTGGAAACACCCACATCTTTGGGAGTCAATTTGGCCTATCTGGACTTGCAACTCTGGGAGATGGAAGGGACGGGACCCCCCTGGGGGAATTTCCAAAGCCACGGATCTGAGAAGCGCAATTACAAGCAGGCTTGCAGAATGGCTTATTGCTGTGGGAGAGAATGAGCTGGAGAAAACAAGCCAACGGTTTGTTTTCCTGCAAGGACCTATTTCAGCATGTCCTTATGTTTCATTCTTGGGCTGGCTGTTAGATTGATAGCACAGAAACTACAGCCTTCTTTCTCAATATGGCCGCTTGCAAAGCAGCACCAAATCTGTCATCCGCTCTGTGGCTTCCAGTGACGGGGAATTGAAACAAGGCTGCCCCATCCATGAAGGTTCTTGGAAGGCAATGGATCACTAGATGGTTTATGGGTAGGATATTTTCCATCAGATCTCCTTGTAGTGAGAGGCTTCTGGAAATGTTAGGAATTCTCCCCTGTTCAACCAGAGCTGTTCCTCGCACCTGCTCTCCAACCTGGACACAACTCGCCTAGGGCACCTAAAACCCTTGGGCTGGCCCTGTTGTCTGTCATTATATTACTGGTTGAAGATCTTAACCTAAAAATGGCAGGGCATGGGCCAACGATGATCTCTAAGGGCAAGAGATTCCACTGCTTCAGATGCACTCTTGACCAAGAATGACCCAAAAGGTCAGATGAGCCTCAAGCCAAGATCATAGTTTCAGCTCTTAATATGAGGTCAATTCTGTCTACAGGACCAGAGCACCGCATCCAATTCAAGTCCACTCTGTGGTTGCCTGCTATAGTGCTATAGGCTGTGTAAACTACAGCAGGTGGCTTATTCTTTACTGGTCAAATTCTTTGCTGCAGAAGTCAGAAGCTGGCAGTTTCAAATGTGTCAGAGGAGAAGAGTGACATAATAAACGCTGAGCAATAGCAGTTTGAGTGGAATCTCAGTGGTACAGTAAAAATAATCACAAATTTAATTTGAAATCAAGAACATTTACTCTTTTAACTTTAGGGCTGGTGACAAGAGCTGGCTTGATGTCTTCTTCAAGCCACAGAAGAGGTACTGCATGTGCTGTGGTAGGTTTGCCCAAGAATGGTCTGCCGAAACACCTCAATGCTGGCTTGGAGGAGTTATTTGATGTAGCCCAATGTTCATGATCTAGCTCTCAAAAGTTTTTTACAATGCACCCATCCCTCTAGTACCTCAGTGCAGCATTGACAATGACATAACCTCTGAATCACATCATGGTTCCTGTTCATCATCATGGCTAGGTTTAGGCACTTCTCCCTAGAGGTGTTTTCCACATGTATTTGTTCTTTAACACCTGTCATTCCAGGAAGGCTTTGCATAGGAAGGTGGGCTTTGCGTAGCAAGAGAGTTGTGACTTGTGATGAAGACTGTGATCATCTCCAGCAGAGAGACCCACAATCCCCCAAGAACTCTCTGCCTCCATTCCCACCATCTGCTACCAAAAGTTTCTTGCAAGGCATCGACAGCTTTCATGTTCTAGATGAGTGCAGATGTCTTGGTGGGTCATGAATGGAAAGCTACCTCCCTGAGGCAGCTAAGACAGTCCATGGGAGGTCTACAGCCTTGAATATGACTCAGATTTATCTTCCCCGAGTGGAAAATAGCCTAGTCTCCAGCCAGCATCATGTTGTCAGGCCAGACGAAATTATATTATCTCCATTAAACTGGATCTGCCTCTGGATGTTTCAATATTAGAAAGATACTTGCCTCAACACGTCGGCTACCAGATTATCTTAGTGGAATGCTAGAAGAGTAAAAGGGCAGGCAACCCTAATGCTGCGATATAACCGCTGAACACCTGATCTAGGAGTGACCGCTGACCCTTTCCCCTCTATTTTCAGAGAGCATTTCAGAGGGCAAAGTTTGAGGTGATTATTTATTTTAATCAATTTTAAACCAACTGCTATTTTAAACCAAACCGTGTTGTCCAAATGCCAGAACTTCCAGTCCAAGATGCTTCTAGGGAGGCTAAGTAATATTTCACAGGTCCCATACGCTTTCCCCGATATCACTGTGTTCTGCCATATTAAATATCCAAACTCCCTGACCGAGTCATAGCTTGGGAGATTCCGAATCAGCTGATAACATTCCTAGGGCACGTCATCGTGTCTAAAGAAAGAAGGTTCCTCGAACACTGACAGGGGCTTGCCTCTGTAACTTCTTAGAGACTTTTGAAACTTTACTTTCATGGAGGTTCATGCATGTGAGCTTGCGAGTGGTAGGTGGGTAGGGCCAAGGATGCTTATTAAATGTGAACAGAGGCCACCGATATTGTGTTACTTTGAATGTTTTCATAAACAATGGGCCAATAGAATTACTAAATGTTCAGCAATACCGAAAAAGCCTTTGCGAGGTGTAGAAATTGAGTGCAAAGAAGTAGGCAGAATGCAAACCCTAGGAAAAAACAGTAGGCCTTCCCTAAGGTACAAAATATAAGGAGCCAGTAACCTCAAAGTCAGGGTCTCTCTCTCTCTCTCTCTCACACACACACACACAACTAACACAACCTGATCAGCAGATACCACAAATGGACTGTCATAACCACTGTGTAGCCTCAATAGACGCCTCCCCAACGTGTTAATCTCTGTCATGACTAAGCTCTAAGGGCATTACGTGGCACAAGTTATATGAAAGTTCCTCAAACCATTAGGATCAGCTACTTGAAGAGGCCCTTGGTAAACTTCAGTTTGCCTCAGATGTTTATGGAACAAATTCTGGCTGCTTTTGCCCGTTCAGAAACCCCACCAAAATCACTTGGGCTACAGATAGTCTCATCTGCTGCAGAATCTGGCCCTGTTTCCCTAAGTGGTTTTTTTCCCCCAAGAAGTTCAAACAAAAGCAAAATGCCTCATTGTCAGGTCCCCCCGCAACCTCTCAAATATACACACAGCAGAAAAGTGTCCCTGGCTCACAGTGCCTGAAATATGCCAATGCCCTTTATTTCTCCCTGTGAACAGAAAATCTGTCACATTTGGGACATCTGCTCTTTGCAAACTTTCCCGCTACTGCCAGACTGATGGCAACATTAACGCACCAGATGCATATGAGATGCCAGAATGCTTTCTGCTGGCCACTAAAGATGCTCAGCGAGCAGAGAGCTCTATCAAATTTTTGACAGGCATTGATAAAAGTGGGGAGCTAGGCTGTTGTCAATTCACACCACGACGATCTGAAGTGTGGTTGGGGGGAGGGAACCAGGCGGCCTCAGCCGTTCAAAAAACAGCGTATTCACAAGCTGTCTCTCCATTCGCAGGCAATCAAGATGACTGATCTCACTCAGGTCGGAGGTCGAGGTCAATGACCAGCCCTCAGCTTTCCAAAGACTCCTCCGAAAAAAGGGATGAGAAGTGCAGGAAACCTCTTCACTGATTCAGCAGCACAAAGGAAAAGAGAGACCAATTTGGAATGCAAAAAAAGGGGTTCACGCCTGATGGAGAGAAAACGGGATATAATTAATGCGCGGCTGAGAGAGTGTCTCGAGGGGGGAGTGTTTTCAATTTAGTTGGTGGCGGGAATGTGCCTGTCTGCCTTCAGATCTGCATGGCAATCACCCATTCCAAAAGATTACCTACAGGATGCTATGTGTTTGTGACACTCCGGCTTGTATCAGACTGTATACAGACAAATAACTGCCTCACGGTTACAAAGATGCCTCTGCCTGCAACGGTACTTGGTGGCGGTGTTCCAAAAGCCTCCCACATTTGGAAGCAAGACACATTCAGATTGGAAATAAGAGGCATGTTTTTCAGAGGGAGGGTAATTAGTGGAGCAATTTGCCCAAGTAGCGTCTTGAAATCAGGGTTGCATATCTTCGTAAATTCATAGATTCATACCGTCTATGAGTCAATCGGTTCCAGCTTGACTAGAAGCTACAGACTTGATGCAGGAACCACTCGGCGAAATTTTATGGCCTGTGTTGTGCAGGAAGGCAAACTAGATGTGCAGAATGGCCTCTTCTGGCTTTAAAATCTATTAATGTATATATACTGGAACACTCCTTCTGGCTGGCCAGGATCTGATTTAAATCCTAGCTCAGACCTACCACAATTTCTCCAAAACAACGGGGGTAAGATGGAGGACAAAAGTGGCACCCAGATAACACAGGGATCTGTGCATTAAAAATGGGTGTTTAGACAGCTAGACTTGTTCTTCCTGCACACATTGATAGAGAGACTACAGATCTAGCATCCTGCGCTCAATCGTGGTGTGTGAATATCTTATACATTTAGGCCCAGATTCTGTCTGTCCCTCATGTGGTTGTGCACTGGGGTGAGGAAGCATGGAACCTCTCCGTTTCCACGTAGCTCATGTGCTAGGGGCTGTACAAACACAGAACAAAATGACATCCTTTGCCTCAAGGAGCCTAGAGTCTAACAGAAGAAACAACAGATGGATACATGGGGCTACCATATTGGGAACCAATAAGTCTGATTTTCACTTTGAATGTATTTTGTCTCACCAGCAAACACACAGTTCCATGTGCACACAAAATACCCACAAGTATGCAACACAGGCACTCATGGTACACATACTGCCCGTCAGGGTCTTTAGGAATTTACTATTATGGATCTATAATAGAATAAAATAATAATAAATAATAATAATAATTAGAGGTAGGCAAGCTGCCAGTTCAGAGCTAAATCCCAACCCAGATCCAAACTTCTCAGCGTTCAAGGGCTCTTGGGTCACTGGTTTCAGTTCAGGTCCCTCTTACAGAGTAGTGCCAGAGCTGTGAAGTTTGGTTAGGGATCAGCGCTTTCCCAGTGTCAGAAGGAGTTTCACTTAGACACAGGTTTGCAATTAAGTTCCAGCTCTAACACCACCTGGCAGTTATCTCAAAGCAATTTACGCAGGTGAAGTCTCATCATTATCCCTATTTTACAGATTGGGAAACTGAGTCACAGACCATTTAAGTGACTTGTCCAAAATCAGTGACAGAACAGGGAACAGAACTGAGGGGCAAATTCACTGCTGATGTTAGAAGGTGCAATTCCACTCACTTCTGTGAAGTTGTGCTTTCTTATGCCAGCAGCGAACCTGGCACCAGGCTTCCAGATACGTAGTTTCCTGCTCTAACCAGTAGACAATGGCTAATAACAGGTTTTTCTTAATTATATGGTTTGATGGCAGCACGTTTCATACAAAGAAGAGGAAGTACTTTTTCACATAATGCACATAATAACCTGTGGAACTCATTGCCATATGTTGCTGTGATGGCATAATTCACAAAAGAACTAGAAAAATTCATGGAGATCGGGTCCATCAATGTTATTAGTCAAGATAGTCAGGAACACAACCCCATGCCTGGGGCAACCCTAAATCTGTGACTACCAGAAGATGGGTGTGGAAGAGGATTACTCCTTAACTGACCTGTTCTGTATACTCCCATGAAGCTCTGGTAGGGGCAATTGTTGTAGACAGGACACTGGGCAAGACAGACCATGGCCTGACCCAATATGGCAGTTCTTATATCTGTTTGTGTGTGTAGTTTCTGGCTGTGCACATTGTGGGGGCAGGAGAGTTGAGATATAAAAGGAGGAATGGGAGGCTACTTAGAGCTGTACAGGAATACAATGTACTGTTCTCCATATATAACAAACACAAGAGTGCCTTATAATACTGAATCAGCAAGTTATTAAAACATCAGCTAGATGGAACGGACTCTTAGAAAAATCACAGTCGCAGCAAAATAATCATCGAGACACATGAGATGGGAAAGAGCGAGGTCCATCAACATCAGCTGCCCTATAATTGCTCCAAATCCATCTTGTGGGATACGGCCACCTGATCCTAATGCATGATCCCGGCTCAGCACAGAGAAGCCTGAATTAGAAGGATGCCCCACTGTTGGCTTTTTACTCTGTTTTAGGGATCCCTTGCTGCAGAGACAATTAGGTTACAAAGCAGACGTTAGCTATTTCTTTCAAAGAAAATCAAACCCATGCATTAGCTTTAAGTGAGGACCAGCTGCCCATCTTCTAGACCTTCCACCTTCTTGACCTTTCTTACTTTTCATGCTTCTGGGAACTGAAATATACTTTAGTACACAGCCCTCTTTAACCCATATGGGTACGTCTACACTTGCACCTTAGGTCAACTTAACGACGCTTAAGTCGACCTACAGAACACTGCGTCCACACTGGGCGCTTATTCAGTCGACTTAAAGCCCGTGTGGACGGGTATATCTACACTACAGGCTCTGTTACGTCAACTTAACAAGGTCGACTTAAGTCAACTTTAAGTGTCGACGCTCCGTTAAGTCAACCTTGGTAAGTCGACTTAACAGAGCCTGTAGTGTAGACATAATAATTAGTGAAATCTCCAACTGCCCTCTAGGTGTGAAACATATCACCCTGATTGTTCCCATACAGTTCAGTCACTTTGGTGGGATCTTGCTGGGACCATCAGCCCCTGTTTATTTTCCTAACAAACCTCTATTATTTCACTACCCAGTGAGGGCCAGTTAGTCTGGTCAGCAATAGCAATACGTAGCTTGCTTGCGTTTGGCACCAAAAAGCTCACAATACTGCGTATACAACAGCAGGTGGCTGGGGACTGACGTCAGTTCAAACGATACCCGGTATATTCAATGGCATTAAGCACAAAGTGAAGTAACCAAACTTTTGCCACGTTTATTTACAATATATTGTTTTCTCTGACGCGTGTTTAACATCAACTTTGTCATTCAAGGGACACCCACAACAAGAACTCAACACACAAAGGCAACAGAGTTAAAAAGGAGCTGAGGCCACTGAGAAAGCAAGAACCACCTGAGCTCTGGATTGTACAATTGTATTTGGTGGAATAATTGAAACCCCGTATTTACCATTTTGTAAATAAGATCTTCCTGAAAAAGCCAATATTCAGAGCCAGCCTCCTCTGCAGAGTTTGGCCTTTATTTCTTGCTGTTCTGGCATTGTAGCCTAGCTACCTAAAGCCCGTAACATGATTTATTTCTAGCTGGCAGATGACCCACCCCTCTAGAATGTACCGAACACTGACTGGGTGAAATGATGAAAAGCAATAAACTTTTCAGAGCAATAGTTTTGTTATTATTTCATGCCTCATCCTTTCCCGCGACATTTCAATCTCCCGGACGGAAAGGCAGGATTTTGAAAAGCACACAAGCTAATAGCTGCTGTCCAACTTAGCCGCCGTAGCGCTATGTTTCCTTACAGTTTGCATGGCTTACAAAAGCATTGGGATTTGCCAGCAGTGTGTCATACACCCCCTACGACTTTGGGGAAATCATGCCAGCATGTAGACTTCCAACTTTTTAAGACTCAGCCTCACTTAAGTTGTTGTAAACTGCAATTTCACAGTGCCCGTCACGGTCGACTGGAATCACTCTGTAGACAACAATGGCAAACGTGTGTTCTCGGAGCAGAGTGGGACGAATCCTCATATGGTGCAATGGGCACAACTCCACTGATGTCCATGAAGCTACACCAACATATGTCATCGGGGGCTCGGGCTCTATGTATGTTCTGAATCACCCACTGGAATCTGCCCATGCAGGGTGAGTAAATCCAAACAGAAATCTGCTGTGTGGAACCAAGGGCAGAATTCGGCCCTGGCTTTGTCAGATGAAACAGATTCCAGTGAGCTGGCCAGATGTACCCTCACTCCAACAAACACAGACTCTCTAGCCTGAGACAGGGATCACACACAGCAAGAGCCTTACTCCTTAGGAAAAGTCATTTTTATTCACAAATCCTAATGAAAAAATCCCACAATTCCCTAGGCCTGGCCCTTCGTGCATTTTTCATAAACAACTATCTGCGATCCAGAATTGCCTTTGATTTTTGCTAAACCTTGATCCGATATTTTGTTCCCACACAGCTGGCATTTTCAAAACAAAACCACCACGCCTGGAGAGGGCATCGTATGGGATGATCTTTAACTTAACGTAGTCAGAGCTCTTCAGAGCACGGAATAATTAGAATTCACATTTTACAGATGGGGAGAATGGAAAGGGTATTTCTTGGACTTCTCCTGCAAAGGTTATTTTTACTGTGCAAAAAGACTCTAAATCACTTGGTCAGCAAATCATGCAGGGAGGCAGCAGTTCCGTCCCGTTATTCCCTCTGTATGACCAGGCTCTACCTCCTGCCATCAAGCCTTATTCCAAATTCTGATGGATTTCAGTAGGACTTCGGAGTATGAAGCCATGTGAGGAAGTGGCCGCAAAGTCAATGGTGTGTAGAACACTGTAACATCACTTCCTTATCAGGGAAACCCACCAAAACCGCCTCTGAAGTAGCCTTTGCTTCTTTTACATTCAGACTGCAAAACAACGCAGCCCTACACTCCTTTTTAGTCCTGATTTAGGGGATCAACTTGGTGTGGGACTGGCAAATGTCAGGAAGAGCTTCAGGCTAGTTTTCCCTTGTTGGCTTGTGGGGAGGGAAGAACTGAGAGAGAGATCAGAGCAATAAGCTCACAACTGAAACTCAAAACTGATCATTTTTTCCCCCTGGAGGATAAAATGGACAGAGAAATACCCTCCTCAAGCACAGACAAGGCTCAGAACACCCTCCCCCTTCCCCAGCCTGTAATTTGAATAATCATATACAATTATCCGGATAGTTCTGCAGTTCCAGCGCATCAGGTAAATCCTGATCTGAGGAAAGCAAGCCAAAGCCTGTGTAAATACAATGCTTCTTAACTGAAGTGGATTACCCTCTGCACTAGCCTTTTGACTGCTGATTAACAAACACAAAGGAGATGCTCAGGAACTCTAAATTTCTCTGGTTTGTAGTTTGCTTTTCTTGTGCAGAATCAGCCCATTCAGGGCATAACGCAGGGTGACCAAGACTTCCAGAAGCCTCTTCTCAATTGCATCATGCCCTTTGCAAAGTCTTCACAATGTAACTTTCCACGTAGGGCTTCTAACCTGACTGGGATACAGGAAACATTACTCACCTCAGCCTCTGTTTATGGCACCGTTCTGCAGACAGGCTCTGCCCCACTGAAGTCAATGGAAGTTTTGCGACTTTTCTGGTGCTGCTGCCAGAAACATCCTAAGGATGATTCCACCTTACCAGGGCTGGCTTGGGTTTTTTGAAAGCTCAGTTGTGTGTTGGGAGAAAGGATCCGAACCACTTGTGGAAGGACAACGCTCCTGAGAGGGCTGTCAGGAAACTTGCAGAGTGAGGATGCTGACAGATCAAGAGAACTCTGCGATATCTCCTCATACCCAGTTCCATTCTGGTTCAGCCTGTTGGATGCAGGGGACTGGGCCATGCATTCTTTATTTCCTGGGCTCAGTATTGGTGGGAGGCATAGATCAGCGATTCCACAAAGGGAATGAAACCCAACAGTGTGGAAAGAACAATGCAATAGCTGTGCTCTGGAAGAGTCTCTGTTTACCCTATCTCACGCTACTAGAATGACGGTGTTGCAGTCATCCAAGCAGCATATGTAAGTCCCTCTTCTATCTGTCTCAGCATTTTATCTTGTAATCATCATTATGGCATCTAAAAAATCCAGTACCTTGAGCGCAATCAATAACTGTCAGTGAATTACTGCATTGCTTTGTATTTACCTCTGTGCCTGACCGTGATCGATATCTTTCCTCTGCACGGCCTGGATCCTAAACCCAATTCTCCTGGGCAAGTCCCACTGAATCGGGGGGTGATGAGTTTCTCTTTGATTGTAATATGGACCATGTGTGCTGTGTTGGTAGTTATGTAAGTGAACCAAACGGAGCAGAAATAATACCCGAGCTCTGTAACTAGCCAATACAACGACACAAAAGGAGCTCCCAGGGCACATCTGCAAAGCCACCTTGTTGCCCTCCTTCCCATCCCTCTTTAAAACTTCTCTGCCTTTGTGCCTACAGAAATCTTTGCCCTGGCTGGCCAGATGGTGCGCTATCACCACTGGTTTCATGGACACCAGTACCTTCATCGTTTCCTTCTGTTCCCCTGGCTGGCTGTTGCATCCATCTGTCCTCCCGCCTCTTATATTTAGATTGGAAGCTCTTTGGGGCAAGGACCCTCTTTCTGTTGCATGTGTGTGCAGCACCAAGCACAATGATGTCTTGGTCAATTATTAGCAGCCTGATGTGCTACCACAAAGCACAAAGTATGTAACAAATTATTATTAATCAATCAGAATAATAATTTAGGACCAAGGCTATCAATTGACATTTGTTTTTGGCAAATTTTAAGCCACCGGAACTAAACAGTTGCTATTCATGAACATTAGCTATGATAAGCCGCAGGCACCCCAATGTTTGCAGAAGGAGAGGACAATAGGGCCGAAACACAGACAAATTGAAATTTGCTTTCAAACTGGAAGAAATAGTCACAGAAATTATTGCCCACCTTCCAGCCGATGCTAGTGACAAGCATGAAATCCTTACGGGGGTGGTAACTGGTCTGCATCAATAGTTGAAAGAGGGGAATCCCTGAGGTCCCCTAGATTTCTTTGAAATGCCTATCCAAGCAGAAACAGGCCAAAGCAGGAACCAGTTAGACAAATGCCAAAGAGGAGCCGTGTTAGTCTAGTTCAGCAGAACAAACAAGAGTTCTGTGGCACTTTTAAAGACTAAATTTGTTAGTCTTTAAAAGTGCCATAGGACTCCTTGTTTGTTCAGTTAGACAAACTGATCTTTCCTCAACCTGTGAGTATGATGATAGGAAGAAAGGGGCCCGGATAAATAGGATCAGGAGCTGAACAAATTATTTTGGACCCCTTTTTGGCCATTTCTGCATCCTAGTCTGTCAATGGCTGACCCTTTCCCGGAGCCTGATGCAGGACTAGGAAGTTTTCCTGACCGCTGTACATTTATTTTCTCATGCAGCAGTCTAGAAGAACAGCATCTCAAATGGAGGCTGTAGGTCTTTATGATCCAATGTCACACCTCTGACAGAGCCCCTCTTTCAATCTGCTTCTGGCCCTCTGCGTGTTCACCTGTCACTTCTAGCTGTGTCATTCTCAGGAGCATGGTGGTTCATACGGTACATGTGGAAATCAATTAGTGCACAATATGATTTATTCTTTTCCAGAAAACCCCTTCGGGGGCATTCAGACCTTTATGGCTATATCAAGGAGAGTTTTAATCCAAATGAATGTCCCAGGAAACCAGGTAATCTAATTAAAAAGCTTATCATGCTGTTTAGTAGCTTCATGATCACTAGATTCTAGATTCATCATTATATGGGCAAATATTTTCTGAGTGCAAGCGACTGACATGCCCAAAGGCCTAATCACAAATGGACTTTGCCTGGAACTAAGCAGGTTACAGCACTTCAGCATTGACCCAAGAATGAAAGAAAGGACAAGTCGGAAAAGGTTCTTACAGGAAAACCATCTTGTTTCCTCTAGGTCATCCTTTGCCACTACAATTGTCCCATAAACCAACTGCAATTGCACTTCTCAGATCAGTAGCTTTGAAAACTCCCCCAGGTGTGTCCCATCCCCTCCATCTCCCGGGACTGCAAGCCCAGGTAAGCCAAATTGATGCCCAAAAGATGTGGGTATTTCCAAACGTTTGAGCATCTCCAAGCTTTGGGTACTTACCACCTCCCGCAAGTAGAGAGGAAGAATGGTTTCACGATAAGGCTAGGACACGAAGAACTGGGTTAAATGCCAGGCTCTGTCAGGTTCTCTTAGGCAAAACCCTTAAGGTACGTCTATACTGCAAGGAGAGATGTGACCAGGACAGCTGTTGGCATCCGCAAGCTAGCTCTGGTCTAGCTATCTCAAATAACGGGACTCAGAGTCCCAGGTGAACTTGTACAGCCCGTGCTGACCAGCCTTCACTCTTGTGGTTATTCACGCGAGCTAAATAAAAGCTAGCTCCGTTCTGTCTATGTGTGCCGCAGACATGGCTCCAGCTGCTGCACACTCACAACCTTATTTCTCGGAAAAAAATTTAGGGGTCGTGGTGGATAATCAGCTGAACATGAAGTCCCAGCTTGATGCTACGGTTAAAAGCACTAATGCCATCCTGGAAAACACAGACAGCGGGATCTCGGGCAGAAGTATTGTACTGGGTGCTGCTGGAATACTGGGTCCAGAACGGGGCCCAGAGTTCAAAGAGGATGCTGGTAAATTGCAGAGTTCAGAGAAGAGCCAACGGAATAATTAAAGGGTTCGAAAACTGCTTTACGACTCAAGGAGCTCAATCTATTTAGCGTCACAAAGAGAAGACTAAGGGGTGACTTGATCACAGTCTGTAAATAGTTACATGAGGAACAAATATTTGATAATAGGCTCTTCCGTCTAGCAGGGAAAGGGCTAACATGAGCCAGTGGCTAGAAGCTGAAGCTGGGCAAATTCCAACTGGAAATAAGGCATACATTTTTAATGGTGAGAATAATTAATCCTTGGAACCATTTAATTCCTCGATCACTGACATTTTTAAAATCCAGATTGGATTTTTTTTTCTGAAAGGTCTGCTCTAGGAATGATTTTTAAGGCCTGTGTGATGCAGGAGGTCAGACTAGATGATCACAGTGCTCTCTTATGGCCTTGGAAGCCATGAATCTCTGGGCCTCAGTTCAGTGATCTGTAAAATGGGGATAACAGTATTCCTTTCTCCCACTACTTGTCTGTTTTAATTGGACACTTCCCAGGGCATGGACTGTCTCTCATTCTGTATTTCGACAGCACGAGGCACACTGGGGCCCTGGTCTCAGCCAGCACTGCAGTACAGTTCATGGAACGCATAGGTGGTGCAAAAAGCTTGAAGTTTCATGAAGACTCCCAACCGGGATAAAAACTTTGCATCTGGTGGCTTATATCTCACTACTTTTATTCCAGCTCATATCTAGTGATCAATTAATAAAGCTTCCAAAAAACACACAAACAAAAACTAGAAACGTCACGCTAGCAAACACTGTCATTAAAAAGCTTCATAAAACAAAAACATCGTTTTTCTAGGAAATAGAAGCTGACGCCACCATAATGTTTTCCTGATGGACGAAATAGGCTTTTCTCAGCCAGCGTTGTGTGAATTGGAGTCGAGCATATGGATAATGCAGGTATTATATCGCACCAGGGACCAGAAAGTGCTACTGATAATTTAGGTGTACGGCACGGTTATTGTTATGTCTTAGTATGTTGCTCCATGTTATTTCCATAGAAACTGTGCTGTCAACTTGTAATTTTCACACTAAGTGCATCCCACCGTATTATTTCCACAACACAAATATCACTGCATTTTAGCATGGAAATGCAGTTATTTAGTACTTGCGAAAAACACTGTTCCCCGGTGAGATAAAAGGCCTAAATTTAGTGAAAATCTGCTCCTGAGCCAATATTATCTCAAAGTGGGTAAAGTCCAGGTCAATTCTGGAAACAGACTATGCGAAAATACATTTTACTGGCCCAACTTCTATTCATGAAAGAGACAAGCTTTCGAGATGCTTCCAATGTGTATTCAGAGTAATCTCTGCTTACTTCAATGACAGCTTTTTTCTCCCATCAGCTCTGCAGAACCAGCAGAGATATAGGGGTGGAATTTTTTCAGGATCATTGGTTTGATTTTAAAAACAAAGGTCCTGACCCAAAAGAAGTATTTAAGCACATGCTTGACTTTAGGCCCCACATTGGAGGCTAAAACACATGATACAAGTGTTCTGCTGTGTCAGAGACTACACTTTAACCACAAGCCCACTTTTCCAACTTCATTGTCTTCAAATCATTCTCTCAATTACACCCACGCCACCTCCCTGAAGGCAACAAACTTGCACAAGCAAAGTTGAGGCCCAAATCTGTGAACAAGGGATTTGCACAGAGGTCACCGGGGAAGAAGTTGGCTGACAGCATCTCGATTGTGATAATTTCACCAAACCAGAAAGAACCCATCTTGGTGCTCAGATCTGACTGAGTTTGCAGGGCTGGCAGTTAGTGAAAAGCATCTGTAAACTGAACAAACCTGATGTCGGGATCATGGAGATGCAATAAACATCGGAACCTCCCTCCATCTCCCGATGCAAATTCTACAAAGTCAGAACAGATGCAATTTTTACAGTGTCCTTTAAAAAGAAAACATCTTTTAAAAGGGCATTGTTGTGTGAGGAGCTGTATGCATATTTAAGCTGAGACAGTCCCTACTCTGCAGAGCTTGACTGATGAGGAATGGAAGATGAAAAATCCAGTTATCCCTTTTTTACAGATGGGGAATTAAGGCACAGAGCAATTGAGTGACTGAGCACAAGGAGTCAGTGGTACAGGCAGAAACTGAACCCAGGCCAGTATTTAACAACAATAGCATCTTTCTGGTCTCCTTTCGCTATATAATGAGTTGCTCTCTTTTAACAAAGGAAGAAGGGCATTTTTCTTCCAGCTTAACCCTCTGTCAGAGGCCTGATTGTTAGTAATGATGTCCGTTAGTTCAGCTTCCTCTTGAAAGGCAGGTCAGAGGGCCTTTCCTTACAAACATCCCCTAGTTCTGAGAGCACATGTGAAAGGGACCAAACTCATCTGCTCTTGCCTTATTTTGAGCTACAGCTTTCGCGCTCTGCAACGTTCCCCTCCTGCAATCTGGGCTGGTGTGCCCACTCCTGGGCCCTGACTTATTCCACCTTGCTAGGTGAACCCCCACTCCTGGATCTGCTCACACTAGCCTCCTTCATGTAATCGGTCCCAAGCAGTGGAAGTGCACCCACACTAGCCACTCGTGGAGTTGTCCCCAAGCAGGCACTCCCAACCCCCAAATGCAATCCCAGGAACTTCCATCTTGCAGGGATCAGGACCCTTCCTGATCACTGAAAACTCATTTATTCTGGTCCATCATTTTAACAGCGAAATTGATATGCTTAGCCTTTGCTCCAAGTTAGGCACTGACGCTTTCACTCCCTTTCCCAAATCCACACTGCTTTAGACAAAACAAACATTGGTTTCTTGATTAAGACACGGTTTTAAGTGAGTATGTAGCAAATCAACGCACAATCAGATAATCAGTCGGTCACGAAGTTGATCCCAATCAAATAAAAGATCATTTGCATTCTAAGAAATCACTCCCTATTACCCACATGCTTTGGCTACTGATGATCTCACAGCCAGGTTTTCCTTGCCATGTGGATAGGTATAACTCTTTTAAGTTGCTTTTAGGGTGACATCCAGAGCAAAAAGCACCTGATCAGTTCAAAGTGTGACTTTTTTTCTTTTCCCTAGTCTTCTTCCACCTCTCCCTCCTAGGGTCAGGTGATCAACACTGGCCAAAAGGGGGCCCCCCTTGAGCCAAGGTACTCCAGATGTTTAGTTAATCCACTGTTCTATTCGACACACCTTTGCTGGGTGTGTGGTTGCAGCTCTGAATGTGGGCTCCCACTTGAGCCATGTGAAATATATTTGGGGCTAGGTTTTATATCTGTACACATGTATGATGCTGCAGGAAACATGTTACCATAATAAGAATGCAGAGCACGCCATGAGCATTCAAAAAACACCGCACATAATATACTTTGTATTAAACCCCACAATTACACTCCAAGGGTGAACAGAAGATACACGATCACATTATAGGGAAGTGGGGGGCGGGGGAGGGTGCAGCATATTACACTCTCCAAAGCAATCAATGGAACTGCCTCGAGATCACTCACTTAAGAAATGCCCAGCATAACAGGAGGCTTTTAAGAAACAGAAACTCCAGTGCAGAAGGTAGAACTTGTCAGCATTTGCCCCAAACAGCAGAGTAGCTACAAAGGCCTATCAGTCACTATTATTTAAGGAGGCTTCAACAACCAGAAGAGGTAACAAACTGGCCTTAACTGTCTTCTATTCTAAAGATAATGCGTGAGTGAAACTAATTTGCTCTGCAGCCTGTATTGATCCCGTGTTTGTATCTAAATGACATGAAATATGTCCACATGGACGGCATGCTTCCAAAAATTATTCTTTAGGGGTTCATGAAATTCCTGACGCATAAGAATTCTGTTCTAACTTGCACCAGAGTAATTTACTGAATTCAGGGCATTATTCCTGACACCAGACAGTACCAGATTAGGGCAGGGGCTATAGGGGCTGCAGCCCTGAGCTCCAGCCTAATGGAGGCCCCATGGCCCCCCCAAAATTTGGCCATGGATGGCTTCTGGTGCCCCGCCCACTTCTGGCCTGATGGCCCACTCCCCAGGCTGGATGGGTGGTCTGCTCTATACTAGCCAGCCTGGGAGCCGGGCAGGAGCGTCACGGACTATGGGCTCTGGCCCATGGCCCATCCAGAGCTGCTACAGCAGCACCAACTGGTACCCCACCCCACCCCCCACCCCCTGCAGCTGTGCCAGCCCACAGGCCCCCCAGCCCTCCCACAGCAGCGCCAGCTGGGGACCCAGAGCCCCTGACCCCCCACCCCCCAGCACTGGCAGAGCCAGGCACCCTGCCCCCCCTCCCCTCCAGCAGGGTGCTACCACAATGGGGGAGCCCCACAAGCGTGGGCAGCCCCAGGCCCTCCCACACCTTGATCTGCCCCTGACACCAGTGCAATATTGGACGCTGGCTGTATGTTTCAGGTCAGCTCTGATCTTTTCGTCGTCCCACCACCCAACACAACAAGGTTGAAATCTGTGGCCAACGGACATACCTGTTGTTATTCTTCAGTTTAATGTGATCGCTAGGTTGTAGGATTTGCCCATTCTTCAGCCAGGTGATCTGAGGGGGAGGTTCTCCCTGGGCCAGGCAGGTGAAGATCGCAGTAGTCCCCACAGGTCTGGAAATTGACTGAGGGTGCTGCACAAACTCCGCAGGGGCTGGGAAGGGAAGGAAAGACAAACATGAAGAACACTGGCGGGAGCCAATGATGCCCAGGCACCAAACAGGTTCTGATTCTGGTGTGAAATAATCTAAGTCTCCTTTGTAAGTGCGGCCAAGGCTGATGAAGGAAAACCCCAGCAGTTTATCAGATCCAGAGGTAGCACGGCAGGTTTGTGACAGGCATGTGCAGTCTCTATGCGTGCCCATGCCTGAAATCACATAAAGAACAGAGTGGGACTGGCCAGCCAGGATTGCAAATTATATACATACAGGGCCTGATTTGCAGTGAATGCCTCCAGGTGTGCATGTGCGTGCCTGCAGGTGCGTATGCACAACTGCGACAAGTTCTGGGGGGAGCCGTGTTGGTCTATTTCGGCAAAACAAACAAGGAGCCCTGGGGCACTTTTAAAGACTAACACATTTATATATTGCATGAGCTTTTGTGGACACAATCCCATTTTGCCATAATGATCAGAAACTGGACTGAGGCCTGGTTGAAAAAAAAATCACACCCCAGAGGGTTCATTTCGCTCATCTGCCCTCAGGATACAGGGAAGAAAGATAGGCCACTGGGCTTTTGTGGGTTTCTATCCACCTATTCTACCTTCCAAGCAAGATCTCATACTGCGGCCCACCATGGTAATATCATTTAGTTGTTGCTCTTTGAGAGTCACTCAGATTCGAAGGGACTGGTTGCTAATATAAGAAGCTGATTCGATGGATGCTAGGGCGTTTGTTCTTTCCTGACTCAGATGGGAACAGCCTCCTGGGCCTGTCTGGACCAGATCCTATCCTGCTTAGCTAGCATGCACTAATTAGAGTACAACCTGAGGTGAAAAGGCTTCCTGACACCTCCGTGGTACCCCAGGCAGGTGGCAGCACTGTAGGAGGCAAAGATCTCCAGGAAAGGTGACTCGGTAGCAGTCTGCTTCCAATAGATGTTGGCCAGTTATTTAGACAGAGGCGAGAGGAGCACAATGCATCTCTTTGGGAAATAAGTTGTTCAAATGCAATGTTTCCATGCAAACGGCAAACCCAGACGTGAAATGACTTCCTCCAAAGAGGTCCGAGGCCTTCCAAACACAGCAAGGAAAAGAGAAAAGGGAAATAATTCTGCCAACAGAGATTGGCATAAAGCAGGTGGCTATGTTAACACTGTGCTGCCACCCGAGAGCCTGCGATCATGAGAAACATAATGAGACTGCTTGTAAGATGAACATCTTGGTGGTTTCTTCTCTCGCGAGAACGCTCAGCGAGAAAAAGAC